>CM067222.1:23705185-24444296 GCA_034190945.1 Octodonta nipae
TTTTCCAAAAATAACTCCATTAATTTTGAAATGATCAAGTGCTCTAGAGCAACTGAAAATGAAGCTCTAAGAATACCGGACAAAGGAAAAGATTTGAAAAGCCAAAAGTACAACAAATATAAAACTTAGAGCTGAAATTTTTAACAAAATAGACAATTTATTTCAAAACATGTCTAGAGATGACATGGAAAGATGATGAAAATGAGGTGTAGGAATACACCCCCATTTAACGATTTGCCACAAATGATATGTTACTATTGTTACATTGTTAACTATTTATTCACTGACAATTCGTATTTCTAGACGATGTATACAACATATTACTAATGATTCGTTCTTTTTAGTAAATATAGAGCAAAACTATTTATTTACAATTTTAGCCTTAATTAATATGAGCAGAACATGCCAAACAATTTTAGTGATTACAGCTAATTATACTAACAGGTAATGATAGGTAATTAATAACACAGGCAAATAGAGTAGAAGAGTCAACATTTGCCATATAATTATATGCGCAAACAATTAGCGATGTTCAGAAATTATACAAAATATTTAATTTTAATGTTTGTGTATCAATTATTCTACGAATTGTTTCATATTTAAATATTCTTTCTAGTTCGGATAATTGATGTATGTAATACTAGTTTATAAATTCTCATAATACAGAGTCATAGGGATGCAATTGTAGGTGAAACATATAATTTTGCCAAATAAATAAATATACTATTCAAAAATAATGGCGAATTATAATGTTTATCTTAAATGCTTCTGCTTTTAAACTGTTTCATTTTTTATACAGGGCGTTCGACGAGTACCACTTAAATCAAACAATTTAAGCAAATATAACAATCTTATTTCAAATAGAAAACCCTGTTTTTGATATCTACGTTTATTTATATATTTAAATGATACTAAAATTCTTATAAGTAAATCTAACCAGTTATGAGATATTTTCTTATTCTTCTTAAAATATTATAACATTTATTATTACAACATTAATAAAGCATAGGCTATGATTTGCCATATTTAACGTAACAGTTTGTTTATCCCTGGGGACATTCACAAGTTTTGTAAGGTCACATCACCCTTTCACCCACTAATTCATACGTAAGATGTTCATTTTTCAAAACTTTTATTTATAGTATAAAACGATTTACATATATCATTTATAATCTATATATAAAATAAAGTCTCTATTTCATAACGTTATTGCAAAGCATATTTGAATGATAAAATACAAGCATATATACATTAGACATAGACTATTATTTTTTGAATAGAAAATAAACTTTTTACTTAGGGAGACATAAATTTAACCTCAAAATCCGAGCCCTTAATTTTAATATTTCCACGTAATCATGCTTTGAACTTTGATCTGCTTTTAGGATTTAATATATTATTTTTGGAATTTTGTAAATATTTTCGTTAAATTCACGCTTTATAAAGTTATTCGAAGTTCTAGTTTGACAAAAATAATCTTTAGCTTTTAAGGCTGTTCCTACGTAAACGCGTTATGCGCGGTGCGATACGTCAATGTGACAATTATAACTTCTTCTAAAGGCTAAAACAATCCAATTGAACCATGCGATAAAAAAAAACGCTACAAACGCACGAATTTATTTTACAATATGAACAAAATGAAATCGATTTATGTATTTGATACTTTGCAGCTGTCACTTTGATGCAGGGCGCCCACACTTTGACGCAACGCGCCGCCCGCAACGCGCTAATGGCCTTTACCTGGGACACAGCCTCACAGAGATTTCGTTTTTTTTTCATATATATATTGCTTATATTTTTCAGATATATTACTCGTATTTTTAAGATTTTAATGAAAGATATGTGTGAAGTGAGAAAATCATAATTAGCAAAGAAGGACTTCTTAATTTTAAAATTAAGGACTCACATTTTTACAATAAGTTTTTTCGTCACTTTCAATAATACTTTCGGTATCTCAGTCGATAATTTTGGCCAAGTCTAATGGACTTAATGGAAGTATTTTGGATTAGACCGTTACATGTTTACGAGTAATATGTTTTTATACGTGTTTTTTTGAAGATATTACTCCCTAAAATATTTTGAGATTGTTGTAAGTTAGTAAATGCATACAATAAATAAGGACTTGGCTATTACAGAATTAATTACATATAGATAATATTATAACAATATTTTTATTTGATAATGCTTATTAAGTAAAATTTTTCCATAGGTATGGATGATAGTTAAATTAGACAATTAAATTCATAAGCACAGAAAAATAATATTTAGAATATATTACGTAAAATTCATTTCAAACACCTAGCTATCCCTACATAAGATTTTGTAAGAAATTAAGAAACATCCACCTACCCTAAAATATCTTACAAAATTGATGGTTGACCCTCAGCAGTTATTTATTTTAAAATGTAATCAAAGTTATCAATTTCGTATATCAATAAAATCCTTAACTAGGTATATAGGATAACAATTTATTTATTAGCTTGTACAATTTCTGCAAATATTTATAATTCGGGTAACATATATTAAGTCAGTAGCGTTTCTGTTAACAGCATTTTTCTCGAAAAAAAAACTCTGAATATTATATATATATATATATATATATATATATATATATATATATATATATAGGATATATACTTCATATATTATTAAGAACCAAAAAGATTTCCCATAGCAAATATTCCACAAAACCTTACCATTATTCAATATAAAACACAGGTGTTTATCATAGGCTTATATATTATCATAATATACTTCTATATTATTATAAAATGAGTAATGCAAGGAACTGACGACACAATGTTTTACTCTCGTCGTTCTATCTTATCTTACTTTCAGAGTTCTCAGTAAGTTCTCTTTCGTTTAGGAATATCCTTATGTAGGTACCTAATATTCGATTGAGCTAGGCAGCCACAGCTCGAACAACGCGTCATTTTGTTGATTGGGGAATAAATACGGAATTTTATTTTCCTGTTGTAACATTTTTATTTATGCACCGAATTTAATTACAATAGGCTCGTTTAAGGTCGATTAATAGACTCACAGTGCTGATTTTATATTGTAAAACAAAATAGCGGACGTGTCTAAACTATGGCAGCGTTTGAAATATACTTTATTGGTGCACTCTGGATAGCTTTTAAAGTAAGACTCTGAAATCTTGACCATTTTTTGATTAAAACAAGAGTTCGCTTATTAGAATTTGTCTAAAAATAATGGACCTATGACAAGATACGAAGCGCATATCTGGACGTGAGATCCGAGTCAACCCAAAGTCTATGACCCTTATGTATGGACGATGTTACCGGTCTATAAGCGGACCCGGAGCACCTCACAGCGGTCGGGGCTGTAATTCTAGGTGTCCAGGCGCGGATGGGAAGAATAGGATTTGCCTCTGATCCTTGACAGGTACACTCCCTTTCCAGGGCAGGAGCCCTTCCGACACCTCAAACGGCCGTCGTCTATCCCCCCGTTCTACAAGAGCATGCACATGAATGAGTCTCAGAGTTCACACATGTCCGCCCAGGGATGCTATCTATTGCAACCTTTGCCCCTGCGAGGCCCACACCAGACGGAGACGCACCGCTAGCACAGCACGGTGGGCTTCCTCTCCCCCGAAGTACCCATATGGTCCTTACGGACATTGCATAAGTTAAACACTGGACTGACGACCCCTCCGATCGTACTTCTCCTGACCGCGTCCGTTTAAGGTTTACCTAGCGTAGATGGGTCGCCGCGTGAGAAGCCTATACCTTCTCTCCCATGCTTGCTTTACTACTCCGGTGTTTCCACTAAGTGGATAACAGAGCTAGTTTTATGAGTAACAGGCACGTGGTAAGCAAGAGAATACTAGGTCGCCCTCCATACAGGGCGATGAGCGGACATCACAAACGACGGCCCTCGCTGTTACTCCTAGCCTTCACGTTAGCAGTTCACCGTACATGAGATTACTCTCTAGACGGTGACCAGTACCCAGGAGAGACCACGTGAAGGTTGTGATAGGCACTTGTTCGTTTCTCTTAACATAGTACAAGACCAGCGAGATTGCGTACTTTCTCCCCCAAGGTACGTTTTAACATGCTTAAGTCTAATGTCTCTAATTTCGTAAAGCAAATAGGCATCTTGACTAATTTCGCTTCCTTGGGTACCACTGCTATATACAGCTGTGAAATTGGTACTAGCTAATGCTAATAAATTTTTTATTAAAAATTAAAGGATACAGGCTGAGTCAAATCCTGGTAATATTCCTGCCAGGCTATATGAAAACAGTACCGTAATAATTTTCCGAGTTCAGCTTACCACCTAGCCCAACCGCAATTAAATCAACCTTCTAATTTTCTGATAGTCCCGCAGATATCATTACCTACTTACTGAACTTGTCCCTTTCTCTAATCACATTTCACTTTTTTTTTTGATTGAAAGATATTATTTGTTGTACATTTTCAAAGGGATTTATGATGAAAACTTTTTCGTCTGTAAACTTCTACTTTTAAACATATTTAATAGGTTTCTGTACCTTTAGTCTCCTAGTTTTAACTCAAGAGTAAGTTGTAATGATTTTTCGAGTAATTTCGATTTACTTCTTACACTCGTCATTAGTCAGCACCATTTTCGTAGCTGTTAATAATTCTTAATACCACCGTACCCTACAACCCGATATTTGCCATTATGCCTACTTAGTTTAGAAAACAGAGAGAAATTAGCTATCACGATGTTATAAAATATCTGCCTCTAACTTGTGATAGCTCAGTTATTTTTTGACGAATTCTATTGCGCGACCACTCATTTTACAAAGAAGAAATATTCAAGATTTCAGAATCTACATTTAAAGCCATATAGAGTGACCGAAGAAAGTACCAACAAGTTTTAAAGTTTTCCAAAGTTTGGACGCGTCCGCCATTTTGTTTTTAGAGCTGAAATTAAAAAATATGAAGTCAGCATTCCAAAGGTGAAAACCTGAAGACAGATTCATACTCTAAATACCCTTAAAAGAGATTTTTCTTAATTGCGACAGGGCTATCTCCAACGATGACAAACTCTCTATTCTGTTGTGCCGCTTTTAATATTTTTTTATTTATGCTTTCATTTTTATTCAGGATGCGAGAAGCCCCGTTGAGGTAACTGGGGAAATCACAGGTCTAACACCCGGCCTTCACGGCTTCCACATACACGAGTTCGGTGACAATACCAACGGATGCATCTCAGCTGGCGCTCATTTCAATCCCCACAACAAAGAGCACGGAGGTCCCGATCACAATGTGCGGCACGTAGGCGATTTGGGGAACGTAACGGCGGGTGCTAACGGTATCGCCAAAATAAATATTCGAGATAAAATTATCTCGCTACAAGGAGAACACAACATTATAGGCAGAACTGTTGTCGTGCATGCAGATCCTGATGATTTGGGACAAGGGGGGCACGAGTTGAGCAAGACAACCGGAAATGCCGGAGGGAGATTGGCTTGTGGTGTTATTGGACTGGCGAAATTGTAGGAAAAGTGCATTCTGAATAAATGATTTACTGTTTTTTTTTGTTAAAGTTTTTTTCTGCTGAAGTGTTAATGTTTTTCATGTTTTGGGAACCAATTATAGAATAAATCTGGGCTTAGTCTTATTTCATTGATAAATTACGGAATGGCATAACTGGAAAATAATGTCGACTAGAGTGGACACGATTTACTAAAAATAGGCTCCTAGAAATTTCAGAATTTAAGCAGTTATAATATTTCATGCGTAAAGCATTCAATTTGTTAAACAAATGTATGCTAAATTGGTCAAACATAGTACGCATTTTGCATTGGTAAGTATAAACGTATACACTAGTAAAGCATCTTTGACAATGGGCCTTTGCGCCATCTTGTGTTTGATTTGTAGAACGCTGGTTCTGTCAAGGCCTTAATTTATGTTTGCTGTATTATAGATTAAAACTTAGTTATCCCATAAAATGGAAAGAATAATATGAAACCGAAAGTGCGGTGTAATTGATTTTGAAAATACATCAAGGAAAAATGAAAAATTACAATTCTACCGTTTTCCTGGATTTCTATAGAAATCAAAGAGGAAGGAAAGTGGATTACAGCAGTTTGTCGTAAAGGGCAATTAAATGAAATTTCCACGTTTTTAGTCAATACTAAATACATAAAATTAATCACAATTGTTGTTCTGTTAACAAAAATAAGATTCAATAACTCTTGTAAACAGAAAAGTTAATCATGGAAACACTTTTTTCCAAAATAAATTGGATTTTAAGGTTAACATAATTCTTAATTTTTTAATTAATAATGTTTTCTTTTAGGACTAAAGAAAAAAGTAATTTTATAGTTACAGGAGGGATGAAAAGCCATGGCAACTAGGAACATATTCAAGGATTTGCTGTGCTCATTTCGTTGGAGCAGAAAAATCAAACAATGTAGATACATAACAAAGTTTCCAATTCAACTACCTTTCCTGCAATATATCAATATTCATACTGTTTTAAATAAATAACACTTTTTATTCTCATTATTTTTATTTTTTATGAGCGCTTCTTTATTATTAATTATTACAAAAGTTATAAATAATATATATTAATATTCATTTCTTTGTGAATTAACATAAATATTTGCATCTGTTGTTGCTTTATTATTCTTGCTCCAACTTCAACATTTTTATCTTGATCCATTAAAACTTCGTCAGTGGAGTCTACCAATAAATTATATATAATGAATAAAGTTAATTTGTTTTTTTCTTAGATATATTTACTTACTATTGTTGACCTCAGTTGGAGCTTCATCGACTCCTGAAGATGCAATTTTTTCTTGTCGTAGGTACTCGTAAACTTTCAGCACACAAACCAGCATGAAGATTTTGCTTTTTTATATACATATTGCAGGAAATATAGTTGGATTATAACTTTAGTTATGTGCATTGTTTACTTTTTCCCAAACTATTTGACCACTGCAAATCATTGAATTTGTTTCTGGTTGAGAAGGATTGCCCCACTTCTGTAATTTAAAAAATCTCATTTTTGTTAATAGAACAACAATTATAATTAATTGTATCCATACAATAATGACCAACAACGTGGAAATCAAATTTATTTACTCATGATGTCGAACCGCTGCAATTCATTTTTTCATGACCTCTAATTGATATAGAAAGAAATCCATGAAAGTGGTATAATTGTAATTTTGGGTTTTTTCTTGGTGTTTCAACTACACCGCACTTTTGGGTTGATGTATTTCTTTCAATTTTATGGAATAACTAATCTTTATTCTAATACAGGCCAAACTTAAATTACCACTTTGACACAACCAGAGTTCCGAAAATAAAACTCGAGATACCGCAAAGGTCTCGTGTCAAAGATACTTTACTAGCGTATAGGTCAATACATTTTTTTAAACAATTAACCGACTACAAGGTGGAACAAAAAGCCGAAAATAATTAAGAAATCATAACACTTTACAATAAATAGCAACTTCAATGTTGTTAGGTACCTACAAACAAACCAAACGAATCTAAACAAAAATTTGTGCTTAATCTGTACATATTAATTATCTACTTATATAATATATTTTTGTATCCGGTGCCAAGCAAAACTAAAATTTTATATTGCTTACATATCTACTACTTCATCAAATATAGTTATTGCTTGGCGTCGATTTCAAAAATATACTAAATACGTACTACAAATGAGCACATTTTATTATTGTTTCCATATTTTACTGTCTGTGTACGTAGGTACTTAACAGCAAAAAATGTGCTATATGTTGTATAGTGTTATGTGTTGTCAGTTCTGCTTTGAAGTGTATTAATATATATATATATATATATATATATATAAAATCTTTTATTTTCAATGTTTTAGATCTTTTTTGAAGTCTGTTACTTTTTGTAAATATTTTCTTTTCAGCTTATTATTTATTTTTCACTTTTTATGTATAACCTTAATAGACCAAGATTAGGTAACACCGAAAGGTCCGTCATCACAGAATGATAATAGTTATACGAACAAGATGAAAAGGGTTCACATTGAATTAACAAGCTAAAAATCATTATTACTATTGCTTTTATCAATTGCTTTATGACTTTGTTTTCTTTGCTAAGCACCCGATGTACAATAGAAGTTTAGAGATTGACATGTGTTGTCACTAACAATTTTTTATCAAGCCTAAAGCTGGTGACAAATTGAGGTGGATTGTCCTTGATTTAAGGAGCCAAAAAAATGTTCCAATAAAACTAATTGTACTGTGCTACGCTATTAAAATTTTTAGTATCTACAGTTCCCTCACTATTACCTTGGAATTAAAATATTTATGAGGAAATGTCGACTACTTTGGATGGTGTTTCAATTAAAAATACAATGTGCGTCTAATAACTTCAGAAAATTGCAACATTAATATGGAACTTTCAAATGTCGTTAAGGTGTCAAAGATGGTGATTAAAAAAAAAAAAACAAAATTTTGTCTCACAGTACTTTTTAAGTAAAATAAATGGCCTTTGAATTAGGTAGTTAGCTTAGGGATGTCGGAACTGTCAAAAAGTATCGATATATATTGTATCGATATTTTTTAAAAGTATTAATATCGATATTGATATATCGAGAAAAAAATATCGATATATCGGTACTATTTTAGAACAGTAGTCTATATATATATATATATATATATATATATATATATATATATATATATATATACTTAGTAATTTGTTTCTAGAGTGTATCTGATAAAGTTATATGCAAACAATTTATAGATAGATGGTAGGTAGACTGGATTACAAAATTTAAAAATATTTTATTTTGAGACTTTTTTACAGCTTAAGATAGTAATATATTGTTAAATTAACTATATACTACTACTTCTCATATTATCTAAAAGTTTAGATGTTGTTCTAATGATAATTTATACACTCTCATATACTCCCCTCTACCTCATGCATTATCAGCAACATATTTAAAATTTATTTTAACTTCAAGCGCTTAGGCAACATATAGCATAAATATAATAAATTAATTATACTTGAAAGAATTCTGCTAATCTTTGTGTACAAAGATCCTGTAACTCAACTTGTTTGACAATATATTGGCTGTTTTCCAATTACCCCATAATTGCGCACAGTGCGGCACAGTGCTGAGCACTAAGTGTTCCAATTACAGCACTGGCTCGCACAAATGGGCACAAGAAATTACTGTGCCTTTGGGATGTTTTATGTAAGTACTAAGTAAACATAAAACTTTATCATAAAGCATGAAGTATGTTCCAATTAACGCCCGAAAATTACGACACAGAGCGACACAAAAACACTTTGTGCTCTAGTAATTTGAAAACAGCTAGTATTTATTTTATATAGCCAAAGAGGTTAATACTGTAGAGCACGTGAAGTAGCGAAATTCATGTAATATCAATAGAAAGAGAGATAGAGAATAAGCGTGTCGTTCCTGATTGGTCAGTGTCAGTGGTGACGCCTACTATTGGTAGGGTAGAGACATAGCAAGCGCTCCCTGATATTTTCTTTCGCTTTCTATTGTTATTACACTGCCACTTACAGTAACGCCCATACCTAATTCACTCTACGTATTAAGCTCTTTGTATATAGCACGTAACAAACATACGGAAAATATCGTTTTTGATAAGTTTTCGATACTTGGTTTTTATATCGATATATCGAATAAAATTATATCGTGTAAAAGTATCGATATATAAAACAAAATATATCGATATATCGATATTTTTCCGACATCCCTAGTTAGCTATTTTTCTTAGAGGATTAAGAAAATGTCGTGTTAACTTAAATATTAAGATAGGGAAGTATCTGGTAACGGAAGTCGGTTTGAAGATCAACAATTTGTCCACTAATTTAGTGTTTCTGATGTATTAATTAAATCTCTTCAGGTAAATATCTTGTCTTATAGTTACCAACCATGTGGTTGGTTTTCCGACTCTGATACTACACTTAATGAACTGAGCCTCCTAGATATTACATGTATAGGTTTAAAAGTATGTGATTGTATTGTTACAAATTCAGGCATACCTATTCTGATAATTTGGGAAGGTAAATCAGAGCACGTGTCCCTCTAACGTTAGTCGGAATTTTATTAACCTGTGAAGCCATTCTAAATCAGTTTGTACATACGAATTACAGGGTTACATTTGGTTTTTGGGGAAATCAAATTATGACCGTTTTCAAACAATTTCTGGCCTCATCAAGGCCTGAAAGGACTAGGTGCCTAATGAAGTAAATGACAAAGGCACATCGGTCGTACCAAAATACGCATCAATTGAATATGTCAACACTATCTATCAACTTGGACTTCACCATATCATTATTTACAAATAGTACTCTTCACTTTGAGAGAAGGACAATTATATCGCTCAACACTTTTAGGGCATATACGATTCGTGAATCTATTGAAATAGAGGAATGAACCTTCACCTTAACCCTTATGACGTTAGCATACCCCAGCCTATGACATAGAGGATACCAATAGCGAGACTGGAAACAGTCTTTTAGTTAGGCTTGGGAAGTACACCAATTGAGATATCAGTGTTCGTCGAGACTTTAAAATCTCTTTTATCAGTATTCTAATGAGGCATTTAAAAATATACTGGCAAGTTCAAAATTGAGACAGTTCTCTAACAAGGAGATGCACAAAAAGTGACAATACTGGTCCAGAGTAGAAGCGTATAGAATCAAGTGAGAGCTGCCCACAAAATGGAGTGACGATGTGAATTAATTCCCGGATTGCCAAGATCGGAAATGAATTTGATTGGTTTGGAAATATAATTCTTCATATACATTTCAAAAAATATATCATACAGTTATTGCCTGAAGGATAGTTGTAGCATCTTTAATTAATAGCTAAGCACTTTTTACAGTAGTTTTAAGTATTGCGATGTTATTCTAGAGTTGCCAACCGTTCTTTTTACCCAGGACATGTCCTGTTTTTGTCCTGTGTAGTGTTTAGGCAGCGTCCTGTTTTTTAAAGGCGCCCAGATAAAGTCATATATGTTAAAATTCGGGTGCACCTATACAATTATTACGTTACAGGCAGACTGATGGCTCGCGAGTGCTCTCACTGGACTTTTTCACTACACTTTAATCCAACTCTTTTAATGCTTTCTGTTTTTAAACTGAATTGTCCTGGTTTTCTCAACATCAAATCCTGTTTTTATGGTTCCGTATATACAATATACGGATACCTTTATAATATCACTCCGGATTTCTTCCACTGTCACATCACAGCAATTTTTTCCTAAACTACTCAACGGAAGAGGTTGAAATGTGGTATCAATTTACAGTTTGGTGACCCGATCAGGAGTACATATCGTAAAGGAAAAAAAATTGATTTTAGGGGTACTTCTGGGGGAAACAACTAAAAAAAATCGACCGTTCCCCCCCCCTGATCTCCGAAACTATTGAGCCTAAAATTTTGAAAAAAAAAAAAATAGAAAATACAGAACGTTGCCCGAACTTTAAAGGAAAAATTAAGGAGAAACCATTAATATTCATTTTGGGGGCAAATTATAGAATTAAATAAAAATTCAAAAATAAAAAAACATATATATCAAATGAAAGGTCTCATTCTGAGGAACACAAATATATTTTTTTCATATTTAAAAAAATATATTCATATCTCCGAAACCATAAGCTGGAAAATTTTGAAAAAAATGGAAGTATAGCCCTTCACCTGAACTTTACTGGAAAAATAAGGAGAAACCCCTAATATTCATTTTGGAGGGCAAATTATAGAATTAAATAGAAAATAAAAAATTATAATTGTTTCTAACGGGTCATGTAATATATCAAATCACAGGGCTCATTATGGCGAATACAAATATATTTTTTTTAATTCTTATAAAATGTATATTTTAAAATATATTAAAAAAATATTTTAAAAATTACCCATTCCCCCCATTATTCCCCAAACTATAAGAACTATTTTTTTTTGTTTATTGGAAAAATATGAAAAAATTCCTAATTCTATTATTTGGCCCCCAAATAATAGAATTTAACGGAAAACAAATAATTAGAAAACTCCCATAGTAATTTTAGGGACAAATTATACAATTAAATCGAAAATATCGATTCAATTTTCAAACGCATCATGTAATATATCAGTTAAAAGGCTCCTTATGTGAATTACAAATATATCATATTTTTAAATCGTTTGTTTAAAATATATTAACAAAAATATTAAACATCGACTTAATTCCCACATTAGAAAATACACTATTTAAATTTTGAAAAATATATTTTATTTGTATTTTTTAATAATTTGAATAATAGATTTAATAATATATAATTTAAAACTTGACCTATTTTGCCCTTTATCTTCCCATCTACAGTGCCTCAAAACTCAGGCAGTAGATTATAAACTCTGAAAGTTTATTAGTAAAATAAAACTCTAATGTTAATTTTTGGGGGCCAAATTAGAAAATTAAATACATATGTATTCTGATAAAAATCAAGCGAATCCTAAAGCAGATAAAATAAAAAGTCTATTTGTGGAAAATCAAACTGTATATTTTTTATAAATTTAAAATGTTTCCTTTAAAAGATATAAGGGTAAATATAAGAAAATGCACTCATTCCCTGCTTGTCTGAAACTGGAATATTAGAATATTGATGGTACGGAACCCTAAGTATGCGAGTCCAACTCGCACTTGACCAAATTATTTTTTAATTTGTATTTGGCCACCCTAGTTTTTCCCGAAAAGCCCTTAAACATTGTATCATGTAGTCTAATTATATATTTGCAGCTAATATAACATTAGATGAGACTGAAATTCCGTTTATATAACATTTCTAAATTGTGGTTGAATATACAAGAGCAAATTTTGTAGTGGAGAACATTTTTTGGATGAATTTCCGAAAAATGAATTTAAAAAGGTATCCAAAGTCTGTCTATAATAAACAATCCAAAGTGGCTACAAAAATGTTCCGATTTTGAACTCGGAACATTTAAACCATTCTCCTATGTAAATAATTCGTAAAATTTTCTCACATTTAGCATAATTTATGACGCCATATTCAGAGACAACGACTTCTAAACGATCAAAAGTGAAACTTTAGCGCGACAGATTTACCGAAACTTGAAACTTTTGGTATCTACCGACTTTCTACCTAATTACTTCTTAACTGAGTAATTGAAGTTGTTAACACAAAGCATGTTGTGTAAGTAATTTTCAAATAAGTAGACGTTTGTTTCTGGCAGTGTTACACTAAATGGTTACGAAGTAACCACACGACCCTCTGGTAAAGTTTTCTGCGACCAGCTTACTAGGTCAGACGAAAACAGAAACACAAAGCGAACACCTAATTGTATAAACCACTTATTTGATGTGCGACTGCAGCGTCTTGTTCGAATACGACTAACTTCGGTGTAAAACGTGAAACGAACTAAGCAACATAATTAGGCCGGCAAATTGAGATTTCGAAATTAAATTAAACCCCTCTCAGGTCGAATTAGTACATATCGAATTATTAATTATACGCCAAATCCCTATGTACAGGGCATGTCTTTATTATAATAAAAATGCATCTCAACACTAGAACGTTATAAGTATACTCATTTTTTAATTACTTCTTGGGAAATAACACCACAGTTACGAAAATTGCTGTATATTCCAAACGTTTCTGGGTCTAGGTCAGACCCCGATGTCAATGGTTAAGAAACTATCAATAAAAAAGACGCAATTTTAAGATTTAAATTTAAAATATTTGAGAATATGTAATATTTGGTTTCTGACGTAACTAAGAAAATTTTATTTGTAATATACAGGGTAGCACAGAAACGTTTAAATATCGTATAAAATAATAAAGTTCCTTTCAAATTGAAAAAATTTGAATGGAAGATCTTCAGAATTTTATGTGGCGCTCCTACCAAAGAATTTTGTTGATTCAGTGATCCCATTAAAAACCTATGAAAAAACTTATGAACTATCCAGATACTGGGTTGTTTACATGGACATGACCATTAGCAATTTCCTCCTTAATAATCGACATCCAGGAACGATTGAACTCCACGGAGGTAGTGGTGATACAATCGTTTTCATTTAACAAATTTAAAGTAGAGTCGTTTAGTTTTCTTTTAGTGTTGTGTTCTTCTTTGTGTAGTATAACTGAATTTTGAAACTGTATTTTATAACCAAGGTCACAAGTATGTAATTTCGAAAAGATTGTTGAGGAGGTCTTGAATTATTTTGTCTATTCATTGGGTTTTCTCTCCTCCAAATTTTTTCCTGTAACAGATAAGTATTTAAAAATTGTATATGTAGAACAAAGTGTAGTAAGTCAATTTCGTAAAATTGCCCGGATTACTGGCTGTCTGTACATAGATTCTTCCTCACAGTTTTTCTGAGAGAAAGAGATGTCTATAAAATGATCAACCAGTATTCCTGTATATAAGTAATGTATTGTATATTGTGTAATACTTATCTGTGTATGGAGACGTTTCAACTCCGAGTCTGGAGTCGTTGTCAATCGTTTAGTATTGTTTTCGAGGTTTTTTTCTAAAAAATTTTCGCTTTGATTTTGAATTTGTTGTTTGTCAAAAAATCTGACATTGACAATTTGTCGTTTGGCGATCACTTGACTCTGAGGTTACCGTTTTTTTTGTTCTGTTAGCAGTAAATTCTTCCAGTCCAAATGAAGGTCGGCTGAAGGTGCTCCGATTTCAGTGTTGTTTATCATCATACAGCTGGCTTCTTTAAGTTTTCTCTTTTTTAAATTTTCTTCTTTCAACAAAATCTTTGTTTTATCCCAGTCTTTCCTATGGCTGCCGGTGCTCGTTAATACATGATTAGCCAAATTTGATTTGTCCACATGTCTTCTGGAAATGTTATATTGATGTTCTTTTTTCCTTACTTCTAAAGGTCTTGCAGTTTCACCGGTATAAGAATGGCCACAGTCACACAAAACACTGTACACACAATTTTTAGAACTCTTGGTTGCGTTAAACGGTTTGGTATGTGTGAGGATAGAGCGCAAGGTATTATTTGTTTTAAAAACAGTTTTAACACAGTATTTATTTCCTAACCGCTTAATTTTTTCCGATACACCTGGGATATATGGAATTATATTCATAATTTCGTTGTCTGTTTGTGTTTGGTTGGTATTAGTGTGATGGTTATTTGTGCTGGTCTCCATATAGACATCTCTTTCTCTCAGAAAAACTGTGAGGAAGAATCTCTGTACAGACAGCCAGTAATCCGGGCAATTTTACGAAATTGCCTTACTACACTTTGTTCTACATATACAATTTTTAAATACTTATCTGTTACAGGAAAAAATTTGGAGGAGAGAAAACCCAATGAATAGACAAAATAAGTCACAAGTATGTTTGAAAAATCCCAAATTTGTGAACATGGTTGGGGCCTTTATCATAAAATACAGTTTAAAAACTCAGTTATACTACACAAAAAAGAAAACTAAAAGAGTCTGCTTTAATTTTGTAAAATGAAAACGATTGTATCGCTACAACCTCCGTAGAATTCAATCGTTCCTGGTTGCCGATGATTAAGGAAGAAATTGCTAATGGTTATGTCTTTGTGAACAATACAATATCGGGATAGTTCATAAGGTTTTTCCTACGTTTTCCCAACAATATTCTTTGGTCGCATTTTTGGCGAATGCATCTTATAACAAAGTCGCACCTAGAAGCGCCACATAAAATTCTGAAGAGCTCTCTTTAAAATTTTTCCAATTTGAAAGGAACTTTAATATTATATGATCTTTAGAAGTGTCTGTGCTACCCTACCAAAAGTCAAATAATAGATATTGTCAAACATTTTAATTTTACATTTTAGAATTGTGCCTTTTTCTCATAGTTTCTTAGCCATTGACAAGGGGTTTGGCCTAAACCCCGAAACGTTTGGAATACACAGCAATTTTCGTAATTGTGGTGTTATTTCCCAAGAAGTAATAAAAGATTGAAAAATATGCTACAAATATCATTCAGAAAATAACCTATATTCATTTTACGTAGAAAATAAACTATTTTACAACTTGTGAAGAAGAACTTGATACCAGCTTACTTTATATCATGTTTGTGATGTGAAACTTTTACTTAATGTTTATGCACCACCATACTTGAAATTGCTGTATATTTCCAAACGATTCAGGGTTTAGGTGAGACGCTGTTGTCAACAGACATAAAAGAACTACATAAAGAAACACAATTGTAAAATTTACAACGTATGAAAATATTATGTGTCTTATATGTAAAAAAGAGGGGCAGTCATTTGAAACTGAACGGTGGAAGCGTCTGTCTGTTTCTCTTTCTTTGTGTCATTCTTAGTTATTGATATAAATTTCAGGTGAACTAAAATAATTGTAACTCTGTGTAATCTTCTCTTCCTTCTGTTTTCAAACGTATGATAAGAATAATTATTGTTAACAAAAATATTATATAGTGAGATCCCAATTATAATATATATATATATATATATATATATATATATATATATATATATATAATTAATCATGCCATAGAAAGAAATAGAGTTTGAAGTAATTTACAATATATATAACAATTATAGTCCAAGA
Organism: Octodonta nipae; assembly: GCA_034190945.1. NCBI lineage: Eukaryota > Metazoa > Arthropoda > Insecta > Coleoptera > Chrysomelidae > Octodonta > Octodonta nipae. The sequence goes on from CM067222.1 coordinate 23,721,709, forward strand.
CATGTACTCAAACTGGGCAACGTTCACTTTTTGGGTGAGCAGATATGATTAATTTCTTGCCACGTTCAGGATTCAAATCATCAATATTAGGTAGTACTAATGCAGATATATACAAAAAATAATACAATGGAGTTAGATCGATGCGTAAAATAGCTCCATGTTGTAGAAACCATATGTTTTTAATAATGCCTGGGGGTTAACAGTTTCAGGCAAAAGTTTCCTTAATTCTGTTATTAAGATTTTTTGTAAAATATCCAAATAATGCCTCCTCAAAAAAATATTGTACAATTATTCTGTTATTTATTGTGCGACCAAAAACGTTAAGTTTCATGGGAGTTTAATGTTATATGGATGGTACTTTTCTTGCTTTTTCAAAATTCTCAATATGTTTTACTTAGATCATTATCACCACTTTGTGTTTTTTTCCTGAACATTTAACAATATATACAGTTTATTTTTGTCGTTCAGATTTGGGAAGAACTTTGACACTTCCAAATGACGGAATTTTCGTCCTATTCTACTCACCGTAGACTGGAAAATGTGACGGTCAAGATACTCCTTAAGTATTCTGCATAACTCAAATGCGTTTTTTTTGTCACCACTCCATTAATAGTAGGATCTCAATTCGGTGGTTCTTAGAAAGGCAATTTCCTCCCCGCAGACCCGGAGACACTGTTTTGACATGTATACAAGTCAATAGAGATTTTTAAGCGAACGCGTAGAAGTAAATTATTTGAGCCTTAAAAAATCCAAAAATATTTTCGTTCATCGCCTATAGTGTGAAAAGTAATCATTTGTTCATAATGTCCTCAAAAGAAAAAATGTAGAGAAAAATAATAATAATAATAATGTATGTCTGATTATTACATGGAATTATTACTTTACTAACTAGTTTAATTTGCCGAGCATTTTTCGTGTAACTTTAATCACTAGGGCTGTGAACAAATTAAAAAACAGCCTACAGACAAAGTATACCCATGTGATAATTTTAAAAAGTTTTGCTGATTTATAGACTCTCTGCAAACGCGCCAAGCGAACGATATCAACCGAATTTATATTAAAACCACATTCGAATAAACAAAGAGTTACGGTTTGATTGCGCTAACTGCAGAAAACCGCAAAATGCAAAATAAAGTTTTATCAGTTTCAAATTAGACAGTTTATTACTTTTAGCAACTTTAAACAGTTGGTAAAAAGTATAAAAAGAATGGGTAATTATATACAATGCAACTAGTGAACCGCATCAATCAGGCAATGCATATCCAGTATTTCAAAGTAATTAGTTAAATCACTCCTTTGACGATTTCGTGTCGTACAGTTTTCTGTGCCAGACCGGAAACTCTAATTCATTTTCTGAATGGTGTCAGCAGGTACGAGTATACTGCTCGAAATAAGTTGCTTTATCCTACAAAATTTATTTCGGTCTGACAAGAACCAGACAGGTACAATGACAACTTTATTAGGTATTCAAGAACTATTAATTTTGTTTACGGAGTAAATAATTTTCTAAGTTCTCCTGAACCTTGAGTTACAATTCTATTGATATTGGTTGATGTTTGTCTGTCTATTTGTAGTTAATTGCGCGCGATTGGCAGCCACAATGCAAAGTAGTTTAATTATAATATTTATTCATATAATAACAATAAGCTTATGTACAATACATATTGACACCTTTTTGAGCACAGTAAATTAAGTGTCTAGGAATAGACCTATAACTAAAACAAAGTAAATTTAGCAACTCCCGAATAGGTAGAGAATCATTTTTTTACCAGGTATCCGAAATTGTACGGTAACATTAGGATAGCATTATCAAGAAAAATGTTTAATGCCATTTTCTAGTGAGGTAAATCGCAATGAGCTTGAATTTTACTTTGAAGAATATTGTTTTTTTTTTCATTAGGCACCACTAATCTCCTGGTTAAGTTAATTATTTACAGTGGAATTAACTACTATTGATAATCTGAAAAACTCCTAACTAAACAAATTAAAAAAATCGATCTCTTTAAGCCAAAACTCAATAAAAAGGAAAGCAATGGAAAACCCAGTAAATTTTTAAAATAACATGGATTCCCATTGTAAAAAATGAACTTCACATTGAAATTTCGGGTAAAGGTTAGCCAATTTCGGGTGAAGGTTAGCCAATTTCATGTTAACCATTTTATTTGAATATACAATTTCCAGGTCATTTTGATTCCAGAATAGAAATAGGTGCATGCTGCATTCGCCACTGTCTAGGCATCTGAAGAAAAGTAAGGGACACTTGTTTAAGCCAATTCACAAGCATTATTAACACATTATACGCATATTTAAAATAATAATTCTACAACATATTAACTATCATTAGGGGGATCATTTTAAAAACAACGGTAAACTAAGGAATTTTTATTAAATTTTACATTTTACCTTTTTTTTTGGTATATCTCTGTAGAAAATACGCCTTTTTTACAACTTTTTAACCGACTTCCAAAAAAGGAGGAGGTTATCAATTCGTCGGGTTTTTTTTTTGTATGTATGTTAACTGATTTCTTCTCCTGTGGTGAACCGTTTTGGATGAATATGGTCTTGTTTAATAGAGCATATATCCGGATTGCTGAAACTTCAAATTTTGGAAAAGAATTCTATTGGTAAAGCAATGAAATTTGTGAATGAACACTTGCGTGCATGGAAATCGACCAATATCCCTAACATATTGGTCGATTTTTCGAAAACTCCTTATGGATGTGTATAGTTTTTTAACGTGTAATATATTAAGGAAGATCCCTAGGTGATCTCATATACTTTTCTGCGATGTGTAACTTGCAGTTTTGCAGTAAATCGTCGAAAATTCCAAAATTCTTATAAAAAATTTCATCGAAATGACATAACGGACATTTCTTCATAAATATTTTAATTCCAACGTAATAGTGCGGGAATTTTAGGCACTGGAAGTTTTAATTGCAAATTTGAAAATTTTCTTTGTAGATCTCAAGCATATAGGTAGTAAAACATAGTATTTTCGGCTCCTTAAATCAATGAGTGCCAAGCTCGTTTTGTTTGTATACCAGGCAAATACCTATTTAAATGCAAATTTTTCCATTTTGCGGAGACGGTGCTTTTGGTTGTCACATTCTCCCGGCCTAAGAGAAAATTCAACACATGTCAAACTATAAGCTGCTCTTTGGTGAGTTTATACACAGGGTGTTTAGTTATAGCAAACAAAATCACAAAGTAAAGTGATAGAGAGTTGCATTTATATATGATGATTGAAATATAGGACGGAGTATAATGATAATGGTCCAGAGGCAGCCGTATATACAGGATGGTTGGAATATAGGGTGGAGTGGAAGTTTGGTGGTATAAAAATGTTGGAAAAAATGTGAAATTAAAATTATATAGGGTGATTAAAAAACTGTTATATGATGTGGACTTAAACAAATCATATACAGGATGGTTGAAATATATGCTGGAGTTTTATTTATATTTATACAGTGTAATTAAAAATTTATTTATTTTATAGCCCATAAGAAGTTGCATAAAGTGTGGAGAGGAATTAATGTTACACAGGGCGATAATAATGTTAAAAATGAATTAATTTATGGGGTAGCCCACAAGGAGTTATATACTATTGATAAGATATAGGACGGATTTGACTCCGTAAATATGGGATGGATGATACTCCGTCCTATAGTTTACAGAAGGCAGCTAATAAATGTATGCTTGTCCGTGGGCAGTCGTATGTAGAGGATGGTTGATACATAGGGTGGAGTGGAATTATCTATAGTTATACAGAGTTGTCAAAAAACGTTGAAAAAAGGTTATATGGCGTGGGCCATAAGGCATAAATATAATTTGGGCTTATTAAGTCAACGCATACTAGTACATTTTGTTCGTAAACATTTACCTGTCAATTTACATGAAAATGTATCATTGTGTAATGTTGAGGCTTTCCATGTTATGTGGTCCTGTCTATTAAGGTTGCACATACAAAATAAATAAAGAATGAAAACTACCTGTGTTCAAAAAAACTAAAAAGTTGAAAATAAAACATTTTTAAAAAATATAAAACCGACTTCCACCTATAACTAAAAAGCTAAAAATAATTATAACAAAATACAACTCTAGCAAATAAATAACACATTCATTGTTGTTAGGTACTTACCCAGGAAGTAAAAAATGTAAACATTAAAAGGTGCTCATTCTGTACAAATTAATTACCTACCAATCTAGTATATCTTTGAAGTCGGTGCTAAGCAGCAATCAAGTTTGATGAAGTGGTAGATAAGTACGCAATGAAGGATTTTAAATTTGCTTTTTTGAAAAATGCGAGTATGATTCAAAGAGGGGAAATATTATGCTTTACGGTTGGTGACATCTGCAAAACACACGATGCGAAAAAAAGAAATTGTGTTGAAGATTGCCAGGCATTATGTAGGCAGAATTGCTGAAACCATTGTTTTACAGAATATCAAGAAGGTGGACCAATTCGTAAACTAAATCGGATCCAAGGGGTAAAGTATAATCAACAAGGAAATGGGAACCAAGTGACAAGCAAAAACCAGGAGTTTAAACCAAGATAGAATGGTAACTGAGGTCAATATAATGATAGAACTAATTATGGAGAAAATAGAGGATTCCAGAATAGAAAACATAATAATAGAAGAAATGGTAATGATAATCAGATTAATGGTAGGAACAATTTTAGAGAAAATAATGGGTTTCAAAATAGAAATTTTAATGCAAGATTGAGTGGAAATGAAAAAAATTAAAATGGGGACAATAGAAGAAGTTACGACAGACCTAGACAGCAGGAGGAAAACAGAAGAATTAATAAACTTCGAAAAAGAAATAGCCAAGAAGAATTTTGACCTAGGGCAGAACAAAATAATTCAATCAACAGTTTGAATGCGGATGTCGACGACCCGTCTACAAACCTCGATTGTACCCGGGTCCGGACGTCGACTCTTTCTCTAAAATGTACCATGCCGCTCCAAAACAGGTACAAAACTATTTCAGTTGTTCGTTACACCTTTGAGAATACTCCTTAAAATGTATTCTTGCATTCGCCAACATTCTTGCTGATTTCAAAAAAGTCTTTATGTGCTTAAATAAGTTAAAAAATTTCTCCGCATTTTGGTTCAGATATGCTTTAACCCTTACCGCACTCATACTGTTAAGCGCACAGTGGAGGTCATAGAAGAAGTCGAAGTTGTGAAGCACAGCAAAGGAATAGAGTATTGAATAGATCACCAAGTGCCTATCGACAGAAGAAAGATACCGGTCAGGATTTTTAACGAAACTGTATACTGAACCAAACGACGTAAATAAAATATTCAATTCAGTTACCAAACAATGTCTGTACTTATAAACATTTAAAAGAAATAATATTAGTTGAGGAACCAGAAGAAGAAACAGATGAAAATTTAGGACTAATATAATAATTATATATTTATGGAAAATGTTATAACCAATATATCAAAATTCTAGTAGATACAGTATCTGAAGGAAATGTTATAGATGAAGAAATTGTAGAAAGATTAAAAACTTAAGAAAATAATGTCATTAAAATAAGAATGATTAATATTGTAGCAGCCAATAACAATAAAATTGTAAATATAAGGGTTACATTTGGTGAACAAGAATTATCAATTGAATTTTTAATAGTACAACATCTCTGATATCATGCAATTTTAGGCTTCATTATTTAAAGAGAATTTAAATTTAACACTTTAAGCGCCACCATGTTAAAAAAATCCCTGTGGGCCACTGTGTAAACGTAGTAAAAATGTATGAAAAATGCTCTTTTTAACTGTTTTTAAATAATTTATGTATTAATTTTTTGTTTTTTTATAAAAAACTTCTTGTATTCAAATGAATACAGGTACCCCATTTTCATGAATTAACATTTCTGGCCACTTGTACCGATTTGATAAAAAGAGAAGGAGATGTTCGGCTTTCTATAAAAGACTAAAAAACAGTCATGATTAGAAATATGCCCAATCTAAATCTTCATAAATTCGTTTGTGAAGAATTTTATTGTTTGAAATGTTTTTTTAAAACCCATAAATCAGAATTAATTCAATAAATGAATGAGTTTTGATAAATTTTATTTGTAAAAGCACTTAGAAAAAATATTGTGTTATGTATTTTAAATATAATGTATTTTTTTCAAAAATTATTATTTTATTATCCCAAAAAAACTGTCAAATTTTGGGCCAACGGGTCATGCTTTATAAGTCCCCTATACATTTAAACGCACACGTTGCATCTGTTTGAATTCAATCAGCCTAAAGTAATAGTAGTCCTTTGTATCTGTTTGTATACAGTGGGCCAAATGCTCAAGGTTACTGGTATCCAAAAGGATACAACTGGCGCTTAACGTGTTAAGACTAAAGAAACAAATAAAGATCGATGAAATGTTGATATGTCCGGGAGAACAAAAAACTGAAGCAATAAATTTAATTCAAAAATATGAAAAGTTAATTAATGAAGTGAATCGAGTTTCCGAACAGTATGTGCAAAAAATTCAAGTGAGAGATTTAAAAAATTTTAAGGCAAAAACTTACCCAATACGATTTAGATAACGAGAACCAGTCATTTAGGAATTGAAAAAATGTTAAACACATGAATTATAGAAAGTTCTAATTCTAGTTATATTAATCCCATGGTGGTGGTAAATAAAAATAATTGTGAGATTAGACTGTGGGTGCGAGAAACATAAACAAGCACAGTGTTTCACAGTATGAAGCACCATTGACCATAAGTGCAATTTTTAGTCGAATAACGAATGCTTTTTTTTTCGAGAATTGGCCAAGAATTATGTTTTAAATAATTCTTGGCTGATTCCTTTAGATGAAGTCGAGAGATTATACTGGTTTCCAAATTGACCGAGTTGTGTACAGGTTTAAAGTAGTCCCGTTTGGCAGCGTTAGTAAAAGCATTACTCTATATTTTGGATAAATTGGAATTTGTATCGTATTCTGTAGATGACATTTTAATATTTTATGTAGGAAGATATATAAGGGAGGTAATTAAATACTTGAAGATATTGTGTACAACATACCAGGTGGAAAAAAAATTAAGTCAAGTGGTGTAATGATCCCAGGGTATTTTGAAGATAAAATCTCATATTTATCTATTTCTTCGTTGTTAAGGAATGAAATAAAAAACCAATAAACACAGTGTCAATTTTAAGTGACTGGGGACGGGGCTCACTATACTAACTAACTTGAATATTTGGACAAGAAATGAAACGAGGTAAGGCACAAATGTAAATCCATCTACATTCGTTACTGAGCTATTAAAAACGGTTAGGTACTCTGAATAGAGTTTCATTTTAGCTTTTTTTGTTTTAATTTTAAGCAGCAGTGCTTTTAAATAACACTATAATGAATACAATCTAAAATTATCTCTTATGCACCTTTTATTTAAAATTATAATGCTCTTCACTTGGCATGAAGCGTTTGAGCGTCACAGAGTTCCTACAGGGAAAAGTAATTTGAATCTAAATCTACTACTTCAGAAACAGTAAAATAATTGTTCATTCCAAGCACCAGTATCAAGGGATGGATGTTCTCTTGGGAACACACACACAATAAATAACATGCAGTTTCGTTACTGGATATTAAATCTCGCGATAACTTCTTGCGACGTTGTTTTATGGTTGACGGTTTGAAAGGAATATTTATTGGAGCTGTGCTTTAATGAGGCTTAACAATATACATTCCAATCTCCTGTGGCAAGAAATGTTATAAGATTTCAGAAAACAATTTACCATCACAGTATGGCTCTTTTATATTTGAGATATATAGGCAATGCTACGGAAATTAAGGAACCCAATGAATATTAATATTCGGAAGATTGCTTAGATATTGTAAAAATATGATCGTCCAATCGTGATATTGAAAATCTCTGCCTTTCTCAGTAAGAAATTAGTTATGGAATGTGCCTTCCCAGCTCTTCGAGTATTCTTGCTGTTTATTATTGTGTATTAGTTAATTTCTAAAGAAGTGTCAGGAGTATAATATAGTGAATATTGTAGTTCTCAGCTTGAAGGCGATCTTAATAAATGATAAGTAGTTTCTAAATGATTGAGGAGGTAAATGATTATTTTGAATTTTCATCTGGGATTTTCTCTCTTGGCAATGGTTTCTGAAAAATACAGATAAGTTAAGTACTTGAATATCAAGGTGTAGTATCTAAGTGCAGTTTGTGGAAACTGCCCGGAACACTAGTTGCCCTCTTATAGAAAAAACTCTCCCGCAGGATTAACTGTGAGAAAGTAGGTCTACAGATTTGTCAACTAGTATTCCAGTATAATATGTTGTGTATTTTGTGTTGTACTTATCTGTTTTTTTTTGTGACGCTTCGATTCCTTATCAGGAATCGTTGTCGAACAATGTTTGCTTGAATGTTTTGCATTATATTCGCTTGACTTTTTTGGTAATGTCAATTGACTGATTAATTGACTTTGAAGTTTCCTTTTTGATGTTCATTCGTCAGAAGTTGTTGCCATGCAACCGGTATCTCTACAGAGGGTGTCCCGATTTCTCCATTATTCAACAACATGCAGACACTTTCTTTGATTTTTCTTTTTTTGGTACGTTCTTCTTTAAGTAGTATTTTTGTCTTATTCCAGTCCATTTTGTGTGTACCATTATCCGTCAGTACATGATTTGCCTATCTTGATCTGTCTATATGTCTTCTTGAGACGTTGTATTGGTGCTTGTTTGTTCTAATTTGGAGAGGTCTTGATGTCTCACCGGTGTATGTTTTTCCGCAGGCACAAGGTACACTGTACACACAATTTTTGGAACTTTGAGTACCGTTTTCCGGTTTTGTTTTTGTCAAATTTGATCTTAAAGTATTATTTGTTTTAAAAATAATTTTTACTTGGTATTTATTGCCAATACGTTTAATTTTTTCGGAGAGGCCGGAAACATAAGGAATAACGTTTATAATTGTACAGTTAATATCAGTTTGTGTGTTGTTATTTAAATTGGAAGTATTGTGTGTTGCTTGTGTCGTTTGTTGGTGTCTTTGTTTTTTCTTGATTTGGTAAATTGTTTTGTTTATGAAATATCTTGGGTATTCGTTTTGTTTTAAAACTTCCTTTATCAAACATAACTCTTTCTCAAAAATTTCCTTTGTTGCTGAAACTGCTTTGGCTCTATCATATGAGGATTTATTGACTCCTTTTTTACATTTAAAGAATGATTTGAATAAAATTCAAATATAATAGATATTTGAATTTTTATATGCATTGGTTTCCTATAAATGCTTGTAGTGAAATTGTTTTTTGATCGGTCAACCAACACGTCTTAAAATGGAAGTTTATTTCCATTTTCTATTTGAATAGTAAATATAATTTACTATTGAAATGTAAAAATGTAAAAAAGGAGTCATTAAATCCTTATATGACAGAGCCAAAGCAGTTTCAGCCACAAAGGCAATTTTTGAGAAAGATTTATGTTTGATAAAAAAAGTTTTAGAATAAAACGAATACCCAAGATATTTCATAAACAAAACAATTTACCAAATCAAGAAAAAATAAAGAAACCAACAAACGACACAAACAACACACAATACTTCCAATTTAAATAACAACACACAAACTGATATTAACTCTACAATTATAAACGTTATTCCTTATGTTGCCGTCCTCTCTGAAAAAATTAAACGTATTGGCAATAAATACCAAGTAAAAACGATTTTTAAAACAAATAATACTTTAAGATTAAATTTGACAAAAACGAAACCGGAAAACGGTACTCAAAGTTCCAAAAATTGTGTGTACAGTGTACCTTGTGCCTGCGGAAAAACATATACCGGTGAGACATCAAGACCTCTGCAAATTAGAGCAAAAGAGCACCAATACAACGTCTCAAGAAGACATATAGACAGATCAAGATTGGCAAATCATATACTCACGGATAATGGTACACACAAAATGGACTAGAATAAGACAAAAATACTACTTAAAGAAGAACATACCAAAAAAAAGAAAAATCAAAGAAAGTGACTGCATGTTGTTGAATAATGGAGAAATCGGGACACCCTTTGTAGAGAAACCGGTTGCATGGCAACAACTTCTGACGAATGAACATCAAAAAGGAAACTTCAAAGTCAATTAATCAGTCAATTGACATTACCAAAAAAGTCAAGCGAATATAGTGCAAAACATTCAAGCAAACATTGTTCGACAACGATTCCTGATAAGGAATCGAAATGTCACAAAAATACAGATAAGTACAACACAAAATACACATCATATTATACTGGAATACTAGTTGACAAATCTGTAAACCTACTTTCTCACAGTTAATCATGCGGGAGAGTTTTTTTCTATACTAGTGTTCCGGGCAGTTTCCACAAACTGCCCTTAGATACTACACCTTGATATTCAAGTACTTAACTTATCTGTATTTTTCAGAAACCATTCAAAATAATCAATAAATGATGATGCTCACAAAAATCTGAGTAGGTTCTCGTTCTGTTCGGCATTAAGTACAGAAAACTCTGCATCCTTTTAAACCTTTACACAAGGGCGTAAAAAGCTTTGGGTTTAGGGATGGGTAAAATTAGAAAAAAAAATGGCCTAGAGGTTGGCAAATTGGAAAAAAAAATGTCCTAGAGAGAGGGAGCAATCAGAAATTTTTTGGTCCAGGGGGGCAAGTCTGTAAATTCATGGGAAGCTTTAATGGGTCATGCCAGATTTTTCAGGTCCAGGGAAGGGACACATAATCTATTACAAGAATTGTTAACAAATAAGATTTAAATAATTTGGTAAAGTGCGAATGAACATCCCAAAATTACTTATATAATTTTCTTTTATGTTTTTTGCAAGCTGCAAGCTATAAGTGAAGTTTACGTTTCCTATTTTTTCAAAATTTTAGGCATAATTGTTTCGAATAGCGATAATCGGTTTTCCTGTATTTGCATTAATATCTACTAGTGGTCGCCCAGTGGTCAAAATTCGACCCTATGTCATGATATTGTAAAAGTATAATTTTATAAGAAACAGAGTTGTGGAGAAATCGGAGAAGTAGATGTAATGACCAAAATTGTTCACTCATATTGACAAATCTATTGCCATAAAAAAAATAAAAATGTAATCAAATATCAGTATTTATTTTGGGCTGGAACCACTTCTGGCGAAATATTTGACGTAATAATTGGAAGATTTTTCTATGCAACCTAAAATTTTTCGTCATTTGCGATTTCAATCAAGTTCAGGAGTATTAAAGAAAAGAGAGGACCAACAATCATGGGAGAACTTAATTATTTAATATAATCTCTACTGTCCGCTGGCTGACAATTTTTTACACCACACCTACTGAAAGGTTGTGATAATAATATATTAATCAAATAATTAAATTTACATTAAAAACAGAATATTTAATGTGAATGTTACTGAAACGCGTCCGAAAAATCAAGCTTGATCTAATACATTGAGTATTTTACCACCAAGCACTAACAACGTTTCTATGCCACTTCCAAGAAGTACATGTTCTAAGAATATAACAGCATATAACTATCGCTCCCTCCAAATATAATTACTCGTTGTTTTGAGTTTTGACCGTCAGGCGACGGCGGCACTGTCAGTTGTTTGGCGTTTACAGTATGGAAGTAAATAATGAATTTTTATATTTTATTTAATGAATGAACCAATATTATAAATTTTTATTAGCATTCTGCACTGAACGTCGTCAGTAGCTACTTAACAAAACAAAAATGAAGAAAATCGGTTGAGAGAGAGAGGAGAAAATGGTACTAATCGTTTTTTCTTTGCCTATTTATATATAGATTATAGGAGCCTTTTTAAATGGTGAAAAATATTTATTTGTATTTCTTTAGATTGTTTAATTTTACTCCTTATCGAGAGATTTTGTCATAGGTTATTAGTTATGTAGCTCCCAAAAATTGATATTAAGATTTCGGTGCTGTTATATTTGAGGAAGCTCCTATAAACCCTAATTTTTACAGCCTTTGAGGCTCTTTAGTTTTTGGCCTGTTTTTTCTGACAAAATGTGGTATAGTGTTACAGCCAAACAGGCGCAAAAGTGGTTCGTATATGGGTTTCCGCTATTAGATGTACCGAACGTTAAAAATAGAACGTTATTTTTTTGCAAATATCTCGAAAAATTCCAAAAAAACTCTAACATACCTAAACCTTGTCTCTGTTACTAAGAATCTTAATGTAGTTTAGAACTCTACCACCATGTTCTAAAATCTGTCGTAAGTACTAAAACAATATTTTGACAGTATTCAATAATATTGTTTTTTAAAACACAATTAATGTAATTATCAATATCTCAATGAAAACGAAAATGATATCACTAATTTCTCGTCATAGATAATATTATATTCAATTATATGTACCAAATCAATAAATAATTATTCGAGATTTCTATCAGTTCGGGGGAGCGCAACTGATGAAAGTTCTCTACTAGTAAAATATATTGCATTTAATGAATTGAAAAATCTCAAAAAGCAGTATTATAATTTCTTAGATAGGTTTTAGTTAACCTACGAATTTATTCGTCTGATTTCAATCTTACGAGTTAGGAGGAAACGGCTCCCGATTTAGAGTCTCTGTGACATAGTTTTTTTCTGAAACTCTTGGATGTCGAGATTCATTTCACGATAAAATAGTTTTATGCACTAAATAAACCAATATTTTTTCTAAATTTCAATCAGTTGAGGAAAACGCAACAACTGATGAAGGTTTTCGACTAGAAACGACATATTATCTTGCTTTCAATGGACTGAAAAATCTCAAAAAAGTAATAACATAATTTTTTTGGTAGCTTTTAGTTAACATATCAATTCTTTCGTGCAATTTATTTCTTAGGAATCATAGGGAAACGACATTACGTTCCGTACGACTCCCGAATTGGAGTCTATGTAAGCTAATTTTTTCTGAACGTTCTATATCTCGAAATTTGTTTCGCGATAAAGAATTAAATTCAATTATATGAACTAAATACATAAACATTATTGGAGATTTCAATCAGTTGAGTGCAGCACAACTGATGAAGGTTCGCGATTAGAAACAATTTATTTTCTTGCGATTAATGGATTGAAAAATATCGAAAGGAGAGTATTTAAAATGTGCTTTTTAATCTTCTGGTGGGTACTCCTTTAATGGAGGTAAGCGATCAATCAGACAAAAGTTGTTTACCTTCAGCTGTTTTTTTATTTATTCAAATTTGAATCCTCTCCAATTTCCAATGTCCCTCAACCAAGATACTTTTTTCTTCCAAGTGACCTCTTTCCCCTATATTTTTTAATTCTCAACTTCAAAATTTGCGACTTTTACTTTAGTACCATTAGAGTAAGTTAAGCTCTTTTTCTTATTTTTAATGAGAATTACTAGTTCTTGGTCTTTATCAACCGTTCATAAGACATCTCCGTTCATCAAAAGATTGGTATTTTTGTGATACTTCAGTACGTCCACATCTAAGCTTTTTATTCTGCTGACCTTTGATGTCCATGTTACGACTCCATCCAACAACGTAGACCAAGAATAACATTTCCAAGTCTGATATTTAGGTCTTTTGTCCCAGAGAATGCTCCATCGTTTTAATAGGCTACTGCGTCCTTGTTCGATTGTGGCTTTGATTTCTTCATCTTGATTAGGTCTTGAATTTTTCCAAAGACCCCAAATATTTTAAACTATATTCTCGACAAGTGTCGTTGAAACTGTCTATTAAACTCTGCGGATCTGTGCTTACGTCAGCAGTTAGCGCCATATTATTTGCATAACCGATATTCGAAAATTATGTAATATACTATAAATTATCTGGTAGACTTCCTCAGTTGTTTTAATTTTATTGAAGGGCTCTTGTTTGTTCCTCAGCAAGTTCAATAATTAAATGATCCTCGAAGTTTCCTTAGACTTCCATCGTCTTGAAATGATTGACCTCACAACGTTTCAATAGCTTAGGATCAGCTATCGTCATCAGGTGAATGATTATCTGTATTATTTATACCCTTAACCGGTCATGCTCTTTGGGTCGCTCAATCCCCGGTCTCGTCCAATAATCGTATCTGACGTTTTTAATTTGGACGCTAGGCTCACTGTTTGTATTCTCATTAAGGATTGATGTTGTGGTGTTCGGCCCATGCGTGATTAGCTGATCGAGACTTTGTTCCTCATAGGTGGTTTATCCAGTTGTTCAAATGCATTGTTAATGATGGTTTCCGAATCTGCATTTGTCAAAAGGATTTCGCTAATTCATTTGCTCTTCTTCAAGAGCCTCTGGTGTGCTGCAAATATTTTTGGCTCTATAGACTAGTGTTTTAATGTTGCTACATTCCGTTGTTGAGGGGTGGTTAGAATTGTAGTGTAGTTATAACCCTGTATGTGTAGCCTTCCTGTACACTGTTGTATCGATTCCGTTCTTAGCCCTTTGGCACTTCATTTTAAGGAATGGTAGCCACCCACTCCCATCCCTCTCCATGGTGAAACTGATGGATGCTTGTGATCTCCATGTTACCAAATAATGAAGATGCCGTCGACATGCCTTAACCAGAGTTTTGGTTGCTTCTCGTCCCCTCCAGTGTATTATCTTTGAACCATTTTATGTAGATGTTCGTGATAATCTTAAATTTCCCATCATTAATCTGAAGACTATAGTGAATCTAAAGCTATTGAAATGTTGTAAGATCATTCATTTCAATACGATCGAATTCCAAGGAAACTTCGAGGAACGAGTTACATTGTCTATTAGTATCAGAATAATAATTAAATGGCCCTGCCGACTGGTCTGCTGGCCTCTACATTTGTCCAAACACGCGTTTCATCAGTTCAGGACATATGCTTCCTTGGCAAATCTTCATAAGAACTACCTCCATTTGGTTTGTTCATATTTGCAGAATACCGGCTTCATAAGAAAACCTCATATATCTCCGACGGTTTGGATTATGAGCTAGTTTAGTTTATATCTCTCTGATCTTGTTCACGGCCATGAAAACTATTATCTAAGAAACGAATAGTGAAGTTCGCCATATCTGTAAGCCGCACTCTGAAAATGTTAATCATATATCCAGTTAAAGCTACACAACATATGGCTGAAAAACTTTTATTTATATTTCACTTCTTTGATTAATTTAGTAATGGCAAATACTGTCTCCAAATGTAATAAATCTCTATAGTTACCTGCTCTTAAAACACCAATTTATCACGTTAAAATACATCCAGATTACAAGAGGTTTACTCAGTTACTCTTGTTTGTGTATTCGTTATTTCGAAAGTTTAATCTGTGTAATTTAACAACTAGAATCGCTTGAAGGTATAAGCTTCATCAGAACTTTTCGAAGACGATTGCTTTTTGAATTTAGTTTGAGAATTAATGAAAAGTTAATAGTTGACGATGAGATTTATTCAGAGAACTTGTAAAACGAGTCGGTCTAATATTTATTAAATAATCATAATTTTCTTAATGTTGTTAATTAAACTGAGAAAAGAAGACCTATGAATTTTATAACAGAGTGACTCTTACTTTAAGTAAATCCATGACACTAATACATATACTAGATACACAATATCTTCCTCGGGTTATACAATATACTGAAATAACTATCATACCTAATTCCCAACTGATGGCCTGAAGTGATTATTTTAACATATGCTATGAAAAGACTATGTCTTTTCATAGCATATGTCATAATGGTACGGCGGAAATCTTTCTAGCGATGTACTAAATAGAAATTAAAATGCTAAAACAACTAATATACAAGGACAAAAGAGAAAAATAGGATAAACTATGTCATGAATTAGAGAAGGACGTCTGGAGCCAAAGCCTACGTCATAGCAGTTTAGAAGTGGGACGTGGCACTGAATATTAAACTAAGAGTTACCAGGAAAAAAATCATAAGAACCCTCTTTATGGAAATTACTAAGAAATGCAAGAAACACCAAAAGCTAAGTGGTGACTAGATACCCTAATTCAAATTGGCGAAACTACCAAAAGCCAGAAAAGTTCTTAGTGACAATAACAAAGTCCGGCAACTAACAACTGGAGTACTCCATAAGAATCTGTCTTGGGGACTAAGTTGTGGAATATCGTATATGACGACCTTCGATCAACAGATGTCGGCAGGTAAAATGTCAATTGCGTTTGCGCATGATTTGGCATTATATATCGAAGGAGAAAGTGCTTACGTACTGGAACACAAAACGAGACTGGTGATGAGCAAAATAAGCCAATGGATTAAGGACGAGTCTAAAAAGCGAAAGGGTAATATTAAAAGGCACTAAATGGGCAAAGGTCAGAGAGAAAGAGGCTCAAAAAAGGCTACAGCAGGGATTCACATGGATCATTAGGGCACCTTTGGTAGCACTATCAACCTGATTTAATAAATGCCCCATATGGCCTAACATTAGAAATGACTAGATATCAAATCATGAAATCTGGAGTGCAGAAACTGGCTATATTAAAACAATTAGTGAATAGCTGGAGTAACACCGATGCATTTGCCAGCTCTGGGACACAAAAATAAAAAGGAGGACAAGAACGCTGATGAAAATAAGAACCGCAGCTTAGAATTGTGGCAGGATGAGTGTGAGGAACTACAGGATAAGGCAGTCCAGACGAAAACCATAATTCCTTCCATCTTCAAATGGCAAATGGCAAATTTTTCTTTCTTTAAGTCATTCTTAGTTATAGATATACATTTAGGGAGAATTAAAATAATTGTTACTATTTCGTTACGACATATTAACCCTACTTTATGTATTTGAAACATTTCGTTAAATCTGAAGACGCGAGATGTAAGACCGACATCTCGCGTCTTCAAATTTAACGAAATGTTTGAAATACATACAGAAGTGTTCGAGAGGACATTCAATTGTAGGAAGCGCAACTGATGAAGGTTCCCAGACCACAAACAATGTATATTATATATAATATATATTGTCTTGCGTACAAAGGAATGACACCTCGAAGAGGGTATATTAACCCTAGTTTAAAATTTAATTATTAATTTAGATATAACTCATAATTTAAACAAACTTCACCTACTTAATATTCTGGCAAAATATAATGACTACATTTTGAGACATTATATCAGTAAATGTTTTTAGGGTTCCGTATATAAAATATACGGAACCCTATAATATCACTCAGGATTTCTGCATCTGTCACATCACAGCCATTTTCTCCTAAACTACTGGACGGAAGAGGTTGAAATTTGGTATCAATATATAGTTTGGTGACCCGATCAGGAGAACATATCGTAAAAGAAAAAAAATTGATTTTAGGGGTACTACTGGGGGGGAAAACTAAAAAAATCGACCGTCCCCCCCCTGATCTCCGAAACTACTGAGCCTAAAATTTTGAATAAAATAGGAAATATAGAGCATTGCCCGAACTTTACAGGAAAATTAAGGAGAAACAATTAATATTAATTTTGCGGAGCAAATTATAGAATTAAATAAAAATTTAAAAATAAAAAAAATTTCAAACGCATCATGTAATCTATCAAATGAAAGGTCTGATTCTGAGGAACACAAATATATTTTTTTCATATTTAAAAAAATTATTTAAAAAGATATTAACGAAAATATACCAAAATTTACCCATTCCCCCCCCCTTATCTCCGAAACTATAAAACGTAAAGTTTTGAAAAAAAATAGATTTATAGGTTCTGACCTGAAGTTTACTGGAAAAAAAGGAGAAACTTCTACTTTTAATTTTGGGGGGCCAATTACAGAATTAAACGGAAAATATAAAATTAAAATTGTTTCTAACCCATCATGTTATATATTAAATGAAAGGGCTCATTATGACGAAAACAAATATATTTTTTTCAAAATTTTAAAATAAATAAATTAAAAGATATTAACATAAATATAAAAAAATTTACCCATTCCCCCCCCTATCTCCAAAACCATAAGCTGGAAAATTTTGAAAAAAAATTGAGGTATAGCCCTCCACCTGAACTTTACTGGAAAATTAAGGAGAAACCCCTAATAATTATTTTGGGGGGGCAAATTATAGAATTAAATGGAAAATTAAAATTAAAATTTTTTCTAACCCATCATGTTATATATCAAATGGCTCATTATGACGAAAACAAATATATTTTTTTCATATTTTTAAAATAAATTAATTAAAAGATATTACCAAAATATAAAAAACTTTACCCATCCCCCCCTATCTCCGAAACCATAAGCTGGAAAATTTTAAAAAACAATGGAGGTATAGCCCCTCACCTGAACTTTACTGGAAAAATAAGGAAAAACCCCTAATATTTTGGGGGGGGGGCAAATTATAGAATTAAATGGAAAATATAAAATTAAAATTGTTTCTAACCCAGCATGTTATATATCAAATAAAAGGGCTCATGATGAAGAAAACAAATATATTTTTTCCATATTTATAAAATAAATTAATTAAAAGATATTAACAAAAATATAAAAAAATTTACCCATTCCCCCCTTATCTCCGAAACCATAAGCTGAAAAATTTTGAAAAACTGGAAGTATAGCCCCTCACCTGAACTTTACTGGAAAAATAAGAAGAAACCCCTAGTATTCATTTTGGGGGCCAAATTATAGAATTAAATGGAAAATAAAAAATTATAATTGTTTCTAACGTGTCATGTAATATATCAAATCCCAGGGCTCATTATGACGAATAGGTACAAATATTTTTTTTTAATTTTTTTAAAATGAATATTTTAAAATATATTAAAAAAATATTTTAAAAGAATTACCCTTTCTCCCCGTTATTCCCCAAACTCTAATACCTCATTTTTTTTGTTTATAGGAAAAATATGAAAAAAATCCCTAATTCTATTATTTGGCCTCCAAATAATAGAATTAAACGGAAAATAAATTACTAGAAAACCCCCATAGTAATTTTAGGGACAAATTATACAATTAAATGGAAAATAAAGATTCAATTTTCAAACGCATCATGTAATATATCAGATAAAAGGCTCATTATGTGAATTACAAATATATCATATTTTTAAATCATTTGTATAAAAGATATTAAAAATATTAAACATCGACTTAATTCCCACTTTAGAAACTACACTATTTAAAATTTGAAAAATATATTTTATTTATATTTTTAAATAATTTGAATAACAGATTTAATAATTTATAATTTAAACTTTGACCTATTTGGCCATTTTTCTTCCAATCTACAGAGCCTCAAAACTCAGACAGTAGATTATAAAAGGCATTTCTGAAAGTTTATTAGTAAAATAAAACTCTAATGTTCCTTTTTGGAGGCCAAATTAGAAAATTTAATACATATGTATTGTGATAAAAATCAAGCGAATCCTAAAGCAGATAAAATAAAAAGCCTATTTTTGGAAAATCAAAGTGTATATTTTTTATAAATTTAAAACGCTTCCTTTAAAAGATAGAAGGGTAAGTATAAGAAAATGCTCTCATTCCCTGCTTGTCTGAAACTGGAATATTCGAATCTTGAAGGTGGTACGGAACCCCAAGGATGCGAGTCCAACTCGCACTTGACCAAATTATTATTTTTTATTTTAGAGTACCTCCAAACTATTTCAATACATATTTAAAAAATATATTCTTCTGTTATAACGTTAAAAAAATCAATGTAGCAACCTTATACTTCAACAATTTTTATAGATCATCTTATGTACCTTGAGGATGACAGAAAATGTGGTAAATATAGGGTTTGTTATTATACCACTGATCCTTAAGCTAGCAGTGCAAGTTACTGACAGAAACACGGAAATTATTGTACCCCTAGTTAAAAGCACTAAAGCATCTGTATTGAAAGAGTTTCTCATTGAGATAAATTTTGCTGGTTAATATATATTTCTCACTTCGGTTTATTTCTTTCAATAGGTAAGGATCTGAAATGCAAAAGTTTTATAAAATTTTCCTGGCAAAAAGTACCAAGGTAATTTTGTAAAATTATCCCGGATTACTTTTGCATAGATATTCTGGAGAAAAGGATGTCCACAATATGATCAATAAGTGTTTTCTATATTGTGTGGTACTTATTTGTGTTTGCAGAAGTTACAACTTCAAATAAATAAATAATGTCTTTATTGAGATACATTACATTGTGGCGAAGTTTAGCCAGAAGGCTACTCTTACACTTAACCCTAATCTGGAGTGGTTATCAAATACTATATGTTTTAATTGAACGCTGTTTCCTAAATTCTCGGTTTGATTTAGAGTTTAAACGTCTGTAAACAAGTAATTATCAAAACTAAACAAAACACTAGTTATACACATCATGAGAACTGGTTGATCAGATTGTAGACACTCTTTCTCTCAGAATATCTATGACGAAGAATTTCTGTACAGACAACCAGTAATAGGTACTCTCTTTCGAAATTACCTAGCATTACAGGAAAAAGTTGAGGCGAAAAATACAGAGTACAGCCAAAAGAATGACCTAGTCAAAATTGTTCAAAAATAACCTACTAACTTTTAAAAGATAACTCCTAGTGTCGTCAAAATGGCTTCAATTTGGATAGATAACTATGTTTCCTTATTTTCCTCTGTCAGAATGTTTGCTCTAACTTTGATACTTAACTAATGCAAATGTATTCCATCACTTACCTTGTAATGCGTTTCGGCAATGTTTTCAGTATTTTCACGACATTTTAAGATATCATTAAGTTGCTGTTATGTTACTTGGCTGTTACAATTATTATCCAGTATGCAACACATATTTTTTAATAATTAAGTTCCGAAAACAATCAAAACACTCAACACTATTTCCATTTATGTTGGTTGGAAATTTCCATATTATGCTAATTACAAACTGTGAAATCCTTGCATGCTTTGAAATATTAACTAATACAAGTGATATCGACAAAATTATTTTCAATTACACATGATACAAAACTGCATAACAGTATTTGTCTTGTGACAACAAAGCATATATTTTAGTATGCAATTTCGGTTAATTGTTGATTTATTTAAAAGAAAACCCAAAATAAGAAAATAAGAAATTTACTTTATTGAACAACCTTTCAGTGCTCAGTTTCGATTCTCCAGAGCCTCCGTCACCTTTTTCGAAATATAGATCTTTAGTGTTGAACGGCCAATAAAACATTAGTTCATCGATATGACGTATGTTAAGATTTATACGACGCTTTGTAGAATAAAAATTAACCGTGTATTTAATTATTTTATTCTATGACACTAATAAACTAAAAAAAAACTTTTCGGCGAGTATTTTGCTATCCAACACGTGTTTTCAGACAATTGAGACATGTCGTTTAAAAATATGCAAACTGTTTGTCCCTACTATCACCTATGGTTTTTGATATATCAGACATTAATCTTTTATATATGTTTAACATTGTATCAATGCAAACAACACGTTAAGGTAGAGCACATATTGTTGAATAGAGTACTAAGTAACATATCTAAACTATATTAGCATCATCTAGTTTAAAGTATAATACACATATAAAATACATACGTAAACTTAATATTATTTCCTCGAAGTTTCCTTGGACTTCCATCGTCTTGAAAAGGTTGATCTCACAACGTTTCAATAGCTTTGTATCTGCTATCGTCATCAGGTGAATGATGGGAAATTCAGTTTATCCCTGGTATTTATACCTTTAATCGGTCATGCATCGCCGGTCATGGTCATTGGGTCTCATCCGTTCCAATCAGCGTCGTCGTATCTGGGGGTTGGTTGTCGGTGATGCGTGCGACAGTGGCCGAAGAAGTGGCTTCCAAATGTTTTTAATTTGGGCACTGGGCTGGCTAATTATATTCTCGTTCGAGATTATATATGCTGTCTCTATAAATTTTCTTTTATACCAATGCTCCTCCTTGTGAATTACTCTGGCCTGGTCCCAGTTTCGACGTTGAAAATCTCTTCACGAACATACCACTAGAGGAATCTCTCAACATAGTGAGGCAGAAACTTACTGAAGACGAAACCTTGATGGAGAGGACGGAGCTACCAATAGACTCAATCATGGACTTACTTGAATGTTGCCTCAAGAACTGCTACTTTCAAGAGAAGGACAGGTTCTTCATGCAAGAAGATGGATTGCCTATGGGCTCCCCGTTATCACCAACCGTCGCCAACATCTACATGGAGTAGTTCGAAGAACATGCACTGAAGAGATACGAGAAGCAGCCCAAGCTATGGTTGAGATATGTCGATGACACCTTCATCATTTGGCAACACGGAGAGACGCAACTACAGGCATTCCTGGAGCACCTAAACCGATGCCAAACCATCCATTAGATTCACCATGGAGATGGAAGAAGGTAGGTGCCTAACATTCCTAGATGTAAAGTGTCAAAGGACTAGGACCGGAATCAAAACAACAGTCTATAGGAAGGCTACCCACACAGGACTGTATCTACATTACAATTCTAACCACCCATCAAAAACGAAAACTGTCATCATCAAAACTCTAATCCATAAAGCCAAAAATATCTGTAGTACGCCAGAAGTCCTCAAAGAAGAACAAATGAAACTTAGAAAAGACCTTTTGGCGAATGGATACCCGGAAACCATCATTAACAAGGCGTTTGAAGAACTGGACAAACCACCTGGGCAGGAAGAGGAAACCACGATAGCAACACTATTATTACCGTATACTAAAGGTTTATCGGAGAAACTTAGACGAATTGCACACAGATATGTGGCAATCTTTACATTGGAGAGACAAAGCGACCGCTGGAAACCAGGGTTAAGGAACACCGCACAGCTACTCAGAGGGCGGAGCTGACAAAGTCTGGGCTAGCTAACCACGGGTGGACCGAAAACCACAACATCAACTGGGACCAGGCAAGGGTAATTCACAAGGAGGAGCATTGGTATAAAAGAAAATTTATAGAGACAGCATATATAATCTCGAACGAGAATATAATGAGCGAGCCCAGCGTCCAAATTAAAAACATTTGGAAACCACTTCTTCGGCCACTGTTGCTACGCATCTCCAACAACCAACCGCCAGATACGACGACGCTGATTGGACCGGATGAGACCCAATGACCATGACCAGCGACGCATGACCGATTAAAGGTATAAATACCAGGGATAAACTGAATTTCCCATCATTCACCTGATGACGATAGCAGATACAAAGCTATTGAAACGTTGTGAGATCAACCTTTTGAAAACGATGGAAGTCCAAGGAAACTTCGAGGAACGAGGGACAATGTCTACCAGATTTCAGACTAACATTAATATTATTTACCTCAGAGTTAGTTTGGTTTGAATTACTTGTCGTTGTTGCTGAGCATTCAGCAGGGCGCGCTGAAGCATCCAGCAGTAGTCAGCCAACATTGCTCCACTGATAGCGTGACTTCATCAACGAGATCTCCTGATGAAAACGCTACCCATGTTTATCACTGACAGAACGTAGGTTCTCTCCAAAGAAGTCGGGATTTGAAGTCGAGGGGCTGAATTTTGAGGAATATATTGCAACCCATCAAGCTGTTCGCACTAATGCACTTTAATTTTTTAATTTAATTTATAATTTCCAAGGAAAATTGGCTACAATAAACTTCAATGCCAACCACGCCTCTTTTTTAGTACTGCTGAGTATTCGAAGTGACTGTCTGCAATGATTTTCTATATTTGTGGACCTAACTTTCACTTAACTCATCTCTGGAGTCAGCATCAGAGTCGTTATATAGTGCCTTCATAAAATTCTTCATGAGCTCCAGCTTTATATGAAGTGAAGGTATAATAACTTTTTTACGCTCAATCAATGGCACACGAATGACGTTTTTAGTACCTGGCTTCATTTTATTTCTGATGGGCAAATTCTTCTTTATATGGCGGTGATTCCTATTTCTACTGTCCCACTAGCAGAGAAAGCAACAGTACTTGGTGTACCCCGCCTGCATGCCCATGAGAATAATAATTACATTTATATCACCACAGATATTCTAATTGTAATGGCTGTAGCAAATTTTTTCAAGAAGTAGCGACATGGTTGCGTACGTTTCTTATAAATGGACAGAATATCCTACTGGTAGCGATGCATACATGTTCCCATTATGTAATAATACTGCCTTCAAACTTAGCTTCGAGGAGTCAATAAACAGTCGCCACGCTTCAGTAATACGAGGGCTGCCTTTTATATTTCGGGATTAGAGAACAAAAACAAATATTAATCATCGAAAATCGCTTTATTGTTTTTCAAAATATTCCCCATGAAGATCTATACACTTTTGCATGCGTTTGAACCAATTGTCGAAGCACTTTTTCCACTCTGATTGAGGTATCTCCAAAACATGCATTCTGAACACAGCAACCGCTACTTTAGGTGTCGAAAAACGTTGACCTCTCAGTTTGTTTTTTACGCACGGGAATAAAAAGAAGTCATTTGGTGACAAGTCAGGACTATACGGCAGATAACTCATCAAATCGATGTTTTGAGTGGTCATAAATGCAGTTGTTTGAGCCGATTTGTGAGAGCTCGTATTGTCGTGGTGAAGAGTGATCCGTCTTCGGCGGTTGGTTTTCCTCATTTCTTGAAAGACAACTGGCAAACAAATGGTTGTGTACCTCTCAGAATTGACTGTTCTGCGTTGTTCTAGTGGTACGGTTGCGATATGTCCAGTTTTTCCGAAAAAACAGGAGATCATTTGCTTGGAAGTGCTTCGTGCGCGAACAACTTTTGTTGGATTCGGCTCATCTTGAAACACCCATACAGTCGACTGCTGTTTAGTTTCGGGCTCATACGCGTAAATCCACGATTCATCACCTATCACTATGTCATAAACGTGTTTTGAAGCACCGCGATCGTATTTTTTGAACTTTTCTTTCGACCATTCGACACGAGCCTTTTTTTGAACGATTGACAAATTGTGTGGGATCCAACGCGAACAAATTTTTTTGACATTCAAATGTTTATGCAATATTGAATGTATGCTGGTCCCACTAAGGTTTAAGGTTGACTAAATCTCAGGATAAGTCGCTTACAGCATCAATGGTTTACCGAACAACAACTGTTTTTGGACTACCTTCACGAAATTTGTCTTGGAGTGAACTACGACCTCGATTGAATTCACCATACCATCGATAAACAGTGGTCCTTGCTGGAGTTTCATCGTAAGTTCATCCATGATTGCACGAAAATGTTCACGATTTAATTCCACGAGATGAATCCTTTAAGTTACTGTAAACAACACATAGCGCTTGTATGTCAAAACGTTCTGAGTACGTATAACCTCAAAAATGTCAAACTTTACGATAGAGCTGTCAGTTGTCAGATTGCAACACTAGGGTTGTCCAATCCCGAAATACAAAAGGCACCCCTCGTATGTTCTACCCGGAGGGTTGGCAGATGACCTTGGACGGCCGTACATATTAGGCTTGTTCATAGTAGCCAGTTGCCAAAGAATTAACGGTTTGAGAAATTCTACTCCAATCGAGCGTTCGCCGAGTTAACTACCGAGCTCGCTGATTGGCGTAGAATTTCTCAAACCGTTGGAATCTTTGGCAACTGGCTACTATGAACAAACCTATTGTCACTCTTTGCAAAGATCTGCACGAGTTATTTGTTTCTGTGTCGAAATTGTAAAGTTCTTATACTTGGTGATAGCAAATTTTTAGTGTAAAGCTCTTTAATTTTTCGTCTTATGGTTTTGTAGATTAAGGGGGAATGTGTCTATTTTTGTATATGTTTGTTAATAACTTTTCTAATTATTTTAAAAACATGAAAAGTATATTATATATATATATATATATATATGTGTGTGTGTTACTCAAAATTAATCCTGTCAATCGCTATTTTACATGATGCGTTTGAAAACATTTTTAATTCTTCCTTTAATTCTATAATTTGCCCCCAAAATTAATATTAGAGGTTTTTCATTTACCTGTAAACTTTAGACAACATCCTGTACTCCCTTTTATTTTTCAAATTTCATGGTCAATAGTTTTTGAGATAAAGGGTGAAATTTTTGATTTTTGAAAGAGAAAATATCCTATCTCTTCAAAATATACAGTGTGGAACTGCCAAATGGAATAAATTCGATTCCAAGCTTGTATGGAAAAACGCTTGGACACGTCCATTTCTATTTTTAAAAGCGCATTTTTTCAACAAAAGAATTCTATAGGGTGTGCCATGTGACAGTGGCCAATGCCAACTTTCTTATTTTAAATGCAGGTCCCTGTATATTATTTATTTTTTGGATTCTCCAGAAAATTTTAGACATAATTCATGTCCTACACCTATCTTCAACTTGTTCTTGTTGTCTGCCTGCATTACAATGGTGATCAGTGTTATTGTCGTTTGAATTTCGTTAACTGTATTTAATAATTTTTTGGCGATAATACACGGACACAAATGGAAGTCTCTCGCTTATTTCACGAAAATTTTTCCAATTTGCAGCCTGTAACAACTAGCAAAATAGAAAAGCAGTTTCGTATCCTTGATTATATAAGACAGATCAAAAAAGTAGCTGCCAGTGCTGTAAGTGATAATACGAAATTGGATATTATGCTTGAGTTTCAAAAAAATCCACATAATTCTGGTCTAAAAGCAGCCTCACTGATCAACGTTAGCCACACACCAATTGTTCGAGTACTAAAGTAAAGTAAAATGCATCCCTATTAAATGATGCTGACTCAGGAACTCTTGGAACAAATGATGGTAAGGTTAGATAACAATGTGTTCCAATTAGAAGATGTTTTGGTTTCTGATGAGAGCACCATTTACACTTCACGGTCATGTTAATTGTCAAAATTGTCGGTATTTGTCTAATACCTCACTGAATTGCAGAGAAACATACGCAATAAATTGAAAAATTAATGTTTGGGCAGGAATTGTTGGTAATCATATCGTAGGTCTCTTTTTCATGGAATTGAACTTGAATGGAGATAAATGTTTACAACTGCTTCAAAATAATGTCGCACCAAATTTGAAAAACTTATATCCTGATCCACTAAACCCACAGGTTCCTCCGGCCAATCGGTGAATTGGTATGCGCGGATAGATAGAATGGCCAGCACGATCTCCTGATTTGACGCCATTGAACTACGTTTTGTGGTGATATGTCAAAGGTACTGTATTAGATCCCGCTAGAAGACATTTCTATACCAAATTAGTATATTGCCAAGACCTTCTCGGCGAATATTTTGAACATTACTTAAATTGACGTTAATGTTTTTTTTTTTTTTTTTTTTAAAGAAATAATCAGTATTACTTATTAAGTTTTTAGTGTAATGTACCGAATTTGTGAAATAAAATAATTTTCTTTTTTTAATTTTAATTTTTGTAATAAAGCTGAAAACACTTAATATTTCCGAAACAGCTGGAGGTGTAGCACAATGTACATGAATTATGTCTAGAATTTCCAAAAAATAAATAACCATTTAAAATAAGAAAGTTGGTATTGGAAACTTTCACATGACACACCCTAAATATTTTTTTTTGAAAAAATGTGCATTAAAAAATACAAATCGACGTTTTTCCCAACACTACCTACTTCATTCGTTTTCGAATTTATTTCATTTGGCTGTTTCACACTGTACTATTAACGCGAAATTTATTTCAGATCAACAATCTGTTTTTAGGCTATAAAATTGCAACTTGAAGGGATAAAAAGCTTATTTCATATCAAAATTTTCCAGGTAGACATTTATCACTGAAAAAAAAAAGATTAAATGTCACACAAAAATCAACAACACCCTAGATTTCTACTAATGACCAACAGGCCTTAATGCTAAGAACAACACTAATTTATTATGTTTTATTCAAATTAACTGACAGTTTAAAAACATTTTTGTCAGCTCTGGGGGTGGTGGTTAATCTCACACCGACAATGAATTTAATCAGCCCGTTCATTTCGCTGCCATAGCATTAACATGTTAAATATTTCCCAACCGAATGTGTCATTTAATTTTAGTTATTAGAGAAAATGTGAAATTTGCGTGTCTTTACCGGCGACCCTCATCTCCACATATATGAAGGCTAACGGTACTTATTACGCGGCTGCTTATCATGGATAAGGCTCATCAATATTCATGTTTCATTCTGTTTCAAATTTAATGCAAATTGAGTAATTCGTTAAAATCTAAATCTGTAAATCTTGAAAACTATTAATTATATGAATTTGCGTGAACCCATGTTGTACCTGGTATGATAAAAATCACTTTTGTAATGCCTTTACTTACCTACGTAATCTGAGTTTTCCATACATTTTTCCATTTTCTCATGGGAAATTCCAATTCGTACAGAAACTGTAACGTGATATATTTTTTCCGAAAGCAAATTCCAAATGAAGTCCTGTTCTCTGAACGAATACGTAATTTATTTTATGATTGTTTTGACGAATATAAGATTACCAATTTTTATTTTGAAATTTCAAACTGGATTTGATTTGTAAAAAAAGATCCTTCGTTTTTATAGCTAGGGCGCTGCGAGTTCGCTTGAAATGGTGAGTAAAGCTAATTTTAGAAACATCAGGCGGCAAAAAATACACATATTTTTTTTTCTCACTGATCTGACCTGTCATACAGTATCATCGTTTTTTAAATTACTATACACCGTAGGAAATTGATTTTTTGATGAAACGTCTAGAAAGGATATATAAATCTCTACAATCCCAATAAATCGCAATATGAATTTTATTCTTCTGAGTGAAGATTAGTTATACTTTTCTGATATAGTGATACTATACTGAATAAATTTATAATAGAGATTAGTTCGACCTGTTAATCGTGATGGTTGGTTGAGAAATACAATTGAACGCAAAATAGTCGTTTGAACTATTATACGGTAATGAAAGTTAAGTTATATACAGCTGTAATAAAGCGATTTTATAGTACTGCTGTTATAAGCAATACTACAACACATAAATTCTTAACTACTTGATTATCAATACAAAATATTAACCGACTTTTTGCAGTTGCTATTGTGTCAAACCAACTGTCGAGTGATGCTACCGATCGCTTAACAGGTTGATTTCTAGATCTGTACGCAAGAGATGAACAAATCAAAATTCTAAGTAAAATTAATTGCGAAGAAGAAATTATAGTGATAATTATACTGTCATCATCCTTATATGCAGCTATATTCAACCAATTTTTCATGGTGTAGCCTCCCTGAAGAATTGAAAGATTGCAGAGGAACTTGAAGAGCTGTGGAAATGGAGAACTTAAGGTCTTGAGAAGAGACGAAAAAGAAGAAGATCTATGACAAGGACTGAAGGACTATATTGAAGAGAATTTAAGATAGGTGGGCAAATGGTCGATTTTTACTATCTGAAGTGAAGAAGAAGATGAAGTGTAGGACTGAAGAATTGAAGAACTGCCTCGAAGGATTGAAACGACGAACATGATTTTGGCAGTTTTTATCGGGAACTCAAGGCTAGAGGTTGAGGGATTTACCTTCGTATAACTAGACTCGTAACGGAATATATTAATGAAGAGAAAGCTGGAGAGTTGATCGGAGACACTTAAGGTCTTGAGGGAACAGATAAAGAGCTTAAGGTCTTTTTGTAAGAAGAATTGTCTCTAAGGATTGAGAAGACGAAGAATATTCTTAGAATTTTACAGGGGATGTGACGCATACCTTACCACGCTGCCTCAGTGCGGGTTGGTAAGGGCAAATGTCTATTTCTCTGATTTTTGCTATTTACGTCAGAGACGACTGTATCCCCCGGAATTGTGTCACATTTTTTTTAATAATGAAAAAAACCTTGACTTGGCTGGGATTCGATCCCGGGTCCGGTCCGCTATATCAAGCTCCAATTTTTATACAATTGTGTGAGCTGACGGACTTCCCTACTACGTCACCGGGGGGGGGGGGTATAATCATACTATATATATAATAACACTTAATTATCTTGTCGTAATAGGATTCGTCCCAATTTTGTGTTTAAAGTAAAATATGATTGTAACAGTGTTATTAACCATATAAAATTAACTATTTTACCCAAATACTATAGCACAGAAATTAGAATTTACAAAGAAAATATGTAAGCAGTTCCGGATTTTAGGGTTCATTACCAAGGTGAATAATTTACATAAACTCCAAAATAGGGTTCTATACAAATTTCTGTTGCTGTGTACTAGAACTATCATTAAAATCAGCAACCGTAAGCAAAGTCCCTATTAACGCGTGCCCTAAAACGCACCCTTAGGAAGTTATAAGCTCTTAAAAAGCTCAAACAAAACAGTTTTTTTTAATATTGACAAAAAGGTCGAAAATAAATAGAAAAAAAATGTATGAGGACATTAAATGTATAAGTTACACAAATTTAAAAAGTATAATTGTGAATTCCTGATGGGTATGTAACCAAACCTTTTCAAACAGTGTCACATTTCAGGTAGAATGGTTTCTTCAAGAACCTCCAACGAAAACCAAAAATTATGAAGTGTTTCGACTTTCCAAAGTTGTTGTGCTTCTTTTATTTAATAAACACTTTGCAGTGTTCGAAACGGTTCGAAGAACACAGAAAACATCAGTTCTACTCTTATCCAAAACACCAATACCATAAATATCACAGACTATTTAATTACAACGCAGAAAACCTAGAAAGTTATAGAAATCCAGATATCTTGGCTTTAACTGATACGCACCACCATCATTTACGTCATCATCATGATGAAATTCCCTGGCCAGTCAAAAAGGAAGCTGTAGTGGAAGGGGATTTGATCCTTGGAGGACTGATGATGGTTCATGAGAGGGAAGATTCGGTGACCTGTGGGCCCATCATGCCTCAGGGAGGCATTCAAGCATTAGAAACTATGCTTTATACACTAGATGTGTTAAATTTTGCAAAGTATAAAATTTTGCCTAATATTACGTTAGGTGCTCATATACTGGATGACTGTGATAAGGATACATATGGACTGGAAATGGCAGTGGATTTTATAAAAGGTGAGTACAGTTACATACAATAATATTTAGTTGCGGATTTTATTTAAAGCTGCATTCATCCCTTTACAACCTACTTCGGTCGGAAGTAAGGGCTTATTTTTATACGATGATCCCGTAAGAAGTGCAGCGCAGTTGAGTCAAATGTTTTATATTCACATTTCAAACCGACTTGTTGGTAGATGCGTCGCTAGCTGTAGATTTAGAGGATGGCGATACGGTAGATTTTTAATTTAGTGCGGGGGGGGGGGAGTTACAAATCAGAAATTATCTGTAATCATTGATAGAAATATACATTTAAAATACTAGGTACTATTTGAAATAAGTAGTGATAGATCTTATTTCACATACAAAGAAGCGCCAATGATCAACAAGAGAGGTATGCCCTCTTGAATAGTGAAACCCTGGCTAGTTGCAATGGCTAAGAGTCATCTAACAAAGTTTCATAGTTCGTCATCCACACATTATGCTGCTTTGTGCTTTAGTTTGAAGTGTTTCATTCTTTTCCGGAACTAATCTGCGAAGAGACTAATTCATAATTTAGTTGCCCCAAAAAAGGCTTTCCTAAATTCATTTCCACTATTGCAAAACAGATAACTCGGGCGTACTTATTACTCATACTTATCATAACAAAAAAGTTAAGATTTGCCTCAAACGTAATTTTTTTGCCCTTTGTATTAAACGCGCGTTATGCTACGAAATCTACCTAGTTTATAGTCGAGTTATTGAATGCTATAAAGAGCGCTTCCGTTCACCATACGTTTCCGGATCACACATTAAAATTCGTGCAATTAAGTGGCCTCCTTGGTCGCTTGGTGGTCTGAGTTATGAGTTTTGGAGTTTTGTATTTCTTTTTGTGGCAAGATTTTGAACATTTATTTTAATAATTCAGTAGGTTTTTAGAAAGTGTTGAGATAGTTTCAAGCTTTTTTGGAAAGTGGTTTTCTGAAATTTACAAAATTATATCTTTTTCTAATTTAGGAACTAAAAAGTCTTTTTAATTTCAAGAATTTTGGGGAATTACTCCAGTATCTTTTTTATGACCTGTAACGTTGTATATAGAACAAAGGGAGCATTTCGTATATTGCCGGATACTGGCGCGCAGAGATTCTTCCTCGTTTTTCTGGTGAGAACGTCTATAAAATGATCACAGTATTCCTGTATAAAAGTAATTATTGTATATTGTGTAATACTTATCTGTGTAAACAAGAGTCTGGAGTCGTTGTAATGAGTGTTGTTTTCAGGTTATTTTCCAAAAAATTTTCGATTTCGAATTTGTTGTTTGTCAAATATTTGACACTGACCTTCGTACAGAGATCTTCTACACAGTTTTTCTGAGAGACAGAAGTCTATAATATGATAACAGTATTCCTGTATATAAGTAATGTATTTAATTGTGTAAACGTTCCAATGGAGACGTTTAACTCCGAGTCTGGAGTCGTTTCAATCGTTTGTGTTGTTTTCGAGGTTTTTTTAATTTTCGCTTTGATTTCGAAGTTTCAAAAAATTTGAGCAAACCCAATGAATAGACAAAATAATTCAAGATCAACAATCTTTTGTTACACTGGTTTAAGAAGGTTTCTACCAAATAAATTTACATGTTTTTTACTTCATTTACTAGACAATACATAGGGGAATATATCTGTAAACACCTAAAATATTGAGGTGTTCTAAATTTGTTTATGATGTACTTGGTCTTGGTCTTGTTAAGGCGGGCAATATGGATCACATTAATCGATATTTCCTATTGAAGATAAAAATTACGCGTTTTTTGTGTAGATTTTATTTAGCTTCGTGTTTTTTTTATCTCTGAAATGCTCGATGAGCCTCCTATTCGAGAGGCTATTCTTTCTCCAAGTCGTATACTGCAAAAAGTGAAAAAGACTGGAGGGGTTTGGAAAAAATCCTAAAGAAGCACATTATCTTCATTATCAAGAGATTAATCTGATTCCCAGATTGAAACTGTTGTTGACCACAAGGCAACAGATGACGAAGATAAGTCCATATAATAGTTGAAAAAACAAGACCTTTACCAAAAATGTTAAGAAGTAGCAATAGAAAGAAGCAGCAATCCAAAATGGTAACCTCAGCTCCACAATTACTTCCTTAATGTGGTCGATATTTCCCATAAGGACGGATAATATCGATCAAAGAAAATGTTTTTACTTTTGTGTAGAATTAGTCAATTTAATGAAGAGAAAGCCTCTTAACGGGGGCCCACATTTACACATGAAAATAGATGCGCAAGGGAATGAATTGGACAACTTGAAATTTCATTTGTTTCGACACCAACACCACACACTACCTTGATCTTGAAATACCCATAGAATTCAGTTCACTGTATAAGAAACAAAAACCAGGCAAAAAATACATTATGAATTTCTTCTTTTATATAATATCAATAATATATAGGAAATAAACTAATATAACATCCAATTCATATAGAAAACCTGCACAAAATTTGCTTTTCTAATAAAAACTCCCATTCTCTCTTTGTGATATATTGCATTACGGACTTTACTTATGTCAGAAGTCAGAAAGGACGCTATTAATTTCATACACCTTTTGTTAATTTTTTTACTTGATTTACAGTTCGTCGGATATGAGGTTCAACTTGCAAGTTAATAATTCAACAAATTTTATTTGGCACTTATATAAATTTAAATTAAGAATTAAATTACAAATTAGGATTAATACTTTGTTCATAATAAAATAAGGACAATTATATTAATTCATCTGAAATTTATAGCCATTACTAATGATAACACAAGGAATTAGAAACAGAGACAGGAGATAACAAGAGATGGGAAGTATAATTCGTAAGAAGCTTTTGCTTCCATCGTTCATTCTCAAATGACTGCCGTTTTACTTTTATTCGGGTAAAGGTCTTATGTGGCCGATATTAGAACAGTTTCCCCTATTATTGTTTATTTTTCCAAATTTTCAACACATTATGCCTGTGATTAATTTCTTGTATTCGTGAGGACTACGTGTTAAAGAACTCGAGAAAATAAAGTTTTCTTAAAATTCTCCATAAATTAAATCTCACAAGAACTAACTATTGTGAATACATTAGCATCTCGAAATAGTTAACCATTTTTGAAAATACTTTACTTAAACTGGATTAATTACCGTATTATATGCAAACACTGTAATCTTCAGTCAAACTGCAGTGAATGGCATAAAATTATACAGTGGTGTAAGCTAGCGGCCCAATATCTGGATGTATAGATTGAATAAGTAGATTTTTCCCTTCCAGTAATATCAGTGAATTTCCTTGCCGCAACTTACTCCAGAAATGAATGACTTAAATACGTTAATAATTTTGTGTAGAACCAAGAAATATATAGCTGAAATGAGCTTTTAGTCGATTATATTTTTAGAAACGTCAGCGCAACATTTTTAATTTATGAAGAATAAAGCCATGAGTCAAATCATATGAAGAACTGAAGTAAATGGTGACCAGTCTCAACATTTATTTTAGTGAA
This sequence comes from Octodonta nipae, assembly GCA_034190945.1. Classification (NCBI taxonomy): domain Eukaryota; kingdom Metazoa; phylum Arthropoda; class Insecta; order Coleoptera; family Chrysomelidae; genus Octodonta; species Octodonta nipae. The sequence continues at coordinate 23,756,001 of CM067222.1, forward strand.
TCTAACTGTTGTTTTCTATTTATTTTTTGTTAATTAGTTTCCTTGGGCCCCTTGTAATCTATAATTGAATAATTGATCATTCTCGTATAGAAATTCATGACATTTTTACTGCAAAACAATGAAATATATAACCCAAACAAACTTTTGGACCCATATTTCTTTAAAAATATCAACTCAAGATTTTTAGGCCAATTGCCAAATTAAAGAATGTACTGAAGTAAATGGTGGCCAATTTAACATTTATTGAAATTAATCTACACTGTATTTAAATTTATTTATTTGTTGTACTCCATGCGAAACTAACTTATAACCTCATGTATTTTCAAATACATGTTTTAAGAACTAAACAAGATAAATTTAATAAATTATATAACCCGCGAAATAAAAACATCTGAAAAGTAACAGATACTCATAATTCTACAATCCGATCTTAGCGTCATTTGTCAACCCAACTGTGAAACTAAACTATCCACTCAAACACAGTCACATAATTCCAATAAAATCGATCCAGCCATTTAGGCGTTCAAAAAAGTTTTCCTGGAACCCGATTTCTACACCATCTATATGATTAATTAAATCTACATAAGTTATAGCTAAGAAATGCGTCGATCACGTGAGCTTTCAAAGAAAGCATAGCTCATCAAAATCTCTCCATTTGCTTAAGGGCTAAGATGCCATCTAGAGAGCCACAGATCTACACCTCAAACTTATAACACCCCTTTTTTGGTAGGGGTTAACAAAAAAGTCAAATTCCAAATTATGGCCAATTTCAACATTTATTCAAGTAAATCTACCTGGTGTTTTTATTTATTTTAACTAATTTCCTTGGCCTCCTTGTAGTCCAGAATTGAATGCTTTAAACATTTTCATATGTGAACACAAGATGTTTTTAAAAAGTACTATATACTCGTATATTCGAAACGAACATTTGGCCCCATAAATTCTTAAAAATGTCTATGCAACATTTTCAAGGTCATAAAAATTAAACCAAATTCTAAATTATACAGTGTACTGAAGTTATATGATGGCCAATTTAAACGGTTATTTCCATGAATCTATTATTTTTTATTTATTTTATTTGTAATTAATTTTACTATTTATTTACAATTTCGAAGAAGATCACAACCTGGGGATCAAACCAATAGGGTTACAATGGAACAGCTTAAATCGTACTGTAAATAAATGAACAGTACATGATTGAGCGAAGAAAAGTTTTGTTAACGTTTCAAATTTCAGCTGGTCTTCTAGTTTTAAGAATCTTTTTGGGTACCTTGCTGCCGAAGCAGAAGATTTAATATACATGGTGTTGAGTTTAAAAACTACAAATTTGCATAACTTTTGCGACTTACTCTGTATGTTTAGAACTATTTTTAGTTTATCGATTTTTGCGAATCACGCGGTGATTCGGTATATTCCTTGCCTTATATAGACACTATTTTAACCCTAATCTCACTTCGATCTTGTAATTAATTATTTCGTATGACGTCTTGATAATATTTGTTTCTTTGTATACATAAATGATGTTATTGTTTCGTATAAATACAAATATTTGGTATTAATTTACTTCCTAATGCCCTGCACGACTCCATCGAAGACAATTAAGTCAACCTAGTGAAGAACAAACTGCTCATAAATTAGGATTATTAAAGAGCTGTCAATTTTCAAAATGAGCAGAGCTATACATCATTTTAGAACTAATAGCTTTTCTATTTTGAGTTCAAATGGATTAATATCCATTAACGTATCGATTTCTGCATGAAAATTAACACAAAACGAAGTCTATTTTCGAGCCGTTGTTCATTGAAGTTAAATTGGCATGTTTATTGTTCCCTTATTTAATTTGCAACATGTTCCTGATTGAAATTTATGTTTTAAGGTTTTCAATGCATGCAGTACGGTCGTAGCGTACCTACACTTATTGTGTTGCGATTTGTATGTCGTTGCTTTGTGCTCGGCATTATGTTATGAAAGTTTTTCTTTAAACTAATTAATTCTACAAGCTAAATAATGAATTCTAGTTTTATGAGGAGTCATTTAATTTGACTATCATATTTAAAGTTTCAGCAAACTATGGGAAAAATATTCGAATTTGATTTATTTAATAAAAACTAATGGCAAATGCAATGAACATTAAACATGACAAGACATGATTATAGACATAGACTAAATAATATTATGATGCAGTTTGTGGTTAGATTGTAATTCCACGGTTCCATCTGGTTCATGACCCTTGAAATGTAGCAGAAAATATTTGCTAAGATAATATAACAATTAAATAAGGCAAATGGTTATTATGGCTGTGTATTCATTGTGCTGATGCAGACCTAGCTACTGAAGACTATTATTAAAATAATAATTTTAAAAATAATAATGGTTTATTTGCCTTCTTGTTCACTCCAGATGGAATCTATTACAGCTCAATAATATTTCTTCTTACTCTGCTGGTGTTGATGGAATATTGATACATATGATTAAGCTTTGTAGCCCAATTTGGATAAAAACCAACTCATATTATTAACACTTCTAATTAGCGGAGTTACTTTCCTGAGTTATGGAAAGAAGCCATATTATAACCTCTGACAAAAATCAGTAACATTGCAAAATACAATAGATTTCGTAAAGGTCACAGTACTTCCACTGCTTGATTGGATGTTTGTGATGGCATTGTGTCTGCTACTTTACAAGTTGTAGGCAGGTCAATGGCTTATATTCATCACCTTTAACTATATTAATAATTTGCATTTGTCTATGCCAAATTTCATATGGATATTATTAGAGAACCTTTCAACTATTTTAAGTATATCATGCAACTGTTGTTTCATAGCTGCCATCAACTTTAAGTCGTCGATGTATAAGAAATGGTTTATCATTAATGCTTGTAGGTTATTGCGGATGAGCCTGAACCCAAGGTTAGTCGAGCTCAGTTTGTGTGAGAGGGGGTTCCTGGCAAGGCAAAACCACAGCATATTCCAGTCTCCCTGGAATATATAATTGGGTGGGTTTGTATTAAATAGTCGGTTTCATTCAGAAAGATTTTGGTTTGCCGGGTGGACATGACATACTCTAAAAGTTAACAATACATATTTACTTTATAGCGTTGCAGTGCCTGAATCAAAGGATTTTTTCTAGTCCACATATGCCATGCAGAGATTTCGTCGTTTGGGTTGGGCTTGATTGCAGATAACGAAATCAATTAATAGTTGCTCTTTGCATCTCATCAAATTTTTCGCGCATCAGTTTTGTTGTTCAGTAATTATGTTGGTCAGCTCACAATCTCCGAAAAAGCAATGCTGAATGCACAATGTACTAAGTTTCTATAAAGTTGAGAAGCATGTGATTGGTCGGTACTTTGCTGGGTCCTGTGTACATAAGTCGTTCTTTGGTAAGAGATACGTAGCACCAGGCGAAAGGAAACTAGGCATCTTGTGAGGATGGATAAATATGTCATTTCTAAGGGCTGTTAATGTTTCCTGGGTGGCGTACAATTTCTTTTTCCGGTAATTATGCACACCATCTCGTGCTGGTGCTTTCTAATTATGGAGATGCTTCATTATGTTGAATGTGTCTTCCGCTGTAAATGTTTGCTGTTTCATCTTATCATTCATCATTCCGAAATGCATAATTCTTATTAATCCAGCTGGCTCTGGAGTTATTGGAAATTGTTGTGGAAAGCTGTGTTTTCCAGAATTGCTCGATGGCCTTTTTACTGGGATAGCTAGGGGCTTCATTATTATTGACCCTTGGGAATAGGGCATTGTCTAGTATCCGTTGGTTACTAGTTTTGTACCTTCTCTATCGACTTGTGTTGACGGAGAGCTTTTGTCGTAGATTGTCCAGACACTGCTGAGATGTGATGTTTTCTCTATCCTACTGAGAATACATTCGTTTATTGTCCAAGATAATCTTGAGGTTGTTGGTAACCCCTCGTTGGTTCTCGGTCAATCTTCCAATGTCTTTCCGAAGAGAATTGATTTTCCCTTCAAGCCTTTTTTGTAAAGTTGGTACTGTATGTGATTGTCTAAAATAATATAAAATTGCCAATAATATTAAATTGTTATTATTATTATTATTAAATTGCTGCTTACACCTAACTATTTCTAACGATTTTTGACCTAGCAATTCGGCATCCCTGGCTTATTGTTATAGAGAAGGGAGTATTCAAGTGAGCGGAAGTTTTTAAATTAATTTTTTATAAATTTTAATAATTTAGTTTGTTTTGTGGAAATCAAAATTTGACATTGTATTGGCGAGTCCGGCGTTGTATGGTTCTCTCATTCCGGGATTATTCCAAGGTCAAAGGTAGTTATTTAGGACTGGGTGCCATCGGACATTATTCGCATATTGTTTTGCATGTTGACGGCAATTTTTATTGCCATAACATTTTCTTTTCGATATTAGAGTACGATCCATAGTTACCCTAAGGTATTTTGGTTGAGTGTTATACTTTATATGTTTCGCATGAGATGTCGCCTTTAGCGTTTTATTAATTTAGCTCCAACACAAAAAACTTGTTTTATGTGAATTTAAATAAAGCATCAATTTCTTATAGAATGTGATTTATTTTTCTTTGTCATCAGTTTATATAGGTTGCCTTTGTGCCAAATCTTTTGTCTGGATGGCTGGTTTCAATTCTTCGGCCTAACTCATAGACTTAACCTTGGTGTATTTATTGATAGAAAGCTAAAACTCAGCCTTGGGGTAACCCTTTTGTGATAATGTAAAACATGTTAGTTTTGCAAGCAACAGTAACCTTAGATACTGTTTTTTCAGCCAATTTTAAGAGAATTTATTCATTTTGTAGTTTGGGTATAGGTCTCAGGTCGATGAATTTCATTAGTGTTTTCAAGAATCTCTTTCAATGAGTGGGGTTAGGTTTAAAACCTATTTATCTCAAATTTATTTACTTCTAAATTCTAAATGTGATGGTTACTTGGTTACTAAATGCGATGGTACTTCCGCATAAGTTAAGGGTATATCCCATTTTAAAGCAACCGTTCTAACATTTAATATTCAATATATACTGTAGTTCTATCAGATGATGACCTGCTGGGTCATTATTTGCAATCCCTGGGTTGAGAATAACTGGTGTGTGGGAAATTTGTATTAAAAACTGGTTAGGTACCAGTTTTTAATATTAATGAAGGTGTAAAAAATTAAGAAAACAGGATGAGGCCAATTTTAATTAATGCATTAACGGTTAATAGCGACCGTTATAGTGCTATGAGAACACAGTTTTTTGTACCTCAGTAGGAACATATAGCTCTTGACTACATGTGGTTTCAGCAGGACGGTGCCACATGTCATACCGCTGGTGAAACATTAACTTTCTCCGTTTGGTGAAAAGAATTGGTCTCAGCCTAAGCTTTCTTCTAATTGGCGCTTCTTTGCGTCCATTAAGTATCGATTCCCTCTCATCCAGAGTTACAGTTCCACTTACTTACCTTACGCTTCTATCTTTAGGTATTATTTCTATTATTGTGCTACTGATTAGTTCAAACGGCTGGCAGTTGACCTGGTTGGTATAGCGTCATTGCTCATCCCCCTATTTTTTCGTAGAAAGAGTCTCACTAGTCCATTACCAGTGTGATAATTTTGGGTAAAAGTAAAAAAAAATGAGTGGAAGCTATAATTCAGGTAATGCCAAATCCAGCTTCTTAAATTGTTGACAATAATCAGATTTTTATTTATGCTAAAACCTGCCAGTCAAACGATCAAAAAATTGCTTACAATGTAGGTTCACAATTTAAAACAATTATTATATTCGAATCTTTGATTTAGCCAAGAGCTGTCTGGTGACCAACGACGTGCTTATAATTTCCTTTTAGCCATTTCAAGGGTGATGACGTAAATGTCTAGGGGACAGTCTAATCCTAAAAGTATTTCGTTCGTACTTAGAGCATATATTCGTAGTATTGAACTTGTAGTTGTCTATAAATCGAGAATTGCTAAATAAACATTATTTTACAAAACTTCATTTATCACCGATGAGACTACGTTTATGACACAAGCTTTGAGAAGCTTGGGAGCGTTAGCTGCAGTTGTGGTCTGTGTTGCAATAGTTTTAGCATAATTCCTTTAGTGTTTCCAGTTAGGAGACAAACAACTAATTTTGATCTCTTGAACAGCTGCCAGTTTTAATTAGTAAAATAAATTTTTAACGACAAACAACAAGCTCACAATTGTAGGAAATATTAAATCTAATGTCTCAACTATACATATTCCCAGTATACAGAATATTCTTATTTATTATTCTGTATTTCGTTTTGGAGTGCAAATGATTGTTAACAAATGAGAAATATTTCAAATGTTGAAAAGAGATTTACAGAATAATAAGCTCAAATTCAATACAGAATCACATTAACTGTTTTTCAAGTTCAGTACAAGCTTGATGCTTGCCTCACATTATAGAACTTTATTGGCCTACGCAAATATCTATTCACACCCATGTCACGTTAACGTTGAAAAATGTTATATTAATACGTCAGCTACTCATCGCAATCTGAAAACATTAATTATTAGCACAACGTAATTATAACGAAGAGACTGCAATTAGCGTATAGGAAACGATATCACCCGCTTACTAAAATATTCAAAAGGCCACCCTTCTACACCGAGTGTAATTGGAATTCGCTGAGTGCTCTTCAAACTTTCTGAACATTTTAGACAATCATGACGTGTATTATTATTTTGAAAAAGCTTTCATGAAAATTGGGGAGAATTGAAGACCAAACTTCATAATTACCCACAAAATTTTTCATGAAATGATTTGGGTAAAATTTTCATCCAGATGTGATGCGAACCGTCTAAGGGAATTGTGGAAATATGAACACTGTTAATAACTTCCTTTCACAAAAATACGAATTTCCTAAAACAAGTGGCTTCAAACTGCATTTTTGCTAACTTTCTTATTAATTGAGCTAGAAATTCGGACAAATTATGAATGAAGTGTATTTTTTAAATTGATAACGATGGTGAAAAAAGAAAACAACTGACAGTCAAGTTCTCCAAATCTGATGAAACAGTACTCTTTAGTAATGAATAATATTCACAGTAAAAAAATCCGATGGGCAGTTTTCATGTTTGGTAGTGAAGCGAGATGTAGTATTGAAAATCTAGATTCAGAACATCTGTATGCTGTTTTGCCCGCAAGCCCTAAGTATCGCACATTACATCTCGCGTCAACAAGTTTTAAGTATTGAAAATAGACAATTTCCTTCAAAGTGAAAAACTTCAATAGTAATTCTCATTGAAAAGGAATAACAATCAAACGATTGTAATGACTTTCGTCCTCTAAATATGGTGCCCAGCTAAAAATAGTGATCAATAATCAAATAGTGAAATATATAGAAGAGAATAAGATTTAATTGTTATCAAGGAGCTTTAGAGAAAACAACTGCCTTGCAGACAGGTGTGGCACACTAGAAAATTTCCTTAGTTAAGACCTTGTAACTGAATCATTGTTTCTTGATTTCCGAGCTTTCGAAAGTATCAATAGAAAGCTAATAGTCTTAAAATTGGAAAAATATAGTGTATAACAAACAGCCTTGCAGCGGATTACAAGCAAACTATTTGGAAGAAGTCAAAAAGCAAGATACAACAACAACAAGTCATCATTGAAAGATAAAATCCATGTGGTCTCACATGATACTGTAATAGGACCAAACTTTTTTGTGATTTATATTAAATCAGTGCACCGAAAAGAGCTTTATACAACTTCCTAAAGACGACACATTAATTTTTAGGTTTCCGTATATACAATATACGGATACCCTTATAATATCACTCCGGATTTCTGCCTCTGTCACATCACAGCAATTTTCTCCTAAACTACTGAACGAAAGAGGTTGAAATTTGGTATCAATGTATAGTTTAGTGACCTGATCAGAAGTACATATCGTAAAAGAAGAAATTTTGATTTTAGAGGTACTTCTGGGGGGGAAAACTAAAAAAATTTACCGTTTCCCCCCCTGATATCCGTAATTACTGAGCCTAAAATTTTGAAACAAATAAAAAGTATAGAACATTGCCCGAACTTTACAGGAAAAATTAGGAGAAACCATTTAATATTAATCAGTTATATTAAAATCAAAATTAAAAAACAAAACTCAAAATAAAAAATTGCATTTATTAAAATTTCTAGTGAATGTAATAAATTTTATATGGGACAAAACCTCTAGACCTCTAAATGTTCGAATAAACGAACATAAAAATTACATTAAAAAACGACAGTTTGAGAAATCCAAAATTTGTGAACAAAACCATGGCCATTTAATACAATTTCAAAATTCAGTTATATTACATAAAGAAGAACACAGCACGAAACGAAAACTAAAGAATCTGTTTAATTTTGTTAAATGAAAACGATTGTTTCGCTTCTACCTCCGTAGAATTCGACCGTTACTGGTTGTCAATGATTAAGGAAGAAATTGCTAATGGTCATGGCCTTATGCACAACCCAACATCGGTATAGTTCATAAGATTTTTCCTAGGTTTTCCCATATGTCGCACCTAGGAGCGTCACATAAAATTCTAAAGATCACCCCTCTATGTTATCAAATTAAATTCTTTTAGTTACGTCATAAGTCAAATAATAGATATTGTCAAACATTTTAATTTTACAGTTTAGCATTGTGCCATTTTTCATAGATTGTTTGCCATTGACAACGGAGTCTGAGCTAGACTCCGAAACGTTTGGAAATATATAAAAATTTCGTGACTTGTGATGTTATTTCCCAGAAAGTGCTTAAACATTGAAAAAATGTGCCACAAATATCATTCAGAAAACAACTAGAAACTTTTAGAAATAAAGTTATAAGGGGCCGTTTGGAAAAATAATTGACCACCCCGATGGTCCGATTTTAACCCTTTAGATTTTGTCCTTTGGGTTCATCATAAACATATAATTTGTAACTAAACACAATGGAGAAACATTCAACGTTTGAAAGACACAATCAAGGAGTGCTAATATTAATCCTCAATTTGAGAAAAAGGCTACCAAGTAGAAGAACTTTTACTTTTATACAGAGAAGAGCTCGGCATACAGAAATTTCGTATTTTCTGCCACTTTTGGAAAAAATGTCAATTTTGACAGCTGACTGGTAACTAAGCCAAATTTTACCTATGCCTATTAATAAAAAAGTTTATTTAGTTTCTAAATATCTCTTAAACGAATTAACATTGAAATGCTTTTGCAATCTACTGAAGTTGGATACCATAGTATAATGGAGAAACTGTACGAGAATAACAAATGCGTATTAAACTCATTGTCCTCATGATTTAATTTCACCTAAGAAAAGAACGGCACAACTTGCCCTATGTTCAAAAACATCCGCAAAGTCTTCGGTAATGACGATTACTTCACATATATGGTTCGAAAATGTGTATGTTAATAATTTATATGTAAAAAGAACAGACTTCAGCTGACTTAAAATAAAAACCGTGTGCAATTAATTACTATTTTCAGACATGTCTTCTTTTTTATCTGATTTAAGGTACAATTCAATTGAAAATTTTAGCGTATTCTTATCTCTCTCTTTTTTTTTCCTTTCACTTTCTGCCTCTCTATTTTGTATTCTTTGTCTATATTTTCCAAATGTATTTTAACTTTATTATTTGTTTATATATATATATATATATATATATATATATATATATAACTTATTGGTGTATCATTTTTTGAATCACCCAGTACAACAATAATTCAACCCAATACAACATCACAACGGTCCTGAAATCTTTAAAACCACCCTGTATAAGTATAAATTCTCTCCACACTATTGGCTCTCTCTATTTTTCTATTGTTTAAATTATTCCTGTATACCTATGATTTTATTTCGCCACATATGTCTAGTATTCCATTTATGCAACTGCTCATGGTCTACCCTATATAACAAAATTCACATTTTTGAGCCACGCTTTATAACTATAATTTTACTGTACTATTTATTTCAATCACCCGGTATATGCAACTTATTCTAACATTTTTTGAACCCGTCTATAATTATACTCCGTCTTATAATTCGGATATTTGAATTATAATACGGAGTATAATTATAGACGAGTTCAAAAAATTTTAGAAGCAGTTGCATATACCCGGTGATTGAAATAAATAGTACAGTAAAATTATAGTCATAAAGTGTGGCTCAACAAACTTTAAATTTTTTTGAACCCGTCTATAATTATACTCCGTCTTATAATTCAAATATCCTAACTGCTTATGCTTATATAACAAACTTTTGATACACCTGAAGAACAATAATTTTTCCCTTACTTCAAACACTTTGTATGAGGACTACTTATATTCCAAACTATATAACTTTTTAAAACTATATAACTTTTTTAAACAGTCCTATATAACAGTAATTCTACTTCAACTTATATTTCAACCATCCTGTATATTCAACTACTTCTGATAATTTTTAAACCCTTTTGTATAACTGTAATTATTTTCTGCAAATATCCGCTCTGTATAACTCTAGTTTTGCTCCACTCTTACTTCAACCACCTTGTATACGCAACTACTTATGTGTCAATTCAATATTGTTAGAAACACCCTGTATAACTAATTCAATTCCCACTTATATTTCAACTACCCTATGTATACAACGGCTTATGTACCACCTAATATCACATGCACGCACGAACACACCTACAACCGTATACCATATAGAGTTCGCTGACATATCTAACAAATTTTCGTTTCGATAAACTAATGAAATATTTTCCGCCATTTCACGCGAAAATCACATCTTTAACAGAAACTGACTTTCAAATGAATCAAATTGAAAACCATTAAAAACACCCTGTACGATATACTTTCATGGCATATCATGACATTTAAACTAGATATTTATAATTTTTTTTAAATACCACAGGGCCACAAAGCTGGTATCAGCTTTTTCATCATCAATTCAGTATTTGAAAAAAGCTGATCATTTTTTTTGACATTTACCATGATGTTTACAGTTTTTTTGCATACATTTTTCCGATTTTCAGAAAAATGGTATGTTTTGTATTATAGAAAAATGTACGGAATCAAGCTGGAACATATCTTTGTAGAATACAATTTATAGTATTCAAATTGCCTGAGCACTTTTAGATTCTGATTTTCTAGAAAACCGTAAATCTCATGTTATAGACAATTATATAGGACCTTTCTGTATTGTTCTTAACATAATGCAATTTAAATCATCAAAACATACCAAAAAAAAATTGCATACGAATTGATAACCTCCTCCTTTTTGGAAGTGGGTTAAAAAGCGCCGTATTGATGAGATTTCACAATATCGAACGACCAGTTTACGGTCTCCGATTTATATTAAATACGAGAAAAACTACGAATATCAAAAGCCCTATATATACATGTTGTTTATAAGTATGCCAATTTCCTTCCTACTGTTTTATATTTCTATATCGTAATAATAATAATATTCCAGTATGTTTCTTCCTGAATGTCAAAGCAATTAAACTTAAGGGAGCAATAAAAATATCCATTTTAAAGCAACATCGATGCGTAGGTGTTTGCTTGGCATGGAAAGTTAATGATACACCGTGTCATGTCTATAATGATGTTGGGACGCATACTGATGCAGGCATCGGGATAACATTTTGCAGTATCAGTAACTGGAGGGTATTATTCACGGAAAATCTGCATTTTCATTAAAAATCAAATAAAAATAGCGTAACAGTGCGTGGGTTCACTAGAAAATGCAAAAGTAACGTATATCACCGACCTCAGAAGAAAACTCTCTATCGAGCTGCCTTTCGAGGATCAAATGTAAAAATATAGCCGACGTTAATCACGAAAAAACGTTAATTGGAATTTTGAAATTTATTTAAGTAATTACTAATTAATTTGTAAAAACAGTTAAATGTTCAAAGCATGATTACGTGGAAACTGCTGGTCTAGGCAAAATTTGCAATGAGACATTTTTTAAAGAAACTAATTTCCTTCAGAAATATGTAATCGTTATAAATTTCAGATTAGAAGATTTTAGTGATAGATGCGTATGGGAGTAAAAAAGTCGTAATGCGCGATGATAGACTTTACAATATTAAAATTTACATGAGTTTTGTTATACCAATAAAACAATACGTTAGTAGTATTCAGAACTCAATGCAATGAAATTTTAATACAGCTAAACTATGCAGATACACGTCAGTTATCGTCGAATTTTTCCATTTGATAAATGTAAGTAGTTCCCTAAGAGATAAACTCCACAGTAATGAATTATTTCAATAAAAAAAGTCTAGTTAGACTTGTTATAAAAAACTATAGTTTTCACTGTAAATAAACGCTTCCCTAAAACTATCTTTTTAAAATGTAAACTAAACAATGAATGAACACGTGAGTTATCGCGATATTTCAATATCCCTTCAGCCAGTCTGCAGTGTAATTCCGATTTATATTTAATTATCAAAAAATTGCTTTGACAATTTTAAAGTGAGTAGTAAACCGAGATGATCTGTTTAGTAGCTACATTTGAAGTTTCTGAAGCCTTTTCAATGCAAACTGTCGTTTTGTGAGTATAATGGATGAAAAATTTCCAAAAGTTTCATTTTTTTCACAACGACGGCTTCTTTTAATGGGGTTTCTGATTTTTTTTTCACCTGTACGATATATATCTTGAATAAACGTGGAACCGCATGGCCAAAATCTATACGCAATATCTAAGAATTATACAAATATGACAAAAGTGGAACAACACCCTTATAGTATTAATCCAAAATTATCGTAACCAAGAAGATATCAGGAATTACACAGATAGTTCTCTAGTCGGTGGTAAACAAAGTATTCCACTATTCTCTATTAAAATCATTCATAACAGAATGCAAGCGTGCTTGACTCCGCTCAGCCTTCAGAACAATTCATTCCTCTGTGCCTTCAGCACCATTGACCACATGCCTATTTGGAAGGACGTTATCACTTGAACTTAAAAACCAAATAAACGTTGGCATTGGCCTTCATAGGCTTCGAGAAAGCGTTCGTGGGAACGCAGTCACTAACTCTCCGAATGAGCAATGTGTTGGCCAATATATACAGGAAACCAACCCAAAAACCAAAACAGCTGTTGAGAGTTTTTCTCCAACAAAAGAACCAGATGAGGTGACATCATCTTACGAAAACTATTAACAGCGGCTTTAGATATTACTTTTCGATAAAACTATTTTTAGACGCCGAATAACTTAATCCTCTAAGATTTTCTGATTATATTATCTTAATAGTCAAAAATTCAGATGAATGACAACACCAAATAAGTGACAGCAACATAGTAATGTAATAGAGCTAAACAAAAAAATCAAGAACACATAGAAAATTAAAAACTTAGATTTAGGTGTTTCACTACCACACTCGTTTGGATTTACAGTGTGTATAGCTATACACACTGTATAGCTAACCGGAAACAGATCTGGATGTGGTGGTACCGCCTCACAAAAACCGACGACCCTTCGGGAAAAGACCCTGAATTTCCTGCATACAGACGAAAGCTGATACTCATGTGATACTCGTCTTTTTTTAGAATGGCTTTTATTTTTTGGAAGAATCCCTATATAATGAAACACAACCTGCACAGCACATGTAAGAGGCAAAATGACATACTTAAATACACATGTCATGATTTCCTTGAAAGTAAGATGCATAAGTACCACACAAGAAGAGACTGGCTAAGTAGCATATGGACAAACCATTGTGTTAGCATATACGCTAGAATAATTCTGTTGCATTCATCTCATATTTTCAATATAATTCGTTATCCAATACAGAAAATTAAAATAAAACCAAATGTATTGTATAATCTTGGGTGCATAATTTTCTGTTACATAAATAACAACTATATTTGAAACTATAAAAGTGAGAGATGAAATTTGCCCTCGGGTACACAATTTCGCTTTAATTTATTTATAATACATTCTATCACGTTGTTAGTCAAAGTTTAAAAAAATAATTAAAAAAATGTGTTACAAAAATGAATTATAAATTAATAATACTTGCGTCCATATTTTGACAGGCAACCTAACAGAAACGTATTTCCGATGAAATTTACAACTAATAGGATAAAGATAATATTGAAGTAACTTTACCGATTTATTCAGTTGAAATCTCAGCTCTCTAAGTAAAACGACTGACAAGACAAACAAACTTTTGTCCTGATTTCAACGTAAATATCTGCATTTTCTACCTGAAAAACTGTGCGAATCGCATTGTTTGTCATTAAACAAGTCAACATTTAATCTTTTGCAGTCAGCTCTAGAATTTAATGAGCTAATGCTGCAATTGTCATAATATTCATACTGCATGAACCATTTGTCAGTTGAAAACGTCAGCAGATATTCAAGTCATTAATTACATGGCAACGTTTACGTTTCTAATTCGTAAAGGATGTCTCCTGCGAGACCGGAATGATAACAACCTTCTATTAACCCATTAGTGTACACGATCGTTTTGAAGAGAAATAGGATAGGTGTTTTTGAAATAAATAGGAATAAAAGTCAACAATTGTTCATGTTTTCACCATTTTATTTTGCATTTATTTGGAACGCTATAGTACAGATAACACAAAGCAATCTCTGGAGTTTATGATCTGCAGGAAAAATTTATTTCACAAAGAGCGTTATTTATACAACTTTTATGGATTTTATTTTATATAAATTCTAGGAAAAAAATAAAATAGAACGCTTTAACAGTAAAAAAAGCAGAAATTATTTTTTAATTACGAAGAGTGTGTGTCTCACAGCAATAGAGAGTTCATCAATCCATTATGATTAATTTGGACTCAGATTAAAATAAAGATTAAATTATTGACAAAATAATTCAATTTGTAGTAAAAAAGCGTGGGGTGCTAGATGCTAAATGTTACAATTATTTTATGTTTGTTTCTCTTAAAACTCAGATTAATTTAGATATATACCCTAAATTATTATAATTAAAATTAAGTAATTTCCTATTGGTTATTAGGAAGTATTTGATTATTGTATATGAACTGCTAATTATTTAAAAATTTCCACAATATATTAAAGGTTCTATCAAGAAAGTATGTTTATACAAAATATTTTAAATTTGTTAGTTGTGTTCTAAAAGTTTTGTTTAATTATTTTTTTCAGAAACGCAGTAAAACATTATTGTACCCCATGTATATCAATACCCTGTATACGTATATCCTGTGTACTACTTCAGGCGCTTTAACTTGATTATACAGGATATAAGGTACAGTTAATTCTGAGGAAATTTGGCAGACCAGTTAGCACGTCCACATAGCCTAACATATACAGATATTGTTCACTTCCAACAAAATTACATAAATAGGTGGGAAATTGAAAAAGTCCTTTTTTGCAGTCGTTTGAAAAATATGCTAATTATTGACTCTGCGCGTCAACAAACACAAATCAGTACTATATCTAATTTGACGACACAGGATCTGGATTTGCCCTACAGAAAATTACTGAAGACATTTCCAACTCACTTGCCATCCACTCCTGAGAATAAACTCAGATCCTCATGCTAACGAAGTTTTCCTTCTGCAGCTTTACCTTATTGGTAGTAAAGCAGCTGTTTTATTTGTAGTTCGTGGCTCATTCTTTGCTATAATTTATAGCGAATTGTACCCTTCTGTGGGCGTGCACGTGGTCATTGTTTATTTTCGTGGATGTATGTTCTTCTGTCTTCTCTTCGCTTGATATGGATAATTTCCCCCGGGTCCCGTTGTTGTCTCCTGAGAAATTGAATATTATATACTTCATTTTATACTCACCTGCCTTCTACGTCTGGGCTTCTTCGTCATCTTCTTCTTCGCTAAGTCCGAGCTGGTTCTTAGGCCGTTTGTATCTGTCAATAAATCTGGGGTCATAGTCGATTAGCTGTCGTAGGTGAAGGTTTGGGTGCTGCTACAGTTTGGCGTAAGCCTCTCTGGCCCTCCGCTTCATTTCTGCAAGCAGTGGTTGGTGTCGTATATCATTGAAAATTACCTCGTTACAAACGAACTAGGGTGCGTCAACTGCGAGGAGTAGGCATGCATTCTCCTGCCTTTGGATGGCCTGCCTGTTGCACTTGCTGGTGTTTTCCCATACTTTTGAAGCGTACGTTCGCATTTGCAAGATGACTGTCTTGATGAGAGACAGCTTGCTTCCTCTTCCTACTAGGGGGTAAAGTTTGGCAGGGGTAGCCCAGACTTTGTTACAAGTCTCATGAATGTCAGCCCCCTGACGATGATGACTCAAAGGTATTTGACTTCGTTCTTCCATGGAATTTGTCTGCCGTCTACGATAAATTTTCCTGTCGGAACGATCGTGCGGATTCTCCCGTCGACGAACAGAGCTTCACTTTTGTCCTCGTTGATGGCTATCTTCCACTGAAGTCATCATTACTCTAAAAAAAAACCCTGCCCACGTGGTCCGATATCATGAGTGCTCCTGGTCTACTACTACTCTTACTCTTCGACGTCTCAAAAAGGAGGCGAGTAGTTGGATAATCCTAATTGGGCCTTCTAGACCAATAATGCGTCATCTCATACTGAGGGGTATTCTATCAGGCGTAGTACTTGGTATTCGGTGGCTCCGGAATCACATCAACCGGAATTGATCTTGTCTGATCTTGTTTAAAGGAAAAAGTCGGAATTTTCGGTAAGCCTAACTAGCAACCGTTGACCTTTCGCTGTTTTAACTAGATGACGATTACAGCAATGTACTTTTGTATCCAGTTTTCAGTTGCTCTGCATTCTATAACTGGGGGATAAATATATGTGTATATCCTTAGAGGCAGTTATAACAACTTGAAAGCATCAAATAACGTGGAGTTGGATCAGAATTTTCATCATAATTTACTATTAAGATTAAGATCTGAAAGTTAAATTTTGTTAGCAAGTGTTATCTGCAAATGTTTCATTATTCTCATTTAATTTCCTCCAAAGTTTTTATGAGCCGGAAACTGCAGTTTCATTCTCCTGCAAAACGCCATAATTTTGCAGCTTGTGCACGTTCTTATGACGTAATTAAAAATGCAGGACAACAAGTTTACTTGTCGTACTAATATTTAATTGAAAACAAGAATTTATTACATTTAAAGTTTTTAGAAAATGCACAAAAATTAATATAATAAATTTAACAAACTAGTTTCTTCATGTAAAAGTTGATTTCCGTGTAGGTTCATAACAATTCCCGGAAAACTACTCTGAAGTTTTCTATATAATAATCACGAATGTGAGAATATAAAATCCATTATGAGTTTTCAATATCGTTAACTCAGAAAATGAAAAATTTTCAATTTCGTATAATATATATCGCAGTATGAAGTTTATTATTCAATATAAATGCGAGACTCACTACGTATTGTGGCATCATATAAGATTATAGTAATTCCTAATCTCTAACAGTTAAATGTCTTGAAATAGTGTTTCAAGTAATAAAATTATGACACAAAACGGCGCTTTGGTAATTAAAACTTGGCAATTAAGAAATAAGTTACTAATAAAGAGTTCTTATCGTTCATTGAGGATTTTGAAGTAATAGATAAGAAATTATTGACAGATCTTAACATTACAGAGAAAACCACAAAAAGAATTCAAATTTTTTAGGAATTCTCTAAACATAAAAAAGATAAAAAACCAAATAAATATTTCAAATGTTGGGGTTTAATATAATATATAAAACATTTAAAAATATATATATAACCGACTTCCACCTATAAGTAAAAAGCTAGAAATAATTATAACAAAATACAACTCTAGCAAATAAATAACACATTCATTGTTGTTATGTACCTACCCAGGAAGTAAAAAATGTAAACCTAAAAGGTGCTCATTCTTTACAAATTAATTAACTACCAATCTAGTATATTTTTGAAGTCGGTGCCAAGCAACAATCAAGTTTGACGAACTGGTAGATAAGTACGCAACGAAGGATTTTAGATTTGCTTGGCACCGACTTCAAAAATATACTAGGTTGGTAGGTAATTAATTTGTATTGAATGAGCACCTTTTAATGTTTACATTTTTTACTTCCTGGGTAGAAACCTAACAACATTGAATGAGTTATTTATTTGCTAGTGTTGTATTTGGTTATAATTATTTTTAGCTTTTTAGCTATAGGTGGAAGTCGGTTATATATTTTTTTAAATGTTTTATTTTCAACTTTTTAGTTTTTCTGAACTCAGGTAGTTTTCATTTTTTATTTTGTATGTATAACCTTAATAGAAAGAACCAGGTGACCTCGAAAGCCTCAACATTACACATTGATACATTTTCATTTAAATTAACAGGTAAATGTTTACCAACAACATGTACTAGTACGCGTTGACTTAATAAGCCCAAAATATATTTATGCCTTATGGACTACGCCATGTTGTAACCTTTTTTCAACTTTTTTTAACAACTCTGTACAACTATAGATAATTCCACTCCGCCCTATGTATCAACCATCCTGTACATACGACTGCCCACGGACAAGCATAAATTTGTTAGCTGCCTTCTGTAAACTATAGGACGAATTAGAATCCATCCCATATTTACGGAGTCAAATTCGTCCTATATTTAAACCATAGTATATAATTCCTTGTGGGCTACCCCATAAATTATTTCATTTTTAACATTTTATATTATCGCCGCCCGGTGTAACATTAATTCCTCTCCACACTTTATGCAACTTCTTACGGGCTATAAAATAAATATTTTTCATTTCATTTTCATTTCGATGAAATTTTTGATAAGAATATTGGAATTTTCGGCGATTTTCTGCAAAACTGCAAGTTGCACGTCGCAGAAAAGTATATGAGATCACCTAGGGATCTTCCTTAATAGATTACACGTTAAAAGTTTTTTAACGTGTAATCTATTAAGGATACACATCCATAAGGAGTTTTCGAAAAATCGACCAATATGTTAGGGATATTGGTCTACCAATAGAATTCTTTTCCAAGATTTGAAGTTTCCCCAATCCGGATATATACTCTATTAAACAAGACCATATTCATCCAAAATGGTTCACAACAGGAGAAGAAATTAGGTAACATATATACAAAAAAATACGCGACGAATTGATAATCTCCTCCTTTTTGGAAGTCGGTTAAAAATATAGTAATATTTTAATGGTTCCTAAGCCGTTTGTATCACAACTTGCTTGAAACAGTATACTGGGTGTAAACGGTATAAGTGCAAATATGTTGAGGAAGTTCAGGAAAAACAATTCAAAAAGTCTTAAAATCATTTTTAAAATAGAGCTACAGTTTTGTTAAGAAATTGAAAATGTTACAAACTCACACCACTTTTCTTATTCAGCAACTTATAAATTTGCCGTCAAAATGTCTGAGAAACTTCATATCCAAATTCTAAACAGAGTATATGCATTAATAAAGCACACTGATGTTGAGAAACCGTTTTTTAGTTTTCAAATTCAATTATACTCGTAATTCGACCAAAATTGACTCGAGAGGATATTAAATCATCGCATGTAAGTTTGTTTACAATGTTCGTTGGTGTTGTCAACGTGATAAGTTTGGTGTTTATGTTTGGTGAGATTTTCTCTAAAAAAATATATACAGTTTGGTATATGAATGGAATTTAGGAACCTATTGCTACAATTAACAAATGGTATGTAAGATATATATATTTTATCTATCGTAAAAGTTAACTGATTTAAAGGTCTATACATACCTAATTGTACCAAAAGTTATTAAGAAGCTCAGTATTACGAGTCATAGGTTGTAGAAGATCCTTAACATACATTACAGAACATCAAAGGTGTAAGTATTGTTCTCTGAGGAACACCGAAATAACATGATTTTCCTAATTTTCAGGAATGCGATATGTCTAAACTAATATGAGAAAACTTGGGGATCGATCTTAATGGAAAACTGTTTTAACTATCAAAATTGGTTTAAGTAATCGCTAAACACACGTAAAATTGAAGGCGGGTCATAAAATAGTTTTAGTCCATACTGAATTTGAGCAAGTCTCTAGTTTATGTCAGAACGTAACTAACTAAACGAAACATTTAAAAACGATGATTGTTACAGCAACTAGCCTGCCAGCACCTACTAAGTAATTTATTTGAAACTGCGTAGACCTACCTTATTTAATTTATCTAATTAAATTCATTATAACAACGAACAATAATCACAAAATTTATTTTGTAACAAAACGTGCGTCTGTTTCGAAAACTTTTACTCAATTATTGGCATAAATATTAAACAAAGTTTTCTCATCGGCTCAAATCTGATTGAAACGACTTCCCAGAAAATTCTAATTAAATCTTACTTCATCCCTTTCGCGAGACATTCGGCAAAGGGGCCCCATTGAAGGGCCCAAAATTTTAATTAAATGCAAAACACCTGCTGTCTGTATCTGTAAATATCGGTGCCCCTTCTTTGAATAAGCTAAAATGAACACATCATCATTTTCTTATCTTTGCCGTGGGTGTTGCTTTGCCCAGAACGTTTGAGACGGAATCCTTTGTTTACAAACTTCGGTATTACATTGTTCAAATTGGCTTTCCCATTTATTAATAAATGAGTAAAGAAATCCGACCATTATTAAAATGTGACGCCATTGTTTACGAATTTTGGATAGGACGGGTTATATAAGACAGAATTTCACAATCAACTAAGACTCTTAACTGTAAATATGAGACTGAGCTACAATGCACAGAACTTATATGTAAAAAAATTATTTGTTTAGAGAGTATAAAGGGCGCACTAAATGTTCGTTGTGCAAAACCGTCAGGGACTGGAAGAACTAAACAGTATCCGAACAAGAAACAGCACAAATCAGATAAAATAAGCTATAACACTATATGTATATAAAAAGTGTTTTATGAAATCTTTACTTGGAGGTGTCTCCTTCGCCGATGCCTTGTAAACTTCTTTGCAATTGATGATGGTCTCTTCCTTTTCGAAACAAGCTAATTCGTCACACATTTTCCATTCGGATATTGATGTTTGACATATTCAGTACTCTAATTAGTATATCTGGTTTTTACTACAGCCCAACTAACAAAGTAGTCATAATCTAGCTGTACGGGCTCCACCATTCCAAGGCAGGTCCCGGAAAATTTGGTTGAGGGTTTCGCTACATTTTTCATGGAAGTAGAAAATATGGAGAGAAATCGTGGCATAAATAATTCATCAGTTAAAAATTTAAGGACGTCGTATCCGGAGTCGAACCTGAACCCATGTTGGCTGATTAGTCCATACCCAATATGAAATCATACTCAATATCCGCGATGATCTCTAGATCTACGTCTGCCTCGGCTTGTATTGATAGTGACAGGCAGTGACTCTTCTTAGCCGAGATGGAAAATAAAAAACTTTCAGAGACAGGACTGTTCCACTATCCTGAAAAGAAAATCGGTGAGTATTTATGGAAGGTGAATGTAAGATGTTGAGAAAAATAACAAAGGAAACTGGAATTATGAAAAGAAACACAAGCAACCACAAAGATATGTGGAATAAATTACAAAGAAAGACAGGAAAAAAATGTTTAGGTACAAAAACTCAACAAAATAAAGTCGTGCTTCATTAAAGGAGTGAGGTCAGAAGATTACGACAACAGAAAAACTAAGATGTAGATTGGAACCAATAAAGGAAAAGTAATACATAATAATAATTTATTCTAGATGGATTTATGCTGTAATTTTGTCATGGTGGTGCGTTCCCCCAATTTGTTTAGTGTATTGTTTTCAATTTGATTGAATTACTTCATTGATTTTTAAACTTCTGCACCTTTTCTAAATCATTCCGTCGCGCTAATGCTAATTTTAAGTGTTTTTTGCGTGTAAAATATAGACAGTATTGACATTCGTGGTTCGGATCCCTAGCTATTAAGACGCTTGGGAGATTCGTGTTTGTTCTCCGAACTTTTCGGTCGCTTTGATTCCGTCTGAAGAGACGACGCTTATTGTTGTTTTTTGCGTTACGATTTCGCGAGTTAGTAGCTTCGTTCCTAACGACTGCTAAACCGCTTTCATTTTGTTTCTTTTGTGTTTACAAAAGCGCATCATTTGTTGTTAAACCCGCATTTTTTTGTATGCTCAATCAATGAATATTACGTCGCTATTTTTTGTGTAACGTGTTGTCCAGACGAAGCTCTAAGAAACTGTTCCTGCTATTACGGGGCTAGCCTCAGACGAGAGAAGAACCAAGAAAACACCAGAGTTTCGACTTAAAAGTTAGTGATAACTGTTATTTGGTGATTCGTTTATGTGACGGCACGTGTTTATTGAATGTTCCGCTAAAGGTCCTTCGTCAATTATATACTTGCATTGAACCAGCATTGAACTAAAACCGCAACATCTAATTCGTACATTTTTTTGAATATTCTCTATGGAATGTGCATCGAAGACATTCCACATGGGATTATCCATTTTAAGCCATGTAATAACTGTCCAGAGTTGTTCATGCTTTTAAAAAGAAGTTGTTTTCGAATTTTTCTTGCTCTGAATTCAAAATCAACAGGAAGAAGTTTAAATGGGGGGTGAAATTTATTCTTGATAAATGCAGTTTTTTAAGTTTGCCGATTACTTTTGAAGATATCTGAGACAAATAAGGGAGTCTAAAGAATGTGGATTAACATGTTTCAAAATACAAATTCCTAGAATTTATATCCAGGTGACCTCTATAGAAGAATGAAGTTTTGCAATTGGATCTCAGTAGGGATGAAAATCGAGATTTTTTAAGAACCATTATTTGGACTGACGAAAGGACTTTTTCAAACTATGACGTCTTTAATAATAATAATATATGGAGAACCCTAGACACTCTAGAGAAGTAAGGCCGCAAGTACGTTTTCGTTCAAATGTATGGGTTGGAATTTCTAATGATCAAATATTGAGACCATATGATTTCAATGGGACTTAATTTCATTAAAATTATAGTAGGTACTGGTTTCAGCATGATAGGATTTAACAAGTCGGCCTCGTTCCGCTGCGCTCAGTCCCGAAGGAAAGTGGGTCTGGCGAACTACTTGTGTAAAGTTTTGACAAGTCACACTCGAGGGTGGGGTACCCTTTCCTTCAATAGTTACTAACGGGCACCGCGTTGTCGCAAGAAACGTGGTCTGCAATCGACTGCCATGACTCCGAAAGTTTTATGGTAGCCACCGGGAAGTGGATTTGACTACCCCGAATTTGAAGAGATAGTTGTCCCTTGTCAATTGTAGTTGGTACTGATTTCAGCATGACGGGGCTCTTCCATATAATGCTAGAGCTGTTTGTGAGCATTTAGGTACAGTTCTAAATAATTTTTTGTGGTGCACTTTAAAAAATAGTGCATAGGGGAACAGGAGTATAACACCAGAGAAGAATATGAAGAAAACATCATTACACAATTCAGATCTGTTATAAGAAGAGACGATATTAGGGCTGTCACCAATATAAATCGACATGCTCGTTTATGTGCCCAAGAGGAATGTCGGCAATTTGAACACTTGTTACAATATTTTAGTACACATTTTACTATAAATATAGTTCTTAACGTTCGACCAAAATTTTAAATGTTTCGGTGGAATCAAGCCCATCTAAGTTGATATTTATTTTTATTTAACTATTTCTGCTATCAAGGAAGCAAACTGTAACTACTTGTAAATATATGAACTAAATTGAAATCTACTATTTTCGTGTGGAAAAATGTAATGTGGCGTCCCCAAAAAAAGATGATGATGGTACTCGAAAAAAAGAAACGTCGGTTGACAAATCTGAAAAAGTCATCGTAAAGCTGAAATAAGGTAGCAATAAAAATGAAAATGGGTTTTTGTTTTAGCGTTTCCTCGTCAAATAACGCTATAATCTTTAGAAGTATTAGTAAAACTTAAAATTTAAAAAGGGTATTTCTTCAACTACTAATTTACACAATTTTGCTCATATTTAAACCTCTTCGTATCTCCTGTAGTGTGGGTTAAATTTAAATTACCCTGTATAGTTCCTCTTGTTTGTGCTTAAGTATTTTATACCTTCATATATATATAGGAATTTATCCTCTTTAAACTTGATGTAATGACGAATAAATTGTTTTTATGAAGGTAATATATAATTCGCCAAAATTTTTAAGCTTAGTTCCTAATCATACGCTATTTTGGAACTTTCAAGCGTGCATTCGCTTTGCAAACAAAAACATATAGGTTGCCTACGAAAGCGAAGTAAGTGGTCTGGAAACAGAGTTCATTCAATCGTCAAATACACAAAAAAATTGTATCACACAAAACTAGTAATGAAAATTTTACCCATTCACCACAAAGGAAGGAGATATTATTTTCTAGTGGTAAAAAAATACAAAAGCAGAAGGGTCTTTATTCTTTTGCGGCATCAGAAGAAGCTTAATTTTACAAAGTAGCGCCTAAAATTGCACTCGCGAAAATTAACACCAAACGGAAACGAATTAATAAAAGCTCTAAAAATACAAAACGTTTCCAGCGTTTCGTTTGTCGGAAAAAAGTCTACTTCAATTGCCGAATAAGGTTTTTTCGTTTTAACGCGTTTCTCTTGATAGCGATATTTGTCAAATGTAACCAACCGTAACTTTTCTTTATGAATTCCTTCTATTAGCCCACAAATTGAATTCTTTTCAAACTCTTCTGCGATATATTTTTTTCTAGTTGTGTCAACAACACCGTTTCAGTTAAATTTACTGAGTAGAGTATTGCATTTCTTAGAAGTTTATTCGAGTTTAAAAAAGTTTTTTTCATTCTGTCTCAAGTGCTGGGTCCAAATGAATTTAGCAATGTATCAACTTACGTGCTACAACTATGAAATATTATAACTTCCACAAAAGGTCAAGAATAGACGTACGAGATGGAACTCTGGATCAAAAATAAGTAAAAGGTATTACCAAAGTTAGAAGGTTTCGTGAGGAGAGCTTAAGGCAATTAAATTCCTTATATCAGTATGAATTCAAGTGGATGCCTGTGGGATTATATATTCATACAAAAATAAATATGTGTTTCAAAATATAAGACACCATTATAATACACGACATAGAAGTAAAGAATCTATATATAAATAGGCAAAGACAAAACGATTAGGTACCATTTTCTCCTCTGTCTCTTAACCGAATTTCTTCATTTTTGTTTTGTTATGTAGGTACTGACCTTCAGTGCAGAATGCAGAATGCTAATATCAATACTCAAAGCATTTAGTAATTATATTTGGAGGGAGCGATCGTTAGATGCTGTTATATT
The DNA here is from genome assembly GCA_034190945.1 of Octodonta nipae. Taxonomy (NCBI): domain Eukaryota; kingdom Metazoa; phylum Arthropoda; class Insecta; order Coleoptera; family Chrysomelidae; genus Octodonta; species Octodonta nipae. The sequence goes on from CM067222.1 coordinate 23,781,155, forward strand.
CTTAGAGCATGTATTTCTGGAAGTGGCATACAAGCGTTGTTAGTGTTTTGTGGTAAAATAGTCAATGTAGTAGATCAGTATTGATTTTTCGGGCGCGTTGCAGTAACTTTCATATTAAATATTCTGTTTTTAGTGTGGATTTAATTATTTGATTAATATATTCTTATCACAACCTTCCCGAAGATGTTGTGTAAAAAATTGTTAGACAGCGGACAATAGAGAATGTATTAAATATTTAAGTTCTCCTAGTGTTGTTGGTACTCTTTTTTCTTTAATATTCCTGAACTTGATTGAAACCGCAAATGACGAAAACTTTTAGGTTGCAAAGAACAATCTTCCAATTATTATATCGAATATTTTGCCAGGAGCGGTTCCAGCCAAAAATTTACGGGGTCATTCATTTGTCAAAAATAGTTCGAATACCGATATTTGATTACATTTTTTTTTATTGCAATAGATTTGTCAATGTGAGTGAACAATTTTTGTCATTACATATACTTCTCCGATTTATCCACAACTCTGTTTCTTATAAAATTATACTTTTTACAATTTCATTAAATAGCGTCGAATTTCGACCACTGGGCTACCACCAGTATCTATAAAGTAACACAATTAAAGTCCACAACATATGGGATTTTTTTAAATAGACCTAACTAATTTTGGGCCTTGAATTTAAACAAAAATGTTGCCGACAACTCTCGGTAAGATGCTTTTCATAGGTAGTCAAAATTGACATTTTTTCTAAAACATGGCAGAACATGTCATTTTTTGGCCAAATTTCTAAGAATTTCGCCTAAAAAATTTCTTACTTAAGTTCTAGAATTAAGATGTTTTTTCCCATTTTTGCAAAAATTAACATTAATTTGAAGAAACCCTTGTTAGTGTATTTAGGTATACCCAACAAATTCATGATGCAGTCCCATTTTTTTATTAAGTTCTTTCTCAGATGTTTCCTTTTTAAGAAATTCGTAAGTAAAATTTTGAAATGTTGATTTGTCTGTTGCAACCTGCCTATAACATCATATTTTTTTGGTGATTAATCCATTATATTTATATAAAATTTTTGTATTGTGTGTATTTTAAATTTACTGTTCATACGTTTTTGCAAAAAGTAAATCATAATAATAATTGCAACAATAAGAAGGCTTAAGTTCCACTAGATTTTGAAGTTGGCCTTGTTTAGCACTAAAAAAGCTTTTGACAAGAATACAAAATTACAGTTTATGTACAACACTTATACTAAATATGGACACATAATTTAACAATTTCTAAAAATACACTACATAATTAGTTTTTTCTTGGGAAGTTTAAAAAAGATCCGCTAGGGGTAGCACCGCTGGGGGTACATATGTTTAGAATTTTCTACTGAAAATAACCTCAAACGTATAGAAATATTATGGAATTAACAGAAGATGAGGTACCTGGAGCGAAATGGAAATTTGCAAAAGTACAAGATAATCTTAAAACGACGGCTTGTATGTCGTGGCTTAACCGTGTCAGGTAATAAAACTGTTCTAGTTGAAAAGTTAGTTTGTTCATAAAAATTTTATTGTATAGGTCATGGTGTTGTAGACATTGTTACTACTTTGAATAAATGTTGTGGTTTTTCGTTTGTATATTTGAGAATTTAATAATGCATTGCAAGTGGTCATGATAAAAAAATTATAGGAATTGATGCGGGGGGTGCATATGTTTTATATTCTCTATTGACAACAACATCAAATGTACGTCTTATTACTATTAGAATAAAAAAATAAAAAATATTATGATCACATATTTGACGTTGTTGTCAATAGAAAATTTAAAACATATGTAACCTCCCCTTCACCAGTGCTTCCCCTGGCGGATTTATTTTTAATCTTCCCAGGAAAAAGGCTTTAGTTATAAATATTAAAAAATGCAAACCAAAAATACTGCATTGCTTACTTATCTGCTACTCCATCAAACTTGATTGTTGCTTGCACCGAAGTCATAAATATACTACATAGATAATCAGGTAATTAATTTGAACATAATTAGTACCTTTTTACATTTTACATTTTTTAATTTTTATGTGGGGAATTAACAACAAATAATGTACTATTTATTGTCCACTGTTACGTTTTGTTAATTGGACGTCAGTTAATATGTTTCGTTTTAACCGACTTCTAAAAAGGAGTAAGTTATCATTTCGTCGCGTATTTTTTTATTTTTATTTTTATGTATGTATGTTACCTGAATTCTTCTCCTTTGGTAAACCGTTTTGTATGAATATGGTCTTGTTTTATAAAGTATATATCCGGATTGGTGAAACTTCAAATTTGGGAAAAGAATTCGATTGGTAAAGTGAAGAAATCGACCAATATCCCTAACATATTGGTCGTTTTTTAGAAAACTCCTTATGGATGTGTATAGTTTTTTAACATTTAATCTATTAAGGAAGATCCCTAGGTGATCTCATATACTTTTCTGCGAGTTCAACTTGCAGTTTTGCAGAAAATTTCCTAAAATTTCAAAATTCTTATCGAAAATTTCATCGAAAAGACATAACGGACATTACCTCATAAATATTTTAATTCCAACGTCATAGTGCGGGAATTTTAGGCACTGGAGATTTTAATTGCGAATTTGAAAATTTTCTATGTACATCTCAAGCATATATGTAGGTAGTAAGGCATTTTAGCATTAATATAGCTATTAATAATAGCAACAATAAAGTTTGGTGGAGTAGTAGATAAGTACGCAATGAAGGATTTTAGATTTGCTTGGCACCGACTTCAAAAATATGCTAGATTGGTAGGTAATTAATTTGTACAGAATGAGCACCTTTTAATTTTTACATTATTTACTTCCTCTCTAGCTACCCAACAACATTAAAAGTGTTATTTATTTGCTAGAGTTGTATTTTGTTATAATTATTTTTAGCTTTTTAGTTATAGGTGGAAGTCGGTTATATATTTTTTTAAATGTTTTATTAATGTTTTATCTCCAACTTTTTATTTTTGTAAAGTCTGTTAATTTTTTTTTTAGTATTTTATTTTTAGTTTTTAGTTCAATATTGAACTTTGGTAGATTTTAGTCTTTATTTGTTAATTTGTATGTATAACTAGATAACACCGAAATCGCCAACACTACACAATGATACATTTTGGTTTAAATTGACAGCTAACAATTATAAAAGCAACATGAACTTGGAAAATATGTTTCATTAAACTATTATCTCAAATTAAATTAATTATTAAATACTTTTATAACTTTACTATATGGTATTGTTTACTTTACTAAAGAGTATAATAGCACCGAACATGAGTTTAGACTTGACATGTAGTGACACCAAAATCACCGTCTTTCCACTGACACACATTTTCATGTAAATCGGTATCTAATAGGTATAGATAGATAGATAGATATATATCTTTATTTGCTCTGATTTTTGTATAATATTCAAAAAATAACCCTCGCAGGGTGTAGAACATGTCAAAAAAAGAAAAGAAGAATAAAAAAAGAACTTACAACAAAATATAATAAAATAAAAAAACAATTACCTATTTACTTACTTTTGTCAGTGTGAAGCAGGTGGTAAATATATCGCTCTTTTTTTTTGTCTTCATAATATTCACGCAGAGAATAGTATGGTTTTTTCAAGAGATATTCTTTCAAATAATAGTTTTAATTTTTTCATTGGCTGTTCTCTAATGATTTTTGGAATTTCGTTATATATACTAATGATACTAAATTTAACATTTCTCTGAATATATGTATATTTACATGTCTCTGTTGTTGACTTAAATTTATTTCTGGTTTCATGTTCATGTATTGTTCACAATTTATAAATAATTCTCTATGTTTGGTAACAAAAATTATTGCTTCATAAATGTACATATTAATCAATGTCAATATTTTTTTATCAATAAAAACATCTCTACAGCTATCTGTTCTTTTCATAATATAGATATTTCGAATACATCTCTTTTGTAGCTTCAGCACTCTTGGAATATCAACTGAATTTCCCCAGAATATTATCCCATAGTGAATTCTTGATTGTATATACGCACTATATGAAACTAATGCTGCCTCACTTGATACATTTTGTGCAATTACTTGTAACCCATAACTATACTTTGCAATATTTTTACATAAATTTTCTACATGAAATTTCCAATTTAACTTATTGTCTATATTCAGACCCAAAAACTTTACATGCTGACAATTTTGGACAGCTTTGTCCTCAAACCTAACTTCCGAAATGTAATTTTCTGTTTTCCTTCCAAAACATATCATTTTGGTTTTTTCAATATTTATAAGCAGTCGGTTAGTTGTAAACCAGTCTGACAATTTGACCAGGTTACTTATTATCTTTGCCAGAAGATGTTCATGATTTTGTTCCTCATAAATAATAGTTGTGTCGTCAGCATACATGATTACTAGATCATTAATTAGATTTGAAATTTCATTTGTATAAACAATATACAACAAAGGACCTAATATTGATCCTTGTGGTACCCCTTTCTTTATATAAAGCAATTTCGATTGTAGTAAATTTCCTTCATTATCATTTTCGACAACAATTTGTTTCCTGTTAGACAAATATGATGTTAACAGCTCCTTTGCTACATCCCTGATTCCATACATTTCTAATTTTTGAACCAGAATCCAATGATTAACTGTATCAAATGACAAGTGCATACAGAAGCCAACAGTGTATTTATCATGGTTTAAGGAGTTCAATACATGTTCTAATGCCTGATAAATTGCTCTAATTGTAGACTTACCCTTTCTAAAGCCATTTTGCATAGGAGAAACAACAGCATTCTTTTCTAAAAAATTTATTAACCTGTTGTAGATTACTTTTTCAAAGATTTTACTAATGTTAGATAACAAGGAAATTGGCCTATAATTTTCCACATTATCTTTATGATCTTTCTTATAAATTGCTTTAACGTGTGCAATTTTTAATCTACTCGGAAATACACCAGTACTAAGTACTAAATTGATTACATGTGCGAGAGGATATGCTATTATATCAACAACTTCTTTTAACAAGATTATTGGAACCTGATCTTCTCCGACTGATTTTTTATTTTTCAGACTTTTTATAATTTCTTTAACTTCTAATACACTAACTGGTTCGCAAAATATGGATTTGTCACAAGGAGTAATATAACTACAATCAAAATCATTATTTCCTAGTGTATCTGCGGAAACATTTATAAAAAAATCATTCACATTGTTTAGAATTTCTGCTGAATCCTCATATTTATTTTTAAAATTATCCAAAATAGAATTGGTTCTGTGTTCCGGCTTTTGTAATTTGTTTAACAAGAGTCCAGGTTGCTTTAGTTTTGTTTTCTGATTTTTTAATAAACTCAAGGCTTGATATCCTTTTAGCAGCTTTTATTACCCTTTCCAGGATATGGCAGTATTTTTTATATTCTTAATTTGTAATTTGTTTTTTTAATTTTTTTTTGTATAAAGTTCTTTTACTTTTACATGATATTTTTATGCCTTTGGTAATCCAAGGAGAAGATGTGTTTCTTAAATTTATTTTTTTTTGTAACAAAACAGAGTCCATAATAGTAATTAATTCCATAATAATATTGTTGTACGCAATATTTACATCACCTGAATTTATAACCCCATCCCAAGTTGAATTGTTTAATTCGTTTTTGAAATATTGAAGCTTAGACTTTGAAAATATCCTTTTTTTAATCCATTTTGTTTCGTTGTCATCCCTAACCTCTAGGTTTAAAATTATTTTCTGACCCTTATGATCCGAGAGTGATATAAACACAATGAACTTGGTGGTACTGCTTGATTTATATTTATATGGTTATACATAGAAAATTTTCAAATTTTTGAATAAAGTTGTCAGTGCCTACAGTTGTCGCACTATTACGTTGGATTTTAAATATTTATGAGGAAATGCCAGTTGTCTCCTCGATTGTATTATTGATTGGAGTATTGCATAATCGGTGATTTTCTGAAAACTCCATCTTACAATTCCTAGAGTAGTATATAATAGTATTGCAGGATCTTTCTTAATAGAATTCATTGTAAAAACCTATAAAAATCGGGAAGGGGTAGGTATATTAGTCGATCCTATTACGGATAGAAATCCTTTCTCAAATTAGAAATTTTACCAGTCCTGATGATCATAATATTAAACAAAAAATACATATTCCAGTCGATACAAAATCAGAAATCAAATAAGGTAACATACAAACAAAATACACACCGAATTGATAACCTCCTCCTTTTTTGGAAGTTAGATAAAAAGAAAGTAACTAATAGGCATATAATTAAAAACCTTCATTATAAGGGCGTTATATATCTGTTCTCAAATACTATTATTAACGATATAATGATAAAATAATACAAATTTGTCTTGCATAATATACAAATATACACACTTTATTTTCACAGAAAAACATTCTCGTAACTTTTGGACTTGAAGTTGACTTTTCTGCAGAAAGGGTGAATAATATTTCCAAGCTACCCACATGCCTTATACGATCCAAAAACAATTTCATGTAAGTGATTTTTCACGACCGAGAAATATGATAAATTGTCTGTAGCGGAAAACTCTTCAAAAATGAAATTGAATATTGATGAAATGAGACTGGCTTCTAGAAAGATTAATCGAACGGAAATATAAACTGTTTTAAAGGAGTTAGAATGCATCAAATTACTTAGACTTGCATTACATAACACGTTCATTCATTTTATGTTTAGAGGATTCCACTATCACCATAGCAAATGTAAAATTTTTTTTGAACAAATTTTTTACATTAAATGTTTTTTAAAAAAATATATTAACAAAGCTATATTTATTTATTGATTGAAATACTGAATTGGTCCGGCATATACTTGGAAATTCGTTATAATAATTGACTAATATTTTTACATAGCTTTTTCAAATATTAAACTAGAATAACTGGGTATTCCATAAAGAATTCATATTTATATTCAACCTATAGCGTAATTAATAGATGTTTTTTGAATGATAATTCTTGCATCTCTGTATTTATTTTTTCTGAGTTCTTTGGGAATAACACCACATAAACTTGAAAGTCTGTGTATTTGAAAAGTCCAAACGTTTCAAGGTCTAAAGCAGACCTCGTTTTCAATGGTATTAACAGAAACTGAATAAGAAATTAAAAAATTTAAAACGTTAAAGATGATTCGCAATGACAAGTATCGTTTCGTATTTGACATTCTATAGCTTATAAGAGCACTGTTTTTAATTTTATTAAACTCGTTTTTTGGTAGACGATAAGCAAGGAAATTTTGTACATACTCTATATCTTTTTTCTAATTTAAATTTATTGAAACCATGATATTGAATTCTGTCTCTGATGGCTGCGTCCCAATATGCTATGGATTGTGATTAGGATATTTGTCATTGCGATTGCTCTTAATTTTTTATTTTTTTATTTTCTTATTCAATTTGTGTTAATACCCTTGAAAACGAGGTCTGATTTAGACCTTGAAACGTTTGTACCTTTGAAATATACAGTCTTTCAAGTTTATGCCTAATTAATAGGTATGTAATTTTGGGAAGGATTATTTAAATGAGGGTTTAATATATGTGAAAGGATACCTGTACCTAAGTGTTTAGTATCATTAGATTAGCTAAATACGTTTATTAAAGAACAATGAATTTTGTCTGGTGGTTTAACAGTGATTCTAAAAGGTTTAATTTATTGACTTTACTTTCTAAATGTAACAATTTAAAATTTTCTGGAGAAAATAATTTTATCTCACAAGATGTTAGCCATAATTAAGATCTGTTTTTTGATTAATGAAAGAATTGCCTGCTTATAGATGTTTATTTTTACACGCTCTGCTACTTTGACTAATATTGACATGATTCACAGAACCATTTAATTACTCCCGATTTATATTTTGAATCGATTTTCAATTTTTATTTTTAATTAATTTTCCCCGACTATTGTTTGTTTTGAACGCAACGTTAGTATTCTGTTTTCTTTAAAATGATGTTCTTTTTAAACTTGATTTATTTATATTAGCAGATATATATTTGAGACTGTTAAGTTGGAAAAATATCATCGTTTTATTTTTTTAAATTTTTACGAAAGATGGACAAAGATAAGAATAGAAGGAAATCTGTAAGAGATGTGTGGAACTCTTAGCAGAAGCAGAACGAATGCAAAATGATATCAAGCACAATATTGAGCTTGATAATAATTTGATAACATATTATCAAATCTTCATCTAAAAGACAACACGCAAATACCTCCAAATAATATATAAAACTTGTATAAACTAAAACAAGTGATAGAAACATTGAATACAATTTTTGACTGTTACTATAAAGGACCAAGGGAGCTAAGTGTCTATTAATCAATGATCGCTTTCAGGGTCAGAAGTTCGATAAAGCAATATAATCCTAAGAAACTATAAAAAAAGATTTACAAATTATGGACAATGGCAGACCAAAAGTGTTACATTTTGCAATTTGACATTCACACTGGCAAAACAAGTGATCAGACACAAATTCCTTTGGGTAAAAAGTAGTTATGAAATTGATAAAAAAATATCTTGGTCATAATCGGATGGTGTTTTTTGATAATTATTTTTCGTCTGTACCGTTGATACATAATTTAATTTGAAGAGCCTATTCCCATAAGTTTAATTCAAAGCTGGGTACAAAATACCAGAATAATATTTAAATATTTCTGTATGTGTTTTTCGTAGCTCTGTATGTACATACACTTACTTTATTTAGGTCACAAAAGCTATAAATCAATTCTGAAAACCATTTCGTATAAATTAAAAGATAAACATCTAGCTAACGACGTTTATCAGACAGTTACATCAGTTATGTCTATTAGGTTTTGACTGCAACCGACAAACAAAACGTCGTGAGGAGCAATTGTGCAGTGTTTTCTATAATTAATGTGCAAGTTGTGTTCCTATTATTTGCATTATTTTCAGCACATTACTCATGCCATAGATTATTATATTGTTGTAACCGGCTTGAAGGAAGGGAGCGGATTTTTTTTTGGACATTTTACGCGATATATATTCAAACAATTTTTTTTTCTGGTTATTCTTTTTCTGGATTGTAGGTTGAACATATTGGGCTAACAAGGTAATTTGTTACACCACTTTATAAAGCAAAATGTAAGTCATTTTAGGTCATGAAATTTAAAAGCAGTTTGTTTAATTATCACGTCAGTAATAGTTTGCAGAGAACTATTCGTATAAGTAAATTATTTAAAAAATTAAAAGAGCCAAAAATAAGTCTTTTTTTGTTTTTTATTTCTTGGACAATGACAATTAATTAGTCTGATAGGGATATAGTAAGTTCATACAATTTACTTTAATTTGGCTATCTTGGATTTTCGTTATAATGCTAGGAAATTGGCTTAAAATAACAGTCAAAATTGCATTAAAACGACAACCAGCCAACGAAGCTCTGGTAGTAGTTGTCTTAGCACGGCCGGGTCTTTTCTTGAGATGGGACCACAAAATGAAAATCATGCTTAATTATATTATTACAAGTTTTTTTCTCGGCAGTATTAGGTTTGTGTATTTCCCATTGGATTACTAGGTTAATGGTTGCCTGTATTCTGTTTACTGTTATTAACTAAATTACTATTTCCACTTGCTGGATTCTTCACTCTCTAGACATATGAGGAATAGCAAGGGTGAGTCATTTAAGCCAATATTCACAAGTACTATTAATACAATTTACGGCACAGAAATCCACGATATACAAAGTGAAGCGTATTTTACTAGCTTTCACAGTATATTGTGCGGCTCCCTATAGAACAATCGTGCTTAATACTTTCTGTAAATAAATTTACAAATTATTTAAATTGCGATTCCGCATCATTTATTCTTTAATTAATGTCAAAAGTTTTAAGCTATCATTATTGAGAAGACCGGCCTTTATTACAGACAAATTATGAATTTTGGATACGATTTTTCCAACTGTCCTTTATGAAAAATGATTTATAAACAGTCGTTTTAAAGACTTGGTGATTCATTACGACTTTTTCATTTGACGGCATTATGCAGGCATCGTCTCTTTTCACCATATAAGCAAAAAATCAAAAATGTCCATACTTTTTCTGTTTTTTTTAATGTAAAATAATTTACCTCTACGAGATTGCTGTTGGATTTATGTTAGTTATGGCTTATAAATTATTATGCACTAGATAGCGTTAGCGGTTTGCTGTTGAGTTGTGCGTCATAAATATACATTTCTAACCTCCACCCCGTGTATTTAAATGTTAAGTAGATTTAACTCGTTTTTTTTTAAATATAAAGCGTCCAGTGAATTCTGTATCTTCTTATGGAAAGCCTAAATAAAATTGATAACCAATTGATCACCGGTAAACCTTACTGTATCCTTGACATTTAAAAGACAATTTTCGTCTTTTGTTTTGATACATAAATATATTCTATATATAAATAGGCAAAGACAAAACGATTAGGTACCATTTTCTCCTGTGTCTCTCAACCAATTTTCTTCATTTTTGTTTTGTTTAGTAGCTACTGACGACCTTCAGTGCAGAATACTAATATTAATTTATAATATTGGTTCACTCATTAAATAAAATATAATAAAAATTAATTATTTACGTCCATAATGTCAATGCCAAAACAACCGAATGTGCCGCCGCCGCCGGACTCAAAACATTGAGTAATTATATATATAGAGGGACCAATGATGTTATATACTTAGAGCATGTACTTCTGGAAGTGGGATGCAGGCGTTGTTATTGTTTAGTGGTAAAGTAATCGCTGTATATTATAATTATACAGGGCGATTCCAGATATGTTGGAAATCTTTTTTTTATCGTGGGTGGCATATAAGCAGTTGCATATATAGGGTGTTTAAAATATATAGTAGAGTGCATTTATAACTAATAAACATAATTATATAGAGAAGCCCATTAGCGGTTGAATTTACAGGGTTCTTGGAATAGAAGGTGAGAGTAGAATTACAGTTATACAGGGTGGTACAAAAAATATTATACAGAGATGCATATACAGCGTGGCGGAAATGGAAATGCAACATTTCGTAACCCATAAGCAGTTGTATATACAGGGAAGATGAAATATAGAGTGGGAGGAATTATAGATATACAGGATGACGATAAAAAATGTTAGAAAATGAAGTGACTTATAGAGTAGCCCAAGAAGAGTTCCATTTATATGATAATTGAAATATAGGTTGGAGTAGAATTATAGTTACAGAAGATAGTTAAAAATTTCATAATCAAAAACAGTAAATACGGTGGCTCATAGGCAGTGTCTTATTCAGAATGGTATACCGGGTGGTTCAAAAATGTTAAAGAACATTATGCGTGGTCCACTGAGCAGTTGCATATACAGGATGGTGGTAATATATAATGAGATGGAATTATTATAATGAGGATTTTTTAAGTGTTAGGGAATTGAGTGCAATTATAGTTATACAGGGAGGTTAGAAAAAATAAATATGTAGGGTAGTCCATTAGCGGTTGAATTGTTGTCATATTAAATTAAGAATTACGAATTTGAACACAAACAAAGTCCTATGAATTATATCTAAAAAATAACTTCAATTTCGATACTTATTTGTAGAAGCGAAATGTAAGACCGACATATAGGATTTTCGGGGAAACTATCAAACAGAGGTTCCGAATCTGGATCCGTTCCGTGTAATTGCTGTTCTTGCTAAAGTCCTAGGATAGAATGTCACGATAAGATTTTCAGGTTACTTAACCTGCCATTGATATTGACACAATTGGTCGAATTTCGACAACTGGGCGACAGCTAGTAATCATTATTCAATAAAAAGATAGAATACGACCCTTTCAGTAATACAGCTTCCTTGGCAGCACTTCAAATAGTAATAATATAAAATCAAAATATACTAACTACTAAATACTGCCTATAAAAATATGAAATTCTCGGCTTTTAAAGTCTTATCAAAACAACAACTTAAACAACGTCTCTGCCGCCAAGCTTGTACCCGTTTCTGAAAACAAACTTCCTCCATCCGATTCAGCGGTTCATTACTATTCTATTTCATTACGGAAAATACTGTTGTTACTGTATAATTTATAAGCGGAATGCCATTGCCCTTTCAATATCGAACCATGCACGTTCACAGTGAGGATTTTGCCCTTTGTGTCTTCTGTGAGTTTTCTTTTTAGTTTTCACAGAAAATATTTACCTTATAGATTGAAAATATGTTTTTAATTTTTTGCGCACATAACACATGGCTAAAGTGACCATTTATTTTTTTTAACTCAAAACGGGACATAAGTTTTTATACCCCAGTTAGCAGGTTAACAATGAAAATAACTTCTTAATTTTCTTTATTTAGAAAAAGTGTAACTTAATGCAATTAGTATTCACCATTATTATATTCATATTAAATATAATTATTTTTATTAAAACTAGTTGTAAAACAAATCAATTATCTGTTAACTAGCGTTATAAAAGCAAAGTTCCAAATTATTAGTCTTGTTTCGGTTTTTTATCCTCCTGGGTTTACCGTTTTTTGTTTCCACAGGTCTCTATTTTCCCAATCTCCAATATCTAATCCCTTTTCAACCATAACGTTTTTTATATGTTTTCCCAAAATAGGTCAGCCTCTCTATCTTTTTCCCTTTGGCAACGATTCTATATATTTTTTAGCCGTCTGCTTTCTGGCATCTATATATAAATAGGCTAAGACAAAACGATTAGGTACCATTTTCTCCTCTGTTTCTCAACCGATTTTCTTCATTTTTTTTGTTTAGTAGCTACTGACGACCTTCAGTGCAGAATGCTAATCTTAATTTATAATATTGGTTCATTCATTAAATAAAATATAATAAAAATTCATTATTTACTTCAATAATGTCAATGCCAAACAAATGAATGTGCCGCCGCCGCCAGACTCAAACCATTGAGTAATTATATATAGATAGACCAATGCTGTTATATGCTTAGAGCATGTACTTCTGGAAGTGGCATGCAAGCGTTGTTATTGTTTAGTGGGTAAAGTAATCGTTGAATATTTTAATTATACAGGGCGATTCCAGATATGTTAGAAATCATTTTTTTCATGGGTGGCACATGAGCAGTTGCATATATAGGGTGTTTAAAATATAGAGTGCAATTATAACTAATAAAATAATTATATAGGGAAGCCCGTTAGCGGTTGAATTTACAGGGTTCTTGGAATTGAAGGTGCAGTAAAATTACAGTTATACAGGGTGGTGCAAAAAATGTTATACATAAATGCATATACAGGGTGGCGGTAATGGAAATGCAACATTTCGTAACCCATAAGCAGTTGTATATATAGGTAAGATGAAATATAGGGTAAGAGCAATTATAGATATACAGGATGGTGATAAAAAATGTTAGAAAAGGAAATGATTTATAGAGTAGAACACAAAGAGTTCCATATATATAATGATTGAAATATAGGTCGGAGTAGAATTATAGTTACAGAAGATAATTAAAAATTTCATAAACAAAAAGAGTAAATATGGTGGGTCATAGGCAGTGGCATATACAGAATGGTTTACCTGGTGGTTGAAAACTAAAAAATATTATGCGTGGTTCATAAGCAGTTGCATATACAGGGTGGTGGAAATATATAATGAGATGGAATTATTATAATGAGGATTTTAATAAATGTGAGAGAATTGAGTGCAATTATAGCTATACAGGGGGGTTAGAAAAAATAAATATGTAGGGTAGCCCATTAGCAGTTGAATTGTTGTCATATTAAATTAAGAATTACGAATTTGAACACAAATAAAGTTCTATGAATTGTATCTGAAAAAAACTTGAATTTCGTTACTTATTTGTAGAAGCGAGATGTAAGACCGACATCTAGGATTTTTGAGGAAACTGTCACACAGAGGTTCCGAATCTGGATCCGTTCTGTGTAATTGCTGTTCTCCCTAAAGTCCTGGGATAGAATGTCACGATAAAATTTTCATGTTACTTAACGTGCCAGAGATATTGACACAATTGGTCGACCACTGGGCGACAGCTAGTTCTTTTAAAATGTCTATACCATTGGAGTGCTCTATCTTCCAGTGTCTTTGTTATAGACTGATTTATTCCCATTCTCTGTCAGATATATTGGGTTCTTACTTTGTCCTACCTTGCAACCCTTAAACATCTCTCTCCTATAGTCCAGTTCTACGATCCTTACCTTACCTCGAACTGCGGTTGTTATTGGCTACATCTCTGCGCCATAGAGTTCTATATTTTCAATGGAAAACGATTCTTTGTATCCTGGCTTAAATTCTCAGTCCATAGCAAACCATGTAGAGTTTTTGTCGCCATTTTCCCCATACCTATCCTGGTTGAAATCTCTTTCTCGCAAGTGCCAGCAGAACTTATTGTTGTTCCCAGGTATTTAAAAACATTGCATGACTTTATCTGTTGTCCATCTATTTCTAGGTTTTCTGAAGTCCTCCTTATACGCATATATTCAACGCGACGATCTGTGATTTCCCGCCCGGGCGTTTCTTAAGAGCTTCGTAATTTAAAATTGTTGCGTGGTTCTGGAGAACGGGACTATTTAGCGTCCCGGCGCCTTGTTTGGGGACAATGGGCAGGTGACCGAGAAAACGGACAGTCTCGTTCAGAACGGGACTTATGATCAGTTTACACACGGCATTTCTCAAGAGGACTAGATGTTTCTTTGGACATATTTGTTAGTATGATATTTTCTTAACGATGGAACTTTCTAAAACTATCAATTCATGTACTAATTTTATTCACACATTTTATTTCTATCTCTCCGTCGATAAGATAAATTATAACAAAATTGCCCCTCTTTGAGATTGACCGATGAAAGCAAAAGCCTCTTACGAAATATACTTTCCGTCTCTCGTTATCTCCCTGTCTCTGATTGACTTTCTTTGTGTCATTCTTAGTTATGGAGAACAATTGCCACTATTTTGTTAAGGTTCAAGGATTAATCCCAATGTGTGTAAGTTAATTGCTAATTAAATATGAAATATGTTGAATTAAAATAATTTAAACCTTCTTCAACTATTTAATATTCCCGGAGTACTTAATGAGCCCACTTTAATTATAACAGATTAGTTGTACGAACATTAAGTAGATATTTTTTTTAAATATCAAAGAATCTCTAGAGTATTCTTCAAAATATCTGATGGTAATTTAATATAATACATAGGAAAATAAGTATCTGTTTTAGAAGAAACTTGAATAATGAAATGTACCTGCGCGACCAAGCGTGCCTCTGAAATTTAAAATTTCACCAAGTTAGTTATACGTATATGTATTTTTCCCATTTTACTTACTAATAGAAAATAATATAAATCCAAGGACAACATTATTATAATTATGGTAATAAGTATCTAAATTCACAAGGTACACAAACGTGATTTCAAAAATAATAAATTTAACCCATAAACACTTTACGGTTGATATTTATTGATAATACCCAATACCACAAAACGATAAATTTTTGTTTATGCTGTTGAAGACATTTGAAGTACATGTTCTAAGTGGATCGCAAGCAACTTCCAGGAGTATATATTTTGAAGTCCGATATTAAGAAATGTAAAGCTAGGGTATTTACACTAAACTCAAATATTATTTAGAAGTGTTAGAGCAAAATGTTTACTATTTACCAATGTACTGGCAACGTGGTAAACGGTAATCACAACCTGTAACGTTTCCTTCGTTGTGGTATTCTGATTTCTGACGCACCGCAAGTTTCTAATTTAAAATAACCGCAAATAGAGAATTGGAATGTGTATTAGACGGAAAAGCAAATTTTATGTAGGTATTGTAACGGGTGTTTTTTTTAGAGGTATAGAACTTTAAGTTAGCAACACTCTTTTAACCGGCGGCCATCTTGTCAGCTGTCAAATGATTTATATTTTGTTTGGTTTGATATTCCATCATGAATAGAGTGACGCCTGAACAACGCTTCCAAATTGTGCTAATTTATTTTGAAAATCATGATTTTTTTTATTGAAGCCACACGATCATCTAGCAAGGCGTACATTCGGTTAATGGGCCCAAAACAAAACTGCCGCTGATCCCGATTTTCATAAGCGATTTTTGTTTAGCGATGAAGCTTACTTTTGGTTGAATGGATACGTCAATAAACAAAACTGGCGTATTTGGAGTGATGATAATCCTCAAGTTGAGACACCGTTACATCCCGAAAAACTGACTATTTGGTGTGTTTTATGGGCTATTGGAATAATTGGTCCGTACTTCTTTAAAAACGATGCTGGCCAGAACGTTATAGTCAATGATGATCGCTATAGAACCATGATTACTAACTTTTTCATTCATCAATTGAACAATCATGATGCACACGAGCTGTGGTTTCAACAAGACGGGGCAACATGTCACACAGCTCATGCAACAACTGATTTATTGAAAGAAATCTTTGGTAACCGCATAGCTTCACGTTTCGGACCCGTGAATTGGCCTCCAAGATTGTGCGATTTAACGCCGTTTGACTATTTGCTGTAGGGATACGTAAAGTCGTTAGTCTAAGCCGATAAGCCCGGAACGATTGACCACTTGGGGGACAACATTCGTCGCGTAATTACCGATATACGGGCACAAATGTTGGAAAAAGTCATCGAAAATTCTATCTCTGGCGGTCATATGCCAGAAGTCATATTTCAATTATTATGCCAGAAGATTATTTTTCGAATAAAGTAAATTTCATGTCAAGTAAAAAAATCCGTGTTTTATTCCATTTTAAAGTCCTATACGTCTAATAAACACCCTTTAAATTAATTGTCTCCTATATTTGTTTACTCACTACAAATAATTGCTTTTTTATATTCGATAAGGCTCTTGAAATATTACCTGGTCCCTGTTTTTACAGAGAAAACTAGCTTGTAAGAGTATTTCAAAGTTAAAAATGTGTCGGAACAAATTTTCAGAACAAAGTCTAATTATTGCATTTCACGACCATACTGATTTATTTTCTCATGTTTCTCATTCATTGCGTTCGTGGACAACATCTCTCTATTAACGAAGGAATTCTAGTACAGATTGCCGGAAAAGGGATAGGATAGTGAATGACAAATACATCATTAGAGTGGGCGTAAAAAAGCGTGGGTTGCTCGATATTAAATGTTACAATTATTTGACTAGTAGCTACCCATATATGTTTCATATGAAAATATGTTAAATTACACTCCACGCTTTTATATTATGAATTGACTTATTTTTTAGTAATGTAATTTTTATTTTAATCTTATTCCATATTAATGAAACATAATTGATTTTTTACCTTTCTATTGCTGTAACAAAAACTTCATAATTAAATATTATTTTCTACTTTTTAGTTCGTGCCTGTATTTTTATTTTTTTTTTTTAAACTACAATTTATTTGCTTAATTTTTAACCTCAAAACGACGTTAATAGTTTTTAAAATCAACAGCCTCAAAGTTTAAAATATATTATATGTGGCAATTAATCAAAATTTATTTCATTGATATTACGTAGCCTATTCATTTCATCTAATACCTCACTATTACATGGTTTTTGTACTTGAGTACCCTTGAGTGACCTCCCGCGACTAAGAGCCTATCCGAGAGGAAACAACCGAGAACCCATATAAATAACTGCATTTTGTGTATGGCAGAATTGGTCTCTCAGCGGTACCATAGCTATATTCTGGTGGAAACTGTATCGATATCGGTTTAATTATAATTATACTATGTCTAAGTGCTTCTTGGGAAATGACACCACAGTTGAAAATTGCTGTATATTCCAAACGTTTCGGGGTCTAGATCCGACCCAGTTGTCAATGGTTAAGAAACTACGGATAAAAAGACACAATTCTAAGATGTAAATTAAAATATTTGACAATGTGTATTATTTGATTTTTGACGTAACTAAGTTACGAAACGTTTGGAATATTCAGCAATTTTCTTTAAACTGTGGTGTTATTTCCCAAGAAGCACTTAGACATTGAAAAATATGCCACAATTATCATTCAGAAAACAATAAGTATACTATCTTAACCAAATCTGATACGAGGTGACGATATGTCTGAATAATATATTGGATCATGACGAAAATGCGCTTAGATTATTTCAGTGATAATACCCATACTGCAATTTACTAATATTTCATTAGGAATACTTGTGTTTACATTTTCAATATTACCTAAATTTCGTGTAGCATAAAAATGTTGATCTTGTGCCTTTATTGTGGGATACTGAGATGTAAATTCTCCAACCCTCAAGGCGTTCAATACATCAATGAATGTCATGTGTCCTTGTTGGCGCAAGTATTATCTTAGTTCAGCCATATGTATTTGGTCTCATGTTTTAGTTGTTGAAAAATTTGTTGGTCCTTCATAATCACCGAATATTTTTTGACTACTTTTTTCAAATTTTTCTCGAAGTTTATTGATTCAAAATGTTTTCCTTTTTAATTTGTCGTAATAACTCAAATATTATCCTTCAAAGTAATTTAGATATTTTCTGTTTATCCTGGTGTTCCCAGTCAGAATATTATAACAAAGTTATATAATAATGTTATTCCCATCGACCCTTGACACCTGTGCAAATTTTCAAGTTAATCAGACTTCTTAAAGTTGGTGAAAATTACGTGGGAAGTTTCCGTCACATACATAAATACATACAGGTCAACCCAATAAAAGCTTGCTAAGAATAAAATTATTTACCTAGGGTTATTTCTTCTTCTTGATATCTAACACTTTTCTTGTATATCAATTTTGTAAATAATTATTCGAATACTTCACTTAATCAAAAACGCATATTAGCACAATAAATTTCTAAAATTTTCACAAAATCAATATAATTACAATTTATTACATTTTAAGAAAAAATACAAATTTCAATACATTCATTTAAATATTACTCTTTTTAATTTAGTAACTCTACTTGGTCATCTAAAAATAACTGAACTCTCCCCCAAAAACTCTTTTTAATAACTCAATTTAAAAACAAATTCGGTCAATCTCAAAACAATTCTAAATCTATATAGCTTTGATCACTTTTGCCTTCTGAATGTGCACTGGGGGTTTGCTACATTTGTCTGACATTTTGAGTTAAAAAAATATGGTTCAAAGAAAATCTGTGTACTTTATTCCAATGAAATATCTGCACTAGTATTGGTGTTCTTTTAAAATCCGCTTTAATTGTGTAGTGTTCTCAATTTCTCCGCTATTCGAAACTATTATGCCCCTACCCATGTCAATATGATTTTTAATTTGAATACTTTTGTCCAGTTATTTGTATTGTCATGCTTCAATAATATTTATCAATATACTTCCATGTATTTTTAAATATTTTAACTGTTACCTCTCAAATTTTTAAGAGGATAATTTTGTCATATACTTTCGACCCTCAATCTTCTAGGTTAATTACTAGTCAAATATTGAGAAAGACTTGTTACCAAATCAGATGACCTAAACCTGCTTTTACGTACTTCCGTTTTCTAAAAATTTCACTTCCTGCCAATCTTCTTATTATTCATGCTTATTTTAAATACATCGTAATTTATACATCTGTATTATATTTCATCCCTATACCTTTACATATAATTCCGACATTTTAAATTTTGTTATATGCCACCTTTCCCATTGTTGACTTTTCTTTATTACTGGTATAAATTGTAAAATTTCATGTTCTTTATTATCACCTGTCTACGAAAGTAGCCATATTAACAAAATACAATAAAAATTATTAATTGGAAAATTAGTATTGTGAATTAATTAAGTGTCTCAGGTTTAGAAATGTGCCCTCTGAAGAAACCAAAATATGTTATTTTTGAAGAATCTAATATGAAATTGTGATTGCTTTGGATTTTACTTATTAGGTAAGTTCATAGAGTTTGTCTATCCGAAAGATTTGAACTATTGTGTTTCTGAACAATTCAGCGGTTAAAATACATTTAAAAAAAACAAACAAAAACCAACTTCAAAATAAAATTAACTAAAAGCATGGAATAATATTTTGCTACAATTAAATACTTTTTATGAAGTCGGTGCCAAGCGAAAGTGAAAATATTTTGTGAGGTACATTGATGAGTTGTACTTCGCAACTTCGGTGTTCAAATTGGCACCGACGAAAATATTTAATTGTAGCAAAATATTATTTCATGCTTTTTGGTTAATTTTCTTTTGAAGCCGGTTTTTGTTTTTTTAAAAATGTATTTACTTCACAATTTTCATTTTATGCAGTTATCAAATCTAATTAACTCCTTCCTTATCACCTAACATAAGGTATTTTACTGTCATGTATTACCTTGACCAATAGAATACCTTTTTTTGTAGATATGTATGTGTATTAAGAAAATTTTTATACAACTCTAACTTAGGTAGATTCGCTATATTTTAGATGATTAGAGTATCATCATTCTTTATGTTTGTTAATTATACTGGCATTCATTTAATAGTCTCCTCTCTGTGGAATCTTATAATAAATCGTTATACAGTTTTAATTGATATAACATAATCGTAGGAATTTGTTTTTAGTTATAATTTACTTTGGCTGATAATAATTTGAGTTGTTATTAAAAATAAAGGTACTTAACTTAAATAAAATGTATATTCTTTATTAAACCTATTACACAATTTGGAAAAGTGACATGAAAATCAATTATATAGTTTTTAGTGATATGCATAGTTAGATTTTTTTGTAATATAATTCTTGTTACCCCTGTTTGATAAGATTTTTATATATTGTGAAAAATGATGGCATTTTACTTTTAAGCAAAAGTCATATTTGCTGACAAACTTCCTATAAAGTTATAAAAGTGACATATAATAATTACAGTATATTTGTCTCACCTAGCAGATTTTTTTATGAAGAATGTTTATTTCTCTAAATACTTTTCATAAGAAGTTTTCCGTTTGAATTCAACCTATGAAGACAAATTGTATATAGAAATCAACTGAGGACCTCTACCTTGACGTTGATTAACTGACATTTGTTTGGATTTATTTCCAGTCAACTTTCAATTTACCACAATTTTTAATAATACGTGAGAACTGGATGCAGTTTTTATTCTAATAAACTTGGCTTGATTACAATTTGAGATGTTATAAAAAAATAAAGCTCACTTTTTAACAAAATTGATTTATTTTTGAAATCTGGTATATAGTTGGGAAAAGTTAAAGAAATACTTATTATGCAATTTTTAGTGCCATAGCGAAGGTAGATGCATTTTTAAATTAAAAGTACCTGGGTGACCAAGCTTCACTCGTAAATTCAAGGTGTCATCATCAATCTAATATAATCTTATTTTCTTCATTTTTTTAATACATGTGTTACTACAATACTATTCCCCCCTATATTTCCACCACCCTATATATGCAATCCTTTGTGGGAAACTCATTCAAACATTTGTGTCATACATTTTTTAATCACCCTGTATAACTGCTATTCTACTCAATTCCATATTCTAATAATCCTGTATATGCCACTCTACACACATTTCTGGTTCTAAAATCTTTTAACCACCCTCTGTAACTATAATTATACTTCGCCCTATAGTGTTTAACTATAATTCTGGTCCACCGTACATATCAAACTTTTTAAAGGCTCTCAAATGTAATATTTTTGTGCTAACACATTTTAAGTCCCACTGTATAACTATAATTTCACACCACAATATGTTGTAACTACACTGTATATGCATTTGCTTATGGCCACCTATTGTCATATTTTTTTAAACCACCATTCATAATTATGCATTATAATTCCAGTACATCCTATATTGCAACCGCCCTGTAAATGTAATTGCTAATGAGTTATCCTACAGCTGTAAAATTCTATTGACATTTTTTTAACCATCCTTCATAACAATATTTGTACTCCGCCCTGTATGTCAACTATCATTAATTTCCAACTGCTATGAGCTACCTTATATAATTGTTTTTTCTTGCTTTTTCTAACCATCCTGTATATATAATTACATTCGATGCTGTATTTTAACCATCTTGCATTGCAAATCTTATGGATCACCTAACATATTAATAACTACCCTATATAATTAAATTTTTACACCACAAAGTTATATTTATATGCGTAAAATTATTATGCAAACTCAAAAGATTTTACTCATCCACAAATCGCCTGCCTTGGCAATTTTATCACTTTGAAAACTTGAAATCTCCAGGTGTAACAATATAATGCTAGGAAATATGAGGGAGGCATTAAATAGTTACTTGTTCGGAACATACAAATACAATTTGTATTGAAAGAATGATTACAAGAGCAGTTTCACTCTCAAATCACCCTGTATTGAATGAATTTTTACAAGACCAATCTCACTCTTACGTAGGTTAATCACCCTGTATTGAACACGTTTAAATTACAAACCAGCTATCTTGATTGATTTGATTTGTTAATATTTTTACATATTAACAGAAATGAAGACTTTAATTTGTAAACAAAAGTTCTCTTTGAAGGCAAACCTTGTCTACAGTTAATAAAAAATTGACATGGAATGATTACTGTTTTTGTTTTAGACCATGTAAAAAATCTGTGAAGAATAACTTTTTTGTCTTAAAATTATGAATAAAATGAAATCGTTTGATTTTTGAATACACACTGTATATACATATTAACTGATACTTATTTTGATTAATTCATCTTATTTACAATTTACTACCAGTAACTCCATCAAAGCTTATAATACTGGCGACTCCACCAAGACATAGAATACATATAAGAAAATAGGTAATAAGTTTTTCCCTATTCTATAAGCAACGATACAAGCTATGTTATTTGAAAAAAAATTCTGACCACTTTGAGATATCACGGAAATAATCCAATCTCTTTTCAATTTGTCCCACGTTCCGAATAAAATTTTTCAAATTTTAATAATACCGACTCCTCCACCAAGGCATAGAGTATATGAGAATGGGTAAAAATAGTTTTTGCCAATTTTCTAAGAAACGGTAAAAGGTATTTTAATGAAAAAAATATAGGACCACTTCGCTATCCCCCAAACAGGAACCAGTAAAATGGTCGAAACTCCTCGAGCCGTTTCCGAGTAATCGGTGAAGAGACATAAAAAAAAACGTAGATACAGATGAATTGAGAACCTCGTTCTTTTTGAAGTCGGTTAAAAATAAATTTTACATTACATTGTATTGAGTTCTTTCTACATAATATTTAAATATCCTTTTATCCTTCTCTGCTTTGATATAAATTTTGGGAATATTTCTTCCAAAAATTAATTGCTAATACGAAATCTACTTCATTCTCGACAAAACAATTCTAATTACTGATTTACTAAATAAAAATTATGTGTTTATTTTTACTTTGCCGACGTTACTCTTTAGGTATTTATGTACTGCATTTTGGATGTTCTGAGTTTTTAAGGCCTATAAGCCATAATGGCATAAGAGTTTTTTGACTGATATCTCCATCTAAAATACATGCCCCTAAACTGTTTAACCCTGCATATATTAAATCTGATAAAGTCACTTAATAAATTTGTCACTCTCAAGTCAGTTCGAAAAGTCACAAATATGTGTGATTAATAAAACATTTAAAAAAATATATAACTGACTTCCACCTACAACTAAAAAGCTAAAAATAATTATAACAAAATACAACTCTAGCAAATAAATAACACTTTCAATGTTGTTAGGTACCTAGCCAGGAAGTAAAAAATGTAAAAATTAAAAGGTGCTCATTCTGTACAAATTAATTACCTAACAATCTAGTATATTTTTGTAATCGATGCCAAGCAAATATAAAATCTTTCATTGCGTACTTATCTACTACTTCACCAAACTTTATTGTTGGTTGGCACCGACTTCAAAAATATACTAGATTGGTAGGTAATTAACTTGTATAGAATGAGCACCTTTTAATTTTTACATTTTTTACTTCCTGGCTAGGTACCTAACAACACTGAAAGTGTTATTTATTTGCTAGAGTTGGATTTTGTTATAATTATTTTTAGCTTTTTAGTTGTAGGTAGAAGTCGGTTACTTATATATTTCTTTAAAGTTATATTTTAAACTTTTTAGTTTTTCTGCACCCATGTAATTTTCATTCTTTATTTTTTATTTTGTATGTATAACCTTAATAGACAGGACCAGGTAACATCGAAAGCCTCAACATTACACAATGATACATTTTCATTTAAATTGACAGGTCAATGTTTACGAATAAAATTTACTAGTACGCGTTGACTTAATAAGCCCAAAATATATCTATGCCTTATGGACAACGCCATGTAACCTTTTTTCAACTTTTTTTGACAACTCTGTATAATATATAATTTCACTCCACCCTATGTACCAACCATCCTGTACATATGACTGCCCATGGACAAGCATAAATTTGTTAGCTGCCTTCTGTAAACTATAGGATGGAGTAGAATCCATCCCATATTTACGGAGTCAAATCCGTCCTATATTTCAACCATAGTATATAACTACTTGTGGTCTACCCCATAAATTATTTCATTTTTCAAATTTTATATTATCGCCCTGTGTAACATTAATTCCTCTCCACACTTTATGCAACTTCATATGTACTATAAAATAAATAATTTTTCAATCGCACTGTATAAACATAATTTAACTTCAGCATATATTTAAACCATCCTGCATATGATTTGTTTACGTTCATATCATATAACAGTTTTTTATCACTCTATATAACTTTAATTTCACTTTTTTTCCAACAGTTTTATTCCACCAATAGTCCACTCTACCCTAGATGCCAAACATCCTGTATATACCGCTAAACGGCCTAACTTATATTTCAATAATCATATAAATGCAACTCCTTCTATCACTTTACTTTGTGATTTTGTTTGCTATTACTAAACATCCTGTGTATAAACCCACCAAATAGCAGTTTAGATTGAGATGTGTTGTCACTGAATTTTCTATTAGGCCGGGAGAATGTGACAACCAAAAGCACCGTCATCGCAAAATGGAAAAATTTTCATTTAAATAGGTATTTGCCGGGTATACAAACAAAACGAGCTAGGTACTCATTGATTTAAGGTGTCGAAAATACTATGCTTTACTACCTATATGCTTGAGATGTAAATAGAAAATTTTCAAATTTGCAATTAAAACTTCCAGTGCCTAAAATTCCGGCACTATTGCACGTCACAGAAAAGTATATGAGATCACCTAGGGATCTTCCTTAATAGATTAAACGTTAAAAAACTATACACATCTATAAGGAGTTTTCGATAAAACGGCCAATATGTTAGGGATATTGGTCGATGTCCATGCTTTACCAATAGAATTCTTTTCCCAAATTTGAAGTTTCACCAATCCGGATACATACTTTATAAAACAAGACCATATTCACACAAATCGGTTCACCACAGGAGAAGAATTCAGGTAACATAAATACAAAAAAAAATACGCGACGAATTTATAACCTCCTCCTTTTTGGAAGTCGGTTAAAAAATACATGAGGACTTCTTTTTACAAAACAATTGCTTTACAACTACTGCGTAGCAAAAGTTCGGAAATGTCACAAATATTGAAGTATCTTGTCGATATTAATTTCCAAATTACCTACATGTGTATTAGAATATCAAGTTATACAATGCCGTTGTTTGCGCCACGTTCATCCCCGAGCTCTTTGTAAATTGATCCCGTTCATTAAAATAATGCACCTCATTATATATTCTTCTGTACTGCTAATTAAGTTAGAGCAAAGGAGGAGATGGATTACTGTTTAATGGAAAACAATTTTCAGAGCGTGTTTAGAGCAGGCTCAATAAATACACTATGAACGTTAACAATTTTATTTTAGAAAACCAAGTTTCGTGCTGAAAAATTAATGCTACATAATAAATTTCAATCGGAAATTTGCAGAGAGATTTATTAATATTTAACTGGTCTTTAAGTTATGTTGCTTGTGTAACGCCAGACTTTGTTAAAACTCTAATATTATATTTAAGTACCAAAGTTAAATATTAAATAATATGCACTGGTGAATTTTGTGAAGTATACCTAACATGAAATGTAAATGGTTTCAGAGAAACCTATTGACAACGAAGTCAGAATAGACTTTAAAACGTTTGGTTTTTCTTCAATATACGTAGTTTTATTTCGATTGTGGTGTTATTGCCCAAAAAAAACATAAAATTAGGGACTAGTGGCCATTAATTAAAAGTAAATGTAATAGTACAGTGAACCAAGCAAATCACCTCGAAATTTTAAAGACTTTCATGGATTAGTTTGAAATTCTGACAGAAGCTCACAAATGATGCAAATAAGAAACCTGATTTGGTGCTAATGTATGCTTCTACCCCAGGGGTGAAGGCCACCCTTACTCAGGGGTGGAAATTTAAAATTTCAAAATGACATCGAGAATCGATAGAGACTTTAATTTTATGAAGAAAATGCAGAATGAAGTTTTTTATTTAACTCAATAGTTTCTGAGTTATTCGCTACTGAAAATTAAAAAAAAACACGTTTTTCAACATTTTTTCACGAAAAACTCGAAAATTACGCATTTTCTAGAAAAAACTATTCTTATCCAAATTGAAGCTTATAAAAAAACAAAGAAATTAATCAGTTTAAATTAATTTTTTTAAATAATATTTAGCAACTTATGAGTCACTGAAAACCAATTTTTTCTTTTTCGTAAATTTATGCAGAGGTTTGAGCTCAAATAACGGAAAAACTATCAATTTTTCATAAAAAATTGTAATAACTATTTTTCAAGTACTTTTTCAGAACTTTAAAATGAGCTTTTATAAAATCATCTTGCATGAAAATTAAGCGAGTTATGACGAAAATAAATTAAGTAACCTGAATTAAAAAAAATGTCAGTAAATTTGACACCATGTGCGGCAAAATTAAAATTAATCGTAGCCCATGTAAAATTATCTTTGTTTAAGCCTTAACAACACGTTCCAAAAGTTTTAGTGGTTTGGAACACGTAAATTTTGAAAAAAGTTGTTTAATGTGAATTTTGTTTTTCGATCTTAAAAAAAACGTTATTTTTTCAAAATATCTCCAAAACTATTGATCAACAAAAGAATTTTTGTAACTAAAATTTAGCTTTTATTTTACTGAACATTTTGCTTTTTTTAAACTCACGTAGTTTGAAAATTAAACGAGATATAAGCGTTTAAAGTAGGGATTTAAATGCTAAGGGAGAGTCTTTTTTACCCTTTAACATCAAAATTCTCTGAAGAAAAGGGCCTTGAAGGGTTGCAACTGTCATGGTTTTGTAGCTTATAATTTCCTACAAAATGATGTATGGATGAATACAAAAAGCTTAAAGGGAATCCGAGTTATTATTAAAAAACCGAATACATTTTTCTAGAGATAATGCTGGAAAATCACGAAACGTCTAAGTTTTAATCTTTTTGGAATATTTATTCTTTTATACATGCTGTGTCTCCTTTGTATTTACATATCTGAATTCTCACATGTACATACACATACATACTTTTGGCCCAGTATAGTTTACGGTGTAACCGTATGTATGTTTCGAAATAATAATTTAAGAAATAGACGAATTAGAAAGTTGAAGTAAAATTATTGATTTATACTTTAAAAATCATGTTAATTTTATACTTAATTTAATGGTGTAAAATAAATACTTTTTATTATCATCAAAGTATGAAGTTTAAAAGGTAAAAAATTGTAGAAATATGTCATTATATCAGAAGCAACAATTCATTTTCATTTTCTTAACGAAATTCATTACTTTAAGCTTTAAAAAAAATTCCCTAATTTTTGTGATAAGGGGTAGTTTTTAGGGGCTGAATTAAATTAAAAACTTATATATCAGGTTTGTTATATTTAAATTATATATATTTTTTCTACTCAAAATGGAAAATAAAATGATTTCATACTTTCAGCCGTTTTTAAGGGTAGTTACATATAAAAAATATAAATATTACTTACATTGTAAAAAAACAACAACATTTCACATGTTTGAACATATGTTTGAACATAATGAGCCCTATAACTGCTTCCATTTAGTAATTTTCAATTTTTTCCATTCTGAGGGGTGGTTTTTGGTGGTTTCAGTATTAAAAATATTGAGGGTCAGATTTCTTACACTTGAAGAAACAAAAGTCTCCTATTAATCGTAATAGGAGAATAGGAGAAAATAAAAAAAAATCATGTTATTTACCACATTTTTTTACAGAATCTTTGTATGAGGGGTTGTTTTTAAGGGTAGGTGAGCTGTAAAATATCAAAATCTGAAAGTCATGATACAAAACAATCAACATTTATTATATTTGAACATAACTATAGCCCATTCCCCCTTTAATTCATTAGTTTTCAATTTATTGGAGTAAGGGGTAATTTTCACCCCTTAAAAATAAAAAGCATACTTTGCGACCAAGTCATGTTTGAAGAGGAGGGTAAGGTGAACTTAATTCCAATTTTTCAAGAAGATCGATGAAGGTCTTTAAAATTGCGAGCGTTCGGTCGATTTGAAGCTTCAATGGCTGTACTATAATGACAGTTTAGGATCATATCCTAAATTGTCAACTAAAGGTTTTAGTTTGGATTATTCCCAAATAATATGTGCCGCTAAGTCAAGAAAATAGAAATTTCAATCCATAATATGCGCATGAATTTAAACAATCTACGTAAGTTTCTATATATAGATCAAATTAATAGTCGCCCTTTAGAAAGGTTATATAAAACTGTCAGTGTGATGAATTAACTAACCAAAAGTAACGGTATTAATTGCAATCTATTAACTACAACCCCTCTATGCATTAAAATCCAATATTCTGTACTAAGAAAGTATACTCAGAAATCAGATTAACATGACAAAATTTTAATAATTTCCATTTTTTTCCAGGTAAGCTCTTCAAAAAGATTTCTTGATTATGCGGGTAAGTTCTTAAAAAACTATTTGAACACAATTAAGCATCAGCGGTTCCAGGGAGGAGGTTCCCCACCCCCCGAGAACATCAAGTTTATCTGTACACATATATACACGTATATTACTCATATATACGATTTATTTTCCTAGTGATATTTGGACTATGAATCATGGATATAATCTAATGGCATTCTAGTGCCCCCTGAGATCTTTGGCTGGAGCTGCCACTGCAATTAAGTGTTTGTATTTTTAAAATTTCCTGGGAATAACACCACAATTATAGGAATGTCTGTATATTTCAAATTTCCAAAAGTTTAAGGGTCTAAATCTTACCCATTTGCAATGGTAATAAATTTAGAATTGTGTCTTATTTTTTCATAGTTTCTTAACCATTGACAAGGGAGTCTGACCCCGAAACGTTTGGAATATACAGCAATTTTTGTGACTTGTTGTGTTATTTCCCAAAAAGTACTTAAACATTGTATTCTTCAGAGTCTTTCAACAACCTGATCAAATTTATATTATACATAACAACTTATGTTGCTGTAATAATATAATATATAAGAGGCTGTACATTAGATATCAAATATACTTAATAACAGATGGGAAATGAACGCTTTTCGAGTGATAGTTTATTCACTTCAGCTATGGAAAACTATGGTACCCATATCGTTGTCATTCACTTGAATCTAACAGTAGGAAAAGATCAGTGGCAAAACAAGCCTTCAGGGAACGTATTCTTCGCTCCAAACTTATAGTAGCTTTTTAATTGCCATACCTACCAATCAAAGCAAACTGATGAAGGAATTATAGGCACACAAACACACACACATGCGCGAGCCCAGAATCTAGATTTGCCCTTCAGAAAATTTTACTGATGAGCACTTCTAGCCCACTTGCCATCCATCCCCTGGCACTTAACGAAGTTTTCCTTATGCATAATCGCTATCATCTTGTTGAGATAGCTTGGCTTTGGTTTGGTTCCGTTGCTTTACCAGAGCTTCAGTAACTGCCCAATTCAATGCGTTGGATCTACGCTTGTCGTCCGGTTGCCTTGTTCTTTGTGCTCGTCTTCTCGCTTTATTTTTCTCTAGGATTAGCTCCCTGATGTCATCTGGAAGGTTGGCGTACTTTTTGTCTCTGTGTTTTCGGATGCTACGAGTGCTTGCTTCCAGAGCTGCATTGATTCCATCCTTTAGAAGTTGACCTCATCCCTACTTTCGATCACAGGGATTGGTTTCAGTGTGCGGTCCAGGTTCCTTCCGAATAGGTCCCAATTCACGTTGCTCTTCTTCGTCTCTATGCTCGTCTGGATCATCTACAAGCAGGATCACCGGGTTGTGGTCCGTTGATCCCTCTTGGACTGTGTCGGATTGTTGATTACTGCGATGTCCAGGACATCCGATCGTCTGTTTATGTCGTGAGGGTAGTGTGTATGTGAGATAGGCCCCATGACTGTTATGTCCCGGGTATCCGCATAGGCCACTAGCCTCGCGCCATTTCGGTTTGTGGTCCTGCTGTTCCACTGTGGAGATTTGCAGTTCATGTCACCAATGAGAATTGTATGTTGACGATCTGGCAGTAGAGCGTCGAAATCAGCAGCATCCGAAAATCCAGGATTCGGACGAATGTAAACTGAAAATATAGTGATATTTTGGTTATTAGTCAAACTTACCTGAATGCTTGTTGCCTCAGTCGATGCGAGGTTGTCCGGGGTCAGGATTCTGTGGTGTGGTATTGTTGTCTTCACGAAAAGGGCTGTTCCCCCTTCTCTGGCATTCCTGTCATTCCTGTAAGTGGTGTATCTCTCGATGTTGAAACGCCTTCCTTCTGATAGCTTTGTTTCCTGGAGTACCACGACATCTATGTTACTTCGAGTGATAAATTCACCTAATTCATGTAGCCGGGTTCTCGCTCCTTGTATATTCCACGAAGCCATCGTCAGGGAAGCTGCTCTCGCACTATTAGCCATCGAGATGGACTAATTGGGCGTTGACCTCGTTGAGCCTTTGTAAAGCCTGTTGGATGACTTCTGCAATCTTCAGTTCTGCAATCTCGCTTCTGGCGGCATTGACATCCAACTTCTGGTTGGGTGCTGTTTTGGCCTTGGTTTTTGTTGAATCCTGGGACGGTGGTGGGGTGAACTTTCTTGCTGTTGCTGGCGGCAAAGGAGGGAAATTCTCCGCTTCGCTGACCTGGGAAGCGTAGGACGTTTCCGGTTTCACAGCAGAATTATAGGCTATTGAAATATTAAAATATATACACAAACTTATTTAAATAAAATGCTGCCTAATATTATAATTTACCTGGAATTTTGAGAAAAACGCACACAGGTATTAATTAAATACATTGAAAAGTACAATTCTTTGTAAATCTAGCTGGTCATTTAAAATCTAACATCAATTTCGAGGAAGATGGGTCGCTAATACTCTTGAAAATTTCAACTGATTCTAAGTTGAATTTTGTTTTGTTAGATTTAAATGCACGTAAATATTCCTCATAGCGAGTGGTAAAATTTCTGCATGTCATGCCAACATAGATACTATTGCGTTCCGAACACGAACGTCTATAATAAACTCCAGAATTTAGATATTTGTTAATTATTCTGTCTTTAACATTAAATAGAATGTTACTGGGTTTATGCTGTGACTCGAAACTGACTTTGATCTTGTGTTTGGACAATATTTTGGCAATTCTGTCACTCATGTTTCCAAAATATGTGAGACAGAAACCGAAACACTGTGATAAATTAATCATTGGACTAATTGTTATTCTTTTTGTTGGATTAGTTTTTTAATCACCTTTTCATCATACCCAGTGTTATAAGCTATTAATTTTATAATTTCCAGCCCATTTTTTATAATAAATTAACAATACTAAACCTGTTAAATAAAACAGAACTAGATTTCTTGTTTCTCTAATTATAAATTTATTTTATTGCTCTTTCTATCAATCTGTAAAAACTGCACCCTATATCAAATAACCTGGTGACATAATTTCAACGTCCAATATAAGACTTAAATGTTTCTAATCCCACAACGCTGAATGGAAACCGTCAAAGATGGCGGTGTGTATGCGACGGTTGTTTGGTCCCTGGAGATAAGTACGTGTCACTTGTGAACATCCATTCATGCGAAAATCCCATCTCGAAAAATCTAATAACACCTCAAGTGTATTATAGATTACCCTATTCAAGGCGACGAAGAACATAATGTATTTAGCGCCCTCAATACTTTATAAATATAATTTTTCCCGGCGAAGGCTATCGCTGTATATCAAGTTTGACGTGGAATGCGTTGGTGATGGTGAGTAGGCGGCAGGTGAACTAATAGGTGGTGGTGATTGTTGGAAAATTTCTATAATAACCCAACTCAACGGTGGCCGCTACATGCATTGTTCTGGGTCCGGTTTTGGAATTTCTAAAGGCGAGGAAACTCTTTTCATCTAAATTTTATTAGGTTACGAAAAAAATTGTTATTAGGCCTAAAAAACCTTGGAAATTATTATATAAATAAATTTTCATTTATGTTCTAAGCACACCAGACAGAAAGAAACTATTGTTACGTTATGAATTTATAAATTTTTCACAACGTCCACAAATAGTGATTTAACCACTAATTCATTGTGCATTGTTAAGTTCTCCAGTTACTGACAACTTTCATATAGTAATACTCCTATATATTTTTAAAACATCCACTTTTCTAACAAATTAGGATGATTCTGATCTTACCAGTTTCAAAAGGTATATATGTGCAAGATAAGCTTTTTGTTTTTAAGGAGTGGAGAAAAACTTTTCGAAAAATTACTTAAATAATGAATTAAGTATTTAATAAATTCAAACCACGGTAATTAATTTCTCAAGCATAAAGCTCAAATTGTTTAAAACAACCCTGTACCAAGAAAACATTTTTCAACAATGTGATGTTTTTCCTGTATTTATATTCATCTGCTTATATAAAACTAGCTGACCCGTCCCGGCTTGGAAGGGGATAGACAAATGGGCGTATTTTTTCATTTGGTAATTTTCACATCCTATACTGTTTATGGCTACACCAGCTTCTAAAAATACATTTTAATATGAAGAGCTACACCTATCTGACATACTTAAGATTTTTGAGATTTTTCCTTTTTTTGATACTCGTATTTTAACTGCAATTTTTGAAATTTTTTGCCATTTTGTTAGTTTTGAAATTTTTGCCATTTTAACATTTTTGACATTTTCAAATCGTTAACATTTTTAATATGCTTGACGTTATTAATATTTTTAACATTTTTAACATTCGACGTTTTTGACATTTCTGATATTTTAGAAATTTTTGACATTTCTGAAATTGTTGGCATTTTAAACATTTTTGACATTTTTTAAATTTCCTAGGTTTATAATATTTTTGTAATTTTTTTGGATTTTTTTTTTCATTTCACAAGTTTTAGTCGCTTAAGATTTTTTATATTTCCGACATTTTCTAAATTACTTTCAGCTTCACTTGCGATTATTCAGTAATTCAACAGTTTTCAATCACCATCCCTTCCATAAAGTCAATATTGGCAAAATGATATGAAGATCTCATCCAATGAATATCGGGTACACCTGCATCCTTTTGTTCCTTAAAAAATACTGAAACCCATCAACTTATTCAATAATGAAAATTTCACATGAATTTTCTATTAAGTGAAAGAATGATATCATAATTCTCATTCCCGAGAACTAGTAATTTTTATGCAAATACCCCAGTTACAACTACCGGAAAACTGAATATTCAGAAAATTATAAAACCCACTTCTATGTATTTTTGAAGACTATATATATCAAGATTTACACCGATATTACTTTCTATTTCGAAGATATTGAATTCTTCACAAGAAATTATGACCCCCATTTCCCCCATTTAACATTTCAATTTTACTTATTGCCTCAGTTAAAGAAAGGAATCAACTTGTTAATTCTCATTGCTCTAATTTCATAGGGTCCCGAAAATTATTAAATTTTTCAAAAACCTGTTCCTCACCTGTTCCCCATGAGATAATTGAATTTTTGCAAAATAATGAAACTCATTTTAATTTAATTGGGGAGAACAGTACATACACCAATTTTTAGGCCTGTATAACTTCCAGTTCCAAGATATTAAATCTAAGTAAAAACAATAGACACCCCACTGCGCCCCCATGTCGAAATCAAACATTTTACCAAAATAAAATATAGCCTTTGTTTCTATTAGTGAAAGAATTTTTCCAGAGATTATTCCCGACAGACAATAAACAAACAAACGTTTCCTCTATATTATATTAAATATAGACTAATACTTATTCGATGGCTTTTCCCAGCCTTTATCCACATACTCTAAACATATATATGTAAATAAAAAAAATGTATTGGATTTTATATTTTTTATTTAAAATAATACCATATTTAGCGGTAATAGTAAGTTTCTTCGAAACATATTTCGTTTTAATGTACGTTTTGGTTAAGACCAAAACCGATAATTTGTTGTACATTGGTCTTAAATGTTAAATTTTTAATTTCTATAAAACAGGGAAAGTGTTTTTTGACTTCAGTAGGGTTTTAGTTAAGCTTAAATGAAGGGAAATTTTAAATTACCTTCGGATAAGCTAATTTCATTTAGTGTGAATGGTAGTTCTGAAAGAAGCCGTTTTTAGGCTTCCGTTTATACAATATACGGATACCCTTATAATATCACTCCGGATTTCTCCCTCTCTTACATGACAACAATTTTCTCCTAAACTATTGAAATTTGGTATCAGTGTATAGTTTAGTGACCCGATCAGGATTACATATCTTAAATGAAGAAATTTTGATTTTAGGGGCACTTCAGGGGAGAAAAACGAAACAAATTGACCGTTCCCCCCTTATCTCCGAAACTATGAGAGTAAAATTTTGAAAAAAATTGGAGATATAGGGCGTCACCTGAATATTTACCGAAAAAAGAAGAAGAAACTTCTACTATTAATTTTGGGGGCAAATTACAGAATTAAATGAAAAATATTAAATTAAAATTGTTTCTAACACATCACGTAATATATCAAACGAACGAGCTCGTTATTGCGAAAAAAAATGTATTTTTTTCATATTTTTAAAATAAATTATTTTAAAGATATTAACAAAAATATAAAAAAATTTACCCATTCCGCCTACCTTATTTCCGAAATGATAAGCCGTAAAATTTTGTAAATAAATGGAGATATAAGGCGTCACCTGCCTTTACTGGAAAAATTAGGAGAAACCCCTAATTTTAATTTTAGAGGGCAAATTACAGAGACGAAAACAAATATATGTTTTTCATATTTTTAAAATAAATGTTATAAAATATATTAACAAAATAAAAAAAATACCTATTCCCCGCTTTATTCACCAAACTATAAGACCTACAAATTTTTGTTTACAGGAAAAATACGAAGAAATCCCTAGTAATAATACTGGGGACAAATTATAGAATTAAATGGAAAATAAAAATTAAATTTTCAAACGCATCATGTAATATATCAAACAAAAGGCTCATTTTATGAATTACATATATATCAAATTTTTAATTCATGTGTTATTGATATTAACAAAAATATTCAACATTGACTTAATTCCCACTTTAGAACTACAATATCTAAAATTTTTAAAAATATATTTTATTTGTATTTTTACATAATTTGTCTAACTGATTTAATAATTTATTATTTGAAACTTGACCTATATTCCCCTTTATCTTCAAATCTACATAGCCTAAAATTCAGACAATGATTATAAAAGGCTTACCTGAAAGTTTATTAGTACAATAAAGCTCTAATGTTAATTTTGGGGGCCAAATTAGAAAATTAAATACATATTATAATAAAAATCCATGATTCGCTTGAATTTTATAAAAATATATATTTAATTTTGTAATTTGGCCCCCAAAATAACATTAGAGTTTTAATTTACTAATACACTTTCAGGGCACCCTTTTATAATCTACTGTCTGAATTTTAGGCTGTGTAGATTGGAAGATAAAGTGGAAAATAGGTCAAGTTTTAGCATATAAAGTAAAAAGTCTATGTGTGGAAAATAAAAGTGTATATTATTTATAAATTTACAACGCTTCCTTTAAAAGATATTAGGGTAAGTATAAGAAAATGCATTCATTCCCTGCTTGGCTAAAACTGGAATATTAGAATCTTGAAGGAGCTACGGAACCGTTAGTATGCGAGTCCACTCGCACTTAATCAAATTATTTAATAAGGGAAATTGACATAAAACGGGTAGGTGTCTCGATAAGTTTTTGTTAACAGGGGTTGTTCTAATAAGGTCTAACAAAACATCATACAATAATAAAGGACCGTGACGATCAAAGCCTTAGAAATTTCGGATTGTTATCAAATCGCTCTCATTTTAGCTGTCCCTCTTAGCAGTGACCATCTACGTAACCTTAGTACAGAGTACAGTTCAGAGGATCAATGAATCTAAATACTCTGTGGATGTATATGATAGTTGGGCAACCAAGTGAATGGCTTAAAACTCTAAGTTCTGTATAAAACCTTGAGAAATTTATATTGTGGATGGCTATTGATTTTTGCAGTAGATCACAATTTGTCTTTTCAGAGACAATATGAGTGATTAAAACCTACATCCACGTCATAGTAGAAACTAATTTCCTAGCTATATTAGGACCCTGCAGAATATATGATTTCAACAAGAGAATGCATGGTGCGGTTATTTTGGAGTACTTTAAATGATTTGTTGCCCTCGCCACCAAAATCTTCCGATATCCCAGAGAAAGCAGAAAGCGATCACATGGTTATAAGAAGCGTACCCGAAGATTTATTGAGTATATGGCGGACCAAGGAGAGTCAATTATTTAGTTTTTGTCTGAATCTAATTGTCCAGTTCCCAACAAATGTTGACAGCTTACTTACTTTAATATAATACACATGTATACGAAACTATTTATTACTGTGACTTTTTCATCAATACCCAAAC
Source organism: Octodonta nipae (assembly GCA_034190945.1). Lineage (NCBI taxonomy): Eukaryota > Metazoa > Arthropoda > Insecta > Coleoptera > Chrysomelidae > Octodonta > Octodonta nipae. The sequence continues at coordinate 23,817,911 of CM067222.1, forward strand.
AATGTGTTTATGTAATAATTTACATGATAATGCTGCTAAGCATTTAAAAATGTAGCAGAGATTTCTTTTTTTCTTCGACGTTTCTTTAATGAAACTTTATACGGACATACGAGAAATCCTAAATCGCCCACAATTTTTCCAGTTTAAAAAGCTCTTTTTTATTCTTATAGGGGTCGCTTGTGGAAAGAGCGATTGCCGGATTACGGCTCACATTTTTTATAAGATTGAAATATTGGTTATACGACTTTCAGATAAAATGTATATCCCTTTTGAGAGATGATGGCCAGAAATATTAGATAATTTAACGTTATTACAACCATTAATCTTGCAAAAATATCCCAAAAGATTATGTTATATGTTATTCGTAATGTTAAATGTACAAAAGTCACCGCCTGAAAAAATTTCCATGTTCTTATAGAAACTGAGGATAAAACAGTTTTGAATTTAGTAATTTTTGCAGGTGCAAATACGTTTTGTTTAATCGATATATAGTTAGACAAATATAAGAAAAGTTTGGTAGTTTATACTTCTTTTGAACATACTAAATAGAGTTTTTATATTAAGGCGAAATACCGCGCTTTTAATTTTACATAGACTCTATCAGAGGAAGGTTCTCCATTCAATAATTATTATTGCAGAATTTTGTTTTGCAAATGAAATTAGTATTACTCGACTTAGTTTAGGTGGGGTTCTTGTTTTGAAGATTTATTTATTTGGTTTGATACCTCCGATATTATCTACATTTCTATTCTTGTTGTTTATCTAGTGATAACACATTGAGCATTTTTGCTAGAACATATCCTATCTCATTTATATTTTCAGTACAAGTACTTAGACAAAATCGGATTTTCAGCGATTTGACCCAGAAGTAAAACGATTTTTATGTTTTTACGCGAAAACCATTGGTTCTCCACAAATATCCAATGCAAAACCCTTCCTTAAAGAATTTCATAATGCTTTTACAATAGTATCACAGTTATTAAAAAAAGTGTATCTCAAAAATCAAAGATGTGTAAAACATACATTCGAAGAAGATCCGAAAATATTGAAACCATTTATTTAGAATCTTAGTACATTGCAACACTCAAGTCATATCGTGAAAAAAAATTTATCTCATGGTTTGTTAGTAATAGCACATCATTTCTGTTACATAGGATGTTAGGCCTGATGGGGCATGTCCTTGGTATTTTCATTTCAGATACTTTAACCACATTTTGTAACTTTAGTTTTAGCAATGTGAACTGAAGACCGTGTTAATAAAATTGAAAAATTTATACGATTATCTTGGCTGAGATAAAAAGTACGCTGTGTACACAATTTTAGTTAAATTAGATCTTAGAGTAACATTTGCTTCAAACCTCGTTTTTACTTTGACAAATATGTTGACAGGCCTTCAAAAACTATTGGTACGACATCTTCTTGTAGATTAGGAATAATTGGATCAAATTCTTTTACTTCGTTAATTATTGAAACTTTATCTACCATTATGATGAACGTTTTTTCAATAAGGATAGTTGTGGCATATTTTGCAAATGTTGAAACACGTCTTTGGAATTAACACCACAATACACGAAATGGCTATACCTATTTTTAAACGTTTCGGGGTCTAGGTCAGATCCGTTGTCAATGGCAAAGAAACTACGAAAAAACGCACAATTTTAAATTTACAATTATATGTTTGAGAATATTATTTGAATTATGACGTAACTAAGAGAATTTAATTTATAAATATACAGGATAGCACACTAAGGATCGTATATGTACTAATAAAATTCCTTTCAAAATAGATGAATTCGAAAGGGGTGATTGATTTTTATGTGGCGCTCCTAAATGCGACTTTGTTATAATATTGATGACTTTCATCAGGATGTCTGGTACTCACAAATTTTAGTATCCAATCAAAGAAGTAATTAAGTTTACACTGAATTAGCAGTAATTATTTGTTTTCTGTAAACGCATTTTTTCGCTGGGCTGGATCAAATTCGGTTCAGAAAAAAATTAAACACTTAGAAAAAATTCTAAAAGCTGGACATTCGATAAAATGTAATACAAATATTATTAATCCAAGCCGTAACGTTGTGGCTTCTACTGCATTATGTTTACAAACATCGCATATAAAAGAAAAAAAGAAAAAACTCACCATATTCAAGGACAACTTTCAAAATCGAGAAAAAGTTTATCGGCTGAATGCTCGTGCAAGGCTGCTGAGGGCACAAGATGTAAACACCTGGTGACTGCTTTGTTATTTTGTTATCGGTAAGTAATTGTCTAACCTCAAATGTCAGTGAGAAATATTTTTTTTTGTAATAACCCCTGAAATTTTTTTTAGAATTTATTGAATTTAAAATTTACATTTTTACCTATCTTCGAGGTTAAGCACTTACTTGATACGATAAAATCACTCCTTTTAAAATGTAATGAGCACACTCTTTTGATTGGGATTTATATTTTTTCATTTTAAAGTACATTGCCAGGCTGTAAACCTACCTATTTTTTCCGTTTTTTTTTCCGAAAACAACTCGATGTAAACAAAACTGGTACTATGTTTAAGTATGGCGTTAAGTTCGAAATTTTAAGGAGATTTACTCCCACAACCATTTACCGCACAGTAAACTGTCTTCTATTTTTTGTACAAAGCTTTGATTAAATAAGTTCTATTTTTCATTAAAAATGTTTTATTTATTTCTAAAATTAATTATAATGGATTATTCAATATACTTTTGTATTAAAGTGAGCACTAAAACTAGTACTTTTTTTACCACAAGACGTCCCGGCCAGACGTCATTAGCTAAAACCTAAGAAAAACCTTATGAACTATCCGGATCCTGGGTTGTTGACAAAGGCATGACCATTAGCGATTTCTTCCTTAATCATTGGCAACTAGGAAAGATTGATTTCTATGGAGCTAGTAACGATACAATCGTTTCATTTAACATAATTAAAGCAGACTCTTTTAGTTTTCGTTTGGTGTTTTGTGCTTCTTTGTGTAATATAACCCCCGGTGGACACTAAGTACCGCAAATTTTCGTTCTAACAGACAAAACCCCCAGTTCACTGTTTATTCCGTTTTTTTCTTAGATATTCCTCAATGGTTATCCTAGCTACATTGTACAACACTGGGCCGTCAATTGTCTCTTGTGTTATGCTAGTTAGCGGGCCTTGAAATAGAGAATTTCGAATTTGCGGTTTTGAGTACCAGAAAAAAATCCAAAATATGAGAACATGCTGCAGACCAGCGACTGATTTTCACTAGGGGAAAATAGATTAAATAGATGAGCTAAATTTTTTAGCTACGTCATAATCAAACAATATTGTAGAACATAATTAATTTTAAATTTTACAATTGTACTTTTTTTCACAGTTTCTTTGTAGTGACTGACTTAGACCCCGACACGTTTAGAAATATACAGTAATTTCGTGTATTGTGGTGTTATTTCCCAAGAAGTGCTTAAACATGAAGAACGTTTCTTGAATTTTTTGGAAAACCCAATTCCGGAGGGATATTACGAAGTGACTATTGTATTAATTTAATCATTTTTAGGCAAACAGAAAGTAGTTACGTTACCTTTTCCTGATTTATGATTTGAATTAGAACCTGAGCCACTGCACTTTAAGGCATATTTTATCAAAATATACAACTTTCTTAATTTTAAGGTAACAACTAAATTCTGCAAACATAATCGTTTTTATATTCCAAATTATTTCGGTTTACCTTTAACCTATCTCAACACCCCTCAAATACATCCGCTGAGTTCAACGATCTTGGTATACAAATTCTATTACACATAATTCTGGAAGCAAACATACTCCAACAAAAAATATTTCAACAAAAACACATAAATCCTCGAGGATATTTCTGCCATTTCGGCAGAATATCACAAAATGTTTTCCCGGTGTCAGTTGTACATTTTCATATTTCACCGCAAACGGCTGGATGTGGTTTGCGTTGGGTTTTCGTTTCATTTCAGCCGACATTTGTTTTGATTTTGAAATCTATACTATGTTGATCTTTCATTGACTACGAACGATTTTCATTGTTCTCAGTTTTATGAGATTGTTTTCAAAACTATTGAATTTCCAGTAATATTATTTTTAGATGTAACAACCAGTATTCTCATTTAGTATGCCATGGGTTCTTGCCTCTCACGGGCATTAAGTAACAAATTTATGAAAAATTTTGAACAACAAATAATTTTATCAAAAGAAAATAAACCTTTAGTTTGGTGGCGTTACGTTGAAGACATTCTCGTAATTTGGGAACACAATCTTGAAGAACTAGATAATTTATTAAATGACATGAATAAGAAAGAACTAACTATCAAATTTACCCTAGAAATTGAATAAAATAACAAACTGTCTTTCCTAGACATTGTAATGTGTTCGATAAACATTACATATAGAATAATATTCAAAAAAATGTATGAATTAGATGTTGCGGTTTTAGTTCAATGCAGGTTCAATGCAAGTATATAATTGACGAAGGACATTTAGCGGAACAATCAATAAACACGTAAAGTAATTCACCAAATAAAAGTTAATCTCTGACCTTTTACGTCGAAGCTCTGCAAAGGGTGTTTTCTTGGTTCTTCTTTCTACAGAGGCTAGCCCCGTGAACAGGAACAGTTTCTTAGAGCTTCATCTGGACAACACGTTACACAAAAAATAGCGACGTAGTGTTCATTGATTGAGCATACAAAAATTGCCGGTTTAACAACAAATGATGCGCTTTTGTAAACACAAAAGAAACAAAATGAAAGCGGTTTAGCGGTCGTTACAAACGGAGCTACTAACTCGCGACTCGTAACGCAAAAAAACAACAATAAGCGGCATCTCTTCAGACGGAATCAAAAAATGTCCAAACAGTTCGGAGCACAAACACGAAAACTTCCTAAGCGTCCTAATAGCTCGGGATGCGACACACGAATCACAATACTGTCTATATTTTACACGCAAAAACACACTTACAATTACCATTAGCGCGACGGAATGTTTTAGAAAAGGTGCAGAAGTTTAAAAATCAATGAAGTAATTCAATCAAATTGAAAACAATACACTAAACAAATTGCGGGAACGCACCAGACATATTAAGAACAAAAACAGAATCTTTATTCGAAACAGAAATTTAGAGAAAGCCAACTCATACGAAAACAAACGAATGGTGTTATTAAGTCACTATATGAGCAAAGACCAACTGTTCTGATGATAATAAATTCAACAACGAAAAAACAATTATAAAAAGTGTTCTCACTGGAAACAATTACCCCTCACGATTTATCAACAAAGAGTTAAACAGACTTGAACAGTGAACAAATTTTCCGAATCAACCGAGAAACTCTCTTAATAGCACTGCTACTCAGGACAACCACATTACAGTTACAACTATATATACAGGGTCTGTCCGAAAGATTGAAAAAAGTGGGCAACAGATTTAATGTGATAACAACATTCTAAACAAGAAGTACACTTAAATCACTATTATCGAAAACAAAACCCACCAACAAAATTCGGAACTCAAAAAACTGAATTACATAAAGAAACGACAATTTTAGAAACCGAAAATTTGTGAACATGCATGGACCCTAGTCCATAAAATACAATTTGATAATTCAACTATACTTCTAAAGAACAACATAACACAAAACGAAAAATAAAAGAGTCTGCCGTAATTCTTTGAATGAAGACGATTGTATCGCTTTTACTTCTGTAGAATTCAATCGTATCAGGTTACCGACAATTAAGGAATAAATTATTAATGGTTATCTCCTTTTGAACAACCCAGTATCGGGATAGTTCATAAGATTTTTCCTAGGTTTTCCGTTATGACATTAATGTGATCACTGAAACAACACAATTCTTTGATCGCATTTTTGGCGTGTGCGCTATCTTAAAACAAAGTCGTACCAAGGAACAACACGTATAAATTCTAAAAACAACTCTTCTAAATTCTTTCAACTTAAAAGCTGTTTAACTATAATACAGGATGTTTAGAATTTTTTGTGCTACCTGTATATATAAAAACTACAAAATTTTACTTATGCCAACTTAAATGTCATAAATCAAAATTTCAAATTGCAATTTAGGTTTTCAATACATATTTGACAACGAAGTCAGAATCAACTTTAAAACGTTTGTTTGTTCTTTCAATATACATTAATTCGTTTGTTGTGTATTTCCCAAGAAAACATAAAAATATTCAAGAATATAATACAAATAACATTTAGAAGACAACTATGCAGTCTTGTATGAATATTCTTGCATGTTTTTCTATTTCTTAACGTTGTCTTCATTACAAATTCCAAGTACCTATACAACAAAGTAGTGAGTCGGGAAGAAAATCCCATGTGAAAGGCAAAACATTTTAGAACCTCATCAATATTTGTTGAAAATTTGATAATTATGATCTGGCGTCAAGAGAAAATTCGCTTGTTATGATTTATTGGAAGCGTTCAACATCTAAATCGCTCCATCTACTGTGATTATTCAGCACACACTCTACGACTTTTATCCACAAATTACGCAATATACAAAAAGTGGATTAAATTAATTGAATTGCCTACAGCAGTTTTTTTCCTTGAAGTTTCCTTGAAATGGTTGATCTCACAACGTTTCAATAGCTTTGGATCTGCTATCTTCATTAGGTGAATGATAGGATTTTCAGATTATCTTTCGTATTTATATCCTTAACCGGGCATGCTCATTGGATCGCTTAATCACTTGTCTCGTCCAATCAGCGTCTCCTTACCTTGACTGTCGGTGATGCGTAGCGACAGTGGCTCAAGAAGGGGTCAAAGACACTTTCATTATTTAGCAACACGGAGAGAGAGAAGTACACGGATTCCTGGAGCATCTAAACCGATCACAACCATCCATCAGATTCACCATGGCGAAGGAAGAGGGTGAACTGCCAAAGGACTAGTACCGGAATCGAATCCACATTCTACAGGCAACCTACAATTACAGGGTTATACCTAAACTACAACTCTAACCACCCATCAACAACGAAAACTGGCATGATCATAACGCTAATCCTTAGAGCCAATAATGTCTGCAGCATACCATAGGGCGTCAAAGAAAATAAATGAAACTTAGAGAGGATCTTTGAGGAATGGAAATCCGGGAAAACATCATTACCAAGGCGTTTGAAAACTGGATAAACAACCAAGGGAGGAAAAGGAAATCACGATAGCAACTGTATTACTACCTAAATATACCACTAAAGGCTTGTCGGAAAAACTTAAACGTGTTTGCCACTGATATGAAATCAAAATGGTTTGCAAGAGCAATAACACCTTGAGGAGTATGACTACAAAAACAAAGCCTGATAATCCTGCGGTACCAAAAAACTTCATACACAGCATACCCCGTGAATGTGGCAGTCTCTACATTGGGGAGACTAAGCGACCATTTGACACCAAGGTTAAGGACCACCGCATAGGTACTCAAAAGCGAGAGCTAACAAAGTGTGGATTAGCTAATCACGTATAGACCAAACACCATAACATCAACTGGGACCATGCAAGGGTAATTCACAAGGAAGAACACTGGTATAAAAGAAAATTCATAGAGATAGCATACAGTAGCGAGTCACTGCCGCTACGCACTACCGACAACCAATCGTCAGGTAGGGCGACGCTGATTGGACCAGACAGGGGATTAACCGATTAACCTGATGCGCATGACCGGTTAAGGACATAAATATCACCAATAATCTAAGTTTGCCATCATCCACCTAATGACGAATAGCAAATCCAACGTTTTGAGATGGAAGTCCAAGGAAACTTCCAGGAACGATTGCATTTATTTAATTAACTATTGTAAGACCATTTTATTCTTTGAAATTATCAAAGAGAACTGAATATTATAAAGAACTATAAAGTGATAATTTAAGTGGGATATGTTAGTTCATTGCAAGTAACATTATACAGAAAAGCGCAAAAGTTCTTAGAAAGTATAATTTTTTATCAATAATGAAAAATCCCAAAAGAATTGATTTGTAATTTCATTAAAACACAATAGATTAACAGATACTCAGAATAATATCTTGTTATTAACATAGTCTTAATCTTATCTGTGGTTGTTGACTTCTCAGTACACGGGATATAAGTATGTAGATATTATACAATCAACAAAATCATGTTCAGGTAATATGATAAGTTTTTAACTGCTGCTTTATCATTTCCACATGAATTATAGCCCCAGCCACAGTACAACTCTCTTCAGTTACCTTTTGTGAAACTTCCGACTTTTTCCAAAATTTCCAAATTGAATGAAAAACTTGATGCAATTGTTATTTGAGCATCAGTGTTAATCTGGATTTAAATACAAACAAATAATTTTTCAAACAAGTTTTGCATTTTCACGACCGATTTCAAAAAATTTCAGTGTTGTTTTGGGGCTAACTTTATTTCTTAAAAATATGTATATCGTTCCACAAATACTAATATTTGAGGTTTGTTTGTGATGTCGTTGTCGTAGTTGTAGCATCTCATCCCATCCCAATTAGTCGATTGTCCAGAATTGTTTTAGATCTAATAAAATACGTTTCTGTAAAGGCCATATGGTTAGTTTCGTTGCAAAATGCTTCCATTTTGCATTTTACACAAATTAATCAGTTGATTGAGTGATGTTTGTGTATCGTCTTCTGTTTTTTGTATAATAGCTAAGTCAGAGAATAGGAGAACTTTTATATGAGACCCTCATTTGTTACAATTCTTCTATTAATTTGTTGGTTAACTTGACTTGAGAGTTTTCATAGAAATTTGATTGGATCATTTAGTTCCTAAGGGATATCCTTTTCTTGTAATTATTTCCCAAAGATTATCACAATTTTCTCTGAAAAGTGCTTTCTCAAAGTCTACAAAAGCACATAGATATATAATTATTGTCCTAAACACACTTCTACAAATAATAGGTCTATTCCTCTTTTTGATTTAAATGTTGCTTTCGGACAAACATTTTGTGTACTTTCTGAAAATATTTCTCACATTAAAATTTATAAATAATTTGACAATACCCATTTTAAAATACCATAATTAGATCTATTTGTTCTTTTCAGTTAATTATCAATAAATAACAGTTTTAAATTCTTCACACAGATTCTCAAAACGTCCATAGTAATTGTATAAAAAAAACTTCGATAAATATTTACTCTAAACAGTATATTTTCCCGTGTAGGTTTCCCAAATCATGTCTTGTTATAAAATAAAGTTCTGTCGAGAGATGTTAACGGACGTGATTTTTTCTCACGGTAGTCCTTCGGAGTGTACATCCTAAACTGCTGACCCGTCAAACTGTCCAAGTATATATTAGATTAAAAACTTTCGGAATAATACGTACTCCAAGAGACCTTAGAAATTGAATTTAAACTAGAAGATCGAATTTCCTACGGAAAGAAAACTGCGATCACAAGTTTGTGAGAGGAATATTTTGTAACATTCAGTCATGGTTTTGTTAGCTTGGTGAAATTCGGTGTCATGAACAGTTTAGAAATCCTAGAAGGTATCTTATTAAGTAATTCCATATAGAAGTCCCTTGAATTATCAAACGGACAAGTGTTCGTGCTATAGATGCAATGATGATATGTAAAGTTAAAATGTATTATTACCCTCTTTTTCAGATTAGGACGGAATGGTTATTATTCGGAATTCAGTTTTCCTGTTTAGTAAAATTTATCTTACTATAAGTTTTACACGAGTAGTAAGTATAAAGGTAGTCACGTCCACATTTGTTACCTTACTCTGTGTGTCATGAGTTCGAGGAAGAATTAGAAGACGTAGCTAAATTTCTGTTAATAATAATTTCGGATGGCTAAAAATGAATTTAATTTAATGTACTTATTAAACAAGACATTAAACAGCAAAATATTCAATTTCTAAGAGTATTTATTTATAACTAATAAACATTTTTGTGACTTGAAAATCGTCACCATGAAACACATCACTCTATAAATTTTAACTTAGTTTCATTTGGGTTCGTGTTATTTATTAGTTACTAATTAGACATGTATAAACTTAAATGGTAACGAACTGTTAATGAATCCGTGCAGTATTTAGACATTTATTGTCAAAATTTATAAATTTACCTAATGCTATTTACTGGTTTTATAGACCTTTGCGGACGTTCTCATAAGTGTTGTTTTGATGGAAAAATAAAATAAATTAAAATAAAATAAAATTTGGCAATAATAAGAATTGTGGCAATACAACAAAACATTAACTTTTTAACTTTGTTTATACTCGTTATCACTTAATTGGGACTGTGTTAATGAAGGTTCTTATTTTAATGTTTTCTTTAATATTTATGCATTAAATTTGTAATTTTTATAAAGACAAAAGGAGACAATAATTTGAGACTGACCTATGAAAGCGTAAGCTTGTTATAAAATTAACCATCCTTATCTCGTCATCTCCCTGTCTCTGATTTGTGTTCTTTATATTATTCCTAGCAATGAATATAAATTTCAGGAGCATTAAATGCAACTATTTTTTTAGGACTCAAGTATTAATCCTAATGTGTCATTTGACGGAGTTAATGCTTGTTAATAGGCTGTCACTTAAATTTGCTGTATGAGGCAATACTTCTATATTTAAAAATACGTAAATTTGAGCGCACACGTGGCTTTAGTATGTTTACTTTAAGTAATTATCGTCCGTCATGCTTCATAGAAAAAGTTGCAAAGCTTTAACAATCTATTGACCCTATTCAAAATCCTGTTTGATGACAATACCACCAGGTTGCTGCAATATAAATCTTCAAATTTTCAGATCCAATACTGAAGTGGACTCAAATCAAAGAGCGTCCGTCAAATTGAGATTTTGTTTTAAGCCAATTGGCTTAGTCTCAACAATAGTAAGACACCGAACAACACAGAACATTAATATTACATCATAATCTTCACCACAGACCCTAGAAACTGATACATCAATAAAGTTCTTATGGGATCTGCCTTGATCCTGAGATGACCTGGGTAGTCAATGGCAATTTTCTTGATTACTTTTATGTTTTTTTGGGGAATAACACCACAATAGAAATAAAATAAATCAAATTTTCATTTTTCAATCACATCAATAAATATAAAGCCATTGACAACGAATTCAGAATAGACTTTGAAACGATTGGTATTCCTGCAATATACGTAGTTTTATTTCTATTGTGGTGTTATTCCCCAAAAAAAAAACATAAAAGTAATCAAGAATATGCCACAAACAACGTTTAGAAGACAAGGCAATTTTCTAATTTCTAAATTATGTAAAATAAGTTTCATTATATAGAGCCTGTGACGAGTTGCCTGTATGGGCACATTACTTGAGGCCTACGGTGGGTACTTTAGCTCAAGTATGTCTTATGCAATTTTTTAGTCCATACGCTACACAAGATTTAACATTGCAAAGTCGCTGTGTTATAGTTGCTGCGGGAATAAAGTACCGCAGCTGTTAATGAGATTGCTTTGTGGGGCTAAATTACGTACCCTACCTTGCACTGTTATCCTGCAGTGTCTAATCTATATTACACAGAATGAAGACAGCTAAAGAGCAGGAGATTTAGTTTGCAGCTACCACAGATGGCAGCAACTGAGAATGGGTATTGGCTTATCCAGGCAAAAAAAATAATGCACTGCCAGCAGAAATCAAATATTTAAATGTAAATTATTTTAAAGCAAGGGTGAATTTTTCGGGGAGTACTAAGGAAGTTAGTTAAATGTATAAATATTTATGGTATAAGGTGTTTGTCTCTGCAAAATACAATGTTTTCTACATATTTGTAAGCAGGAAGTTTTAATAACAATTAATATATTTTTTATTGCATACATAATAATTAACACCTTGTATACTTTTGTACCCTGTGACTTATAAAAACACACAGTTGTAATACTTTGCCAATGAAATAAACTAAACTAATGTAAACTAAGCGTTTACCTTGATGTTTAACTATAGGAGGGACAAGAACCAATATATAAACTGGGCTAGATTCCGGGTGAGAACCGCTTCTCAATTTGAAGAATACTCGAAGTTCAGGCTTCTGCTTTGTAGCCATTTTCAACGGTCAAAAAAGGAAGAAAAATATTAGTTAAAATTAGTCTAGTTTGAACACTAGGCATTAGTCAACCTATTCCACCTCTCACCAGAACACTAATAAAAGGAATATATCAGAATCTAGAACAAATTCGGTGCAAAGGCTCCGAATGAGGAGCCGTTCCATGTCATTGCTGTTATCCAGTAAACCAAAGGTTAGGATAAGAGTATAAATATCATTGCTGTATTTCTGCAACAGCATGCATTAAGATGTAAAAGAGTTAAAGTTATTACTTTATTAAACTCAAGTTAAAAGCTGCAATCATCTACGATGTTAGTCAAAACTACGAACTTAGATTAGTACCTATGCAACGCAGTTTCAACAAGCGTTGATAGTTTTAAATTTGTTTTAAATAAAGGTTTAGTGTTAGGGTGGAAAACTGTGTGTTTTTACATCTGGGACACACCAAAAGTTCAACAACATTTTCACTGTTGTAGAAATTATCCTGACATCGGCCATAAAAGCCAGCCTTCAAACATTTCAAATTGATTGATTGTGAAAGTTCTCAACAAATTAATAATGCAAGTGACATTTTAAAGTAGCAATTGTATAAATAATAATACATTTTTATATCAAGAAGAGGATTGCATTTTTATTGTTATTTAAAAATCAGTGATAGCAATCCCAAAATTGAAACTTTGGTGTGCATTCAACTAGAAAATGTGTCACAAAAATTCGCAAGAAGTTGTGGGTGGTAAGTAGTCTTTCTATTTTCAAGGAACTTTAAACTGAAAAGTTATGATAAGCTTTATATGATAGATTCTTGAACTAACCAAAATTAGACAACATTCATACTAAATAAACTATTGATTCTTGCCGCCGTTGATGATTGCCATTTGTTTATTAGCGCCATTATACAATTAAATGAAAATATGATATTGCGCACATAGTTGAATTTTTTAAAGACGTCATCTGTTATTTTCAATACATAAATTATATTTTTTATGGTTCTCTGACCTGCACTATGAACACAAATATTGCTGATTGAATTTACACAATTTACAATAATTTGTCTTAGTTATTGAAAGTTGTTACTCTTTTTCTTGCATAATATGTCTTTAATATTAATAATATACAAAAACGAAAAAATCCAGTGGCATTAAGTTTAACCCTGGAAGACACTTTACAGGTTCATTACTTCCACTGCAATTATTTCCAAAATTTGCACTTAATAGATACGAAGCAGCACTGATGTTTTAAGAAGGTGCACCATATTTTGGAAAACATGTTGCTTGCTTCAGTTAGTGACACATTATTTATTATTTCTTCTATAGAATACAAGTTGTCCTTTAAGATTTCCTTAGCAAAAGTGCAGTGTTAGAGCGCGATTACCAAGTACAGCACAACAAACACTTAAAGCAAACCATCCCCGAGATGGAACATCGGTGATCTAAGTTGTTGAAACGGCGTTGAGTACTTTAAATAAAGGTTTAGTGTTAGAGTGCAAAAGTGTGTGGTTTTTTCTTCTTCTTCTTCAAGCGATCCCCTTGGGGATCATAATGGTCCTTATCTGAAAAGATCTTATTGACCAGCCTCAAGTGGATTAATTTTGTAGTCTTTAACATACAAGGGCAGGGCAGCTTTGAACTTCCGGCCTTTCACTATCAATATTCACTCTTTTATCACTTTATAGCGTCTTTATATGTGAGAGAATAACCAGACCATCGGGTATAATTTATATTTTTATCTATAACTTAACTCCTAACTTAGCCTAACAAACACATACACACACACATATGCGGCCACCCTGCCATCTTGACTGGAAGTTCTGTGTGTTTTTTACATTTCTTCAACAGTTACTAGTTCTTTCCCGTAGTAATTTTCTTAGACAAATAAATTTGGCAGGACTTCATAAACTGTTGATGCATCATCTTGTAATTTAGGATTAACTAGGTCAAATTTTTTATCTCATTATTTACTCGAACTTTGTCTACACTTATGATGTCCATTTCTTCAAAATTTCATGGATTTTTTAATATACCCTGTAAGGATATTTCGTAGCCATTTTTCATAATAATGTTCATAATTTGAATTATATCCTGAGACACTGCACCTATAAGACATATTTAATCAAAAAATAAAAATTTTCTTAATTTAAAAGCAACATTTTGAAACATAAAAAATAACAGACATCCGACTTCTCTCGTCACGTGGTACATCCATACATCCAGTGACAGGATGACTTGTTTGTTACTGGTGTGCGAGGCAAAAACACATGCATATTTTTATTATCGGTAATTTTTAAATTAGACTATGACTTTGTTTCTGAATAAATTTTTGTATGCAAATACCACTTTCTATTTTTCCTGTTTTCATTAAATTTTTTTTACCTGCTCACAGCGTGAATACAATTGTCAGAGTGTGCGTTGTTTGTTCATTTTGTATTACTCGCCGAATATCTTGAATAAACACAACCAGCTTGCAATTAATAAAGCAAAATTATTCAGCACACAGCTGACATGTATATAACTCCCTTGATATTATTTTAAGCACCGTTATCCATGCCATACACGCATCATTTTTAGGAAGTATTATTCCCTATTCCATTATAACACCTTAAGTGCTCCCGAATATGTTTATGCCGAAGTAATACGATCTCTTCTTGTGACGTAAATTTGAATGGAACTCCTCAGTTGCTTAGCAAAATTGGAAAGAAATCTCATTTTCACTTATATCTTTATCGGAGAAAGCTTTTGATACTCAGTGTTGTCATTTATGGCCGAAGGCATGAAATGTTTGACAGTATATCATACTTTGCAGGCATTTTAACTTGGTAATAAAACCGGAATCGGAATTTTGGATGAAAAATGCTTTTTTATGAAATATTAACATATTTATTTTTCTTTCGGAGAAATTTGTTGCAAAACTTTTAGAGTTGTTCTTCACTACAAACATTAGGTGATTTTGTACTGATATTGTAGGGTGTAACATAATGCAGTGCAAATATTTTAGCAGATCATAGAACTGATCAGTATAAATAAAAAAGAGTAAGCCCTTAGGTGTGTATTTACCCATTAATTGTCAAAACTCCAACAAATTTACCCACTGAGCAGTACAATAAACAAAATCATGTGTCATTCTTATCAAACGAATGGATATTTAAAACCAATATATTTTTTCAACAGCATTAATGGAACCGAAATCCTATCAACATCGGAGTAAATTCGTTTACGTACAGCCTAATAAATGAATTATTGCGAAAGTTGGGGGTTCCGTATTGCAAAAAGAAAGGTGATATTTATTTATTTTCAATGTATTATTTTGACGTGGTAGCTAAGAAAGTTAGTTTTATTTCAATTTCGGTTTTATTCGCAAAAACTGCATAAACATTAAGCAAAGGTGTCACAAATATCATTCAGGAAACACCTGTGAAGGTTTTGTTTATATTTACGAAATATGAGTGTGGAAATTTAAGCATGAAATAAAGACCCACTGAATTAATGGTAAGTTTTTTATGACTATGCAAATTTTTGTTACTATTAGAATTTGTCAATTATATCTAAGTAAAGTCGGATAGGATACATTTTAGGTTTACACTTTGATTTTTGTTTTTTTTTTATTTCAATGTAGATGAGTCAGTAATTATTACTACATGCTCACTCACTCAAGGAAATGTTAAAAAAAGAATGCTCAGTTGAAAAAAATCCCTAGTAAATAAAACGATCATATTTATATTGTTTTTTAAATGAACGTCTTCGCCTGAAAGAATTTATTAAGAACCTATTGAAAACTAGCAGTAATATTCTCTCATAAATGAATACAATAAATACAAAAACTACATTTTTCTAAAAATTATCAAAAAAATATAAAACTTAAACTTTTTAGTTTTCTCTTTCCATTCCACACAGCCTTATTCATGCACGGCAAGGTTGCCAGATGTATTAAAATTTCCAAAAACTTAATAATAAAATAGGTCTTTAACTATACAAGAAAAATATGTCTGTCTTAAAAGTTTTTAGTTCATATTGATCAGTACTATCACTTGCCAAAATATCTGCACTGCATTATATTACACCCTGTGTAAGTAAGGGTAGTTTCTCTGTCCACCATCGATGCGCATTATGGCAATGCTCTGAAACCTTTGGTATGTCACAAACAACTAAATAAAACAACAAACACCATATTTTCTACAGCATTATAAGATTTTTCAAACAGAAAGTCGTTGTTATTTTCTAGCAGCAGTAGAAACTATTTTCATGGAGATATTTGATAACGCAATATGGTTATCCAGCCACCTCACTGGTGACATTCACTTTTTTCAATATTTTGAATGAGGAGGACTAGGACGGTAACCTGATTTTACTCTACTTTACTGTTATTTACAGGGAACCTTATAAAAGTGTATAATCTGAAACAACTACAAAATTTCACTTTTACTTTAACTTTTTAAGTAAGTGGACGCCTACACTTACACATATTAAAATAGATGAGTATGGGAATGAAATGCATAACTTAAAATGACATTTGTTTCAACATGTTCTGACCGATATCACACTACCTTGATCTAGAAATACCCATACCCATACAACAGGGACCAGGTAAAATATTAGAGTGTCTTATTTTCTAGATAAGCAATAAATTTTATAGGAAGAAACAAATACAACATCCAATTAATATACAATACCTGCACAAAATTTGCTTTTTGTTCTAATAAACATTTCAATTCTCTCTACCACATATATTAAATTAGAGACTTGACATCCGCTAGAAGTCGGAAAGAACACCACAAAAAATGACAACGTTCTTGCCTTTAGATTTGGATTAATGTAAGAAATTATTTACCACGGTGTAGTAAAAAGGGGAACTAATAGTAACACCATCGCAATGATAAAGTCATTCCGAAAAGTTCGCCTACTTGAACATGAATTACCCTATATATGGATTAGTGCGTTGTGGTTTGCATTAGTGTAATGTGTTAATATTTTTGGGCACATTATTTTAAAACTGAATATGAGCTGGCGTTAGGCAGGGCAAACGATTTAGAAGGAGCAGCATACCTGTTTACAAAGAAATTGTTTCCATATAATACCTATGCGTCACTATTATACCACGAATACCGCGGTGCCGTAATGCCGTAATTTAAAATGAAAATTATTTAAAGTCTTTCTTCATTAAACATTTGTTTGATTACACAGTGAGTGATATATAATTGTAACTCTTTTAAAATAAATTGTTTAATTAAAAATTAAAATAACTTCCAGGTCAAATGTTCCTTTGTTAATATATTTAAATTAAGAATTAAATTACACATTAGGATTAATATTTGAGTTCTATCAATATTGAAAGTTATTTTAATTCACATGAAAATTATATCCATTACTCAGAATAGCCCATGAAAGAAACAGAGTAAATTTAGTAAGAAGCTTTCGCTTCCATCACTGAGTGTCGTTTTACAAAACAAGAAACTAATATCATACTCCATAACACCTATTCGCAGAAAGCGTTTGATACTCATTTACCATTACGACGTTTTAACTGGGTTTTAAAACGGGATTTTGGATTTAAGAAAAAAAATGCGCCTTTTTACGAAGTATTAACTTTTTTTGAGGAAAACTTTTTGCAACATGGTTGAGAAAAGAAATTGCTAGTTTTGTCTTTTTAATTTAATTTTCGTTACTACGGATCTGTATCAGAGAAGTATTTTTGAAATGTTCTGAAATCTTTGGTATGACACAAAGAAATTAATACATCCAAAGCTATATAACCCAATCCAACATTTTTCACAATGAACGTTGTTATTATTAGACTGGTTCTTACCTACAAGGGGGTTTCTTTATGGCCATGTGAATATCCATTGTGGGCGCAAATGCCAATTTAGCACCACTTAAAAATCAAACTTATAAATACGCCGAAAATTTAAGTTTTTCTCGCAAGTTTTTTCACAATTCTCTATTCCATAATGTTAAGAGTCTTCATATGTTATTCGCCACGCTTGGCACTTATTTCCATACTCAAAATGCAAATGTAACAAAAATAGGTTAAACTGTTAACATATAATATAAATTATGGCTTATATATAAAAATCAAATCAAAAATATGGTGGGTGCGCCGGTAATAACTGTAATACCCTAATATTTTTAACCGACTTCCAAAAAGGACGAGGTTATCAATTCGTCGCGTATTTTTTCGCTTTTTTTTGTATGTATGTTACCTGATTTCTTCTCCTGTGGTGCACCGTTTTGAACGAATATGGTCTTGTTTAATAGAGTATATATCCGGATTGGTGAAACTTCAAATTTTTTAAAAGAATTCTATTGGTAAAGTGATAAAATTTGTGAATAAACACATACGTGCATGGAAATCGACCAATATCCCTAACATATTTGTCGATTTTCCGATAACTCCTTATGCATGTGTATAGTTTTTTAACGTTTAATCTCTTAAGGAAGATCCTTAGGTGATCTCATATACTTTTCTGCGAAGTGCAACTTGCAGTTTTGCAGAAAATCGCCGAAAATTCCAAAATTCTTATCAAAAATTTCATCGAAATAACATAACAGACATTTCCTCATAAATATTTTAATTCCAACGTAATAGTGCGGTAATTTTAGGCACTGGAAGTTTTAATTGCGAATTTGAAAATTTTCTATATACATCTCAAGCATATATGTAGTAAAGCATAGTATTTTCGGCTCCTTAAATCAATGAGTACCAAGCTCGTTTTGTTTGTATAACAGGTAAATACCTATTTAAATGCAAATTTTTCCATTTTACGAAGACGGTACTTTTGGTTGCCACATTCTCCCGGCCTAATAGAAAATTCAGTGACAACACATGTCAAACTTTAAACTGGTACTTGGTGGCCTATAGACAGGGTGTTTCGTTAAAGCAAACAAAATCACAAAGTAAAGTGGTTGAAGAAGTTGCATTTATATGAAGATTGAAATATAGGACGGACTAGAATGATAGTGGTCTGTAGGTAGCCGTATATACAGGATGGTTGGTGGTATAAAAATATTGGAAATAATGTGAAATTAAAATTATATAGGGTGATTAAAAAACTGTTATATGATGTGGACATAAGCAAATCATATACAGGATGGTTGAAATATATTCTGGAGTTGAATTATATTTATACGGTGTGATTAAAAAATTATTTCTTTTATAGCCCATAAGAAGTTGCATAAAGTGTGGAGAGGAATTAATGTTACACAGGGCGATAACAGAAAATGTTAAAAAGGAAATAATTTATGGGGTAGCCCACAAGGAATTATATACTATGGTTGAAATATAGGACGGATTTGACTCCGTAAATATAGGATGGATTCTACTCCGTCCTATAGTTTGCAGAAGCCAGCAAACAAATTTATGCTTGCCGTGGGCAGTAGTATGTACAGGCTTGTTGGTACATAGTGTGGAGCGGAATTATCTATGGTTATACAGAGTTGCCAAAAAAGTTGAAAAAATGTTACATGGCGTAGTCCATAATGCATAAATATATTTTGAGTTTATTAAGTCAACGCGTACTAGTACATTTTGTTCGTAAAGATTTACCTGTCAATTTAAATGATAAAGTATCATTGTGTAAGATTGAGGCTTTCGATGTTACCTGGTTCTGTCTATTAAGGTTATACATACAAAATAAAAAATAAAGAATTAAAACTACCTGAGTTCAAAAAAAACTAAACAGTTGAAAATAAAACATTTAAAAAATATATATAACCGACTTTTACCTATAACTAAAAAGCTAAAAATAATTATAACAAAATACAACTTTAGCAAATAAATAACACATTCAATGTTGTAAGGTACCTACCCAGGAAGTAAAAAATGTAAACATTAAAAGGTGCTCATTCTGTACAAATTAATTACCTACCAATCTAGTATATTTTTGAAGTCGGTGCCAAGCAACAATCAAGTTTGATGAATTAGTAGATAAGTACGCAATGAAGGATTTTAGATATTCTTGTCACCGACTTCAAAAATATACTAGATTGTTAGGTAATTAAATTGTACCGAATGAGCACCTTTTAATGTTTACATTTTTTACTTCCTGGGTAGGTACCTAACAATATTCAATGTGTTATTTATTTGTTAAAGTTGTATTTTGTTATAATTAGTTTTAGCTTTTTAGTTATAGGTAGAAGTCGGTTATATTTTTTTTAAATGTTATATGTTTGATCATACCAGATGAACTCCGTAATACCAAACGATCCTATTATCAACCAAAGTATACAAGGTGGCGAACGTTTTAAATGCCTTTACAGAGATCTCGTACCTACATCGTAAGAGATATACAGTCCTGTAAATGTGAAATAAGTTGAATATAATAATGCTTATTAAAATGTTTCATCGAAGTTTAGTTAAAAAAAAATTATTTCATAGAAATTTGGGGGACACAGCCCAAGGCCTTACAAAAAGGATTTTTTAAATATTTCAGAAAATATGGTCAGACAGTAGTGCTTATGTAATAGAGATAAATATCGTGTTCGTGACAATCGTATTAATGTATCTAGATGCCCAAATAAACATAAATTCAGCGAAGTCATTTTTAATTCATGATAGGAAAAAATACTGAGAATTCTCAAAAAATAAAAATATCGTGATTAAAAATATCAGAAATTGTTAAAGTTACTTTGTGGAGATTTTTACGGAAGACTAACTTTCTACCACTAGTACTTACGGAAGAAAACTTAGAAAAACTAAATTTATCAAGATTAGATAAATAAATTATAATCATTTAATGTGTCCTATTTTTTATCAATCAAAATATTAAGATTTACTGGGGGACCTTACCAATGACCAGTCACTAAATACAAGAAGTAATGTAGGGCGCACATTACTTTATGCAAGACTATATGGTGCACTTAATGCCCGAACAGTACGAAAATAGCCAAATCAAGGCGTTACAAATTGTTGGATTATCATAAAGGGGCTCATCAGGAGGCCTCATCCTGAAATACGTTAGATTCTATTGTATGATGACGCTCTAACAGTTTTAACGTTAGGAAAAACTACTTACGGATTCTCCTTCCAGTAAACTTTTTCCGTTACCGACAACTCACACGCACACTTTCACACACACACACACACCCTTGGGCAAGCCCAGGAACTAGATTTGCCCTTTAGAAAATTTTGTTGATGAACACTTCCAGCCTCTTTGCCATCCACCCCCTGAGACTTAAGCCAGGTCCTCACGCTAATGCAGTTTTCCTTCTGCATAATCGCTGTCGTCATGTTGGGATAGCTTGGCTTTGGTTTGGTTCTGTTGCTTTACCTTGTTGGTACTACACCAACTGTCTTATTTGTGTTTCGTGACTCATTCTTTGCTATAATATACAGGGTGTTCCTAAATTGGAGGTACAAACGAATAGGGGAGATTCCTTGCATGGTTTTAGGAAGAAAAAGTCCCATAAACATGGGTCCGCAAACGTTTCGTTTTCAAGATACAGAGTGTTAAAGTTTCAATTTTTTTCAATTTTTTTTCTCATAGTATCTGCACTTCACAAGATATTCAAATGAAATTTGGCATAGATATTACAATTAAGAGTTTACACACAGGGTGATATTTTTTCGGGAACACTGTCCACTGTTGTCCTTCTCCTTTTTGGTGAGCCACTGGTACTTTCAAAAATCGTAAAGAAAAGCTTTGTTGTTATAGCAAACTTTATGTTCTCTTGTAGTTTTGTCGTATCTACTACCGATTTCGAGAAAAAAATATTTTGAAATATAAAACTAGCAATGATTCTTAAAGATTCGATAAACTGGTATAATCATCAAAAAAATATATTACTGCAAGAAACGTACACCTCAAAAATTAATCATAATAAAAAAACTAAATAACAACAAAGGAACTAAACTACAACATTTGTTGAAAATGTCCTCCCCCAACCCTTATACAAGCTTCTGTTCTTCTTCTCATAGACGATCGAACTGTTTCAAACACTCCTGGAGTATTCCTAATTGTATCAAACGCGCCTATTATACGGTTTCTCAGTTCGTCTACGGTATTCACTGGCGTTATGTACACTAGTGATTTCAGATGGCCCCATAGAAAGAAATCTAAACTATTTAAATCTGGGGATCTGGCGGGCCATGGCTGATGTCCACCTCGTTCAATCCACCTGTTTACATAATTTTCGTTCAAATACTTCCTAGCCAAATATGTGTTCATTATGAAAATTTATGATTGAAGTCCTTGAGAAACAGGCTTCATCAGTGAATAGGATTTGGCAATCAAAATGACGATTGTTCAATATAGTCTGTTGAGGTAGCACTGACAAAAAATAATTCTTGGATGACAATCTCGAGGCAAGAGCGCCTGCACCCTCTGAATGTGATAAGGATAGACCAAAGGATCCCGCAACATGCGCCAAACAACCTGATGACTTGTATTTAAGGTAACATTAATTTTTCTTGTACTGGTTCCTGGATGTTCTTCTATTTCGTTTAGCACTGCCTCTTCGAGTCGTGGTGTTCTCACACTTCGTGGTCTACGAGCATTAATATTTTTCGCAGAAAAAGATCCAGTTTCTGAAAGACGCCTGTGAATATTAGAGAACAGCCGGTGACCAGGCATCACTCTATTGGGATAGCGTTCCATGTAAAGACGCTTAGCTTCTTTTGAATTACCATTTGCAAGACATGAAATGCATGTCAGCCATTTGGGAATTCGTAAAATTCGGCATGTTTTGATATTAAAATGCAACCATCTTTAATTTTCAAAACACAGGAATTTAGTTTGATGTGTCAAAACTAACAATAAATTTATTCATTCACCACAGCCTACTAGGTAGGTAACTAGATTTCTATGACAATTCGGAATTTTCTGAGGATTTCAAGAGAATCATTCAAATTTTTTTTCTCGAAACCGGTAGTAGATACGACAAAACTACAAGAGAACATAAAGTTTGGTATATCAACAAAGCTTTTCTTTACCAGTGGCTCATCAAAAAAAAGTTCTGAAGGACAACAGTGGACAGTGTTCCCGAAAAAATATCACCCTGTAGATTTGCAATCGAAATTGGCATGTCACAAGGTGTAAACTCTTAATTGTAATATCTATGCCAAATTTCATTTGAATATCTTGTGAAGTGCAGATACTATGAGAAAAAAACTTGAAAAAAATTCAAACTTTAACACTCTGTACCTTGAAAACGAAACGTTTGCGGACCCATGTTTATGGGACTTTTTCTTCCTAAAACTATTCAAGGAATCTCCCCTTTTCGTTTGTACCTCCAATTTAGGAACACCCTGTATAGCTAATTGTACCCTTCTGTGGGTGTGCACGTTGTCGTCGTTTGTTTGTCTCCTGAAAAAAAAATGTTGTGTACTTCATTTTTTACTTACGTGTCTTCTATCTCTGGGTTTCTTCGTCCTCTTCCCCTTCGCTAAGGCAAAGCTGGTTCTTAGGCCCTTTGTATCTGTCAATAAATCTGGGGTCATAGTCGATTAGTTGTCGTAGGTGAAGGTTTGGTGTGCTGTTCCAGTTTGGCCTTAGCCCCACTGGTTGATGTCGTAAATCGTTGAAAGTCACCGTGTTTCGAACGAACCAGGGTGCGTCGACTGCAAGTCATAGACATAGGTTCTCCTGCCTTTGGATGGCCTGCCGGTTGCTCTTGCTGGTGTGTCCCCATACTATTGAAGACTACGCCAGCATTGACAAGATGAGTGTCTTGATGAGAGTCAACTTGTTTAAGAGTTTCAGATTGCTTCCTCTTCCTATTAAGGAGGAAAGTTTAGCATGGGCAACCCGGACTTTGTTACGAGTCTCTTGGACATGCCTCGTAAAATTCAAACCCTTGTCGCTGATGACTCCAAGGCGTTTGACTTCGTTCCTACATGGAATTTGTCTGCCGTTGACTGTTAGGTTTCCTGTCGGAATGATCGTGCGGCTTCTCCCGTTGACGATCAGACTTAGGTTTTGTCCTCGTTGATGGCTATCTTCCACTGAAGGCACCATTCCGATACGCACTCTTTCAACTTGCGTTTACGTAGACTATCAGAACAATAAGATTTCAGTAACAGAGCTCTCAGTTAAAATCAATAGGCTTAAATAATACATTTTTCTCTAGTCTTTATCAGTATTGAACAAGTATTGTCAAAATTATTTCAGTAACTAAAGAATTCCCCAGGTAATGGAAGTTAACTTTTTATCTAGAAATTTCATTGTTAACACTAGATGGTGCATGATATAAACAAAGTATACCATTTGCTTGCTCGACTCTAATAATCTCGTTCTAATAAAACACAATGGATAATAATGGAAAAGTGCAATCTAAACTGAATGCATCATGAACTATCATTTCTTTGTACATACAACAAAATTGTGCTCTAACTCCTGTAATAGTTCATAAAACAGAGCTTTTAAATAATGCATCAACTTCCTTATTACGGTACTCAGGTGTTGCATTATAAAATTTAGCTGTAAACTCTGTTTTCCGACATTTCTTATATCGGTATAAAGCAGATATTATAGTTTAAGTATAAGCATTAGGATAATTAGTAAATTTTTACGAGAATGCATTTAAGAGCGTGTAATCACCTGCCAGCGTTAATTTGCTGATAATACAAATAATGTTATTTAATAAAAGAGGTATGAACACAAAGTTTTATACCCTAACACCAACATTTTATTGTTACGTCGTTTCAACAGTAAAGCCACCATGGAGTACATCAAAAAGGTTTGGTGTTGGGGTGTATAAAACTTTGTGTTTGAACATCTTGCACTACCTAAACGTATTTTTTTTTCGCGATGCTTTTAAGTAGAAATTCAAACAGTCTACTAATACTCTAAAAATTTCAGTTCTTTCGCATTTGAAAGTCCCACAAAAAGTATATTTGTTGTTAGTACGTTAGGTCGTTTACCCCATCCATACGTTTTTACTTTCTTCTCACAAATTTCGATTAAATTTTGCAGATTGGTAAAGGAGCACAAAATAAAGAAATATGGAGACATAGGCCACAAAAAAGTAGTAATTGGTAACCAAAATCAGGCTTTATTTTAGAAAATAGACCAAATTATTTACGAGTGCAACAAAACAAAAATGTTATTTTCAGAAGGAATAACACCACGAGTCAGAAAATTGCTGTATATTTCCAAACGTTTCGTGGTCTAGGTCAGACCCCGTTGTCAATGGCAAGAAGTGTGAGAAAAGGCACAAGTTTAAAATGTAAAATTAAAATGTTAATATTACATTTTAGAATGTTAAGGGTTGAAATATTTATTGATTAATATTATCAATAAATTTAAAAATTATGTATGAAACAAATTATCTTGTAAATGAAACACATGTGTACTCTATTGAGAAAATGTTTAATAACACTATTGTATACATGTCGCGGTATTTCAATAATGGAGCGTCTAATTTCGCCCTTCAATTCTTCGGTGCCCGCGGGCTGGTTTGTATAAACCTATGACTGCAGACAGAAGTCCAAATGTTAAATCACACGACCAGGAGAAAACTCGTGCAAGACAGTAAATGTTTTACGAGCGGTATGACATGTGGCACCGTCCTGCTGAAACCATAGTCGTCCATAACTATATGTTCCAACAGAGGTACAGAAAACATTACCTTCCTCAGCTTCAACGAAATACGGTACAATATGTCCTTCAGACCACACAAAACAGTAAACGTTTTGATTTTTGACAAAACTGTCTTTGTTGAGTCAATTGAAATTTATTGTCTAGAGATCTTTAGTAAGAGTAAGTTGAAGAGTGGCTGTTGTACTCTTCAATTCTTGTGCACGATGATGATTCGACATCTCTGGACATGCAACCACACTCTCGTGAACTGTAAAAATGTTCAGTCCCTGAATGTTTCTATTACTCTTTTCACCGTAGATGAACAGTCTGTCAACCGACTACTATTGTACACGCTTTAGGGATAGTAGCAGTCAAACCTTCACCATTTTGTGTGTGCTCCATTTTTACTAACTTATGTGTGTCAACTTTGGATTTTTAACGTTATATTCATGTGTCATTATGATTGTCAAATATGGCCTTTATTGAAATACCGTTATTAACAAATATGATAACTTCCAGTTAAAATGGTGGGACAAAGCCACATCTGATTTTGTTAGCTAGTGAAACAAATTAATTGACAGAAGTTAATAATTGTCTTTACGTTTAAATTACCTTTTGAAAAGATTCTTAGTATTAAATAATTTAGGGAAATTCCAATATCCGTTTACTAGTTTAAATTCTTGTTTTTTATTAGATCTAATGGCTCTTAAAGATGCTTGTTGAAGTGATAGGCAGAAGTACACTACCAGATCAAAGTCATTCTCGTCTCATTAGGGACCAGCTTGGAAAAAGAAGAACAGTCTATGATTTGCGCTGCATCAAAATGCAGAATGTGTATATTTTGAGAAAGATAAATAACAGTTAGTTTTTTCTATTCTATCCAGGAAACTTCGCTTGTCACCATACCCTTGCAAATAGATTCAATGAAACTTTTAACCACAGAAAAGGCATTGATCTTCCATTCTACGAACGTGTAGACACAACTCTTCACGATCTAGATATGCAGATACCTAAAACCATTGATATGACCGAAATAAACACTCCGCCTCCATGGACTGTACGACTTCCACAAATCGATAAGAGCATAAATATTCACAAAAAATCAGAAATAAATCCTAAAATAGCAAAACAAATATACTTGAATAAACTAAAACCCTATGACAAATACCAAACCTTATACACAAACGCCTCACTCTCAGAGTCAGGAGCAGGAGCAACATTCTTAGCCAAGGACTCGAATTCTTTCTTTGCGATATATTAAATTACCGATTTGAGATATGTCAGAAGTCAGAAAAAGGGCTATTACTTGCACAAACCTTCTGTTAATTTTTTTGCTGCATTTCAGTTTATCGGATTCGAACTTCAACTTGCAAGTTAATTCAACAATTTTGATTTGGCACTTATAGAAATTTAAAATAAGAATTAAATTACACATTAGGATTAATACTTCAGTCATAAAATAGCGACAATTAATTTAATTCTCCCGAATTTTAAAACCATAACTAATGATAACAAAAGGAAATAGAAGCAGAGATAGGAGATAACAAGAGAAGGAAAGTATAATTCGTAAGAGGCTTTCACTTCCATCGTTCAGTCTCAAAATACTCTCAGCATGCACACTAAATCTAGGACGAGAACCTTCACCAGAAATGGGCACCATTTTTTTGAATGACAATTTGCGTCACACTTCACATTGAGAAATCTTTCTGTGATAGTACGTATTGTAAAACACCACTGCATAAAATATGATATTCAGCGAATTGTCAGTACTTGCGTCTTGTTTAAAATTCTAACTTACTACGAACGTCTAAAAAGTGAATAATCATAAACATATCGCAGCAACGAGTTCGCTATTACTTTATGCGACAACTCACATATAAAGTGATATATATATTTAATGATCACATTAGTTCTACCATCCATATTACGAGGGCCGTCATGCATTCGAAACGGTATTGTGAAGCTTGAAAGTCAGTGAGTAAATCCTTGTCGAATTGCTACAGATACGGATTCATTTAAAAAGTTCAAGAGGCAGTATTCGTCAATATCTTGTTAGCGTTTAATCAGATAACTGTATATTCTATATATGTTAACGCTTGTGTAGCATTAAGCGAATTTCCTGTGAATTATTCACTTCTCTTGGAACGAACTCTTTTATGTTTTTATCATATTAAGCAGACGTAGATTATGATCCAGGAACGATAGTGCAATGGGTAAAAGGAACTAATTTAGTCAATTTAAAGATTAAGGATTATGCTGAAGAATATTAAATGAAATCAAGGTAAAACTTTTAAACTCGATAGACAGAGGGATTAATTAAAATAAGGATTATAAATATTTATTCAATAGCGAAGCATCATAGAATCAAAAGGGTTATAGGACCAATAAAAATTTTGCTAGTTAACCGATTTTTATGAAAATTGAAAATTAAGTTCATTTTACCTTCTAGATCAAAACTTATATGAACTTGACACCCCCTAAACATAAAAGTAGATGTTTCTTAGGCTAAAGTTATATCCAAACCAGTAGAATAAGTATTATTTAACATTGTACAACATTACTTATACGTTATTATAGAGTGTGTGTAATATTTCAACCCTTAAAACCACCCTTAATGACAAAATTACGAGCGAAGTTCCTTTTTGATCATTTAAAATATTCTTTAGACATATATATGAAGAATAAAAATCTTTTGTATAGTTATAGTACAAGAAACCACCTATAATGACAAAATTACGAAAAATATTGTTTTCAAATATTTTTTAGACCTATCTACATATATATATATATATATATATATATATATATATATATAATATGAAAAATAAAAATCTTCTGCATACTTATGGTACAAGAAACAATTCATTACTATATTTCAATCGTTAAGAATCACCCTTAACGACAAATTTACAATTTTCATTTATTTTCAAATATTTTTTATACTATACCGATTTTCAAAATACACTAACTACAGCCAAGTAAACACAGCGTCATGAGCAGATGTTCAACGGCTGCATGATTTGCTCCTTTTTCCTCGTCTGCCACTGCTTGAATATACTAAATCGTGTAAATGACGTCAATTTCTAAGATTAAAGTGCTTGAAAAAAATAGTGTCCACTCTCGACTGCTACCCTCTAACTAAGATATCGCGTTTAATTTTTGTACTATGGAAATAAAAGTAAAGCAAAAGATTCTACGAAAAAAAAGCTACATTTTTTATTTCTAATTTTTTTTGTATTTCTTGAATTTGTCATGTTATTTTCAAAAAAACTGCAATTTGTTGTTTAAAATTTTCAAAAATATGCATCCTAAATCGCTGAAACTTTTAGGATATTTCATAAGCATCTAAATAAATTGTAGAAGGAAAGCCTTTAATTTAAAATCTAGTGGTAAATATATGAGTTTTATTGCAGTATTTTAACAACAATAAAAATTAGCTGCTTTTTTGACCACAACTCCGTCAGTTATTATGCCAATGGCTTAAAATCTATATTATTTTGAAGATTTTTTTATGCACTTCAAAAAATGTTAAATGATTTTTTGTTTGTAACATGAATTTTTTAAGTTATTTTACGTTTATTGGACAAGAAGTGACCTTCAACTAGTCGTATCTGGACTACATAAATAAAAAAAAAATCATTTTGTTCTAAGCTTCACTTTCTTTAAGAGAATTTTTTATATTCTTCTAATAACTCGAGAAAATGGACATTTTTAATAATAAATAACTCAAAGAGTATTGATTTTTTGAAAAAAAATTATAGAAAACTTTTTATTTAGAATTCATATCTCTATCGATTCTGCACTTATTTTTACCATTTTAATTTCTACCCCTTAGAAAAGGTGACTTTCACTCCCAGGACAAGATCACACAATGGGACAGTTTACCATTTTTTAACCGACTTCCAAAAAGGAGGAGGTTATCAATTCGTCGCGTATTTTTTTTTCGCTTTTTTATGTATGTTACCTGATTTCTTCTCCTGTGGTGGACCGTTTTGAATGAATACGGTCTTGTTTAATAGAGTATATATCCGGATTGGTGAAACTTCAACTTTTGGAAAAGAATTCTATTGGTAAAGTGATAAAATTTGTGAATGAACACATGCGTGCATGGAAATCGACCAGGATCCCTAATATTTCAGTCGATTTTTCGATAACTCCTTATGGATGTGTATAGTTTTTTAACGTTTAATCTATTAAGGAAGATCCTTAGGTGATATCATATAATTTTCTGCGACGTGCAACTTGCAGTTTGCAGAAAATCGCCGACAAAATCAAAATTCTTATCAAAATTTTTATCGAAATGACATTTCCTCATAAATATTATAATTCCAACGTAATAGTGCGGTAATTTTAGGCACTGGAAGTTTTAATTGCGAATTTGAAAATTTTCTATGTACATCTCAAACATATAGGTAGTAAAGCATAGTATTTTCGGCTCCTTAAATCAATGAGTACCAGGCTCGTTTTGTTTGTATACCAGGCAAATACATTTCATTTTGCGAAAACGGTGCTTTTGGTTTACACATTATCCCGGCCTAATAGAAATTTCAATGACAACACATGTCAAACTTTAAACTGCTCTTTGGTACGTTTATAGACAGGGTGTTTAGTTATAGCAAACAAAATCACAACGTAAAGTGATAGAAGGAGTTACATTTATATCAAGATTGAAATATAGGACGGATTAGAATGATAGTGGTCCGTAGGCAGCCGTATATACAGGATG
Organism: Octodonta nipae; assembly: GCA_034190945.1. Taxonomy (NCBI): domain Eukaryota; kingdom Metazoa; phylum Arthropoda; class Insecta; order Coleoptera; family Chrysomelidae; genus Octodonta; species Octodonta nipae. Next base: position 23,848,174 of record CM067222.1, read on the forward strand.
GTTAAAATATAAGGTGGACTGGACCTTTAGTGGTATAGAAATGTTGGAAAAAATGTGAAATTAAAATTATATAGGGTGATTAAAAAACTGTTATAAGATGTGGACATAAGCAAATCATGTACAGGATGGTTGAAATATATGCTGCAGTTGAATTATATTTATACAGTGTGATTAAAAAGTATTTCTTTTATAGCCCTTAAGAAGTTGTGGAGAGGCATTAATGTTACACAGGACGATAATGTAGAATGTTAAAAATGAACTATTTGATGGGCTAGCCCACAAGGAGTTATTACTATGGTTGAAATATAGGACGGATTTGACTCCGTAAATATGGGATGGATTCTACTCGGTCCTATAGTTTACCGAAGGCAGCTAACAAATTTATGCTTGTCCGTGGGCAATCGTATGTACAGGATGGTTGGTACATAGGTTGGAGTGGAATTATCTATAGTTATACAGGGTTGTCAAAAAAAGTTGAAAAAAGGTTACATGGCGTAGTCCATAAGGCATAAATATATTCTGGGCTTATTACGTCATCGCGTACTAGTACATTTTATTCGTAAAGATTTATATGTCAATTAAAATGAGAAAGTATCATTGTGTAATGTTGAGGCTTTCGATGTTACCTGGTTTTGTCAATTAAGGTTATACATACAAAATAAAAAATAAAGAATGAAAACTACCTGAGTTCAAAAATACTAAAAAGTTGAAAATAAAACATTTAAAAAAAAATTTAACCGACTTCTACCTATAACTAAAAAGCTAAAAATAATTATAACAAAATACAACTCTAGCAAATAAATAACACATTCAATGTTGTTAGGTACCTACCCAGGAAGTAAAAAATGTAAACACTAAAAGGTGCTAATTCTGTATAAATTTATTACCTACCAATCTAGAATGTTTTTGAAGTCGGTGCCAAGCAACAATCAAGTTTGAAAAATTAGTAGATAAGTACGCAATGAAGGATTTTAGATTTGCTTGGCACCGGCTTCAAAATATACTAGATTGGTAGGTAATTAGTTTGTACAGAATGAGCACTTTTTAATGTTTACATGTTTTACTTCCTGGGTAGGTACCTAACAACATTAAATGGGTTATTTATTTGCTAGAGTTGTATTTTGTTATAATTATTTTTAGCTTTTTAGTTATAGGTAGAAGTCGGTTATATTTTTTTATTTTTTTATTTTGTATGCTATTTTCAACCTACTGTCAAAATTTCAGACAAATCGATTTACTGCCAAAAATTTTACAGGGAAATTCAATAGTAGTAAAGATAAGCTGGTTCTGATGTGGAAAACGCTGCTGAAATGGAAAAAAATTAGGGGCTGAATTTAAATATAGATTTGAATGGCGTTGCAAGCAGGCAGTTGGATGTTAATTGCATCTAATAGTGGCGCCATCAGTCGGCATCCGTTAGTATTACCAAGGAGAAGATTTTAAGTCTTAGCTGGCCTTCGAGGTTGGATGCCTCACTAGAGGGGTGACTTCAAAGTATATGCGCATTCTGTAACATATAGGTATTTGAAATTTTTAATGTAGAAGAGGGAATTTTTGAATATTCTCGGTTTACTGGTTGTCCGTTACAAAATAGGCCTTCCTCACAAATCTTCTAAGAAAAGAAATATCTACAATATGATCGACTAATCTTCTATATATGCTGTAAAGACGTTTATCAGCCAATATATGCATTAGTTATGGGTGATTGAAAAATAATCCACTATCCACTCAGCAATCATCTGCAAAGTATTTGAACCTCTCAATTAAATGTCTCCCGCCATGCCTTCACAGATAAACTTCTCTTTAATTTATTGCCAAACTCTGGTAAAATGCGGAATTGATACTATGGTTTGTCAACCACACCTACATTTCTCGCAAAATTTTTAGCGATTCAGATGTTTTAATTGGGAATACTTAATCTTTGATTGACAGTAAATATGAAGCCGCTTCTAGAAACAACTAACAAGAGATCAGTCACAGTTCAAGGCTACCGTGTCTCCATAATCTTTATTGGTTTAGTTTACCTATAAGTCTTCTGCTTTTTCTTTTCACTGGAGCAGATTCTGTCAGTTAACCGCAACACTACGCGGGCGAAAATAAAATTTCGAAAAAAATTGTGATCAGGAGGTTCTTGGGATCAGTTCTTATGAATTAATTAATAGAATCGAAAAATTCAACAACACAGATCCGGTATGGTATGACGTCTTTTAAGGCCAAGGAGCTTTCTAACAACAATAAAAATAACTAAACTTTTTAATTGTCACTATTAAAAAGTATTCAGTGTCGCTGATTACGAACGTATTATTAGAATTATATAATTAAACATAGTGAATCCAGTTCTAAAATATTTTTTACGATCCCTAAGTACATATCTTTTATCAAACCAAACCCTTTTGCTAGTACTTAAACTTACAAAAAAACTTTAAAATGTGAACATTTCATTTTTTAAATTATTTCATTTACGTACGAAATTATTCAATTTATTTATTTAGTTATTTAGTTTTATTTATTTATATCAACGAGAAGTCCCATATACATATAAATAAGATACATTGCTAAATATCTAACAAAAGTACAATTATACAAATACACAAAATAATTATTATATGATATATGGGCATATTAATCCATTAAAGGTTTCATTTTGGTTTTCTTTGGTAACAGGACAGCCTGAATGTTGGGTAAGACACCACCCTGTGCAATTGTTACGCCAGACAACAATTTATTCAATTCTTCGTCGTTTCTACGGGTCTTCTTGTTACCACGTGCAGCATTACCCGCCAACTCGAAAACTTCAGCAGCCAAATACTCCATAATTGCTGCTAAATATATTGGTGCACCGGCGCCGGCGCGTTCGACATAATTTCCTTTCCTTAATAAACGATGAATACGGCCTACTAGAAACTGTAAAACGGCACGACTGGATCGCAATTTTGCCTTTCCTTTAACTTTACCACCTTTTCCACGACCAGACATATTGCTTGGTTAAGAATTAGACAAAACTAGACTATTTGTGTATCTAAGCAACTACCCAGATTTAATTCTTACGATATTTTCCATTATATTAAATCATCTGAACAAATAATTTGTACACGTGTTATGGAGGCGCTATCGGTGGTTGTTAAATGAAGTCCTCATTAATTTCTCAGCTTTCCATACGAGTCGGTCCAACTTCTTATCTTACACGTGGTTTTTCTCTGGGCCTGACCACGCTGTAAGATTAGAAGGTGGACGGAGCCTAAAATACGAGAAACGCGTTCCCTTATTAAGGATTTAAATTTTTGGTCACTAGGTGGCGCTGCGTGGCAAGTGTACCATTCAAGGTCACATAACCAGTCTACTGGTACTTTTTTCGATTAAACTACTTTGTAACACATACTTGTTGCAAATAGGGAGTAATTACTGTATACAAAAAAACCTTACTTCATATTTTATATAGGAGTTTGAGTTTTTCAAAAACAAAGAAAATATGATTTTTCGTTTAATGTTCCGTTCAAATACTACTCTCAAATCACGTTTCAATCTATTTTCAATGACCAAAAAGTAACCGATTAATTTCCATTGAACAAACAACTTAATATTTTATACAATTATGTGTAAATGTTTTCTATACATTCTCTTCTTACTTTTGTAAATATTTGAATATGTCGAAATGACTTTATTTTAATCTGCCTTTTTATAAAACTCTGTTTCATAATCTTGCATGACCAGTTTTTATAGAAGCTATGTATTTTATAAATATTTATTTGTAACTGTTCTGTACATGCATGTGGTATTAAAATACTAAAAATTATTTAGTGTTGATGTCTATTTATCTTTCTTGTTCTGTTTATCTTTTTACAAACCCTCGTCGCTAAATGGCTTGAGGTATTAGAGTTATATTTTAAAAATTGTGCAAATTTAAAGGACTATTTACCATTTTAATAATGTTTGTGTATCTACGAAACTAACACAGATTTAATTCTTACGATATTTTCCATTTTTTGAAATATTTTAAGCAAATAATTGATATATATATATATATATATATATATATATATATATATATAGTCTAAGAGATAGAGCCGGTTTTTGCTCGTCATCGAGAAAATGGACAGAATGTATCGTATTAAGTTCATTTCCTGAACTATATCACGTTTCTAGGCAGGTGCCAGTGGAAGTGATAACCGAGGATAGTTACAGGGTGTGAAAATGGTAATTTTTTTTATCATGCTCATCATCGAGTAAACGTTCCAAAATTTGCTGCATACAAGATTGTGATGCATTTTAGCAAATTCCCGAGCGGCGTCTGCGTAGAGCGTTACCATCAAGGTAGCGGACAGGGGTAAACTTGTCAAAAATAGTGGTGAACTTCGTCATTAAATAACAAGAACGCTATTTGCAGCATGTTTTTGCTTGCACAAAATAAATCATAATCCAAAAGGACCTACATCTAAATGACATAAATATATTTTTCATGAGGTCATTAATGTGATCTGTATGACGTCATACACAATTTTTTTAAATACGAAGCCACATTTTTCATTACTGTTTTGGAAAGAGCGGACAATTTCTGCTCTGAATATGACTTTGACCATGACTTTGAACTTGACCTTCAAGGTCATTACACGAGCAAAGTTTGATTGAAAACTCAACTTATTATAGCCAAATTAGGTGTACGGGGGGTTTTCGACGTCGCTGATTTCGAATCTGAAATCAGTTTTTGTCTGTATAACTGGTCTGCTCTCTTGGATTGCGAAAAACTGTTGTCAGATTCGTAATCAGATTTTGAAAATTGGACATTTGAAAAAAATCAACCAACCTACTCCCAATTTGGTATACGGAGTTTTTCGACGTCGATGATTACGAATATGAAATCAGTTTTTGAAAACTTTCAAATCAAGTAGTGGCCAAGTTCAACGTCAAATTTGTTTTTAATTGTGAATACCCTCTTTGAATCAGTCATCTTTCGGATCAGGATTAAATGTTTGGATTACCGTTAATTGGTTGTGCATCAATTGGTTGACATTTGCCAAAGATTGGTCCGCCATCTTGGATTGTGAATTTTAAAAACTGATTTCAGATTCGAAATTAGCGATGTCGATGTACACCAAATTTAGCTATAATTGGTTAATTTTTCAAAAACACTTTGATCTTGGAATCACCCGGAAGATCAAGTTCAAGGTCATGGGCAAAGTCGTATTCGGGCATGAAATTTTCCGCTCTTTCCGAATCCTTAATAAAAAATGTGGTTAGCATTTAAAAAAATTGTGTATGACCTCATACAGACCACACTAATGACGTCATGAAAAATCTATTTATGTCATTTAGCTGTACGTTAGTCTGGATTATGATTTCTTTTGTATAAGCAAAAAATTGGTGCAAATGGCGTTCTTTTTACATAATGACGAAATTCACCCCTATTTTTTACACGTTTACTCCTGTCCGCCAACTTGATAGTAACGCTATAAGCAGACGCCTCTCTGGAATTTGCTTAAATATATTAAATATATCGCAATCTTGTATTGCGCCAATTTTCGAACGTCAGGAATTGAACTTAATACGATACATTCTGTCCATTTTCGGGATGACTAACAAAATCCCGCTCTATTCTCCTACTAATATCTTATAGTGGCCCCATTAAATTCTCACGTTTCGATAGGAGTCGATCCACCTTCTAATCGTACACCGTGGGCCTGACTTACTCTATGTTGAAATATTATCTTAATGATTAGACCACTCTATGGTATTTCATAGAGCGTAAAATTTCCAATAATTTAAACTTGCCATTATCTTCTATTCACTTAACAATTTCGATCAATTGTCTATTTTACTTACTTACACCTCTTCTTCACCACGGTAAACACTGTTACACCTCTTCAAAATTTGGGGACTTTTATGAGCTTCAATATTACACCCAAAACAAAGTTATGACCAAAGTTTAATAAGTGAATCAATTTTGGCATGTTTTCCAAGCCATCGTTATCTGTACTAACAAGTTCAGTCATAACATCCTAGAGGGCTTAAAATAAAGCAGGCGAAAAATAAATAAACGGCAACTCACGAACGATTTCAAAACATGACAGTTGCTCATTTTCGCTCTAGCTTCAACTCACAGTTCTCATCTTCTAAGAAATGAGTATGTCAGTGTAGCGTCCTAACGGCGAAATTATCTCAACTTTTCTATTTTGCGAATTTGTATTTGTTGGTTACTCCAAGATATTTGATATCATGTAGAGATCAGGGAAACCTAATTTCAACATGTCATAACGTCGCATTCCCACTGGTGTATATATTTCTGTCAAGTTTATCGAATTTCAATTGACTTCTGAGCTGGGAGTGTGATATTCGGAATATACTCCAAAGAGAATAAAACATGTGCAAGTAGTTAGAAATATATAAATGTTTGAAGTAAAAATATATGTTTTATATGCTTTTTGCATATTGGGATAATCTCCTTTCATTTCTTTTTGTAATAGAAACATGTTTGTTGACATAAACACTTAGGTTGGAAATTTTGATTACTCATTTTCCTTTAGAGGTGTTCCAATGGAAAACTTCTACACTTTGATCTAATATGGAAGCATTTACTTTATGTAGTGATGGGTAACACCTCTGATTTTGTGGTTTAAACACTTCAACACACGCAGGGTTCAGTTTGTCAACCCTTCGTGTCGGCACAGGTGAATTCACCGGGTGTCGGCCGGATGCCGGGTAGTAAAGGTACCGTTGCTTGTACCCTTACTTACCGTTAAACACATCCCCGACAATCTCACCCGATTTAATATGAGGAACTAGTTACATGTGAACTGTTTGAGATTTTTGGGATTTGGTATTGTGGTTTTCAAGTTTTTATTTAAGTTTTTTGAGGTTTCAATGCTATTTTTGACATATTCGGGTGGTGTTCTATGCTGCTGAAAGTGAAGCCTGTGTAAAACGGCAACGGGCAACTCAGCTCAGAAATCTTCAACTTCATGATTTAAATATTCTAAATGTCTGGCACCTGTCAATTGCCTTTCAATATAAATCAGAAACACAAAACCTTTGGACATTGCCTTAATTATTCCGTGTCCAATTTAGTTAAAAGACCTTAGTTGGTGAACTTTGATTCCTCAGTAAATAAAATACAACTGATTCAAATTATAGTTTGGTGGAAACATTTTATAACAACCATTCACAGAATGTTATGCACCTTCATACAAATGTTGATACAACCGGTACTTAAATGAATTATAACTATTTTTTTTTCTCACAGATTCATAGCTACCTCATTTGCAAATTTTGAGGATGTTAATCGATTATTACTCGTAAAAAATTCCTGGTGAAACCAAAATCAGACTTTAATTCGTGCGGCCACTTCAATCAATTTCTAGATTATTACTCTGTTAAAATCTAGACTATAAGGCTTTTTCTTCTCTTGAAAGTTGGTTGTACCTGATGGTTGCTTTCCAGATCAAGATCGATGGTTACATTTGATAACCTAGTACCTTGATTAGCTGGAGTCATCCTTTTCAAGCTGATATGATATCTGGATATTCGGCAGTCTTGTCATTGTGACCCTTTTATCCTAAAAATTGTTCATTTGAGACTTTATACCGTTGAAAACTTTTGATCAGGGGGTCACGAAATGTCAATTGTGACATAATTGATATTTTGGCATTTTTGACTTTTCTGGCCTCTGCCGTTTTTAATATGTTTGTAATTTTTGACATTTCTACAATTTAGATATTTTTAACATATTCGGCGTTTTTTACTTTTTTTGACTCTTTTGACGTTTTTGACGTTTTTAACATGTATGATCATATATAAAGTGAATCAAGACGGTGATTTAATGATGATAAGCTGTAGTACTATGAAAATTAATCAATAATAACTGTTTCAATAGAGAATGTTTATTTTGGTTTTCTTTTGTGAACAGGTTGAATATGACGTATTTGTTTGACAAAAATTCAATTTATTTAATCGACTTTATAACTTACCTATCAATTTATAATCTGTATAATGTAATGCAAGAATTCAAAAACAACCAGTTTTGTTGTATTGTAACAAATTTGGAGAATTTTCTTAATATAATATTTTATTTTATACACTAGTAAAGTTATACTTATTGATTAAACGTCGCAGCATACATCTAATATTAAGAAAGTGTATATATTAAACATTTGATTTTACTGCAACATATGTATTTGCAATTATCGATATAAAAATATTGCTGGGATGCTGCAACGTAATAGTAATATTTCTGGAAATATTATGAAAATATAACAAATATTACTTTATAATAGAAATATTGCTGTAAATCTCACTCAAATATTACAGCAATATTGCTGAAATATTATTCTCAATGCAATGTGTAACATATAAGCAAACATTTAATAAACAGAATGTATTACTGTGATATTTCTGCAATATAACTTTATTCTCACTCAGATATCGTAACAATACTGCTGCAATATTATTGGCAATATTACTGTGATAAAATGCTAGCGGACATTTAATATTTAGAAGGTACTCGTATTACTGATATATTTGTGCAATAGGTATGTTTTTATTCTCAGTCAAGTATAGTAACAATATTGCTGAATTATGATTGGCAATATCGCTGTGATAAAATACTAGTGGAAATTTAATAATTAGAAGGTATTACTGGGATATTTCTACAATATATCTTTATTCTCACTCAAATATCGTAGAAATACGACTGCGATTTTATTGGTAATATAACTGTGATAAAATACTAAAGGACATTTAATATTTCTGCAATCTGACAGTAATAATGATTCTTTGCAATACTACAGCGATATTGTGACATTGTCGTGATATTGTTGCAATATGTAATGTTATATGGGGATATTTTTGACAATTGTCTTTTTTTACATTTTTTACATTTTTACGTTTTTGACACTTGAGATTTTTGAAATTTTCGACAATTTGAACTATTTTGACTTTTTGACATTTATGGCATTTTTGAAAAATTCGATATTTTTGACATTTCTGCCATTTTCGACATTTTTTCAACTTTCTCACATTTTTTATTTTTCTGACAATTCTGACAATTCCTCAAATTTATAATTACTATTTATGTAGATTTTCGCAATACTGTTGACATAGTAAATCATAAACGCCTAATACTGAAATTCGCTGACAATGGTATTAGAGATTTTGCATTGAAACTGTTGCTGGGTTAAGATAATTACGATATATAGCTAAAGCAATAACATTAACGTTGAAGTTCCTCAAATAACCGTACTCGGACTGCTTTTATTCACAGTATATATGCCCGAAATTCGCATTCGTTACCTATTTCGTCATTTTGACGACTTCGATAAAACTTGTTGGCAAGAAGATGACTGGTTTTTGTTTCAGGGAACATTCAAGAAGTATTGCCTAATTCGGTGTGAACCATGTTATTCTTTCAATGCCCATAGAATAACCGAAATGCAATTGATTCTGTAGGATCAAATTAAATGTAAGACTGATATTCACTTTCACTTTCGGTGTCTTTATTTAGACAATAATAAATCCACTTGTTTACAAACAGTAAGTAATACTATTGACTTCTATAGATTCAATTCACACAGCAATATAAAACCCACCAATATAAATTTCAGAATAGTCCTTTTATTATTATCCTAGCCGGTTGCATGTTTGTGTGTTCTTTTTTTTTCTTTTGGCGTCGTAAAATATGAATTTTATAACTCTGCTCCCCGGGTTTCGGTGAATAGGATAGACAACGTCATTGATCCTCTTGACCACCTCATATGGAACATCCAAGGCTGCTGTGAGCTTTGTTGTTTACCTTTGCTCCTCTGGGGCTTGTACAGTCAGACATTGGCCCTCTCTTGGAACCCGACCGAATTGGCCTTAAGGTCATATCGGGTCTTTATCCGATCGCTGGTGACCAACATCTGTGGTCGGGCTAGTTCGTTTATTGCCAGCCTATTCTGTCGGAGTTGGTCGGCATAATCGTTGGTTTCTTGGTGCGCTTCTTCTGGTGAACCAAAAGCCAGGTAACAGGGTAATCTCATCTGCTTTCTGAATAGTACCCTTGCTGGAGTCAGCCCTTTGCTGTTATGGACGACTGAGCGATAGGCCAACGGGATAAGGAAATATGCTCATCCCAAGCACTTTGGTTACTGCTGACGACCTTGGACAGATGTAGTACCAAAGTCTGTTGAATCTTTCCACCATTCCGTCTGACTGAGATGCAAAGGTGGTGTTTTCGTTTTCTTGATGCCCAGCATCGTACAGACCTTCTGGAATACATTGGATTCAAAGTTACGCCCTTGGTCAGAATGTAACTCCAACAGGACACCAAACCTGCTGAATAACTTTTCTATCAGCACTGTCGCCACACTGGTTGCCTCCTGATTGGGTATAGCATATGCCTCAGGTCATTTGCTGAAATAGTCCATTGCGACCAAAATGCTCAGAACCTGAAATGTACCTGCGACATCAACGGCAATTCTCTCAAATGGGACGCCCACATTGTATTGCTGCACTCTGTCCTTCGTACGGGTCTTCAGATCCTTGGTGGCCGCACAGGTGTCACATTTCCAGCACCAAGCTGTGATGTCTTCGAAGTAATTTACCCAGAAGTACTCTTGGCGAATTTTATCCAAAGTTTTATTCATGCCAAGATGACCTCTGTTAATCCCACTTCTGACACAAATTTACGGTAGATTCTGTGGGTTCAATTTGAAGTTAAGACTGACATTCACTTTCGATATCTTTATTTATACAAAAATCAATCCACTTGTTTACAAACAGTGAGTAATGCTACAGCTGATTGACTTCCACCGATTCAATTCACACAGCAATATAACCATGGAACAGCTCTTCATTATTGTTTTTGTTAGAATCATTATAGAAAGGTGATTGTCGATTTATTATTACACATTAACAAAACTGGACAATCTAATACGTAGCTGTGGTTTTGGATATTCTTAACTTTGTAAGACGTTTCAAAAATTAAATTTTATTTCATCGGATTTTATTACAAAGCGAACCTTCCCTATATATATATATATATATATATATATATATATATATATATATATATATATATATATATATATATCATATATTTTGAATTATTCAGGAAACTTTTCAACTTTTTACGGTTCATTATGTTGAGCTGCAACTTTGGTTACTAGAGGTTTCATGAATCATTAAGCTGGGTTCGCTTTTCTTAATTTACAAAGTCAAGCAGTTCCACGAATAAAAAAATAAATTTTTAAGTGATTCATTTATCATTCTCAGCGCAATCTTTTTGAAACAGCGTGAGGAGCATTAAAAGATGAAATTTGCTTCTGCTAAATGGGCTCTCAGAATTATAATGTCGATTAATATGAGTTAAGTTACGGATCCCGTAAATTTTTCAAGGTCGGAAGGATATACCGAAGAAAGTATAGATACTTAGACACATCTCTTTGGTATACGGCGTGTACAAAATAAGAATCTATATATAAATAGGCAAAGACATTCTGTCCCTCAACTAATTTATTTGATTTTTGTTTTGTTTAGTGGCTATTGACGACCTTCAGTGCAGAATGCTAAAATATGTTTATAATATCGATTTATTCATTAAATAAAGTAAATTTAAAAAATAATAATTAACGTCCACAGTGCCGCCAGGGTGAGACGGATTGACTCGAATGTGAAATACAAACTGAATTGAACGAAAAACTAAGAAATTTTGTTTGGTTCTGAAAGTTATTCTACATTATCATGCTATTGAGAACTCACCCACCAAAAGTTATTATATATAATAATGACAATTTATTGGGTACTCCCAAGTTTTTCTAAATATAGTTTGTCAACTAAAATCAGAAATTTGTATTGCGTGGCAACAGAATAATATTTTATTATTTTAACATTATACATTGTTTCTATTTTAAAGGCTAATAGTTTCATACAATTTAACTAAGATTACAAAGTTTATGCTATAAATACAAATAGTGAAATTGAAGATAAATAGATCTGACATCATGGCAATGCTTCTAATTTCTCGACCAGTTCACGGCCAACCATAGATTGAATTTCAATTTGACATTTCTTAACAATGTTAACCACTAGGTTAAGTTACCTACTCAATGCAATCAGAAAAGTATCAATGTATAATTTTCAAAATTTCAATTTCAATGAACTTACAACAATTGTCAACAAATAAAGGTATTATTTAACATAAATTAACAGGTGGTGCATTGTATTTCTTAAATGTTTTGATATAATCCCCCCATGAAAACTTTTACGTAAGTAAACTAACTATTGAGATATTATAAAGGTTGAATATGTTTTTTTATTTTATGCCATGTGCAAATGAAAATTGAATAAGTATTAGTAATATATTGCCGTTTTAATTTTAACATGTCGTCTAAAATATTAGCAGTCAGTCAAAAAATGTTAAATGTTCTTTTAACGAAATGTGATATGCTGCAAATATATTTTTACTTATTTATCTAACAATATAATACATATAATGTTTTATTTATTTACGTATATCTTATTATATTTAATTCTCGCAAACTGCACTATGACAGTCTAAATTTCATTTCGGGGTTTTGGCGTCTAGAAATCGATTGCTCCGGAAAAATCGGATTATCGATTATGACAGCTGGGTTTTGAAATTAAAAGAGTTTTAATACAGGGATGATTTGGTAACACACTTGAGGTTGAAACTGCTCTTCTAAAAGAAAATTCTACAAATTGATGTATAGAATCTTATAAGAATTTTATCGCTATTTAATATTTTTAAAGTAAAAATTGCTGCTTAGGCGATTTTTGGATGGATAAAAAGTTACGTGTTCTCTTGTTCTAAATTGACTGAGATATAAGGCTTTGTATATTATAATTACACAGGGCGATTCCAGATATGTTAGAAATCATTTTTTTCGTGTGTGGCACACAAGCAGTTGCATATATAAGGTGTTTAAAATATAGAGTAGTTATAACTAATAAAAATAATTATATAGGGAAGCCCATTAGCGGTTGAACTTATAGGGTTCTTGGAATAGAGGGCGCAATAGCATTACAGTTATACAGGGTGGTGCAGAAAATATACAGAGATGCATATACAGGGTGGCGGAAATGGAAATGCAACATTTCGTAACCCATAAGCAGTAGTATATATAGGGTAGATGAAATATAGGAATTATAGATAAACAGAATGATTATAAAAGATGTTAGAAAAGGAAATGATTTATATAGAGTAGCCCACGATGAGTTCCATGTATATAGTTACAGGAGATAGTTAAAAATTTCATGAACAAAAAGAGTAAATACGGTCGCTTATAGGCAGTGGCATATACAGAATGGTTTACCGGGTGGTTCAAAAATGTTAAAAAATATTATGCGTGGTCCATAAGTAGTTGCATATACAGGGTGGTGGAAATATATAATGATATGGAATTATTATAATGAGTATTTATATATAAATGTTAGAGAATTGAGTGCAATTATAGTTATACAGGGTGATTAAAAAAATAATTATCTAGGGTAGCCCATTAGCGATTGAATTGTTGTCATATTAAATTAAGAATTACGAATTTGAACACAAATAAAGTCCTATTAATTATATCTGAAAAACAACTTGAATTTCGTTACTTATTTGTAGAAGTGAGATTTAAGACCGACACTGAGGTTCCGAATCTGGATCCGTTCCGTGTAATTGCTGTTCTCCTTTAAGTCCTAAGATAGAATGTCACCATAAAATTTTGACGGTATTTCACCTGCCAGAGATATTGACACAATTGGTCGAATTTCGACCACTGGGCTAGCTAGTAGCTATTATAAGTTAAATTAGGAATGAAATTTACAATTTAAATACATCCTCAATAGGATACTATCTTTTCGTATTTTTGGACTTATTTGCGAATTTAGAATTGATTTATTTCGGACAATATTGTAATAGCTATTAAAGAATAAAAATACTATCAGACTGTCAGTTTTGGAGCTGAATAAGATAGCATTCACATGTATTTAGTACGGGATTTAATAATGGAAAAACTATGTATTCAATTTTATTTAAGGGCGGTATCATGTTCTTAATTTATATCCATGTTGTTCCACTTACAATAATGTCCGAATGTTTTGAGCTGCTCTCATTTATATCTCCATAGTTGGCCAATGACTGGTGAAATAATCTGTGAAAGAGGTTCCTGTTAGTACCTCAAAATAGTCACTAGCAAAACACGGGGCTGCGATTTTTGAAATAGCTATTTTATGGTTACACAATAGAAGTTTTATCAAGTCGATTTCGCAGTTTGAAAGATGTATGTCGATTATTAAATCTGTACTAATCACTAGATGCAAATATATAACGATACTTGAATGAGGGCATTCTTGTCCAAAACTTCAGGATACAAAAATTTGGCATTGTCAAAACCTGTGCCATAAAATAACCATGTTAGAAAATTTAGAAATACAATTAGGCTTAAGTTTTTCTAAGAATATCAGACTAAATAATCAGTTAAATTGTAATACCAGTTAAATTAGAATATACTAATTTATTTAGTTCGAGTTGTTGATAACATAGTTAGTATATACTTAATACTTATTTAAACACATAATCCCTTTGATTTATTGAAACAACTCCTTAATTAAGTTTACAGGTTTGGTTTTATTTTGGCGGTCTTTCATGGGTTTGTGGTCGTGACTTGAAAATTACACAAGCCTGTCTCCAAACTAAGGTTATTCCTATGTATTCAAGTGAATGATAGCTTACAAAGTAAATAATTTGTATTTGATAATTTTTAGAATAAAATGGGTTTTTCGTACAACAAATTATTACAAAAGTGACTTGATTAAGTTAAAGTAATTCTACAGAAAAAACATTAAAGATTATGCATGCCCTGTTTAGCTGCCAATTACGAGATTGCTTCTGCTGGCGGTGGTTATAATAATATCACTTAACATTCGTTACGTTGTAAAAATTTAAAAATTTAAAAATAAAAATTTATTAAAAATCTAGATGTTAAGGATAATTTCATTGAATACGATTAAGCACATTAATATTGGTTACCAAGGCATTGCCAAAATTCACGACTAAAACCAGTAAATACTCGTACTAAGGATCTATAAATTATACTTTCATAAAACCGCTTTAAAAAATACGATAAATTTATTATTCCTTCTTTTGAAAAATATTATACTGTAAAATAGATATGTTTGTAATCAAAACAAATATTTTTCATCAAGTCTAGATTTGTTCTAATTGATAAGTTACTTTCCTCCATAAAAACTTGATCTAGCTCAATAATGTTAAACGTTATATCAACTAAATATTCAAATTAAATCAAATGGAATACGGAGAGCTTTTATATATACATTATTCATGAATTTCATAGTCTGCTAATGGTTTGTAGTCGATAAGATATAACTGATAGCATTAATATTTAGTTAATGTAAGAATCTATAAAACATTAACTTTTTACAACCAAAATTATTTACATATAATTCGATTAAGAACTACTTCTGTGATAGTCAATGACTATAATCAAATAAAATTTATATAATAATAAGTTTTTTATCACTAAAAATGTATTCCACAAATTACATAAGTGAGTATTCTTTAAATAGTTAAAATTTACCGAAAAATTAAATAAACTAAAATTCAATTTCAGTTGTAATATATACACAATGATCAATATGTCACGATACTCCTGGATTTCTAGGAAATTTCGGAACATAAGGACAAAATAAAGCACTAGTAGCCTATAGTTTCCGCCTGGCTATCTAGATCAAACGTCTAATTAGATCGTTATAGATGGCGCTCAAAATTTGACCCTGTTATGACCTCAGTTGGCCCAAGTTTCATCCTTGAAGTCAAGTCAAGGATAAAAATCAAATAAGTTCTAATACTGAAGGTTACCGAAGTGTCTTAGGAGAAAACGAAAGTAATGCTTCTAGGTCTCTATTAATTTTCCCTGGCAATCCTTAATTATGGACCTAACCTTGTTCTTAAAAAATCATTTCAAGGTTAACTGGATACTTTAAAACGTGACACTTAGTTTGATGCCAGAAATAGATTGTGCACAAAGTTCCTCCTCAGATATGTCTAATAAAGGGTGTTCGTTTTAGAGGTATAGAAACTTGAAATGGAATAAAACAAAGATATTTTTTAAATTGACATGAAATTTACTTTATTCGAAAGGTAATCATTATAATTTAAATATGACTTCTAGCATATGACCGCCACGGCTGGCACGGACGTAGTCAAATCTGGAGGTCCAATTTTCGATGACTTTTTCCAACATTTGTAGCCGTATATCGGCAATAACGCGGCCAATATTGTCCTCCAAGTGGTCAATCGTTTCGGGCTTCTCGGCGTAGACAGGCAACTTCACGTATCCCCACAGAAAATAGTCAAGCGGCGTTAAATGGTACGTGAAACTATGCGGTTACCAAATGTTTCTTTCAATAAATCAATTGTGGCATGAGCTGTGTGACATGATGATTGTTCAACTGATGAACTAAAAAGTTAGTAATCATGGCTCTATAGCGATCACCATTGACTGTAACGTTCTGGCCAGCATCGTTTTTAAAGATTTTAAAGAAGAACGGACCAATTATTCCACCAGCCCGTAAAGCACACCAAACAGCCAGTTATTCTGGATGTATCGGTGTCTCAACATGAACTTAAAGATTTTCATCATTCCAAATACGGCAGTTTTGTTTGTTGACGTATCCATTCAAACAAAAGTGAGCTTCATTGCTCAACAAAATTCGCTTATGAAAATCGGGATCAACGGCAATCTTGTTTTGGGCCCATTCACAATGTACGCCTTGCTAGGTGATCATGTGGCTTCAATTCTTGCACGAGTTGAAGTTTGTAAGGACGCAAACCAAAATCTTTCCGCAAAATCTTCCATAAAGTGGATGAACACATATATCCAATTCCTGTGCACGATGGCGGATAGACTGATTCGTGTTTTCCTCTAGGCTACGCTACAGCAGCAATGGATTCTTCTATACGCACTATACGACATCTCTGTGGAGGCCTATTATCATTTAGAGTAAACTTGGTGCGAAAACCTTGCATAGTTAATCGAATTAATTGCTCTGATGGAGGATTATGTTGACCGTGAAATGGACGTAGTGAGCGATACGTATTTCAAATAGAAACATGTTTTTCAAAATAAATGTACACAATTTGGAAGCGTTGTTCAAACGTCAGTCTATTCATGATGAAATGCCAAACCAAACTAAACATAAATCACTTGATAGCTGACAAGATGGCCGCCGGTTAAAAAAAAACTTAAAGTTCTATACCTCTAAAAAAAACACCCATTACTTACACCCCATTTACCCAGGTAGTAAAGAGAAGCCGGTGTATGATCTGGCCTTTTAACCAAGGCATTTTGAAATCCAGGTGGTTACAGTAAGATCTATTCCAGCAGACCATTAAGTGTTTGGCAATGTGGAATGCGATCGTAGTGACTACAGCCTTACTTTTTCTCTTTTTTTTAATTTTCGGAGGATTAGTATTACTCAAAATTTTAAAAATTATAACCTAAATCGTGCACTTATCATTCTGCATACTTCCGAATACATTTCAAGCATCGTTACCAACTGTGTTATACATTAGGGGCAACAAGATTCTTTTGATATCAAAAACTGTTAATTCACTTCATTGCAGCACAAATCTACATTTTTCAATATTTTCTGAATCGTAAAACTACTAAATTTAGCAATACTCTAAATTTCAGTTCAAGTATATACGATTACTACAATATGTGTAAGCAGCTATATCTAATCTTCCTTACGTCTACACTCCATAGTTTCATTGTAGCAAAAGTCAAAACGTTTCAATAAACTACAGCCATACTTGAACGTAAAATAAACATCAAGATCAGTATCAAATTCAATGATACCCAAGGATAGGCCATTAGTCCCAAGATGTATAACGTTTTTGTTTCTGACCTAATATAGATGGTGAATATCTAAGTCTTCTAAAATCTGCTGATGATATTCTCTGAATTGTCAAAAGTTCAGAGAAACATCAGAATCAAATAACTGAAATCAGCGGAGTTAGTAATGCGAGAGGCAACAAATAAACATCAATGAAAAGACGATACTGTGCAACAAACTAGTTAATATTCAGGACATCATAATAAAATAATATAACCCCGGAAGTAGTAGAAAAGTACACAGGGAGTTTCATTTGACTTTATGAGTGAGAATATCTCCAAAAGTATGCACCTTAGTAACCAGGTTTCAAAATTACCTTGATCTTGACCCGGAAAATTGTTTGAAAGTGAAGCTGATTTTGTTAATAGAAACCCCTCTTTTTGTGTATTTGGATAAACTAGAAAACAAACTCTTCTTTTTTAAATCAGTTTTTAAATTAGGGTCGTACTTGGGTCATGAATGGACTACAACAGTTTTTGATGTCAAAGTATTCCCTAAATATGGGACAAAGTTAATAACAAATTTATTCATGGACTTAACTACTGATGATATGTTCTACGTAACCACCGTTTTCCACTATTCGTAAATCAAGTCTGTTTAAGACATTTGTTACATTGAATAATAAATAGCTATACAAGCACTTCCCATGTAGTCGGCTACTGTTCATGTAGGAAGTTTTTCGAATATTTCCAAGAGTAAAAGTCAGAGGTAGTTAGATCAGGCCACGTAATCGCACCACAACGGACAATTCGGTTGTTTGCGTAGTGTTGACTTAGAAAGGTTGTTAAAATACTTGCGTAATGTGGACGTGCATCATCTAATGGTATTGACATCCTCTTCCTAGTCTCAAAGTCAAGCTCTTAAAGCACATATATTTTACAAGAATTACAATGTTTGACAATATTATTTGAAAAAACACCTTTTACGGTCGCATGTATCTAAAATAAACAGAAAAATTTAACTTGCGTGGGTGGTATTTTGAAGAAACTCAATAATCTTTAAGCATTTGATCATTGTTTTCTAACAGTACGGATTTATGGTTGTAAAATTGGTTTTTAAAAAAGGAACCTTCTAGTTATACATTAATCAATGGACAGATTTATGACCGGAATAATATGAAAAAGACCGAAAGGATAAGAAACAAAACTAAAGTCCCTGAAATGGTAAAAACATGTTAACAGGAAAATAAGAAAACAAAATCAAAAAAACGATTATAACCATATAATTTGATCTGAGTTTGTACTATATACATTTTATACGCATTCCATGCCACCTCAGGACGAAGTGTACTGGGCACTTAATTTTGGTTAGGCAGTTGTCAAAATTCAATGAGCAATTCTGATCCAACGTGGCCATTTAAAATAAGATCATGTGGTCACTTTTTTGGATTTCATATTTCTAAAGTTGGGGTATTAGGTGCTAGGAATTTGGTCTTAAGAGTACCAGTTGTATTAATTATTTCGTCATTAATGTTAACAATTATCAAAATGTATTGACCAATATTGTGAACACATCGTTAACAATAATAATAATTATTAAAAAAGGTGTTATTTTATTCTAGAAGAGTTTGAAATTGTTAGCTCACCATAAACATTTTTCTATTGGCCAATTTGTCAATGACCATTTTATAGCAAATTCGGATCATTTCTTTGCATATCAGATATATCAAATTAGCCGGCTAATTAAAGGGTATTGCACAACATTCCGAATCAGACATTCACTTCAAGTAAAGTCAATGACATGTAGTAATCGAGTTTAAATTAACCAGATAAATATCTAATTACTCAGATCCCTTCATGTGCAGAAATTAAATTCGTGTCATAATTCTGTGTACAGATTCATAAGTAACATATCCAATTTCATGGCTTATTTATTAAAGGAATTTCAAATTATTCACCTATGATTAGTATGAAGTTAACTTGAAACTAATGGTTATGCTTCTTTCGCTAGTCTATGCTAATTAGCTTTGGTGATTGACCTGACGACTAATGAGAAGCTATTGTATTGGGTGTTTATAAAAAGATTAATTGATCAGTATCAATGTGAAATTATCAATAGGCTACTTAGTCTACTAGACGGTAGCTTAGGGGTCTTGTATCTCTTTGTACTCAGTAAAAAATAGTAAAATTTTAAAATAGATGAAAAAAATTAACAAAAACAGTTTACTATGACTCTATTTAATATATTGTCGATCGTTATATAATAATATTTACCCACAAACTTGACAATAGGATATTTGGCACTCACACCCCCTAAGGTATAGATGCCGTGCATTTATGGGAAAATTCATTAAATCCTAAATATACTAGATATCAAAAGAACTAAGCTCCACAAGTGTTTTTGCTAGGATATTAGGCCCATAGTTGCTGTCATGGATGGAGTTACTTATTGCTGAGCCTCTGTACTATTCCTAAAAAGAAAGCATCACTTTATAAAAATGTTTGACCAGACCGAGGTATTTTAATTGTATTATGGATTTTAGGAAATATTTCTGTTGTTAGCAAGACAATTGGAACAGTTCAGATGTTATTTAAATCTGTTTTTGGATTGAACCTCCATATTTCTGTGTTTGCTATAACGAATTTAATTTCTTTGGAATAACCCCGTTTTCAATGGCAATAAAAAATTAACACAACTGGATAAAGAAATTAAAAATTTTAAAAGTTGAAAATTAATTTAAATTTAAGATAACTATAAAGTTCCTATTAATATTGTGGCTGTTAATGTTCGAAAGGAAGGAAAAGAATCCGTCTTTTTTTCAGCTACACCCAATACTATCTACAATTTCACCTATATTTATGGTCAACATAAAAATTTACTTACTTTATTCTTTTTTAGGATTCCGTTTATACAATATACGGATACCCTTATAATATCACTCCGGATTTCTGAATCTGTCTCATCACAGCAATTTTCTCCGAAACTACTAGACGGAAGAGGTTGAATTTGGTATCAATGTATAGTTTGGTGACCCGATCAGGAGTACATATCGTAAAAAAAGAAGTTTTGATTTTAGAAGTACTTCTAAAAACATCGACCGTTTTCTCCCCCCCCATCTCCGAAACTACTGAGCCTAAAATTTGGTCAAAAATGGGAAATATAGAACGTTGCCCGAACTATACAGGAAAAATAATGAGAAACCATTAATATTAATTTTGGGGGGCAAATTATAGAATTAAATAAAAATTTAAAAATATTTTTTTTTTCAAACGCATCATGTAATACATCAAATGAAAGGTTTCATTGTGAGGAACATAAATATATTTTTTTCATATTTAAAAAAAATTAGTAAAAAGATATTTCCAAAATTTATTATTATTTTTTAACGCATCATGCAGTACATCAAATGAAAGGGCTCATTATGAGGAATATAAATATATATTTTTCATATTTTTAAAATTAATTGTGAATATATTAACATAAAGATATAATAAATTCTCATTTCTCGCTTTATTTCCGAAACCATACTACCTAATATTTTAAAAATAATTAGTGGTACTGGGGCTCACTTGAAATTTATAAGAAAAATTATAACAAAACCCCCATAGTAAGTTTAGGGACAAATTATACAATTAAATGGAAAATAAAAATTCAATTTTCAAACGCATCATGTAATATAGCAGATAAAAGGCTCATTATGTGAATTACAAATATATCATATTTTTAAATCATTTGTTTAAAGAATATTAACAAAAATATTAATATCGACTTAATTCCCACTTTAGAAATTATATATATTTTATTTGTATTTTTAAATAATTTATATAACAAGTTTAATAATTTATAAATTAAAACTTGACCTATTTTGCCCTTTATCTTCCAATCAAAGAAACTCAAAATTCAGACAGTAGATTATAAAAGGCTTCCCTGAAAGTTTATTAGTAAAATAAAACTCTAATGTTAATTTTTGGGGGCCTAATTAGATAATTAAATACATATGTATTCTTATAAAAATCCAGCGAATCCTGAAGCAGATAAAATAAAAAGTCTATGTGTGGAAAATGAAAGTGTATATTTTAAATAAATGTAAAACTCTTCCTTTAAAAGATATTAGCTTAAATATAAGAAAATGCACTCATTCCCTGCTTGTCTGAAACTGGAATATTAGAATCTTGAAGGTGGTACGGAACGCTTAGTATCCGAGTCCAACTCGCACTTGACCAAATTATTTGGTGGTATTCTGGAATACCAGTTGTTATTTTTCACATAGAATTCATAGAATTTTTACCAGTACCTTCCCCTTATATGGTCAGCTGATATGATTAGGTATAATTTACATCTGTTACCGATATATTTATTATCTTTCATTGGATTCAATTTATTTATTCTTTGTGCATAAATTTTCACAGAACGTGATGACGTCAATGTCGGCAATATATGATGATATATACTACAATAATAATATTAAGAACATTTCATTACTTTCAACATTTGTTGTTGTTGTTGTTGCTGCTGATAATGATCGTCCCTCAGCTACAATCTTGCGTAAGACATTATGTTCGGGAATATTAAGCCTCGTTTTAAATATATAGAGAAGTTATAGTAAAAACAAAATATTTTTATAGGATACAGAAACTGAAATAAAGAAAATGCACTTGAATAGTGTTATTTTTGGAACGTCAGTCATTTAATGCAACTCATGAACAACAACTGGACTTATTAATTATTAATTAGGTTAATATTTATATACAGGGCAGGGGCGGATCCAGACACGTGCTTCCGGGAGGGTGGCAATTTCGTGCTTCAGGGGGCGGGGAAAGATCCAGTACTAAATTTAACTAAATAAAATTTTAAACCCAGATTTATTGGGTTATTACATTAAACATAGTTGTTAAGAGGTTTAAACCGGTAGAAGTTACCTTCAACTAGGCTTTTGGAGTTACTAACTTTGAGGCTCTTGGTGGGGAGATCGCCCCCATCGCCCCCCCCTTGGATCGGCCCATGATACAGGGTGTTCCTTACTGATATGGTAATATTTAAATGGGTGACTGTTGGACGCATTTTAAAAAATAATATCATCTGAACGCATGATCTGATCTGATACAAACATATATATCTTTATGACATGTCGTCTTTGTATATGAGGGTGTATTTTCGAAACTATAAACAATTTTTGTTATTTCTACCAGAGTCATCGGTTCGGGGTTTATATTGAATATCTTTGGAAAGAAATACTACACCACTGCTTTCTCTAGAGTTTCTTCCCCAAACGCATTGGTTTTGCTTAAACAATGAAAATCGTCTTACTTCAGGATCGCTTCAAATATAATGCGGTGATTGTGTGTGAAAAACTTGTTTTTAAGGTAATTACTGCAATAGTATTTCAACGCGGACTTCAGCTTGCTGAAGGTGAGTTCATCCCGGGTTAGAATTATCTATGAATTATTATTTACTAACAATACTAACATTGCAGACTTGTCCAATTATTCCCGATTATACCATGTAGTTTCACACAAGGTAACTAATAGAATTCCTAAATCTTCTAAAATGTTAATGTAAGTTTTATGCACTAAAGTTTTAAGGTACCGTATAAAAAGAAATCCAAACTAGGGGGCGGGCGGATCTTTCTGGCTATTGCTGTGGTCCTCCACAATATAACTATAACTAAATTACTTCATACAATAACGATGTAATAAGCACGAGCTCCTTTTTGGATCCACTACATTCGATGCCTTAACGCAATCACTACTTCTTCAAGTAACTACTTCTTCGAGATTATGGAAATAAACCCTTCCACCAAGGCGTTCTAAAATATGGGTCAATTAGATAATTACTAATATTTTCTGCCCATACGTTAACCGAAAATTCGTTTATGTTATGGGAGATTTCTTCAGCATACAAATGATTATTATGGAAATTTTGAACAGCATTCGGAGAAAAAATCTCTTTATCTGTGGATAAAATTTGTGACTCAAACTTCAGATTTGATGTAATACTCAGACAGAAGTTCACACCCTGTAGGAAATCCCTAGGAATTAATGCCTTTACTCTTAAAATATGGTATGGATATAACAAAAAATTAACAGTTTGGTGATCAATACTCAGATCTGTAGCTATCTTCTTCGTACTCGTCCCAAAGTATTCGTCGATTTCTTGCAGCTTGCAGGGCTACCTCCCGATGTAATTTTAATGAAACTACCAGTTTCACGACGTAGGCCATGAATATTCGAAAAGAAACGGTAAGACCCGATTAATATGTCTTTTTGATAAATGTGTCTGGCTTCTGTTACATTACCACCTGTGCCGCTATATACATCAGCATTACCGCCATTTCTGCATTAGTGAAATTTGCCATATTTACTAATATTCCACAAAGCAATGAAAATAAAATAACTTTACACACAAAAAGATCATATGATGAGATAGTCTTGAACACCAACCAACTTACTTTAAGTCAACATGTTTTGGCATTGATCTTTGTAAAACTTAATTTATTTCAAGATCATTAGATTTATGTCTCCAAAAACTTTTAATCAGTATTGCAATATGAAGCAATTTGAATTTTATTATTTAAATATGACGAAAACATATATCTTTAGAATCCTCATTCATTAATTTGCTTCCAGCCGACATACAAACGATTTTCATGCAACAGTCACCGTGTCAGATTTTTTAGCAATTTGATCCTAAAATACACTATTTTGATTGTCTTAAGCGAAAACCATGTGTATGACAAAAGATTTGCTTACAAATGATTGTTATTATTAAAAATAAGAAAGCAATTTCTTGCTATTTCTTTCTCCAAAAACATTTAATGTCAAACCTGTATAGTAGTAATAATAAAAATATTTATAGATCATCAAATACTCCTGTGTAAAAGACTTCATAAAGAGACAATATTACCAGAGTTATTATAAAAAAAGGTTTTTTGAAAAATTTAATATCCTGTATCTCAAAAGTTATAAAAAAGGTTTAAAACATACGATTTTTTGTTACGCTGGGTTTAGCAGTTGCTCCCTTTATTATTAGTTGTTTAATAAGCAATACCCTGTATAAATAATATTAAGTCTAGGAATGAGCTAAAATTTTCAACAAATTTTATTATTCCCAATAGTGCCCTAGTTAATGAATCATAAAGAGTTTTTCTTTTTCGACAATAAAACCAAAGTAAGCTTTCAATTTATTCAGATTGCACTTATAGCATAGCGTGCTTACTTGTAGTTAAATTCTACAGGTGTTTTATTGGCGTTTCTTGAAGCAAGTTAATCAAGTAATACCTACATAAAGTGCTAATTTCATTAATTAACTTGCCCAGATCTTCAATTTGTAAAACTTGCAGTTTCGACAATGTTGCGATATTTCAATAAATCTGTGCAATTTAGTATAATATGCCTTTTTGCAGAAAAGTATCTAAAGACATGAAATATTTATGAAATACCTTCAAAGATTTATGGACAAAATAGTCGAAGTCAAATTAAAACGGTTTTCAATACCAGCAAGACCATACCCCAAAGAAATAACGGTCGAGGTAATTACCAAATACCTTGTCAGGATTGTACACAAAGCTACATCAGTAATATTAATAGAAGAATTAAAAATCAGATGTATGAACACTCCCTATAGGTTCTCAGAAAGGATCCAACTTGGCCAACAGAAGAACAATGCACTCGAAAGCAAGGGCATATCATTATATAATAATTTGGTCAAGTGCGAGTTGGATTCGCATACTTAGGGTTCCGTACCACCTTCAAGATTCGAATATTCCAGTTTCAGACAAGCAGGGAATGAGTGCATTTTCTTATACTTACCCTAATATCTTTTAAAGGAAGCGTTTTAAATTTATAAAAAATATACACTTTGATTTTCCACACATAGACTTTTTATTTTATCTGCTTTAGGATTCGCTTGATTTTTATCACAATACATATGTATTTAATTTTCTAATTTGGCCCCCAAAAAGTAACATTAGAGTTTTATTTTACTAATAAACTTTCAGAAATGCCTTTTATAATCTACTGTCTGAGTTTTGAGGCTCTGTAGATTGGAAGAAAAACGGCAAAATAGGTCAAAGTTTCAATTATAAATTATTAAATCTGTTATTCAAATTATTTAAAAATGTAAATAAAATATATTTTTCAAATTTTAAATAGTGTAGTTTCTAAAGTGGGAATTAAGTCGATGTTTAATATTTTTAATATCTTTTATACAAATGATTTAAAAATATGATATATTTGTAATTCGCATAATGAGCCTTTTATCTGATATATTACATGATGCGTTTGAAAATTGAATCTCTATTTTCCATTAAATTGTATAATTTGTCCCTAAAATTATTATGGGGGTTTTCTAGCAATTTATTTTCCGTTTAATTCTATTATTTGGATGCCAAATAATAGAATTAGGGATTTTTTTTCATATTTTTCCTATAAACAAAAAAATGTGGTCTTAGAGTTTGGGAAATAACGGGGAGAATGGGTAATTTTTTTAAATATTTTTTAATATATTTTAAAATATTCATTTTAAAAAAATTAAAAAAATATATTTGCACCTATTCGTCATAATTTTTTATTTTCCATTTAATTCTATAATTTGCCCCCCAAAATGAATATTAGGGTTTTTTTCTTATTTTTCCAGTAAAGTTCAGGTGAGGGGCTATACTTCCAGTTTTTCAAAATTTTTCAGCTTATGGTTTCGGGGATAAGGGGGGGAATGGGTAAACTTTTTTATATTTTTGTTAATATCTTTTAATTAATTTATTTTATAAATATGGAAAAAATATATTTGTTTTTTTCATCATTAGCCCTTTTATTTGATATATAACATGCTGGGTTAGAAACAATTTTAATTTTATATTTTCCATTTAGATCTATAATTTGCCCCCCAAAAAAAATTAGGGGTTTTTTCTTATTTTTCCAGTAAAGTTCAGGTGAGGGGCTATACCTACTTTTTTTCAAAATTTTCCAGCTTATGGTTTCGGAGACAAGGGGGTGGAATGGGTAATTTTTTTATATTTTTGTTAATATCTTTTAATTAATTTATTTTAAAAATATGGTAAAAAATATATTTGTTTTCGTCATAATGAGCCCTTTTATTTGATATATTACATGATGCGAAATTTTTATTTAATTCTGTAATTTGCCCCCTAAAATTAACATTAATGGTTTCTCCTTAATTTTTTTTAGTTTTTCCCCCCAGAAGTACCCCTGAAATCAATTTTTTTTTCTTTTACGATATGTACTTTATGTTTTATAGTTTCGGAGATAAGGGGGGGGAATCGGTAATTTTCGTTAATATCTTTTTAAATATGAAAAAAATATATTTGTGTTCCTCAGAATGAGATCTTTCATTTGATATATTACATGATGCGTTTGAAATTTTTTTATTTTTAAATTTTTATTTAATTGTATAATTTGCCCCCCAAAATTAATATTAATGGTTTCTCCTTATTTTTCCTGTAAAGTTCGGGCAACGTTCTATATTTCCTATTTTTTTCAAAATTTTAGGCTCAGTACTTTCGGAGATCAGGGGGGGAACGGTCGATTTTTTTAGTTTTTTCCCCCAGAAGTACCCCTAATGTCAAATTTTTTTATTTTGTGATATGTACTCCTAATCGGGTCACCAAACTATACATTGATACCAAATTTCAACTTCTTCCGTCCAGTAGTTTAGGAGAAAATGGCTGTGATGTGACCGAGGCAGAAATCCTGAGTGATATTATAAGGGTATCCGTATGTTGTATATACGGAACCCTAAAAATAGGACTGAATATAAATTTTAGCTGAACAGGTTTTTTCCATTCATTTATTCGGGGTCTTTAAAATTCGTGAAGCTATAAAAATAGAAAAACGACCACTTTGCCATGTCAGTGAATATCACTCTGAAAAATCAGTCGAAATGTACTCGATTTTATATTATCAGAATAAAAAAAAATTCAACGGCTTACTACAAGAGTATTCCCTGATTTCACACAAGTCTTATATTTTACTCAACGTTTATAATCCCTATTGATCTGTACTCGTATGTACTGATGTACCTGTAATCTGAATAACAACAATAATTAACAACTGTCATGTTTAGTATCTCCCAAGTCTTCTAGAATCAAGACATTTCAATTCTTTAAAGTGGAGAGATATCTTCTTTTTGAATTTTTTGAATCAGAGCGGTCCAAATTAGATAGGTTTTAGGTCAGTCAAAACAAGTTTTTTATCTCTGTTTGATGAAAAATATTTAGTTATCCATTTATATATTTATATAAATTTGGCTATTTAAACAAAGAAGATAAAATAGATTTTGCGGGCGGCGTCAATTCAACCCGCGGGCAGTAGTTTGAACAGCTCTGTTTTAAATCATGGGAGGTTATTTACATTTGTCAGTAGAAATCAGCAGATCAATAGCAAATCAGTTGACATAACGCAAAATCGGTAGATTTACTAATTATTTTGCAATTGCGACCAATACTCAGTGCAGTTACTGTAAGTCCACGCCCTATATCTTACACCCTTCATGAAATGAGATTTCACGTGATAAAAATAAATAACATTTTTCAGCAAATATCAAATTTCCAAACTACAGCAGAGTTTCCAGGCTTTAATAAAAAACCCTTTATATTATAAATTGATATCATTGTAGTTAACTTGCGCAAAAGATTTGTTTTATGTGTTAATGTTTCAATGCAATGTCAAATTTATAAATTTCGTCAATCTAATTAGCTAAGTCTACAAGATAAAGGTTTTTTCATACCACGATTATGATTTAATTTTATGTCCGTTTTCTATGTACCGTATACTTTGGGGTACGATAAAAGGTTTTGCTTTGAAGTGAAATATCCTTATCTGAGTTCAAAGGGGTCTGCAAGCACAGTAGGCTCTGAGTTACGGAATGAGTTTTACAGCGAACAAAAGCTATAGGTAAGAAAAAAGAAAATAATATTATATTTTTTTCTGTTGTGTATGATTTACTAAGAAATCCTTTAGTGAATGTTATAAATCATATATTTTTTTTAAACGTCGTTACATTTCGATATTTGTAAATAACTTTAGTTTGTCTACTATTCAAAAGGTATTAAACTGCTAGCAATCCTGAAAGTATAGGTATCCAGGAGAATTTCTTGTTTTCAATAAAAAAATGCTTAGGTGTTTGTTTAGTTTCTCTTAAAGAAGATGCATCGCATAACACATATAAAATGTTGTTAACAAATGTTTTATTTATAATTAATACAGAACTAGAAGTTGATAGATCAGATAGTTAGCTAGCTGGTTAGTGGGTTATTTGCCAAATCTAAAAGATTTATTTTTATGACCTAAGTAATCCGCCAAAATTTCTTTGTGTCTTTACGGTTTACTCTCAAATGACATTTTTTGCCATTTCATTTTAAGTAATATTTACAAAGCTTACATTATTTACAAATTAAAACCAACATGTAATGAAATCTTTCATATTTTAAAATACTTTGAAAGTTGGTATTTCACTCTTGTATTTCTTCGTTGTAGAAACAGGTTTCTTAGGTTTTTGTATATTTTTTATGTATTGATTATTTTTAATTAACAGAATTTATTGAAGGAACAGGATTAGTGTTCAACTATATAATGTGGGTTAACATATTATCATAATATTCGATTAAATTAATGTACATAAGGGTGATTATTTATTGATACAAAACATTAGTACCGTAAATTTGCAGTTCCGTTGACCCAAGATCCATTCTAACTCATTCCTAATTTAATATTTTATCGCGAAATGAATTTCGACATTCAGGAGTTTCAGGATTAGAAAAAATATATTGTCTTGCGTTAAATGGATTGAAAAATCTCGAAAAGTTAGTATTATTCCTAATTTGTCATTTTTTTCTTAAATTTTCTATGTCCCAGTTTATTACTATTTCACTAAGCACCAAAATTACATTCAAAAGTCCTAACTTATTAGGGTTCCGTATATACAATATACGGATACCCTTATAATATCACTCAGGATTTCTGCCTCTGTCACATCACAGCAATTTTCTCCTAAACTACTGAACGGAAGAGGCTGAAATTTGGTATCAATGTATTGTTTGGTGACCCGATTAGGAGTACATAACACAATATAAAAAAATTTGACATTAGGGGTACTTCTGGGGGAAAAAACTAAAAAAATCGACCTTCCCCCCCCTGATCTCCGAAAGTACTGAGCCTAAAATTTTGAAAAAAATAGGAAATATAGAACGTTGCCCGAACTTTACAGGAAAAATAAGGAGAAACCATTAATATTAATTTTGGGGGGCAAATTATACAATTAAATAAAAATTTAAAAATAAAAAAATTTCAAACGCATCATGTAATATATCAAATGAAAGATCTCATTCTGAGGAACACAAATATATTTTTTTCATATTTAAAAAGATATTAACGAAAATTACCGATTCCCCCCCCCTTATCTCCGAAACTATAAAACGTAAAGTTTTGAAAAAAATAGATTTATAGGTTCTGACCTGAACTTTACTGGAAAAATAAGGAGAAACCCCTAATATTCATTTTGGGGGGCAAATTGTAGAATTAAATGGAAAATAAAAAATTATAATTGTTTCTAACGGCTCATGTAATATATCAAATCACAGGGCTCATTATGACGAATACAAATATATATTTTTTATTTTTTTTAAATGAATATTTTACAATATATTAAAAAAATATTTAAAAAAATTACTCATTCTCCCCGTTATTCCCCAAACTCTAAGACCTCATTTTTTTTGTTTATAGGAAAAATATAAAAAAATCCCTAATTCTATTATTTGGGGGCCAAATAATAGAATTAAACGGAAAATAAATTATTAGAAAACCCCCATAGCAATTTTAGGGACAAATTATACAATTAAATAGAAAATAAAGATTCAATTTTCAAACACATCATGTAATATATCAGATAAAAAGCTCAATATGTGAATTACAAATATATCATATTTTTAAATCATTTGTATAAAAGATATTAACAAAAATATTAAACATCGACTTAATTCCCACTTTAACTACACTATTTAAATTTTGAAACATTTTATTTATATTTTTAAATAATTTGAATAACAGATTTAATAATTTATAACTTAAACTTTGACCTATTTCTTCCAATCTACAGAGCCTCAAAACAAAGACAGTAGATTATAAAAGTCATCACTGAAAGTTTATTAATTAAAGCAAACTGTAATGTTACTTTATGGGGGCCAAATTAGAAAATTTAATACATATGTATTCTGATTAAAAGCTAGCGAATCCTAAAGCAGATAAAATAAAAAGTCTATGTGTGGAAAATCAAAGTGTATTTTTTTTCTAAATTTAAAACGCTTCTCTTAAAAGATATAAGGGTAAATATAAGAAAATTCACTAATTCCCTGCTTGTCTGAAACTGGAATATTCGAATCTTGAAGGTGGTACGGAACCCTAAGTATGCGAGTCCAACTCGCACTGGACCAAATTATTTATCATTATCCTTACAGCACCAAGGCCAAACTTACCATACAAACACAACAACTAATATTAAGTTAAAAGGAATTTGATAATTTTATAAAACAAATTCAGTAAAACAACGAAAATGAAAATTAAAAATCTTTAATGAATCAGATTCGAACTTGAATCCATACAAATGAAAATTTGCTAATCATTTGGCATTTCTTCAATACAACAAACTAATTTAACAGAAGGAACTTTCTTTGGATAAATATCTTGAACGGAACTCCACGTCGATGACACCTTATTCGTTTCATAACTTTATAGGAAGAGCTTCCTTTTCCATTAAACTTTTCCGATGAAAAAGACTGAAATGTACACTTTCAAACTGAATTTGCGGACAATCAGAAAACTCAAAAAAGCTACGATCCGTTGTGCTGAAAGATTTGATAATTTCTAGATCACTACGCATAGTTCACAAATAAATTATCCTAAAACGGAGTCATTGTAAACATTAAGTAAAATAAAAAGCAATCAAATGAATTAAGTTGATATTGTGATGAGTTATTTGGGCAACATATACGAAAGTTTTTCTCATGCTTCAATGATGATGAATGTGCTCCAATTTTTAGTTTTTCCAAAATAACAAAGCCACTTTTCATTGTATAGGTTCTAAATCGTAAATACTCCTTATAAGTAAATAAAAAATAAACATTTGCTAGTGTGTGTTATGCGACTTTTTCTCAAAAAAAAAACATAAACAGACTTAAATAACACTAAGTTCATTAATATTCTTAAATTAACTTAGAGTAACGTGAATGCCATATTACAACCACCAATTTGTGTAAGGAACTAAAATTCTACAAAACAATTTTTCAAAAGCCCGAGTGGGAAAATTTAGAAATACTATTTAAAATTTACCATTTTGGACAACTCATTACTTAAATTTTTAAGCTTTTCAGCAGAGATTTCTTTGGTTTTTGCACTATTGCGTTATGTTTAGTTTAGTTTATTGCCCAACAGAAATAAATACAATTACAGGACAAATATTATAAAGTAATGAACCATACTAATAAACTACAGTATATTAAATATTTCAAAAAATAATAATAATAACAAGAATTAAAAAAACAGAGAATATTACAAATATTACAACATAAATTTTACACACAGTTTTTTTTAAAAAAGAAATAAAATAACAATTGACAAATATTACATCATAGATTCTACCCACAGTTTTAAAAAAGATACAAAATAACAGTTGACAAAGACTTTTACTAGTAACTGAACCATGGTTGATCTGACATTTGTTGAATATACGCTTCAGCTATTGATTCAAAATTGTCATCGTTAATATCACAGATTCTAGATATAATGTTATAAGCTCTACACATGATAAATAATGGAGACTTTATAAGCACATTTGTATTTTCAAACAGATAAAAATAGATGTTATTTCTTGAACCAAGCCTTGGCGAATGTATCGGGATCATTGACAGAAGAACAGGAGAGTCAATTCTGTTGTGCCCCAATTTGTATAGAAATGAAAGGCTATGTAAATCCCAATGCATAACTAAAGATCTTATCCCAAATCTGTCAAGAAGTAAATTGTGCAATGTGCATTGATATTATCTAAAACTTCGTTTAATGTCTAAGTACTTCTTGGGAAATAACACCACAGTTCAGAAATGTTTCGGGGTCTAGGTCAGACCCCGTTGTCAATGGTTAAGAAATTTGGATAAAAAAGAAACCTTTGGTATTCCTGCAATATAAGTAGTTTTATTTCTATTGTGGTGTTAGTCCCCAAAAAAACATAAAAGTAATCAAAAAAGGCACAATTCTAAAATGTAAATTAAAATATTTGATAACATGTATTATTTGATTTCTGACGTAACTAAGAGAATTTTATTTGTAATATACAGGGTAGAACAGAAACTTCTAAAGATCATAAAATCATAAAGTTCCTTTCAAATTGGAAGAATTTGAAAGGGAGTTCTTCTCCTAGGTGCGACTTTGTTATAAGATAGTGCATTCGCCAAAATTGCGACGAAGGATTTTGTTGATTCAGTGATCCCATTAAAACCATAAGGGAAAACCTAGGAAAAACCTTATGAACTATCCCGATATTGGGTTGTTCACACGGACATGACCGTTAGCAAGAAGTACTTCGTTTAATAATGTGACGTTGCAATAAACGTTAAAAACACGGAATACCTCTCTGTATACCAGTTGTCGCGTTTCGGGCGCTTTCTTGGGGACCAGAGCATCGAAGAAGAACAACAGAGAGATGTTCGCGCCAGCAGCTTGTGTAAGTATTCTTTTAAATAATCTGAATAAATGAATAGGCAAATAATCTCGTTATTTCTATGTTTTCCTGGGAATAACACACTGAAAATGTAAATTGCAATTTATATTTTAAAGCCATTGACAACGAAGTCAAAATCGACTTTGAAACGTTTTGGTATTTTCTTTCAATATAAAGCTTTTTATTCCAATTGTGGTGTTATTCCCAAGAAAACATAAAAATAATCAAGAACATACCCCAAATAACATTTAGAAGACAAATAATCTCATCTACGAAAGATCAGTCTTAAATCTATATATAGTTACTACAAAAATAGCAATAACTAACCTTCCAATCAAACGGCCTCAAAAAGAAAATATCCATAATATTGTATATTTAAAAAAATACAGATGTCAAATGCCGGAAAATGAAAACAGTGTAAATACAGTTTGCAAACAATCACTATGTTCTGATATTACTTATGTGATATCCAATTATTTACGTACTATTGCCTGTATTTTTTTGATTTGCTGAAATAAATAATGTCTTACGCTAGAGAATAATCTCCTCTGAGTGACCTTCATATATTATAATTTATAATTTATGTAAAAAAAATCGGCAGAGTGACCACATCAGCAACGAATTTCCTTACGTTATTTTTTCAACTTTAAACCACTTATTATATTAGTGTACTTTAACAGGTTCAAAAGCGCAACCTTCATTTATTTAACTGCCTCTCTATCTCGCTCTTTCTCTCCCTCTTCCTCTAATTTGTATTCTATTCTTATTTTTTCAACATATTTTTTTCATTCTTTTCTTCATTTTTCGTTTATTTTATATAAATATCACTCTACTTCACCATATATTGGCCCCAATCTGTATATATTGCTGTTTATTGGTCACCCAATATAACTTATTGGTCTGTCATTTATTGAACCACCCGGAAAAACTACGATTCAGCTCTACAAGATATTGCAACGACACTGATATTTTTTAAATATTGTATGAATGAAATTTTTCACTTTTCTGAACCAACTTCTACAACGATAATTTTACTTTACCCTTTATCTCAACGACCCTATATACGCAACTAATTCTCACACTTTTTTAACCATACCTATAATTATACTATGAGCTATAATTCAAATAACCGAAGTGCTTATGCTTACATAACAGATTTTAACCCATCTTTTATAGCTATAATTCAACTCTATCCTTATTTGAGACCACCTTGTATACGTAATTATTCCAATATCCTAACTGCTTATGTGCTTCTTTAGATGTTTGTAACATTTTTTGATTTACTCTGTATAACTATAATTCTGCTCCACCTTCTTTTCAAGCACCTTGCATATGTAACTACTTAAGCGCCACCCAATACAACATTTTTTGAACCACCCTGTATAACTATTACTCTATTCCACCTTATATTTTAACCAGCCTACATATGAAAATGCCTGTGTACCACCGAATATCACATTTATTTTCAAAATTCTTTGAACCCACCTGTTTTAATCTAATTTTTATATTCCCTATATTTCAACCGCGTGCAATGCTTGTAAGTACAAGTGTACATATTCACACATACACACACACACATACCTACAACCGTATACCGTATAGACAAGGTCTTTTCAGTACACTGATGGAATATTTTCCACCACTTCACTCTACTTAAGCCCTTTTAAAGTACGTCACTTCAAGAAGAACTGACTACATATGAATCAAAATGAAAACTGTTGCAAGCACCATGTACGTTATACTTTCATGGCATATCTTATTATTTAAGTTTGAGATTTGTGTAGCAAATCTGACATTTACATTTACCTTCTTTTGCACATGCTTTTCCGATTTTCTGAAAAACGTTTATATTATAGAAAAGTATACCGGAATATATACTTGAAGAATACAATTTAAAATATTCAAATTGATTAAGCCGTTTTAGAGAAAACTTTGAAGATTCATTGAACTGTAGTCCCTTAATTAATGTTTTTTTTTTTTGATTATCTTAAAAACCATAAATTTCACCATATACAAAACCATTTGGTACCTTTCGTAATAGTCCTTAATACAATGGAGTTAAAATCACCAAAAATGCTTAAAAGTTTTTTGAATGGCTAAAAATTCATAAAAAAAGGATTCCGACGAATTGATAACCTCCACGTTTTTGGAAGGGGGTTTAAAATCAAATTTGTCTTTGTTGCTTTACCAGAGACTTGCACAGGCGAATTAAAGTTCCTTCTTTATGTTGAGGTTAGATCCCTAGAACATAGAAGAAGCTCATAAATTGGAAATTAAATTGAAATTGGTTTACTCCTTGATGATCATAACTTGATTAATTGTTGAATCGTCATTGAGTGTTTAAAATAAAGGTTTGGAGTTAGGGTGCAAAACTGTGTTTTTACATTTGGAAAATTGAGTTAATTTAATTCTTTTATTTTCATCAAAACTTGGAGTTGCGTAAAATTACCGTCAAGTGTCAAGATCATGAACTTGAAATAATTTTACCTCAATTTCATTTTCATTTCTTTATAGATATGCGAAAGTGACCTTTCTCATCGATCTCAAAATTACGTATAAACAAAACTCAGAAGAAACAAATTCTGTGTCCTATATTGTATTCAATTTAAACCTATTTTAAGATCTTTTTTCATGTATATATGTAGCTCAACTCGCTTGGCAGGTACTTGAAGCAGGTATATTAAAGTTTCCGGAAAGTAAGAAAATTTGTTCTAGTAGTAATCCTGAATATAGGTTAATTGAATTTTATGTGTGAGTACTTATTTTCCAGGAAACAGTAAGCAATATAAATAAAGATATAATAATATAAGTAGTTTCATTTTTAAAATGCTATATTGTTTTAATATATTTGCCACTTCTGAATTTCATATTTTATTTTGACTTGTTTATTAATTACAACGTCAATACGAACACTTTGTGTTCTATCATTGTCCCAGTTCCTTTATTTACGAAATCAATAACAAATAATAGAATTATATCCCCAGTTAAACTTAATTAGTCGTAAAACAAAAACAAATATAAACTTGGCGTCGAGCTAATTATTATGCCACAATCCTCCGCCGAATGAACACTGAGCGAAATAAAGTTTTCATTGTTTATGCCTCTTGAAGCGGAATCTCTTCAGCTTCCTCTTCGATACATTTTCAACAAAAAATGACAGCCAACTCACATATAAAAGAAACTTTGAAAGTAACAAAAGAAGAGATTAATTGTGAAAGTTATGAACTTTTATTAAGAAAGTTGTGAACAGAAAAATTAACACATGTCAAAAGAAATAACTTCATAAACCGAATGGAGAAAAAAATGTTATTAATATTAGAAAAAACATATTAAAGAAATCATCACGTGTTAGCAATACATTTCTAGATGACTATATTGGTCTGGTCGTCATTGGTCAAATTAGGCATTTGTCTGTAATATACAAAAAATGTGCAGTCTCTACCCAGTAAGTCCAAATTTCAATAAACTTAGATCTTTATTAATCTCTTCTTAAATATAGCGACATAATTGTTTAAATAAATAGAAGAGATTGAATTAGAAAAAAATAAAGGTGAATAATATAAAACAATTTACAGTTATTAAAAAAAGAAAAAAAAAACGATAACCTAGATACAATAAATAACAATTAAACACTTAAATAATAATTAATGAGATATTGACAAACCACACTATATATAAAACTATTGACTTTAATCAGATATTACATAAAAGAAATATATAAAACTTAACGTCACGATAAAATTTTCAGGTTACTTCACCTCTTAGACATATACTCTCTCCGAGGTGTCATTCCTTTCAACGCAAGACAATATATATAATATATATTATATATTATATATAATATATATTGTTGGTGGTCAGGGAACCTTCATCAGTTGCACTTCCCACAACTGAATGTCCTCTCGAACACTTCTTTATGTATTTGATACATTTCGTTAAATTTGAAGACGCGACATGTAAGACCGACATCTAGGATTTTCGAGAGAATTAACACACAGAGGTTCCGAATCTGGAGCCGTTCCATGTAATCGCTGTTCTCCCTTAACTCCTAGGACAGAATGTCACGATAAAGTTTTCAGGTTACTTCACCTGTCAGAGATATTGAATACTCTCTTCGAGGTGTCATTCCTTTGTCCTAGGAGTTAAGGCAGTTACACGGAACGGCTCCAAATTCGGAACCTCTGTTTGCTAATTCTCTCGAAAATTCTAGATGTCGGTCTTACATCTAGCGTCTTCAAATTTAACGATATGTATCGAATGCATAAAGAAGTGTTCGAGAGGACATTCAATTGTGGGAAACGCAACTGATTAAGGTTCACTGACAAGAAACAATATATATTATATATAATATATATTGTCCTGCGTTCAAAGGAATGACACCTCGAAGAGATTACAGTATTTGGTATTGAAAAGTAAATAAAATCACTTATAAAATAGCTCAACTGCGTACTATAATTACGTAAATTACATAAAGTTCAACGATATTTTATTCTGATTTACTTAAGCCAAAATAAAATCTTTAATGGAAGCTGCTATATAACAGATCAATTATATAATATTTTAATTCATATTGGATTACGTCATTAAGGAGATTCAGAGTTTTTCCTGAATCTCAAATGGAGGAAGGAGATCTTTCTATTTGGCTAGTTGCTAGTTGCTAGTTGCATTTCGCGTTAAAATATTAAATTTAGTTCTACGTATGAGACATATAAATAAGTATTAAAGATTTCAATCACTTTAGTAAATCACAGCTGAGGAAGTTTCTCTCCTGGAAACCAAATATTGTCTTGCGCTTGATCTCGAAAGGATATTATGAAATTTTTTATTTGGTGTGATTTCTATCCTGGGAATCACTGGGTAATGGTGATTCATACAGCACGATTCCCGATTGTAGATGTCTATGTGCTCGTTTTTTCTGAAACTTCTACATGACAAAATTAATTTATTCGTTAAAATGTTAAATTCAGTTGCATGGCTGAATCAGTTGATAGAGAAGCAACTTATAAAGGTTCACGACTAAAAGCAATAAATTGTCTTGCGTTTTTTGTATAGTTATACCTAATCTCGAACAGATTTTATAATTATACGATAACAAAAATAAACCTTGGACTTCTTACACACAAAACAATGGAGATATGTTAATTTTACGAGATATCTCTGAAATGTTGAAACGGAGTCTCTATCTTGTTTGCTTAAACCTAGTACTCACAAATGAAGTTCCTCATGAGCATTTAACAAAAAAAAAAACAAAATTTTTAACAATGTTTACTTTTTAATTTACAACAAACATTTACATTTCTTGTCAGTCGAAAATACATATATAATTAAGTATCGAGTTGATTATTAACTAACGATTTAATTATTGAGTAAATTATTTTGAATTTTAATGATTTCTTGGGTATCACCACCAATGTATGATTTTAGGTTTATGTGAGCTCACGGTAGATAAGTTCATATATTCCTCTTCAATGGATCTTGGATCTTTGATTTTCGTTATAATATCGGGAAACTGATTTAAAATAATAATAAAGATTGAATTAACTTGCACATATTCGACAGCCGCCCAGCAGAGAATTGACAATAGCTGTCAAGTCACATGTGCAAATCTGGGATTTTTCTGAGGTAAGGGCGCAAGATGAAAATTATGGGTGATTGCAGTATTAAATCTTTCTCATTGCAGTTTATTAAATTTTTAGTTACCTGTTTGTATTGATCTATTTTTCAATTGGTTTATCCGGTTAACGATTACGTGTATACCATTTAATTTTGAGTAAAGTATTTTTTTCCACTAGCTCCCACTGTCATAACATCTGAGAAAAGGTAAAGGCAATCATTTAAGTCAGTATTCACAAACATTATTAATACATTTCTCGGCACTGTGACAAAAATCTAAGATATACAAAGTGAAGTACATTTTATAAACTTTGAATACATATTATGCATATTCCTATCGAACGCTGGTGGTTAAAAAATACGTTCAGCAAAATATTTCAACAAATTATTTAAATTGCAGTTTGGGCTCAATTTATTTCAACATTATTAGCTATTATTAGTAGAAAGTTTATGGTTCCAGCTTTTATTAAAACGAAGTTAAGAATTAAAAAAATAGTATTTGTTTTTTCGACTTTTCTCTATGAAAAATGCTACAATCAATATTTATAAACATTCATTTTAAAGATTTTATGATTCTGCATAGCTTTTCTATTCACGAGTTTATAAACACTTTACACAACATAAGCAGAAAACGAAAAAAATTCAGATTTTTGAAATAATACAGATATGACAATTATAATATTTATTCCTTAAATGGAATAGAATGGGGACGATGGGTGTCAGTACTTTTTAGGGATCAAATATATATATGTTATATAAGTTATTCATCGACTTATATGAAACAACCTAGCAACAGTTCTCAAGCTGAGTCAGCATAACACGTGTCGTCTCCAGTTACCCGCAGACGAACATCCGTGAGAACTGCAAGCGCTGCGACACCTTAGTCAGCGTTCTTAGTTTATAAATTATACTTTTTCATTGTAACATCATTCATTATTACTTACAGATTAGTCTAGTTTAGTTTAACACTCATTTTGTCTTTTTATTGTTATAAAGTATTATATTGTTATTTTCAAGTTTTATATTAAAAGTTAATAATTGTGCAACTATAAATAAAATCTTTTTTAAAAAGAGAAATTTGGAAAGTGTGATATAACAAATTGGCGCAGTCAGTAGGATCCGTCTAACGTCACTAGAACACGAGTACTCTAACTGGTAGCGGCGGATTCCTATCCCTCAACGGAACAACGAACCTGGAAGAAGTCCTCACTGCAATCAAACGTAGAACACGGCGCTTTCAATGTTCCTGTTGATGTAAGTAATGGTGAATCGTCATTCGTTTTAAGTTAATTTTATTTGATTCATTTAATTGAACATTGATTTTTAATATTTGATATAATTTATTTGATTTGATCAATCGATTTATTATTTGATTTTACATATTTATCAATTTCAATTTTATTTTGATATATTTGATTCAAATGAAATATTGATTTATTTCATTAACTGATTTATTTTATTCTATTGATATATTTATTTGATTTCTTTTTATTGATATTGGTATATTTGATTTACTTATTTCATTGATATTTTTTTGAATAACTGATTTATTTGTGTTTACTATTTTAATTGGTTACAATACTGTTCTATCGTCCAAACAATCGTTTATCCCAATTAACGTATTCTACAGTATATTAATTTTCTATACCATTTAATATTCTATTTTATACACTTTATCCTCTTGTTCCAATTCTTTTATATCGATACATATAAAAATGGCACAAGCATCACCATCTCCGGTTAACACCGAAACCGAGAGATATCGGTTAACGGAAATATTTTCCGTTATACCCGAATTTGAAGGCGACCAAATTTCCTTGGGAACCTTTATAGATGCGTGTAATTGCGCATATAATATGTCCACGGCGGACCAAAAGTATTTGTTAGTGATACATATCAAAAACAAACTAAAAGGGAAAGCGGCGCAGTTAGTTAATTCAAGGAATCCCGGATCATACCTTGAAATTAAATAACTCTTGACCCTACACTTCGGAGATTCTCGTGATCTCTCTTCCCTGATTCATGACCTACAACGTCTGAAACAACTTTCAAATGAGTCCCCACTAACATTTTATAATCGACTCCAAGTTTTGAGTGCGAAAATGCACTCCTGTATCCACAAAACCGCTGGGCTTAGTCCAGAACAAAAAGACGCCCAGACCACTCTAGTGGATACAATGGTGATGAATACCCTTCTTACGGGATTAGAACCCCGTTTAGGTCAGGTAATTCGTGCCAGTAACCCAAAAGACCTTCTAGAGGCACACTCCCGGATTAGGAGAGAGCTTCAACTTTCTTATTTCGAGGATCAGAAAACGAACAAATCTGTTCCTCTCAAACCCAACTTTCAAACACGAAAGCCGACACAACCTCTTAAGTGTCTTCATTGTGGTCGATTAGGCCACATAGCCGCAAATTGCCGATTGAAAAATCAAAATGGTTCTCAACAATTCAACCAAAACCATAGGCCAAATCCTGTTGGACCCAACCAACCAACAAGGCCAAATTTCCCCTCAAACACACCCCCTGTTCAACAAGGACAACAGTTTCGTCCACAAAACTTTCAGAGACCCCCTTTTAGGTCTCAAATGAACCCTAACTATTATCGCCCATCGGTAATACAAAACAATCCTAATAACCGTCCTGAAAGGACACACCATTTCAATCAACACCAAAATGTTGATTACACTAATTATTCAGACTACAATTATTATACGGATGATAACACATACGATTATGAGAATGATCTTCAAAATTATCCTATCGTTGAACAAACGTTCGAAGATACTCCTATCGAGCCCTTTAATAGTCATCAATACCAGGATTTTCTAGCGCTTCCGAGCCTAGACCAACCTCCCGATTCGACAACAACTTTGTGCGAAGTCGAAACGCAGATTCAAAGCTTGAATCTCGACGACTTGAACCCCGACTTGAACTTCCCGGAGCAACTATTTCTTTAAGCCCACTTCTTACTGTGAACTCTAAAAATCTATATTACATTCTTGACGCTTCTTCTAAATTTAAACTTCTTATTGATACCGGAGCTGGTATCTCTATCTTCAAAGAAAATACCGTAAAGAATTTCACCCAAAGATCTCCTGAAAGGGTAACTATTCAAGGTATTACCCACGAAAAAATTCCCATCTCACAATCAACTTTAATCCCATTCGCTCCACGTAACCCACATAAAGTTTTTATATACGATTTGGACATTGAGTTTGACGGCATACTAGGATTAGATTTTCTCGAACACTATGAATGCATAGTTGACTTAAAATCTAAACAGCTAATAACAAATTTTAAAACCATCCCTTTACACAAAGTTTCCGATAACGATCAACCCTTGACTGATGTACCCGACACACTCAACGTTAAGCCTAATATTACTTCACAAATTCCTACACAAAACAAAATAACCATTGAGGCACGCACAGAAAAGATCTTTAAACTTAAATGCGATCTTTCTAACATCGACGCCATCTTACCAACTCAAGAAATTGACAGAGTACGACTTCCAAACGCACTCGTACACATTAACTCAAAAGGTGAATTTCTAACTTCCATCATCAACGCTAACGCGATGCCCAAAACAGTAACTTTTTCTGATTTAAAACTGGAACCACTTGACAAAACTCACCCTCTTCTGAATTTCAATACAGACGATTATCACGAATCCCAATACATAGACAGAAACTCGACTATTAGACAACAAATTAGAACCGAGCATCTAAACGACGAAGAACGCGAACAAATCACTGATCTTTGTTTGGAATTTCAAGACATTTTCTATCTTGAAGGTGACGTCTTGACTTTCACTAACGAGGTTAAACATTCGATTGATACGAATAACGCAAAGCCCGTTTTCACTAAATCATACAGATATCCTCAAGTTCATAAAGAGGAAGTGAAAACCCAAATTGGAAAAATGCTTGAACAAGGTATCATTAGGCACTCCTCATCTCCTTGGTCTTCCCCTGTATGGGTCGTCCCCAAGAAGCCGATGCTTCTGGTAAACAAAAGTGGAGAGTTGTTATCGATTACAGGAAATTAAATGAATTGACTGTAGACGATAAATATCCTCTGCCAAATATCTCCGATCTTCTCGACCAACTTGGAAAGTGTCAATACTTTTCGACACTGGGTCTCGCTTCCGGGTTCCACCAGTTGGAAATCCAAGAGGAAGATATTCCTAAGACTGGCTTTTCTGTCGAAAATGGTCATTACGAATTCGTTCGTATGCCATTTGGTTTAAAAAATGCACCTTCTACTTTTCAGAGGGTCATGGACAATATTCTTCTGGGTATACAGAATGAACGTTGTCTCGTCTACATGGATGATATCATCGTCTACTCTCCGACCATCCATGAACATATTTCCCGGTTGACAGAAGTTTTTAAACGACTTCGGAAGTCTAACCTCAAAATTCAACCTGATAAGTGCGAATTTCTTCGTAAAGAAGTGGCTTATCTTGGCCATCTTATCACACAAGAAGGTGTAAAACCAAACCCTTCAAAGGTTGAATGTATTCAGAACTTTCCGCAACCCCAAACTCCGAAAGACATCAAATCTTTTCTTGGTCTCGCTGGGTATTACAGACGCTTCATACCAAATTTTGCGAAGATCTCTAAACCTCTGACAAAACTACTCCAAAAAGACGTCAAGTTCATCTTTGACGCAGATTGCAAGTCTTCCTTCGATGAACTGAAGCAAGCCCT
This sequence comes from Octodonta nipae, assembly GCA_034190945.1. NCBI lineage: Eukaryota > Metazoa > Arthropoda > Insecta > Coleoptera > Chrysomelidae > Octodonta > Octodonta nipae. The sequence goes on from CM067222.1 coordinate 23,892,051, forward strand.
TGTATCTGACCCAATCCTGATATATCCAAACTTTGAAGAACCCTTCCTGCTCACTACTGATGCTAGTGCTTTTGCTATTGGAGCGGTTCTTTCTCAAGGCCCCGTGGGAAAAGATCTCCCTGTTGCATACGCTTCTCGCACCCTCTGTGCTGCAGAGACACGATATTCCACCATCGAACGAGAATTGTTGGCCATAGTTTGGGCTGTTAAGCACTACAGACCGTATCTTTTTGGGAGAAGGTTTACACTCCTGTGTGACCACCGTCCGCTTACTTGGCTCTTTTCCATCAAAGATCCTGGCAGTCGTCTAGCCAGATGGCGCCTTAAGCTAGAGGAATACAATTATAAGATCGAGTACAAGCCCGGCAAGGTAAATCAAAACGCAGATGCTCTTTCTCGCATCAAAATCAACCATTTCAAGCAATGTGCTGATTTCCTTTCCAAAATCAAAATTTTCGCTAACAACGAAACTGACTCCGAACAACCTGAAAACTCTGACAATGACGACGAACATGACGAAAGAATTATCGCTGAGTTTAATCGATTTGTTCAACTCTACAAAACTGAGTCAATAATCGATTACTCTAAAATTGAAATATCCAATTCTCAACTTCTAGACAAGTCCCACAAACGCATAGTTACATTCTTTTGGCAAAACAAAACTAACGACTTACACGACAAAATTATTGATGACTTTTTCGAAGAAGAACCTAATTTCAGTAATGACACTCTTAACATCATGGCCAGTAAATCTGTCAGGCATAGAAAATACTTAGTTGTACCTTTGCCCTATGACCCTGAAACTGTCGTCTCACATCTTTTCAAAATTATTTATACCAACCAAGACCAATTCAACGACTCCGAAACATACTGCATAGAAAATAACATAGAACTTCCCATTCTTGAAATTTTATCTTTCATTCTCTCCGACAAAGAAATCAAACTGAAAATCTGCCAAAACATTGTTACAACTCCTACCGAAGACGAAATTCCTATAATAATACAACAATACCACTCTGGTAAAAACAACCTCCATCGTGGCATTAACGAAACTATCAGACGTATTAGGGAAAAATACAATTGGACCGGCTTAATTAAAACTGTAGAACAATTCATCAAATCCTGCGAAACTTGCCAAAAGGTAAAGTTCTGTAGGAAAAACCTAAGTGCACCTTTTGTTATTACGGAAACACCCAAGACTCCTTTCGAACGTATTAACATTGACATCTTCGAGTATCCATCTAGAAATCATGCACTGACTATTAGGGACGAACTAACGAAATTTACACAAGCCTACCCCATAAACGACAAAACAGCTTCAACTGTCGTAAACACCCTTTTGATTTTCTTTCAACATTACGGCACTCCACTTCGCATCCATTGTGACTATGGACGTGAATTTGACAACACTTTAATGCGGGATCTATGCCAACTATACGACATAAAACTGACATTCTCCAGCGTTCAACATCCCGAGTCAAACGGTTCTATTGAAAGATTTCACGCGACCTTAGCAGAAATGATAAGGGCAAATACAGCGGAACATCCAAACGAACATCCATTTAACGTCCTCCCTTATGCCATCATCTGTTATAATAACACGAAAAATAAAACCACCGGTTTCACGCCCTATGAACTCATATTTGGGCACACTTCAAGTAGGCCTCCAGAAACCCTTTACAACCAGGAAAAACTGATTTCGAAATACGTAAGAGACCTAAATAACAGAATGGACTATTACTACAGACTCGCTCGTGCTAAAACCGAAAGACAGAGAAGAAAAATCTAAAGTGCGATTTGACCAACACGTTTCTACTAAACAACCCGATTACAAAGTAGGCGACAAAGTCTACGTAAAAGAGTCCCAAATTAAAAATAAAGCGGAAAACAAATTCAACGGCCCCTTCGAAATTACCGCAATACGCAAAAACTCTGCCACCGTCATAAATTTACAAACAAACCAAATAACTAAAGTTAACTTTGACAGACTAAAACCCTATTTTGAACAAATCCCTTTTTTCAGATTCTGTGGACTGTTTTCAGTCGTGAACCTTCAACAGTACTCCATTACGCCTGTTAACAATACTATAGGAGTTTTCTTCCATGAAGAAGGCACCCTTAAAATTTCTAATGAGAAATGGACACTCCTTGTTTACAAAGATCTAAACCCCTTTCGAGACGCTATTTCTAACAACGACAATATACTGAACAGACTTTTAGAAACTATTAACGACAACAAAACTAACATTAAAATCTTCAAATCAAAATTACAGACTCACGTAAGCCTCCTGAAACAAATATCAAAATCTGTTAACATCAAATATACAGAAATTTTCGCTGACACTGAGACTTACAGTACCAACAGAAAGAAACGCGGACTAATTAATGGACTGGGATCGATTTGGAAATCTATTTCCGGTAACTTAGATGCAACAGACGGAGAATACTTTAGTGACTCTATAAACAAAATTACTAAAGACCAACATCAAATTGAAAACTTAATGAAACGACAATTATCAGTAACAACTTCAGTCATTAAGAACCTTAACACCACAATACAAAAATTTCAGTCCGAAGAGAGAATATTTTCGGAAAATATCGAAGCAATTAGGAAGTCAATTGTGTTCATTACAGACGATCTTGCTTTTTATGAACTTCAAGCCAATGTCTTGGATTTGTGTGAAAGCTTAATGGAAAGTTACGTATACATTGAAGATACCCTCAACGATGTATTAACTGCAGTCTCTTTCGCCCGTCTAAAAATCTTACATAGCTCAATTATAAACCCAGTAGATTTGGTCGACTCCCTTCAGAAAATATCACAGTCACTTCATGAAAATAACTTACCACTTCCAACCTATAGTTCAAATGTTGCTAGATACATCGATCTAATAGAATTGGAAGCTTTTCAAATCAATACTAAAATTGTTTTTGTACTAAAAATCCCCTTAGTCAATCCTGAAACTTATACACTATACCGCTTGTATCCTATCCCAGTTTTGGATTATCGAACAGGATTTCACCATATTCTTCCAACAAAATTAAAATATATCGCGAGAGATGACGATTCGCTATTGTACGCATCTTTCGAAGACTTGAGTGACTGTAAGCCATTATCTAAAGAACATAAGATCTGTTCCAAAGTTATTCCACACACCATAGACAAAGAAGCCCTCTGCGAAGCACAGCTTCTTAGACAGCCAGCAGCCCTTCCTCCAACTTGCAAGCCTTTAATATTATATGCCGAAGAGTATAATATTCAAGAGATTGACCTGAACCTTTGGTTAATCTCGATTTCCGGACAGTTGCCCATCAACATCAAGTGCAAGGGAGAAGATGTCGTTACCCAATCCATATCGACAAATTCTCTACTGACCATCCAACTCAGTTGCAATGCCTTCATCGGTAACACCAGGGTCCATGCCAGAAGGACCACCAACAACGTTGACAACATCACACTTAAGAGTCACCCAGTCAACATCCCCTACAACTGTTGCGACAACCTGCCAACCATCAGTCAACTTCCAAAGTTGAAACCCATGAGACTACAGGAATTGGATGCCAGAGACCTGAATATCGCTAACCATAAGCTTAGGCAATACTCCAGGAATTGGAAAAGCTCCTAGACCAACCATTCTTGGAGAAACACACCTCCTGGTTTACGATCATCACAATGGCAACAACCGCAATTGTGGTTGCCCTCCTTTCCATGAGCATCATCAGGAAGAAATTCCAGAAGCCTCCAACGATCAGCCCTTCTGCCGATCCAGCACCACCACCAGGTCCATCAACCATCAAGCCCAGGGTAAAACTCCATAGCCTCCTTAGTCCTGTCGAGGATATTGAGTTGCAGAACCTCCCTTAAAAGTCGATGCTGTAGCATCAACTTTTTTATATGGATGGGAGTTGTTATATAAGTTATTCCATCGACTTATATGAAACAACCTAGCAACAGTTCTCAAGCTGAGTCAGCATAACACGTGTCGTCTCCAGTTACCCGCAGACGAACATCCGTGAGAACTGCAAGCGCTGCGACACCTTAGTCAGCGTTCTTAGTTTATAAATTATACTTTTTCATTGTAACATCATTCATTATTACTTACAGATTAGTCTAGTTTAGTTTAACACTCATTTTGTCTTTTTATTGTTATAAAGTATTATATTGTTATTTTCAAGTTTTATATTAAAAGTTAATAATTGTGTAACTATAAATAAAATCTTTTTTTAAAAAGAGAAATTTGGAAAGTGTGATATAACATATATATATATACACGCTTTTATCCTGAAATGACCAGAGCAGAATTTAATCACTTAGCGATCATCACGTAGCCAATAATGGTAATGTGGAATATTTATTAATTGCATGAGAGTTGATAAATTGATTACGTTCTTTAAATGAATAGAGACATTATTCGTCATTTTGCCAATACTGAGGGGGTATCTTCTTCAATATATCCACTATCTGATTTATCCCATGTAAAATCACAAAAAATTAGAAAATATTAAGTGATAGATAAGATTTATAAAATAAAAGTAAATTTCTAAAAAATTAAAAAATATTTTAAACCTCCAAACGTTAAGACACCAAACATCACACAAAATAAGATTTGTCAAGATTATTAATTTTATTGTGTCAAAAACCTAAAACGAGAATAATTTAATAAATTAAAATGTACAAAACGCCCAAAATGACAAAACTAACAGATAACTGAAAATGACAACAACTCCGTAAATGTTAAGGAGATTCAATAAAAATCAAAAACAACAAATATGAAAATTTGAAGGGACAAAAATATGAGAAAAGTCAGAAATACCAGAAATGTCTGAAATGTCAAAAATGTTATAAACGTCACAAAAGTAAAAATATCAAAAATGTCGAAAATGTCAAAACCGTTAAAAATACGAATGAAACAACAAAGAACCTGAAATGAAAACTACCTCATCATATTAAATCCGCAAAATGATGTATTTTTAGAACCACTTGTTGCGATATAATTTTAGCTCTTAAATGATAATGTTAAAGTGGTTTTCACAAAAAAATTTAAATATGTAAGGGATCTGAACATTACCAAACTAAAAAAATGTTCAAAATAAATAATACAAATCAGCCGATTTGTCCAGCCCGCGAGAAGCCGGGACAGGTCAGCTAGTTTACTTCTAAAATTTTGCCAATAATGCAATACAAACTAGTATAAACGTGATGGCCTAAGTGATTTACTGTTGAATTTTTTATGCCACATAAAAATGTCTATTGACTAATGTATTAGGTAATTTTAAATTGCCAAACCTTTCAGTTTGAAATTTACATTTTATTTTAATTTCCACTGACGTAGACCTTGAAAATTTGGTCACATCTCATTCTGAAGACAATTCGTATACATTCTTCAATTGTTCCATACATTTAAAAAACATTTTTCCCATTAGGCATAGTTCGAGTCTAACTAAATAAACAGCATCATTTTTCTAAGTCAGCATCACAGATGCCCCAGACGAAAACGATCGCATAAATTATATATACCCTCCTTTGCATATAACATTCATTCAACTTTGCGTTGTAAAATGAAATATTTCTGAGAGGAATATCATCATATTTTTTCCTTTAAGAAAGGGAAATCCAGAGATAACCAAAATACATGTCGCTTTCATCATCACACCCGAGCAATAAAGGGAAATTACCCCATTTGGATACAAGACACTGTTCGGCTTTTTCATATCCAAATGAAAATTTGCGTCCATATCGTTTGGGAAAGGTCTATTGAGAAACACAACTTATCTCCAGCTGAGCGGAATAAAGATTTTCAAGGATTTTCACTCCATTCTGAATAACTTTGCTACTATGTGAAAATGTATGAATTTCACTTTCGAAGACGATATCCGCATCGTACGGTTATTTAAATTGAGATCTTAGGAATGTTAACATTTACCAATCGGCAATATTTTGGAATGATTGCTAATCAAACGATGCAGTCACATATACAGGGAGATACCAAAGTAACTGATAAATTCCTTATCTTAGTTAACTATGAAATGTAAAAAAATCTTGAAACCGGACAATTTTTATATATGAAACTACACTTTTTGGATAAAATTATTCACCTTCCCCTTCAGTCTCCTAGGAGTAATAACCAACACTGAAGTTTTTTTAATGAAATGGTGTAGTGTGTGATACCCTGTTTCAAACGGTTATCATTTATTTATTCAACTTTTTGTTTTTGGATGTGGACACTTAAAAAAGTTATTTTATAAGTTTCAAACTTTCATTACTTTCTAAACGTACCCTTTCAATTCAATGTGAAAATTATCAGTGTATTATTTGAACATTTTTAATTTCAATACACTTACAAAAATGGTCAACATAAAAAGTATTATTTAACATATATTATCAGCTGATGCATTGTATTTCTTTATATTTTTGACATTATACAGAAATAGTCATCGCTAACGTTGTTTATTAAATTGAAATTATTGAGATTATACATACATTGCAGTTTAAGGTGTATAATATGTAACTACTTATGTATTGTAGTTATTTATAATGCTTCTTCATAGTTACTTATGAGTTAGTTTCTTGCATTTTCTTCTTAGAAATTGAAATCGTAATTGTGAAATATCTGAATAACCGTAAAGCATTTTGGAAGAACTAAAGTTTAAAAGTATTATATTTAATATTAATTTATTATTTGATTTACCATTCAAGCAAAATCCTGCCTGTTAATTCAGGTTGAATGACTTTTACTTTTCTTTAAATTAAACATATTGACAATTTAAATTCATGTATTTTATTTAAAATTTATATATAAATACGCAAATGCAAAAGAGTTTGTGAACCAATGTTCTTGAGTTTTTTAATTGCCATTTGACAGCATTTAGTGTTATTAAAAGAAATGGATCAAATGGCCAAAATTTTCCGTTAATAACAGTTATTGCCCCATCTGTTACGTAATAGCTGAATTATCACCATTAATTAAAAAAAATATTTCATATATTTTCAAATAATTCAAATCAAGGTTTTTTATAAATTTTGTCTTTTTAATTAACGTTTTGAACACTGGAGTGTATTTGTATTATTCATTTATTCAATAATAGTATGATGGCATGAAATTATGTCCGTTCTTTTTTATTCAGGAACAGAACGTTATTTGATTTTGCTTATTGAATGGGCCTTTGTGTCGTACATGAACATTAACTGGAACCGTAAGACAAAAAAGTTGAAATTGTTATCCTTTGCGAAATAGTTTTTTACTTAATTATAATGGCGTTGAACTATTTTGTATAATTACATGAAAAAGTGTATAATAGTAGAAATAAAAGATATTTGGAAATGTGCAAATTCATATAGGTATATTATCTTTAAACTTTGAACAATAATTTTGTTCGAATTTCGACCACTGGACGATCGCTAGTACATATAAGTAGCCCTCGAATCAAATAAATATCAGGATATACTAGGCTATTTTTTATCTTTTTGACAAAAGAGGAAAATCTTTCTGTGGCATTTAAGACGTATTTAAAATGCATTTTTATATATGAAACTGAGCTTTTTCGATAAAATATCCACCTCCTCCGGTAACTCGCTAGGGGTAATAACTATCCAAAAAAATTTAATCCTACAAAGATAATCATATGTTGATGCCGGTAAAAGATAATTTTGCATGAAATTGAATAAAATATCTGTTATTATATATTACCACCTATATATTAATAATAAAAACTACGGGCTATATATATATATATATATATATATATATATATATATATATATATATATATATATATATGTTATATCACACTTTTCAAAATTGAGTTTTTAAAAAAGATTTATTTAACTTGTACAAAAAATATAACGTTTGAAATATAAAATGGAAAATAACAATATAAACTAACTACAGACAGAGTAATAATGAATAACAAACAAGAGAGATTTTACAATATATAACCTAATGAATGCTGAATCGGCACTGCCGACACGGCGATTCCCACGGATGCTCGGCGGGGCTGTAATCTGACACTGCACGTGTTCGCTGAGTCAGCTGGGAACGATGAAATACAGTTGCTACATAAGTTCACCCAAAGTTCATGTTATAAACTTATATAACAACTCCCATCCATATAAAAAAGTTGATGGTATATCATCAACTTTTAGGGGAAGTTCTGAAGTTCCATACATTGGGCTGGATCTAGGAGGCTGTGCAGCTTTCCGTGGACTTAGGCTTTGATGGGCCTGGAAGTGGAGCTGACTTGGCATCGAGGCTGGACTTAGTGGTTTTTCTGAACCTTCTCTTGATTGGTTTGATACAAAGGAACATAATCACAATTACTGTTAATGTGATTGTGGTAATTGTGAGCCATGATGTATGCTTCTCCAATGGTGGTTGATTCATGAGCTTTTCCAATTCCATTGAATATTGGGCAAGCTTATGGTTGGCAACATTTAGATCTGTTACATCTAAATCCTGCAATTGTAGGGGTTTTAATTTTGGAAGTTGATTTGCGACTGGCATGCCGTCACAGCAGCTATACGGGATGTTCACTGGATGATTTCTGAAGGTGATGTTCTGGATGTTCTTTGACGTTCTCGTAGCATGTACCCTGATGTTGTCAATAAAGGCATTGCAATCGGACTTGATTTGCAACAGCGAATTTGTCGTGATGGTCTGCGTTACGACATCTTGTCCCTTACATTTGATGGCTATAGGTAGTGGTCTGGAGATTGAGATCAACCAGAGGTTTATGTCGATCTCTTGTATATTATATTCTTCCGCATAGAATATAGAAGTTTTGCAGGTTGCTGGGAATGTGGCTGGCTGTCTGAGAAGCTGACTTTCGCAGATGGCATCTTTGTCTATTGGATGTGATATAGCTTTGGAACAAATCTTATGATGTTTAGTTAAAGGCTTGCAGTCACCCAGGTCTTCGAAGGATGTGTATAATAACGAATCGTCATCTCTCGCGATAAATTTTGTCTTTATTGAAAGTATATGATGAAACCCTGTTCGATCATCCAAAATTGGGATCGGATAAAGGTGGTAAAGGGTGTAAATCTCAGGATCAACTAAAGGAATTTTGAGTACAAAAATGATTTTGGTGTTGATTTGAAAAGCTTCCAATTCTATCAAATCAATGTACTGAGCAACATTTGAACTGTAAATAGGAAGTGGTAAATTATTTTCATGTAGTGACTGAGAAATCTTTTGAAGGGAATCGACCAAATCTACTGGGGTTATGATCGAACTATGTAAAATTTTTAAGCGGGCGAAAGAGACTGCAGTTAAAACATCATCGAGAGTGTTTTCGATAAATATGTAACTCTCCATTAGGCTTTCACACAGATCCAAGATATTGATTTGAAATTCATGAAAATCAATATCATTTGAAATGTATAAAATTGACTGCTTTATTTTTTCAATGTTATTCGAGAATAATTTCTCCTCGGATTGAAATTTTTGTAAAGTTTTGTTGAGGCTCGTAATGACTGAGGTTGTTACACATATTTGTTTTTTTACTAAGTCCTGAATTTGGTGCTGGTCTTTAGTAATTTTAGTTATACAGTCATTTATGTATTCACCATCTGTTGCGTCTAAGTTTCCTGAAATAGCTTTCCAAACTGATCCCAGTCCGTTAATAAGTCCGCGTTTTCTTCTGTTAGTAGGGTAAGTTTGAGAGTCAGCGAAGATGTCTGTATATTTAGAGTTAACGGATTTAGAAATTTGTTTCAAGAGGCTAACATGTGTTTGTATTTTTGGTTTAAATGATTTCGTATTAGTTGTGTTTTCGTTAATTGTCTCTAAAATTCGGTTTAGTATGGCGTCATTATTTGAAATAGCACCTCTGAAAGGGCTGAGGTCTTTGAAGACAAGAAGTGACCATTTGTCGTTTGAAATTTTAAGTGTGCCTTCTTCATGGAAGAAAACTCCTATTGTATTGTTAACGGGTGTAAGAGAGTATTGTTGGAGGTTCACGACTGAAAACAGTCCACAGAATCTGAAAAGAAGGGATTCATTCAAAATATGGTTTTAGTCTGTCAAAGTTAATTTTACTAATTTGGTTAGTCTGTAAGTTTATAACTGTGGCAGAGTTTTTTCTAATCGCGGTGATTTCAAAAGGTCCATTGAATTTGTTTTCAGATTTGCTTTTAATCTGAGACTCTTTCACGTAAACTTTGTCGCCTACTTTGTATTCTGGTTGGTTAGTCGAAACATGTTTGTCAAATCTAACTTTAGATTTTTGTTTTTGTTGGTCGGTTTTTGCGCGGGCAAGTCTATAATAGTAGTTCATTCTGTTGTTAAGGTCCCTAACATATTTGGAAATGAGTTTTTCCTGATCGTATATTGTTTCGGGGGGTCTACTAGAAGTGTGCCCAAAGATGAGTTCGTAGGGCGTGAAACCAGTAGTCTTGTTTTTAGTGTTGTTGTAACAGATAACTGCGTAAGGGAGGACGTTGAATGGATGTTCGTCCGGATGTTCAGATGTATTTGCCCTTATCATTTCCGCTAAAGTCGCGTGAAACCTTTCGATAGAACCATTTGATTCGGGATGGTGGACACTTGAAAAGGATAGTTTTATGTCATATAGTTCGCACAGGTCCCTTATGAGAGTGTTATCAAATTCACGTCCATAATCACAATGGATGCGAAGAGGTGTACCGTAATGTTGAAAGAATATTAGGAGGGTGTTTACTACAGTTTTAGCTGTTTTGTCACCAATTGGGTAAGCCTGAGTAAATTTGGTGAGTTCATCCCTAATAGTCAGTGCGTAGTTTCTGGTTGGATATTCGAAAATATCAATGTTGATACGTTCGAAGGGCGTTTTTGGTGTTTCAGTTATGACAAAAGGAGCACTTAAGTTTTTTCTACAGAACTTTACCTTTTGGCAAGTTTCGCAGGACTTAATAAATTGCTCTACACTTTTGATTAGTCCAGTCCAATTATACTTTTCTTTTATGCGTCGGATGGTCTCGTTAATTCCACGATGAAGGTTATTTTTGCCGCAGTGGTACTGCTGCAGTATAACGGGAATCTCGTCTTGAGAAGGGGTTGTCACAATATTTTGACAAATTTTAAGTTTTACGTCTTTGTCTGCAAGTATAAAGGATAGTGTTTCAAGAATCGGTAGTTCTACGTTGTTTTCAATGCAAAAAGTTTCGGATTCGTCGAACTGGTCTTGGTTGTTATAGAGAATGTTGAAAAGATGTGCAACAACTGTTCCAGGATCAAAGGGTAAAGGGACAATTAAATATTTTCTATGCCTTACAGTTTTGCTGGCTAGAACGTTTAGAGTGTCAGTAGTGAAGTTTGGGTCTTCTTCGAAAATATCTTCGATGATTTTGTCATGCAAGTCATTGAGTTTATTTTGCCAGAAGAAAGTGACTATTCGTTTGTGAGATTTGTCTAGAAGTTGGGCGTTAGAAATTTCTATTTTTGAATAATCGATTATCGACTCGGTTTTATACAATTGAACAAATCTATTAAATTCTGTTGTCATGCGTTCGTCATGATCATCGCGTTCTTGATCATTGTCGGAGTCGTCGGAGTTATCGTGACTAGTACCTGGATCGGGTTGTTTTGGGTCGGTTTCGTTATTTGCGAAAATTTTTATCTTTGAAAGAAAGTCGGTGCATTGTTTGAAGTGATTAATTTTGATACGGGAAAGAGCGTCTGCGTTCAAGTTTACCTTGCCGGGCTTGTATTCGATTTTATAGTTATACTCCTCTAGTTTGAGGCGCCATCTGGCAAGACGACTGCCAGGGTCTTTGATCGAAAAGAGCCAAGTAAGCGGACGGTGGTCACACAGGAGTGTAAACTTTCTCCCAAAAAGATACGGTCTGTAGTGCTTGACCGCCCAAACAATGGCTAGCAGTTCCCGTTCGATAGTGGAATATCGAGTTTCTGCACCGCAGAGTGTACGGGAAGCATATGCTATAGGAAGATCTTTTCCTACGGGGCCTTGTGAGAGAACCGCTCCAATTGCAAAAGCACTAGCATCAGTAGTGAGCAGGAATGGTTCTTCGAAATTTGGGTAGATCAAGATAGGGTCAGATACAAGGGCTTGCTTCAGTTCTTTGAAGGAAGACTTGCAATCTGCGTCGAAGATGAATTTGACGTCTTTCTGCAGGAGTTTCGTTAGGGGCTTTGAGATCTTGGCGAAATTGGGGATAAAACGTCGGTAATAACCGGCGAGACCAAGAAAAGATTTAACATCTTTAGGAGTTTGGGGTTGAGGAAAATTCTGGATGCATTCAACCTTTGAAGGGTTTGGTTTTACTCCTTCTTGGGTGATCAGATGACCTAGGTAAGCGACTTCCTTACGGAGAAACTCACACTTGTCAGGTTGAATTTTCAAGTTTGACTGTCTAAGACGCTTAAAGACTTCTGTCAAACGGGACATATGCTCATGGATGGTTGGTGAATAAACGATAATGTCATCCATGTAAACAAGGCAACGTTCGTTCTGGATGCCCAGAAGAATGTTGTCCATGACCCTCTGAAAAGTAGAAGGTGCATTTTTCAAACCAAATGGCATACGAACGAATTCGTAATGGCCATTGTCAACAGAGAAACCGGTCTTGGGAATGTCTTCCTCAAGGATTTCCAACTGGTGGAACCCGGAAGCGAGATCCAGTGTCGAAAAGTATTGACACTTACCAAGTTGATCGAGGAGATCAGAAATGTTGGGCAGAGGATATTTATCGTCTACAGTTAGTTCGTTTAACTTCCTATAGTCGATAACAACTCGCCACTTTTGCTTACCAGAAGCATCGAGTTTCTTAGGTACGACCCATACGGGGGAGGACCAAGGAGAAGAAGAGTGCCTGATAATGCCTTGATCAAGCATTTTGGAAATTTGGGTTTTCACTTCCTCCTTATGCACTTGAGGATATCTGTACGATTTCGTGAAAACGGGCTTGGCATTATTGGTGTCAATAGAGTGTTTGACGGCGTTAGTAAACGTCAAAACATCGCCTTCGAGATAGAAAATATCTTCGAATTCTAAGCAGAGATTCGTGATAAGTTCTCGCTCTTCGTCGTTAAGATGTTCTGTCCGAATTTGTTCCCTGATAGTAAAGTTTCTGTCTAAGTTTGTAGATTCACAGTAATCGTGTGTATTTAGATTTAAGAGAGAGTGTGTATAGTCAAGGGGTTCTAAATGAAGATTGAAAAAGTTAACAGTTTTCGGCATTGCGTTCGCGTTTATTATCGAAGTCAGAAATTCTCCCTTTGAATTAACACGTACAACCGCGTTGGGAAGTCGTACTTTGTCAATTACTTGTGTCGGTAGAATTGCGTCAGTATTTCTAAGTTCACATTTTAGTTTGAAAATTTGTTCGGTACGTGCCTGGATTGTTATGTGATTGTTATACGTATGAGGTTGTGCGTTAGTACTGGGGGTGTCTGTTGGTTGTTTATTTGATTGGTCGTGATCGGGTACTTTATGTAGGGGAATAGTTTTAAAGTTAGTAATTAATTGTTTGGATTTTAAGTCGACAATACATTCATAATGTTCAAGAAAATCAAGACCTAATATTCCATCAAACTCAATATCTAGATCGTAGATAAAGACCTTGTGTGGATTGCCTAGAGCAAAAGGAATGAGGGTGGATTGTGAGATCGGAATTTTCTCATGAGTAATGCCTTGAATTGTTACTCTTTCGGGAGATCGTTGTGAGAAGTTTTTGACAGTGTTTTCTTTGAAAATGGAGATACCAGCTCCGGTATCAATTAGGAGTTTAAATTTTCCAGAAGCGTCGTTGATATAATAAAGGTTCTTGGAATTTACTGTCAGAAGGGGACTTAAAGAAATGTTTGTTCTGGGAAGTTCAGATCGGGATTGAAGTCTTCCAAATTCAAGTTCTGTATTTGAGTTTGGACTTCTGAGAGGGTAGTTGTCGTATCTGGGGGTTGATCTAGGCTCGGAAGCGCTAGAAAATCCTGGTATTCATTAGGGCTGAAAGGTACGACAGGGGTATTGTCTACTGTTTGTTCAAACCCATAGCTTTCATAGTTTTGGGTGTTGTCATCGAAATGCTGCTGATTATTATCAGTATAATAATCATACTCGTCTGCATAATATTCGTTATAGTGGCCATTTTGATGGTGATTAAAATGGTGGGTCCTTTCAGGACGGAAATTTGGGTTTGTCTGTATTACAGACGGTCGAAAGTTGTTCGGTTTGAAAGGAGGTCTTTGGAAGTTATTTGGTCTAAATTGTTGACCTTGATGATTTGTGTTATTGTTGATAGGATTTGGCCTCGATGATTGATTCGGCCCAATGAAATTTGGCCTATTATTTTGGTTAAAAGGCTGAGGGTTATTTTGAAATCTTAACCGACAGTCGGCAGCAATGTGGCCTAATCGCCCACAATTTAAACATTTAGGAGGTGGATTTGGTTTTCTAGCCTGAAAAGATGGCTTAGGTGGAACGGATTTATTTACTTTTTGTTCCTCAAAATAGGATAATTGAAGTTCTCTTCTTATTCGTGAATGTGCCTCAAGAAGATCCTTCGGATTACTGGCACGGATGATTTGGCCTAATTGAGGTTCTAAACCGGTAAGTAGGGTGTTTAGGACCATTGTGTCAACGAGAGTGGTTTGAGCATCTTTCTGCTCGTTGCTTGGAATAGGAGCTTTTTGGATACAAGAGTGCATTTTCGCACTCAAAACCTGAAGTCTGTTATAGAATGTCAAGGGGGATTCGTTTGATAGTTGTTTCAAACGTTGGAGATCGTGAATTAAAGAAGACAGATCCCTAGAGTCTCCAAAGTGTAGTGTTAGAAGCTGTTTTATTTCGAGGTACGACGCGGGGTTCCTAGAGTTAATTAACTGCGCCGCTTTTCCCCTTAATTTATTTTTGATGTGAATTACCAACAAATATTTTTGTTCGGTATTAGACATGTTATACGCACAATTGCACGCATGTATAAATGTAGCCAAAGAAATTTGGTCGCCTTCAAACTCTGGAATTATTGAAAATATTTCCGACAACCTATATTTTTCAGTTTCTTCGGCAACGGTGTTGTTTTGTGCTTGTGCCATTTTGATTTAATAGAATTCAAAACGAAAAAGGTTCAAATCAAAATAATAAAATGGGATAGAAAAAATGGTATCAATAAAATAAATGGTGTAAAAATCAATAATCAATAAATTTGTAAATGGGGAAATACCAAAGTTATTTGGATGATAGAATGGTATTAATAAAATGTAAATAAAATCAATAAATCAAATAGTTCACTCAATCGAATGAATAAAATCAAAATAATCAATTAAATCATAAAATATTAATGCAATCAAATAATAAATCAGTGATTTAATTCACTGAATAAAAAATATCAAATAATCAAAATATCAAATCAATCAAATATTAAAATCAATTATTAAAATCTTAAACGCTAGACGATTCACTACTACTCACATCAACAGGAACATTGGAAGATCCGTGTTCTCCTTGTTATCGCAGTTGGGACTTCTTCCAGGTTCTTTGCTCCGTTGAGGGATAGGAATCCGCCGCTACCAGTTAGAAGTAAGCTCGTGTTCTAGTAACGTTGACGGATCCTACTGACTGCGCCAATTTGTTATATCACACTTTTCAAAATTGAGTTTTTAAAAAAGATTTATTTAACTTGTACAAAAAATATAACGTTTGAAATATAAAATGAAAAATAACAATATAAACTAACTACAGACAGAGTAATAATGAATAACAAACAAGAGAGATTTTACAATATATAACCTAATGAATGCTGAATCGGCACTGCCGACACGGCGATTCCCACGGATGCTCGGCGGGGCTGTAATCTGACACTGCACGTGTTCGCTGAGTCAGCTGGGAACGATGAAATACAGTTGCTACATAAGTTCACCCAAAGTTCATGTTATAAACTTATATAACATATATATATATATATATATATATATATATATATATATATATATATATATATATATATATATATATATATATATATATATATATATATATAGACCCCGAAGTGTGACCACCTTCGTTTAAAAGAACTTTCTACTATCTATTTAGCAATATATGACTTTTTGATTTTTAACGGGGATGCTCAAGAAAAAGTGATTCTATTTTATACAAATCAGCAGCCCTAGACTCAAAACATGTCACGGTGTCTGTTAGTTATTTTTTTACCTAAAAAGTGATATCCCATGTTTTGTGATACTTAAGACGTATTTAAAATTATCTTTTTGTGACGATTAAGATGTATTTAAAATGTGTTTTAGTTCTCTTGACGTCGTTAATACCTAATCTTTAGTTATTAATCAATCGTTTATTTAGCAATTTCTAAACTATAATTATTTTTTTAATAGACTTTGAAACGTTTGGTTTTCGTTCAATATACGTCGTTTGATTTCAATTGTGGTGTTACTGCCCAAAAAACCCTAAAAGAAAGCAAGAAGATGCCACAAACAACGTTTAGAAGACAACTATAATTTTTTTTTCTAATACCCAAAAAATTGAGATATTAATATTATTTGGAGTGGGTGATAACACAAGAAAGTACTCTGAGGTATGCATAATATTCAAGAAGTTTCCTTACCGTCACATTTCCCAATCTATGGTGAGTACAACAGAACAAAAATTCTGTCAATTTGGATCTATCAAAAATCTTCCCAAACCTAGGAAAGAAAGTATAAAAGCACGTGTCTGGATACGCCTCTGTCTCTTTTAGTAATTTGTTATACTGGACATGGAAATTCAAAACCTTTAAATGGGTTTTCGGCATATATACAATAATTCGATTTTATATGCCAGCCTTCCAGGAATTGTTATAAAACCCCAAAATGACATTGTTTAATTTGGAAACTGGTCACAGTCTTGTATTTATTTAATAAATAAATAAATGAGTAATATTTAACAAAGAAAATTTTTATCTACAAATATAGATTTGTCTAAGTTAATTGTAAGATTAATTAATTATAGTCTCACTGTGAAATAAAATCTGTAGGTTTCTTTTGTTTCTGTCTTGGGTTTGTCTCGTGTATCTAATATCTTCGAAATACAAAGTTTCTGCAAAAGAGTTTATATCACAATTCAATTATGTCTGAACATAGAGTTAATGTAAGCGTTGAATAATAGAGGGCCTAGTACTGACCCTTGAAGAATTTGTTTTAGTGAACTCGAATGTTGCATAGTTTGTAGTTTTTTTTTTCATTTAAAAGATTACGAAAAAATTCTACGTTTCTTACACCAATAATTTGCGATACTTGACGTTGTGGACAGGTTTAGCTAGGTCTCAAAATACAATACTATTGTCAAGTTTTTAGTGATTTTGTGAGTAAAATATGCCACTGCGCCATTGGTGGATAGATTTTCTTGAGATTCTAATTTATTACGTTTTGTAAGAGAGTGCTTTTGCTAAGCTATTAAGCTTAAAATTCCCAGGAAACAAAATATGTCAACATAGTTAAGGCATTTTTATATAAACTATCTGAACTTTCATAACTAAAACCCACTGAATATTTTTTTGATGAAGTAACATTAACAACTATCATTTGTAATAACATTATGTAATTTCAAGAATTCAGGAATAATTGATACTAATTGATAAATGACGCACAATTCTTCTTTCCCAGTATAATTGCCTGTAAATCATAATTACGTCTAAACAAAATCTTGAAAGACGGTTTGAACCATTTTACTGTTAACAGACGTAATATCGCACGGGGTGTTTGTAACTGTTTTCATTATTGAAGCGAAAGCTACTTCTCAAGGGAGAATGACGAGATGTCTTGATAATTCACAATTTAAAAAACGACATGTCCTATACATTTACGTTGGTACAAAGCCAGTATTTATTTTTGCACCTACAGCGATGTATAAAACGTCAAATTTAAGTATTAGTAGGGGATAATTTTACATTAATTGAAACCTGTGCTATACGTTGTTACCACAGACCATATTTTATTTTGAGAAAATGTTTACTAAATGGGAGGTGTAGCGGTTTCAGAAGTAGATGTCATACAGAGGTAAAGTTCGTGTATATACTCTTCTCCGAAAATAAAGAAAACCAAATTTATCGTAGACGAGTAGGAAAATAGTTTTTTAAAAAAGTTATATTTATGAGGATTAAATAGTATGGTGGGTTAAAAAATAATTTTTTCGTTATTTAAAAATGTTCAGCGTTAAAAAGGTACCAAATGGTTTAGTTAATTTATACCTAAAATTTTATTTCATTATTTTAAGTTTAATTGTCTCCGGATTGTAAAAGAATTTTTTGAAAATTTACATTTTTAACTTCCCACACTTATTTTAAGTTATTAACATTCCATTTTATAAGTAATGGTTTTTAGTAATGACAAATAAAGACGTTTGTTTGGTTGAGTTCAAGGACAGAGGTGAGGAGGGGGAAGGGCGCCGTGTTCGACCAGACAGGAGACGCGGTCATTTGTTTTACCTCATCTGAAGAACGGAACGCATTCGCAGTAGTTGTCACTTGTTTGGTGATTTTATGAGTCGACCCAATACAGGTTGAAACATCAGAGGGAAACTAAAAAAAATTCACGTTAAAAAAATTAGGCCCTTGTCATTGCAACATATAGGTGAATTCTTCTATTCCTACAGCGAAACCAAATTAAATAAAGGGAGGTATTACAAAAACATTATTTAAAGTTCAAAAACCTCCTTAAGTCTTACCGAAAAATACCTCTAAACAAGAGTTTCGTATTGCAACTACAAGTTTTTAATTTCGGCTTGTAAGTGAGGAGATATTATGCTCAAGGATGCTTGTCCTAAAAACAAAAAAGAAATACCTGCAAAAGAAAAGAACTTCATAACATATCCACGAACATCTGGGAACAACTAAACATTACAACAGCACTGAAAACAAAGCTGCCACCAGAAAAATCTGCAAACAAATAACCAAAAGTAGCCAAAATAAGTACGGATAAGTTTAGTAGCTCATCTGAATCCGAATACGCACAGGTTGAAGAATCAACCCAAATTTAGACCCGGACTTCACTTACAGAATCATGCTATAGATTTGGAGTGTCAAACAGGGCAGAAGCAGCTATCACATTAGCAGTTCTGCATGCGACTAGTTCACAAGTAATGGATAATAGCTGTGCAAAGTAAGAAAAAAAACTAGAGATTTAAAAATCTGTAAGCGAAGAAAATTTCCGATTATTTTTGGAACAGTAAGGAGAAGGAAAATTAAATTTAGTAGGTCTTTCTCCTCACACACAAACAGTAGACAGAACAGTCAAAGCGGTAAATGAAACTTATGTTACTTTATTCAATAAAACAGCAGGAAAAGGATTCATCAAAGCCCAGATCGATGAGAGAAAATCAATGCAGAAAAACAGGATTTTGCCACTAATTGACGCGTTCACAGAAATGATTATTTTTTTTTATCTGTTACAATAATTATTTGCGATGTTAGTTTTTTTTTAATGAACACAATTACTATTGATTTAAGACTTTTATTATATCCGTATATATAATATACCGATACCCTTATAATATCACTCTCACTGTTAAAGCAATTTTCTCCTAAACTACTGGAAGGAAGAGGTTGAAATTTGGTACCAATGTATAGTTTGGTGGCCCGATCAGGAGTAAATATCGTAAACGAAGAAATTTTGATTTTAGGGGTACTTCTGGGGGGGGGGGAACTAAAATAGTTGACCGTCCCCCCTTGATCTCCGAAACTAGTGGCCCTAAAATTTTTGGTGGCCAAATTAGAAAATTAAATTTTTATAAAAATCAAGCGAATTCTGAAGCAAATAAAATAAAAGTCAATGTGTGGAAAATGAAGGTTTGTAATTTTTATCTTTTTAAACCCTTCCTTTAAAAGATATTTGGGTAAATATAAGAAAATGCACTCATTCCCTGCTTGTCTGAAACTGGAATATTAGAATCTGGAAAGTGGTACGGAATCCTTAGTATGCGAGTCCAACTCGCAGTTGACCAAATTATTTAACTTGTATGACGTTTACAACATTTTTGATATTTCAGACATTTATGGTATTTCTGTCATTTCTCATATTTCAGTCCCTTCAAATTTTGGACATATTGGGTGTTTTTTTTTGTCAAAATTATTTATAAATAAGGTTGATCAGTACAGCTTTTCTGCCAAACTCTTTTAACCACATTTTTTTTTAAATTTCCATTTGAAACCGGAGGCACCAGATTAATTCCGCTTGCCACCAAACTTCATAATCTGTTTACACTTATATTTTAGCACCGTTTTATCACTGTTTCGGAAAGAAAACGGACATTATTTTTCTTTTAAATGACCCACACTATTAAATAGTATTATAGGCATGAGAAATGATAGTCTGATAGCTTTAATTAATGGAATAAATACGTGTACTGAATTATTAGATGTGGTATTGGGGGTCCAATTTCAATTAAAACCTTATAATTATACTTGCAGCGCGCGGGAGATGCCGGTAGTAACAGGTAGTTCCTTATAACATTGAAGTTATTCTAAAAATTTCTCATAAATCTAGATAAAAAGAAACTTTTATATGTCATTATGTGTAAATTAAGATATGAATTAAATGTCTGTCTAGACAATATAAGGAAACATATTCTTTGACCAGTTAAAACTGTTAAATTGCTCCACCGTATACAACGCAACAGGGATGCCAGTGTTTAGTTTCCATTATATCACTCTATGTAGAGTATTCGCCTCCTATGAATATGCATTTTCTGATTCCATCTAGATAATTCTGCACAGACTAATCTAAAATCGACGCTTGGTAAAACTAATTGGTCCCAAAAACACTTTGTTGTGGATGAGATAACTAGCCCTATCATTTTGAACTCGATACAATCTGATCAGATTCCATTGCGAATTCCGAATTTAGTTATTTCGTAATTTTCTAGCTAAATCACATCAGACGGGAAGTTGCCCTTTATGAATTCCAAAATTATTCAAGAAGTTGGGACGAAATTTGAAATTATAAACAAAGGTAATGTGAGGTCGTCTATGTATAGAATTTCCAGTTATTAGCCTTGAGTTATATGAACCGTGTATGATATTCAATGTTCCGTGTAATTTATGTTGAATGGAATCTCATGAATTTGGAGAGCAATTTTGCGATTAATGAAACTTAATTATCTAGCTTCTTGTCGCTATATCCGATTCTCTAATAACTTTGCTCTAGCAATGCCATAGTAGTTCAGTATTAAAAACTGCAATATTTCGGGAAAGTTTATTTGGTTTCTACTAAAAATGGATACTTTTCTTAAATAATACTCACTGACAAAAAACTCTCTACACCCAGAAGGTGTTTATTTTAATGTATTGGTTAAACATAGATGATATAAAAAGGAGAAAATGATTAAAATTTGGTAAATTTTAATAAAGGACTCTTCATGTAAACTTTTTTATCAATTAATATTCTTGTCGTTTTTTGTATATTTCTAAATTTATGGTAGAATCCAAAATCGATGTTTAGAAATGTTAAAATGCCTAGAGAACATGTACGACGAATGTATTTCCAGCTTAGTGAATTTTGAAGAGGCCGAATTGGTTTACGGGCGGCGGGTTTTTCATTTAGAGACATTGCTAACCGCACGAACAGAAATCCAACTACTCCTATGAGATGTTGTCAAGCGTGGTTTGATAATACCCAAAATCAGAGAAGAAGGCCACCGGACTTCGAAGGGTCTAAGACTTTATGGCCTTTAGAGACCGACTTTCCACTACACGATATTTGGCTGACGAGTGGTGAGGAGAAAAACGTCACCTTGTAAGCGTCCGAACGGTTTACCGCCGTATATGATCTTTTGGACTGCAGCATTATCGACCTCATTTTGCTCTAAATCTGACCGCTGAGCACCGACGGCAACGACTACAGTGGTGCACAGAATGACAACATTGGAATTTGGAATAGCATAAGGCCGTCTTCTCTGATGAATCTCTATTCTGCTTGGGTGGACATGCCGAAGAAGTGTTAGACGACCTCGAGGAGAAAGATGTCAACCTTAATTTGATGTTGAGCGACATGTACACCGAGCAGTAGGTACTATAGTAGTTTTGCTTCATTGGATTAAGTCACCTTTAGATTTTGTTTGAGGCAACATATCACCGAAAGATTATCTTCAGGAAGTAGTGGAGCCGAATGTACTCCCTTACCTTAACCTGCTCATGGATCCCATATTTCAACAAAATAATGCTCGGCCTCATGTTGCTTGCGATGGTTTAAACTTTTTTGAACCTGTTGTCATGGTCTCCCAGATCACCGATCTTTCACCATAGAATATATTTGGGATATGATGGATAGAAGACTAGGAAATTTACCCCAGCCCTCACGAACGTTGGAGGTTCTAAGAAATGACATGCTGGTAGATTGGTATAGTTTTCCTCAGGAAGAAATAGACCAACTTATTGAATCAATGCCAAAGCGTGTTGTAAAGCGTAAACATAACTGCGGTGGGCAAACAATATTTTAAAATAGTTAATTATAAAAACATTTAAACACCTTGATATATTTTATTAAGGTATGAATAATAATTTATTATTTTAAAGAAAATTTTTGGTTAACCTTGAGAGTTGCCCAAGATTTAAATTTTAACATACCTCAAACTTTTTTTCTTCGACTTTTCTTTATTTATTTTGTAATTCTCTACAAATTGTCAGTGAAAGTTAATGCGATATATTTCATATTTTTCATGATATAAACTATAATTTATATTAATAACGGATTTCGGCTGACTTAAACCAAAAAACGTTTAGAAACCGTTTGTAATCAATCACACCATTTTCTGACCTATTTTCTTTTTTTTTATTTGATTTTAGGTACAATTCTATTGATTATTATAGCGTATTCTCATGTCTTTCGTTCTCTCCCACTCTTTCTCCCTCTCGCTCTAATTTCTATTCTTTTTCTATATTTTCCATATACTTTTTAACTTTCAGTATGTCTTATGGTATGTGGACCATTTTCTATAAGTGTAACTATAATTCACCCCTATCTATCATTTTCTGAACCACCCTGTACAACTATAATTAAACTCCACACAATGTTGCAGCTGCCCAGGTATCTTCAAAATCACCCTGTATATGTATAAGTCATTTCCACTCTTTTAACTGTTGATATTTTTCTATTGTTTAAATCACCCTATATACATATAATTTTACTTCGCCCGATATGTCAGGTATTCTATTTATGCAACTGTTTATGGTGTACTCTATATAATCACATTTTTCTACTGTTTGCTGATTAACTCTGCATAACTATAATTCTACTCAACCCTATATTTCAACCGTCCTGTATAAACAACTAATTCTAACATTTTTCAACCCATTTTGTAACTACAATAATTATACTCCGGCCGGTTATTCAAATATCCTAAGTTCTTATAAGTTACCGTACAATTTTTAAACGTTTTTTGATCCCTTCTGTGTAACTATAGTTTAACTCCACTCTTATATCACCACCTCCACCTTGTATACGCAATACAACATTTTTTGAACCACCATTCATAACTATTTATAATTCTATTTCACATTATATTTCAACTATCCTATATATGCAACTGCTTGCGTACCACCCCATAGCACATGTATTTTAAAGATTTTTTGAACCCACCTGAATAACTGTAATTTTACTCCGGCCTCTATTTGAACCACACACATTGCTTGCTGCTCGCATTTCAATGCCATTTCACTCGACTGTAAGTCCCGTAAAAGAAAGAAACTGACTTCAAATGAATCAAAATTAAAACAATTACAAACACCCTGAATAATATAGTTTTATGACATATTTTGACAGTTAAGCTGGATACTTATGATGAAAATTTGACATTTATATTGATGTTTACAGCATTTTTGCACCCATTTTTCCGATTTTCAGATAAACGGTATGTTTTATATTATTAAAAACTATACGGAATCAAGTTGAAATTTATTTTTGTAGAATACAAATTAAAATGTTGAAATTGATTCAACCCATTTTGAGAAATCAGTAAATATTCATTGAATTTCATTGAAATGTAGTTCCTTAATTACAGTTTCTGTCTGAGTTTCTGGAACACCATAAATCTCTCATCCTAAAAAATTATATGAGCATACTTAAAGAAAAGATTCCGACGAACTGATAATCTCCTCCTTTTTGGAAGCGGTTAAAAATACAAAAAATGAATAACTTAAATTATTCATCACTATTATTGAAAAATTCAATAATCATTGTTGAACTTTTTTCATTATCTCTGGCCTTCCCGTTAAGTTTAGGCAATTCCCTGCTCATTTTTATGAACAAATAATTTAATCAGGAGCGATATGATTGCTTTTATTTCCGAAACAGGTCCTTCACATGAAATATACGCCTAACAAAATTCCAATCGCAGCGTTATAAACTGGTCCAGTTCTAAAAGGGCCACAAGAATTTAAGTAACAGATAACATCCCCTGGCCCACAGCCGCTTACCGGTTACAGGTGTAAATCTGGTTTAGAACCCTGTACATAATAATCATTGTTAGAATTCTGCACAAATTTGTCGGCCATGAAAATTCCCTAAGTAACTAGCCTAATATGTAAAATAGCTCCTTCACTAACTACGAATCAATGATATACAATATCACCTTGAAACAGAACACAATACACCATCCTTAAATCGCATACTATTTCAGATTCCTCAAAATCTCAAAACAAGAGCGGCAACCCCTTTATAGAGTAGGTCTCTTCGAAATAATAGAGCCATTCAGAAATAACGTCGGAATTTCCCCATAACATCAAATACCGAATCGATTGGAATATCCTTGATTTCCATAATCCGCGATTCCATAAATCCACCAGAATCGTTACAATATGACACGCCTTCCGATTATTCAGACTTTATTGAGCCGTTTGCTATCGTTTCCTGATGTAGTTTGTTGAAGGCATTATTTTCGAATTATCTCAAGCCAGTGGGAAGTGAGTAATTTTACATTTCTAAGGGTTTCCGTCAACTAAAACCGAGCAACTCCCGTTCATAAAAAATATGTAGCAAGAGCTCAGAGAAAAAAACCTTTTGGCGACAAAATTAATAGTAGAATAAAACTAACATCAACGTTTTCTAAAGATAAATCAAGACTTATTGACATACTATCGATGCCTTTTTGCCTTTTTGCCTTTTAACAAAAAAAAGCAATATGTTGGTAGCAATTTCGTTTTTTACCTTTTACACAAAATCTACTGCTAAAACCGGGTTTTAGCAATGTTGTAGAGAAATGAAAATCCTACAAAATGAGCTTCCATACACTCAACTTCTTTAGCTGGTTCTATAGATAATGGAACCTAAACTCAAAATTTCAAAAAAATCGTTTATAATTTATTCATTTTAGAGTTGAAACATTCTTATTAACTGAGAAGCTAGATCTTTCCATATTCAATTTTGGTTCTAAAAATAAATACTGCCGCCATGTAGTTTTTGCAAAATTGCATTCAAACCTATGCAAGACCATGTTTTTAAGAGTCTCATTGGATGACGCTATATTCTGAATAAACCAACATTGGAGAGTAAAAGAGTTGATCTAATCTCAGTTTTCCAAAATTTAAAGTATAAACCTATATATAAATAGGCAAATACAAAACGGTTAAGTACCATTTTCTTCTCTGTCCCTCAACCGATTTACTTTATTTTTGTTTTGTTTAGTAGCTATTGACGAGCTTCAGTGTAGAATGGTTCCTTTTTAGGGTTCCGTATATACAATATACGGATACCCTAATAATATCACTCAGGATTTCTGCCTCTGTCACATCACAGCCATTTTCTCCTAAACTACTGGACGGAAGAGGTTGAAATTTGGTATCAATGTATAGTTTGGTGACCTGATTAGGAGTACATATCGTAAAAGAAAAAAAAGATTTTAGGGGTACTTCCGGGGGGAAAACTAAAAAAATCGACCGTCCCCCCCCCTGGTCTCCGAAACTACTGAGCCTAAAATTTTGAAAAAAATAGGAAATATAAAGCGTTGCCCGAACTTTACAGGAAAATTAAGGAGAAACCATTAATGTTAATTTTGGGAGGCAAATTATAGAATTAAATAAAAATTTAAAAATAAAAAAATTTTCAAACGCATCATGTAATATATCAAGTGAAAGGTCTCATTCTGAGGAACACAAATATATTTTTTTCATATTAAAAAAAATTATTTAAAAAGATATTAACGAAAATATACCAAAATTTACCCATCCCCCCCACTTATCACCGAAACTACTGAGCCTAAAATGATGGGAAATTATAGAATTAAATGGAAAATTAAAATTAAAATTGTTTCTAACCCATCATGTTATATATCAAATAAAAGGGCTCATTATGACGAAAACAAATATATTTTTTCATATTTTTAAAATAAATTAATTAAAAGATATTAACAAAAATATTAAAAATTTTACCCATCCCCCCCCCTATCTCCGAAACCATAAGCTGTGAAATTTTGAAAAAACAATGGAGGTATAGCCCCTCACCTGAAATTTACTGGAAAAATAAGGATAAACCCCTAATATTTTTTTGGGGGGCAAATTATAGAATTAAATGGAAAATATAAAATTAAAATTGTTTCTAACCCAGCATGTTATATATCAAATAAAAGGGCTCATGATGAAGAAAACAAATATATTTTTTCCATATTTATAAAATAAATTAATTAAAAGATATTAACAAAAATATAAAAATTTTACCCATTCCCCCCTTATCTCCGAAACCATAAGCTGAAAAATTTTGAAAAACTGGAAGTATAGCCCCTCACCTGAACTTTACTGGAAAAATAAGAAGAAACCCCTAATATTCATTTTGGGGGGCAAATTAGAGAATTAAATTGAAAATAAAAAATTATAATTCTTTCTAACGGCTCATGTAATATATCAAATCCCAGGGCTCATTATGACGAATAGGTACAAATATATATTTTTTTAATTTTTAATATATTTTAAAATATATTAAAAAAATATTTTGAAAAAATTACCCATTCTCCCCGTTATTCCCCAAACTCTAAGACCTCATTTTTTTTGTTTATAGGAAAAATATGAAAAAAAAATACCTATTCTATTATTTGGCATCCAAATAATAAGAAAACCCCATAGTAATTTTAGGGACAAATTATACAATTAAATGGAAAATAGAGATTCAATTTTCAAACGCATCATGTAATATATTAGATAAAAGGCTCATTATGTGAATTACAAATATATCATATTTTTAAATCATTTGTATAAAAGATATTAAAAATATTAAACATCGACTTAATTCCCACTTTAGAAACTACACTATTTAAAATTTGAAAAATATATTTTATTTACATTTTTAAATAATTTGAATAACAGATTTAATAATTTATAATTTAAACTTTGACCTATTTTGCCGTTTTTCTCCCAATCTACAGAGCCTCAAAACTCAGACAGTAGATTATAAAAGGCATTTCTGAAAGTATATTAGTAAAATAAAACTCTAATGTTACTTTTTGGGGGCCAAATTAGAAAATTAAATACATATGTATTGTGATAAAAATCAAGCGAATCCTAAAGCAGATAAAATAAAAAGTCTATGTGTGGAAAATCAAAGTGTATATTTTTTATAAATTTAAAATGCTTCCTTTAAAAGATATAAGGGTAAGTATAAGAAAATGCACTCATTCCCTGCTTGTCTGAAACTGGAATATTCGAATCTTGAAGGTGGTATGGAACCCTAAGTATGCGAGTCCAACTCGCACTTGACCAAATTATTTATAATATTGCTTCATTCTTTAAATAAAATAAAATAAAAATTCATAATTTAAGTCCACACTGTCAATGCCAAACAGTGCCGCCAGATTCCTTGGAGAGAAAATCGTATTAATTGGAAAAACAAAAAAAAAGTTACTTTTTTTATCGGTTCCCAAAGTTATTTCACATTATCACGTTATTCAGATTTCAGGCATAAAAATTTATATTATATGATAATAATTATTTATTTGGTACTGATCAATGTGTTTCCGATATTTTATTATTTTGACATTACGCTTTTAATTTATATTGTTTCTATTTTAAAGGCTAATAATTTCATACAATTTAACTAATCTTACAAAGCCCGTGATATAAATACAATTAGTGAGATTTAAGATAAATAGTTATATCTGACATCATGGCAATATTTCTAATGTTCTCACCCATCTTCGTTTTGAATCGTTTAAGCGCATCTTATTATTTTGATTTCAGTTTGACATATCATAACATTATTAGCCGATAGGTTAATGAACTTTTTCAATTCAATATGAAAATTATCAATACATTATTTTAAAAATTTTAATTTCAATGCACTTACAAAAATTGTTAACATAAAATTATTTATTTATTGAATATGCCTCAGCGTCCTACATCTACATTATTGTCCCTGGCGACATAATTTTTTACTTAATTATAATTGGTAGTGAACAGTGAACCATTTAGCATAGGTACACAAAAAAGTACAAATATGCATATAATAAATATAAATGCATTTACGTATATTATCTTGAAATTTTTAAAATGATTTTGGTCGAATTTCGTTCACTGGGCGACCGCTAGGACATATAATAGTTGAAAAGGGGTGGTACCTGTGAAACTATATCATTATAATAAATAATCGTATCCAAACTGTAATTTTATGTAGAACAGATTTATAGCATGTAATGAATTTAGCAAAATGTAATATCAAACGTCCATTTAGAGACAGACGATAATTCTGTAGCAATCATTTTTAATTCGCAAAAAGCGTGGACCGTCAGTTATAAATGATTTTTCCAGTTGTAAATGATTCAATAAAATATTATTAAAATGTAATATGTCCGTCCCAAAACCACTTAGAGGAAACTTAATGTATTCAACATCTGACTTCAGAATTACAATGGGTCGAATCGTTTTTGAAATAATCGGCTAAAACCGAAAATGGCGGATTTCGTTTTTCGCCGTTAAATCCGAAACGGTTATTTTGATAGCTGTCAAGATGTGAAATTATTTAGACACTTTTTCTAAGACGAATAAGATGACTTTTATGACATCTCTTAAACCATCTCAACTTTCATTTCCGTTATAGCGGCCAGATTGGATTTTTCATGTTTTGGAAAGAATGAAAACTTTCCAATCCTGTGATGTCTCACGAGTGCATGAAAAATTTGAGTTTCAGAGAAATATCAAACTTTATAAAGTTAAGCTTTAATTTTTCTAAGTAGGCCACGATTTACTGTCACAAAATAACATTATTAAGTAACTACTTTATTAACGCACTAAATTTCAATAGAACATAAACGTAAATAAGCAGGCCATGATTTATTTGGTACAAAATACTTTAATAAGTAATGTAAATGCTTTTTAAAGGCAATATGAAGGTAAATAACGACTTCCCAACAAGACTTAATAAATAATAACCCGTAATGTCAAATCTAATTAACTGCTTTGTTAACAGGTATTCATCTACAGGTTTGCAAATCACATATATGTGTTTACCAAAATCAATGTTACCAGAGAGTGTTATAAAAGAATAACTAACATCCATACAAACCCATAGCAGTTCAAAGATTTAAGAAAAATAATTTCTCAAGGCAAATGCGCTTCTGTGAGTGGTATACTAGGAAGTGTAATGAAAATTCGATTTTGTATATCATGTCTTGTGATGAGAGTAGGTTTACGAATTGTGAAGTTTTAATAAGCCAAATATTGAGCTGTTGTTAATCCTAAAGAAGAGAGACCTTCACAGACCAGGGTTGCATGTAACGTTTGGTAATTTAATCTCAAACGTACGTTTTTAGTTGGGTACCTATTTTAAAATTATATATATTCAAGTAATCGACTTGTAGGTCCATTTTTGTTTGTCTAGAACTCATCAATGTTATTTTGCGACGAACAAGTCATGACTTCCTTAGCAAAATTAAGGCCTAACTTTACGAAATATGATATTTCAAGAAAACTCAATTTTCGTATGCACTTGTAACACATCACTCTACTGGAAGTTTTACGCCGTTTCCAAAATCCAAGACTGAGACCGTAAAACAAATGAAAGTTTAGGCGGTTTGCGGGACAACGAAAGACATTTGGCTTGTCATTAATTACTTCTTAATATTATGGTAAAGGAATAAATATTTTACAACTGCCCACGTATGTTCTCATTAAAGTGATTGCTTCATCATTATCTTCTGTGTCTACATAGAATTTGGTATTCAATTTTGCTAAATTTATTACACAGATCCATATTATGCTTGAAATATAAATATGTGTGTGCATAAAATTAATATTTGCAATAAGATTATTTATTATAAGGATAAAGTTTCACCGTAAGGCGAATTTTATGAGAGAAAATATCAAACCAGTTTATCTCTATAAATTTTGAGTTATGTATTTTCTACTCAAAACCTAGAGTTGTAAAAGAATCAGATTAGCCCAGATTATTTACGAAATTTGCTGCTAGAGTAATAATGCAACAAAATCAACACCTAGATGTTGTCAGAATAACCTATAACTAACTGGCACAACATTTTCTATCATGGCATTTTTGTTTTAATTCAATTAACTCAAAAATAATGTTGTAATATTTCTTAGATAATTTAAACACAATATGACCAAACAGTTTGGTTTACTCCTGTTCAATCAGGTAGGTATAACTTGAGCAATTTCCTTTGCATTGCTCTGGAATTTCGTTACTGTACTGCTAATTGTCCACCTATAATGTATGAACTGTAGTTTTTCAACAACAGATGCAGCCAAAGTTATCTTTATTGATTGGCTTCTAACACATAACCTTAACAGCAGAGTCCAAGATATAAATCAGAAAGGAAGTACACAAGTACATTTCATAGTTGACAAGCAGTACATCCTAATGTATTTTGACTGAAAAAGACATACTTATCAAATATTTACAGTCAACTTGTATTACTTTCAGAGGGTTTTACTATGTCTGGCAGTAGCTGTTAAAATAGCTTGTAGCAGTAATATTTCCTGGAACATATGCTTGTAGGGAGATGAGCATTATTTAGAATTTTTACTTTTCGAGCCTGTTTCCATATCACTGCCGTAACACCGAATACATATGTTATAGAAACGCCATATAGTATATTTGTAGACGATAAGTAAGCAGTTAGAGATTTCTATTATAATAAGGAACTTTCTTGTATCATAGATTCGCTCTCCTCGATGATTGACAACACTTTTAACAGCCAAAATCCCTCTTTTGAATGACTAAACATCAACGTCAAAAATATTTTGCTCTGATACGCTTAGTCATTAATATCAAACGTGAACTTTCAGCCTAAAATGGCTGCTGTTTTTCGCCAGACTTTTGTGATTGTGTATAGAGCGAACCTGGTAAATCTGAGTCAAAATTTGGTTCTAAGAAGTTACAATGGAATATTTCTAGAGCAATGGTTGATATAAAACACCAATAGCAAATTTTCCGTCTGAGCCAGAAATCCCATTTCTCTACCATTAAAAATAGATAACCCACAGAATATTAGAATTTGTTTTTATTGCTTCTGGGTCACAATATCTTACTCTTACAGGATACAAGATTAACCTAGTTGAGTATTTTTCTATTGTATCATGTTTTCTTTGCTGAATCCAACGTATCCAAATAAATAGTACATAAAATAGCTATAAACTAACAAATAAAATGCACGGATATGAATGAGGGATTTAATCTAACTTAATGGGTCGTATTTCGAATTGATGACAGGCAATTTGGATTTATTCAATATTATGGTTAGAAAGGACGTAAATATAGTAAACTCGACATAAAGTTTACGTCATTTTATGTAATTATCAATTACAGTCATATATTATGAAGCGATTGGGTCACTAAACGACCTTTGCACAATTTTTGATGATTCTAGTTTTAATCTGTTGAAAAGTGAAAACAAATAGTTTTTATAAGCTTTTATTATTTTTCACTTACCCTTATTGAACTGAAATTTTATACTAATACGAATTTTCTCTAAATTCAATATGGCGGATTCTGTTTTCAGATTTCAACTTTGAAAAAAATGTTCTTTTCAGAGCACAAACCGAGAAACGGATGTACACCGGATACAACAAAAAAAATCACATTGTTCCATCCGTGAAAAACTACAATCTAATATATATATATATATATATATATATATATATATATATATATATTTATAGTACATAAATTATCCTTGGCATTTTCTAACTCGTCTAAATTATTTATACTATTCTTACAGTATGACCTTTTATTTCAGGTAAGAGCATGCCAAGATCAACAAGTAACATCTAGTATTATGTGGTAAGTACCATCTACAATTTTGATAATCTGCGGCAGTGGAAAGAAATTTTGAGATTATCTTTTAGATTGATATTGACTGGGTTGTAGCAGAAAATGATGCATTCTGCCTTCCAATTATTCAATAATTAACTAATTAAAATATTTATAAAAAACCTTTTAAAATCGACAAATTTTATTCAATATTTAAGTTGTACAAAATGTAAAATAATATCTATCTATATGTAAAGGTCCAATATTGGAAAATAAGTAAAAAATAACGTTTATAATTATAATCTTCTGTTAGATCACATAACTATAAACACTTGTGACTTACAAGAAGTTCATTTTCTTACTTTTTCATTTGGGCTCTTTTTTGTAGCGATTTTTCTAATATAAGACGTATATAGATAGGAATACAGGAATACGAAGGTGGGCGGTTACCTGTCACTAAAAAAATATTGATATTACTATTCTGTTTTGTCTATTCATGGGTTTTCTCTCCTCCAAATTTTTTCCTGTAACAGATAAGTATTTAAAAATTGTATATGTAGAACAAAGTGTAGTAAGGCAATTTCGTAAAATTGCCCGGATTACTGGCTGTCTGTACAGAGATTCTTCCTCACAGTTTTTCTGAGAGAAAGAGATGTCTATAAAATGATCAACCAGTATTCCTGTATATAAGTAATGTATTGTATATTGTGTAATACTTATCTGTGTATGGAGACGTTTCAACAACAAACCAGCACAAATAACCATCACACTAATACCAACCAAACACAAACAGACAACCAAATTATGAACATAATTCCATATATCCCAGGTGTATCGGAAAAAATTAAGCGGTTAGGAAATAAATACAGCGTTAAAACTGTTTTTAAATCAAATAATACCTTGCGCTCTATCCTCACACATACCAAACCGTTTAAGGCAACCCAGAGTTCTAAAAATTGTGTGTACAGTGTTTTGTGTGTCTGTGGCCATTCTTATATCGGTGAAACTTCAAGACCTTTAGAAGTAAGGAAAAAAGAACATCAATATAACATTTCCAGAAGACATGTGGACAAATCAAATTTGGCCAATCATGTATTAACGAGCACCGGCAGCCAGAGGATAGACTGGGATAAAACAAAGATCTTGTTGAAAGAAGAAAATTTAAAAAAGAGAAAACTTAAAGAAGCCAGCTGTATGATGATAAACAACACTGAAATCGGAGCACCTTCAGCCGACCTTCATTTGGACTGGAAGAATTTACTGCTAACAGAACAAAAAAAAAACGGTAACCTCAGAGTCAAGTGATCGCCAAACGACAAATTGTCAGTATCAAATTTTTTGACAAACAATAAATTCAAAATCAAAGCCAAAATTTTTTAGAAAAAAACCTCGAAAACAACACTAAATGATTGACAACGACTCCAGACTCGGAGTTGAAACGTCTCCATACACAGATAAGTATTACACAATATACAATACATTACTTATATACAGGAATACTGGTTGATCATTTTATAGACATCTCTTTCTCTCAGAAAAACTGTGAGGAAGAATCTCTGTACAGACAGCCAGTAATTCGGGCAATTTTACGAAATTGCCTTACTACACTTTGTTCTACATATACAATTTTCAAATACTTATCTGTTACAGGAAAAAATTTGGAGGAGAGAAAACCCATGAATAGACAAAATAATTCAAGACCTCCTCAACAATCTTTTCGAAATTAATTACTATTCTGAACATTTGCCAACCTGTTAAGCCAATTTTTTTGTCGGGATCGGGATCTTATTCTGCACTAAAAATGAAGGTAACTTTGGATTAAGCATTCCCTATTTCTACAATTCATAACTTTTTGTCTAAATTACTAAAAACCGTTTACAGCTCATTAAAATATGATCTAGACTTTGCTTGGAAAGATCAAGTTTGCCATGGCCACTACAAAAATAACTGACGGCTACAAGATGTTACTCAGTTTTAAAAAATTTTGCCTCATCTGACCAAATGATATTGTCCAAAATTAAATGGCTTCCTTGGAACCATGTCAACATAAATTTACAGAATTTGACGCGTCTCGGAAAGTCAGTTTGTTTTAGATTACGGATGAAATTAGTGCTTTTCCAACATTCTATGAATAGAGCTTTTTTAAATTCCCAATTCTAGTAGTGCTTTTTTAATACTTACTTTCGGATAAGGTTGAAAGTAAGCCAAAGTTGAAATTTCACTATTGGCCTCATCAACAATAGGCTTATTTTTCTTAATTGTTGGTTTGACACATTCTTAAATTTGTCTATTATTCATTTAACTGTTTTCTCTGATGACAATACTTTATTAACCTCTCCATATATCAAAACCACATTGAAGTAATCTTCGTCAGAGTAACTGATGCGTGCAGTTATTGTTGGCAATTTTGAAAAACTGACATTTCGTAGCCGGCAGTTATTTTTCTAGCGGCCGCAGCTAACTTGAGACATCATATGTTAACGGCCGGAAAACAGATTTTCGTAATTTTTTAGGTATAGGTTTAGATAATAACGTAATACAAAGTTACCTTCATTTTTGGTGCAGCATAAGAACTAAGCAAGAAGAGTGGGAGTTTCCACGTGAAAATTTTAAGTTATAAGCACATTACGAATCTCAATGTCAGTATTTTTTTAAGAAAATCCTGTATAAGACGGGGTGAATTTTTTGACCTAAGTCTTCTAATAAGATTTGCAAAAAAAACCGTTTCAAAACAGATGGTTGTTTAGGAAAAATTGTCGATTACCCGCAGGACTGTCATTTTTCAGTTTAATTTAATGATAATATGTGGTCAATAAAACTTATCTAGAATTTAGCGTAGCATCCAAATATCCTATGATGTACATGGTATTCTATTTAATATAAGAATGTTGTGGTCTACTTCGGGTAAAACCGGAAGTGCCACAGTTCTGATAATATTTTAGTCACATAGAACCAATCGACTTCCCTAGGTTTCCAAATTTTCAGAACTTTAATAGGGATCTTTTTTTAGCCACAGGTAACCTCCACCTTCAGGGGATATCCAGTATAGCACCTCAATTAATCTATTTTTATTTCATACTCACTTATATCACTGCCCGTCCATAAAAATATTATTTACATTTTAGTACAACTCAAATATTCTATAAGCGATTGTATTAAAAGGATTTTTTAATTAAAATTTTATTTTCTACTTAGATTTGTCTCAAAATATACATTTCTGAAAATGCCTCATTATAACAAGATTTAACTCAGCAAAAAGCACATAAGATTACCCAGCAGCGAAAATTTGTGGGCTTTAATATACAGTAACCTATTATATGGTACTGTCTTACATCTTATACAATGTGGCAGCTCAACAGTCTTTGCCAGGCGATGGTCTTAGGTACTATACCTTGACTTTCAGATCCCGAACTGTTCCAGAGACCATTGTAAGGAGCTAAAACGCAAAATGAAAAATCTAAATAACTATTTATATCCTCAATCATTCAGATATTACTTAATATTTTAATTTGTCATGCGACGTACCTTTTTATTATACATCAATCCAACATGTGCGAAATTTCATACAAGTCGAAAATTCATATAGCCTCAGACCGTAAGCACACAAAATATATTGGCATACACAAAAAATCCTCTCTAATCGCTGAGCCAACAAATACAGGTCGTGAATCAGTGGAATCAGTTAACTCTACTCATGGTGAATAATCTCCTGGATACTTATTTTAAATCGGACCACTTACCCGAATAATTACGGTCACATCGGGAAAAGGTTTTGCGATAAACCCAACCTTGGATGAAATTTGCACCAACGACGTTTTCCTAGCATTTTGTTATGGCTTAGATAAGTTGTATGTGATTAGTGTAACGTTAGTTAAGATCCGGATTGCGATAACAGCCAGAGAATTATATTGAGTTCTTTTCAAATAGACGTTTGACAAAAAGTCGTAATTACCTGAGAAGTTCGTCTTTATCGGTATTCTGGTTGCAGTCACAGCGGTTTTGTATAACGAAATGAAAAAGAGTCAGATACTAAAACTGATTTTAAGATAAATGTTTTTCATGTGATATTACAGGCATTAGAATTAATTCAATTTTTTCCATTAAATTTAATAAAATGTAGATATAGTGAGTTTTAGGTTTCATAGCATTAAACTGAATTTAGAATTTATTTTTTGACACGCCCAGCCAAGGGAACAAAAAAAAAATGCTAATACTTTATTGCACTGGTTATTGAGAATTTAACAGGATTAGAAGTGCTTTCAACAATCAATAAACAGTAGTTGTATACAAACGATTTCATTCATATGTACAGGGTAGGGGAAAGTGTAGTTCCAAAATTTAGGTCTGAATAATTAGTCTTTGAAATTAAATCATAGTATGAATATGTAATCTTCAAAATAAAAGGCATTATTAACTGGCAACTATTACCCAAACTTAGAAGTTATATTCACTTTTTTAAAAAATGGGAAATGATCTACTGTGACCCAGGAATGGGTCACTTTGGATCACAACATGGGTGACAATGAATCGCCTAGGACACAGTGGATGTATAGAGTAAAATATGAAAACGACAGCAATTTTCATGCCAATACTCATTTATTTGTACTATTAGAAAATCACAACAGTGTAATATGGTTTTAACATAGATCACGATGAAGTTACTTAAATAGAGATTTCTCTTAGGCCTAATCAACAAACATTAAAGTTGATTTTAACGTACATATACAGCCTTAAGCTTTCAGTTGACATATAACGTTTTAAATAGAAACATTGTCAACAAAACAACGATTAAGAACAAAAATAGTTACTTCTTTAAAATAGTTAAAGTAAACTCAAATTTAAATAAAAATAATTATATAAGAGTTTAGTTTGAGATCAGAAATGAGATTAACGTAAATTAATGTTCGATAACTTATTATAAAAAAACTACATTCCCTGTTTTCGCTTTGCGTTGCCAGTAAACTTAGGCTATGGTAAAATCATCTTAATAGAAGGTGGGGTAAAGTAGCCCCGGCAGGTAAAGCGGTGAATCTCATTTTTTAAACGAACCAGCTATCGTCCTCTGTCAACGTCTTGTGGAATTAATTCACTGACCGACGCCATATTGCTCCGGTAAACAATATCATGTTAACTTCACGTTGAAGCAGTTTATAGGGAAAATAGTATTTTTTGAAAGTTTTGATCTAAGGTGAGTGGTTTTAACATTGAAATTTTTCATTAATTTAAATAACAATCAACTAGGTTTAGGCCATTTATAAGCTTATTTATTATACGGAAAAATAGTGCAACATTAGTTCAATATGGCATCAAATGTTTTCTTTTTTGTCGTATTCTGTTTTGGGTAAAGTGGCCTAGACTGTAGGTAGGTAAAGTGGCCTGATGGACCACTTTACTTATCTTAGCAATAATTTCAATTAAAATGTTTTTTTAGTGTTTTAGATATGCCAAATACTTACATACGGACATCCCAGCAGCAGACATGGGACCGGGATGCAATGATAAAAGCTATAAACGCTGTAAGAAATAAAGAATAGACGTGTTAAAGGAATAAACAAAGATGCTATAGAAAATATAAAACTTTTAGGGTTACAACGGGCAACTTTCACTCCAGAGCAAGAGGAAGAATTGCTTCAACACGTTTTAGATTGACTCTAGATGATTAAAGAAAACTTACATACCTATTAATTAGCTGAATGCAACTATTTTTAGGGTTCGGTATATATAATATCACTCCGGATTTCTGCCTCTGTCACATCACAGCAATTTTCTCCTAAAATACTGGACGTAAGGGGTTGAAATTTGGTATCAATCTATACTTTGGTGACTCGATCAGAAGTACACATCGTAAAAGAAGAAACGTTGATTTTGGGGCTACTTCTGGGTTGAAAAACTAAAAAACCAACCGTTCCTCCCCCTGAACTCGGAAACTACTGAGCCTAAAATTTTGAAAAAAATAGACAATATAGGACATTACCCGAACTTGACAGGTAAAATAAGAAGAAACCATTAATATTAATTTTGGGGGACAAATTGTAGAATTAAATGAAAATTTAAAAATATTTTTTTTTCAAACGCATCGAGTAATACATCAAATGTAAGGTCCCTTTCTGAGGAACACAAATATATTTTTTTCATATTTTAAAAAAATATATAGAATTAAATGGAAAATAAAAATTTTAATTGTTTCTAACGGATCATGTAAATATCAAATCACAGAGCTCATTATGACGAACACAACTATATTTTTTATTATTTTTATAATGAATATTTTAATAAATATTTAAAAAAATTACCCATTCCCCCCTTTATTCCCCAAACTATAAGACCTTTTTTTTTGTTTACAGGAAAAATACCAAGAAATCCGTAATATTATTATTGGGGGCTAAATTATAGAATTAAACGGAAAATAAAAAAATATATTTTTTAAAGCATTATGCAATACATCAAATGAAAGGGCTCATTATTAGGAATACAAATATATGTTTTTCATATTTTTAAAATTAAATGTTTACAAGATATTATCATATAGATATAAAAATTTCTCATTTCTCGCTTTATTTCCGAAACCATACTACCTAAAATTTATTCTTCAAATTTATAATAAAAATTATTAGAAAACCCCCATAGTAATTTTAGGGACAAATTATACAATTAAATGGAAAATAAAAATTCAATTTTCACATGCATCATGTAATATATCAGATAAAATTATTATTTGAAATACAAATATATCATATTTTTAAATTATTTGTTTAAAAGATATTAACAAAAATATTAAACCTCGACTGAATTCCCACTTTAGAAACTACACTATTTAAAATTTGAAAAATATATTATTTGTATTTTTAAATAATTTGAATAACATCTTTTAATCTACAGAGCCTCAAAATTCAGACAGTAGATTATAAAAGGCTTCCCTGAGAGTTTATTAGTAAAATAAAACTCTAATGTTAATTTTTGGGGGCCAAATTTAAAACACTTCCTTTAAAAGATATTAGGGTAAATATAAGAAATGCACTCATTCCCTGCTTGTCTGCAACTGGAATATTAGAATCTTGAAGGTGGTACGGAACCCTTAGTATGCGAGTCCAACTCGCACTTGACCAAATTATTTATAAAGACTAGGCCACTTTATTTGCTTTATCTGAGATCCTTTGAAAGTATTGTCACCTACTTTTGCTTTTTCCCACAATGTTTATGTGGCAGATTTCAACGCATTTGCAGAGTACCTAAGTCATAGGGTACTGAGAAAAATCTTTTCATTTATCCTCATAAAT
The DNA here is from genome assembly GCA_034190945.1 of Octodonta nipae. NCBI lineage: Eukaryota > Metazoa > Arthropoda > Insecta > Coleoptera > Chrysomelidae > Octodonta > Octodonta nipae. The sequence continues at coordinate 23,931,490 of CM067222.1, forward strand.
ATCAGAAATGACAGTGTCTCTTGCCTGGAAATAAAATATTCGGTAATCTGGATGCCTTTTGTTTAGTTACTGTGAACCAGGTTGTGCTTAAAGTAATCTGGCTCTCTGTAACTCTGTAATTCTTTACATACACCCCTGGTGTATACCAACATTTAACAGTTTATATTATTCTTCTCCAACTTTGAAGGCTTCTTTGAAGCTTTAACTGACGCAAACTAGATTTTTAAATTAAAGGAAGACACTTTTAACAAGTATTTCCAGCAAAAAACTATCCTTAATTTGATGTTATTGTTGTACACGTTTTCTAAAGAAGCTTTGTCGAGATAAAAACTAATTTACAGGAATAAAACTGGTAATTAAGGCCGGAGCTTTCAAAGAGTTAACAAGGAATTATCTTCAGCATTAATTTAAGGTGATGATGAAAAACTAAACATAAAAAAGAATAGCTAGTCTCTCTCTTGTAAAGTGACGCTAATCTGCATTCCGTTGGAGACGGTCTCAAGAAGCCTGCCAGGGATGAGTTTTATTGTGCAATTAGTATAGTAGCACGATGTTAATGAATATTTAAGCGACTAGATTAAAATCATGGTTTTTAATTACTTTTCCGGAAAGATCGCCATCATGAAATAAACATTTGTGTACAGGTAAACATTTTAGGCCGGTGCCTAACTGCTCTTAAAAGGTCAAAGTTTTGAGCGTCTGCTAGCTGCGGTTGGTAGATCGATTTAGGCGATTATATTGAGTAGTATTGAATGTCATGTTCAAATTATCACCCAAGTCACATGTTAGATTTTATAAAAATACCGGTCATTCTACGTATTGTGAGCGAAAATGCAAGAATACGGCAGTAAATAGCATTTGTAAGTTTTACTGCTTCCCTACTGCAGCAAAAAATGGATTGCAACAATAAGAAAAATAATTTAAACATAATTTTAGTTGAGTATAAAAGTGATAGTTTAATTTGCATTATCATTTCATTTCATTGTACACAGAGTTACAAGAGATAATAGTAACTCTTCTTTCGCTATAAATCTGGCAAATTATATTAATACTGTAATCATATCGTAACTCATTAAATATACAGACATACGCTTGAAAAGTGACCCAGGTTTGCTGGATAACTTTAGTACTTATTAGATATATAGTAGGCAACTTGCCAAATATTTTACAAAAAAAAATCCACAGGTTTTTGAATGGTTTTTCTAGAAGAAGGTATACTGCATAACACAAAAAAGTTTTAACAAATGTTTTTGCAGTTTTTGTGACTTCTCAGCAACAGAATAAAAATTTATTGGATCTAAGCTAGGTGTGTTCTATGCGCATTTTTAAAGCCTACTAGGATTGGTTATTTAATGACTGAGTTATTCCCATATGTTGAGAAAGAAGGAGCATTTTTCAATCATTCACAACTATTGTTACTATTGTCTAAGAAAAATTAGAACGATCAAACTTGGCAAAAATTTCACTTGCCTATCGCAAATGAGAGCTCAAAATTTTACACTCATAGCTTTGAACGTTTTCTCACAAATGTAATTTTTTGAGGGCTTTTTATTTTTGGTGATGTTTGCCATGCTCCCATTCTGTATCAAATTACTTTTAAAATGCTTTTCCTAATGAAATTACATTATATACGAGGGTAAATCAAATATTTGCGGTTATTTTTCTATTCTGTTTAGAATGTAGTGTCGAGCTAGATGTATGGTTTATGAGGAGTGGGGAAGCGAGCCGGTTTCGCGCGTATGCTTGTCGTCAAGACATATTGTATGATCTGTGATCAGTACTCTTGTGCTTGATCTGTGATCAGTACAGAGTACAGCCATGAACGAGCAAGAGGTACATTTGTCTGTTGCGCAACAGAATTATTTAAATACATAAAGTTTTTAGCAAGTGAAGGCGTTAAACTCATTGGAAAACACAGTTTGGGGATAGCACGCTGTCTAAAAACCGTGTGTATATGTGTGTGCGAAAGTTTAAGGGTGGACGAGAACGATAATCATGATCGACGCCAAAGAAAAATTGTTTTGTTGACATTTATTGTCAGAGTTTTGAGAGTAATAAGTCGAACGACTTAATCTATTCACCGATTTTAAAAAATATTTGGTTGTCTACAAAAATTATATAATGCAAAAATAAGTTGAATAAAGTAAAAGTACAAAAACGAGAAACAAATTGATCTGCTCATGAGCTTCGAACTTTGGTCAACAATAAGGTTGTCACCGTTTCTCGTCACTGGACTATCAGTAGACAGGTTGACAGTTGGCATGGCATTTATATTAAGGAAAGAATCGAAGCCAGTATAAACTTCAACAGTTATATATTGTATATGAATTATTATTAGGAATTCCTTATTACAGTCATCTAATTAAAAATTATGTGTATATAAAAAGATAAAAAACAACTAACATTTTTTGGGAAAAACATTGTGAATGTAAGTTCGAACGCAGTAGTAAATTCTGAATTTACCCCAGAATGTAATTTTATTTAAACCCGATTAACGAATTACAGGTTTTCAAACTGAATTTACATACAATAAAACAAAGCGAAAAGGAAATTAATATGTAAGGGATAGTACTTAAAGATTTGATAATTATTATTTTGCTTTCAAATGATTAATTGGTAAACTAAAATCAAAAGCCCTGGAAAAAAATAGATTTGAGAGAAAATCTTCTATGCCGTAAAGTTGAGATTGTTACCAGTTATTCAGGTACCTCGTAAAAATGATACTTTCTGCCGAGTTTCAGAATTTGAATGTTATTTAAACAATAACTATGAGCGTTTGAAAAATGCGTATTTTTTCCTTTTATTGCAAATAACTCAATAAGTAATTCAATAGGCTGATGAACCTATCATTTAGTACCTATTGAAAATACGTATAACAAAAACTTACATTTGGCACTAGAACGTTTTATTGAGTTGAGAAAAAATTACAGAAACTGCCAAAATTGCGACTTTTGCAACTTTAAATAATTAATTAAGGAATAATAATTTGTTTATAACAGTTTTTATCTGTTATCCTATGTACAGTCTTCAAGAAAATCTAATCAAATACCTATGGAACATTTTTACATTCAACAACATGATAAGCATGATTTGATTTGGTTAAATCTTTTCCTTTATTGTTAGTTTGAAGTTCAAAAACTACAGCAGGTTTGATTTTCTCAAACAAAGTATGGCTCTATTCATAAACCTGTAATAATATTATAGTTCTCGTAGCTATCGCTTTATAATGTCATATTAATTAAATCCGATAACACAATATGTAACCTAAAAATTACTTGTTTGGTAGTATAATAATTAAACATAACTTTTAATTTACTTACTTTGATGCTTAAAGCGTTAGTTTACAGCCAAAAAGGATTCAAATTGATTATCTTACGAGTTTATTTTCATTACAAAGCGTTTGTATAAAGAAAATTCCAACATCAGTTTTGGTTTAAATGCACAAGATATCACTAGCTGTAAAGTGCGGAGCGAATAACGCTGTTGAAAAAATTTGGACCTCATCTTTATATCGTTTAAAATAAAGTCGCTTCCCCCGTTTGTCCCTCTGTACTCTTACATATTTTAAACTAATGAACGGATTTTAATGAGGTTTCTGTCAATAGATAGAGTGTTTGAAGAGGAAGGTTTATACGTATAGTTTTATATTGTTTTTTGAAATAATTTTTTATCTTATCTAAATTATTTCATATGAAGAAACTTTTTGTGTTTGTGTTTGAGTGGAATAGATTTATAATTTAATCCGGTAGGTGGCAATGCGATCAGCTTGTAGGAATGTTTTTGAACTCCACCTAAACGGTTAAGCTGATTTTGATGAAATGTTGCTGTGTGCCTAACCCAGTCAGTGAGATTTACAATTTAACAAGTGGGTGCCGTTGTGATCTGGTTGTAGAAAAGAATTGAACCATTGAGTGTTTTTTTTTTAACTTTTTTTGTTGACGCGAGATGTGAATATCAACATCTGGGTTTGTGGGGGATAAAAAATACTTTTAGATTTTTGACCCGGTAGGGGCCGCTGCCATCAAGTTCTAGGATGTTTGAAACAATTTTTCTATTCCTTGCGAAGCCGGAGCGGGCCAGCTGCTCGTACAATAATAGGGATTAGATACATAACCCGAAACAAAGAAAGAAGTGCAGGAATGCGTTTTTAGATGTAAATTTTTATGATTTCTGGGAAAAGTAGGTTTTCTATCGAAAAAAGTTGGCATAGACACTTGCGTTCCACAGTAAAAGTTTTTACATTGTACTCTCAATCCTACCGAACAGTAGCGCACTAGAGGCTTAAAATCATCTGTGTCATTTACGCCCACCATTATCTTAGGCCGGTATTACATTTTCAAAGATCTTTGATAAAATCTTTTTTCTGTGGTGTGTTTTTATGGTTATAGTTTCAGTCAATTTAAAAATAAAAAGTAATGGCTGCCAAGAAAGGTATAGTTTACACCTGTATTGCACCTGATAAGCAAAACATCTTATTAGCAGTTTAACCGAAATGTTTATTCTAGGATCAACTGTTGGAATTCTTTCAACCGACCGTAGAAGAATAGAAAAGTTGCAGGTAACCACCAACGGTCAGCAACCCGACGCAGCAGGCAACTACCCTATACCTGAACTTATTAAAAGTACAGAGACAAAAGGCAACAATGGCAAAACAACTATTTTTAAATGGATCAGACCACTTTATAGATGTTGATAGGATAACTATCTATTTTAATTGCTAAAGAAATACACAAATGCTAAAGTTGTATAATATCGAGGGCCCACCTACATTAATTTACTAGGGTACAACAATGCGCTTCATTATCTATATAGATCTGTAATATGACTTATAACTTATTTAACAACAAAAAAATTCTATAATTTTTTCTGTATATTTATTAACTTTTCAATCCGCCGGGTTTTCTTTCACAGTCTTTGTACGTCCACACAATGGTACTAAGAATTTTCATTGTAGACAACTAAATTTTTGTTTCTATTTTATATATAATATTATACAAAATCAACGGTCTTCATAATCCATAATACAATTTTTACTGTAAAATTCACAATAAATTTCGGGGGCGTAAATTTCCATTTTGACAATTGACGACAAAAATCTTTGATCAAATATAGGACGACGCATGTAAATGTGATCAAAGATATATGCCAAGGAAATATTTTATCAAAGATTAGGTATTACACTGACAAATACTGACAAATATCTTTGACAAAGATGTTTGATCAAAGATGTTTGATCAAAGATTTGACAATATAACAGAGGCCTTAACTATTAAACCGCTAAAATGGCAAATGTTTTAAAACAATCAAATGTTGGACAATATTGGTTGTTTGAGTATTGGTTCTACAGGACGACCTTGACGTCTGAAAATATATGTTTGATTTTCAAATAGAGCAGTGTATTTAATTTAAACATTTATTAAGAGACGGCAGCTCAAATAATTTTCACTGATTTCTTTGAAATAGCCATAAATTTACATATTTAAATCGTATTTTATTATGATGTATTTCGAGATGATTCCGTATATATCTACATGGTAATTCAAATTCGACCCTCACCATTGGAATCTCGAAAACTATGGGAGATACAAAGAAGTTTAAATGTTGACAAAATTGGGTAATTTAAGGCAAGAAGTAACACGGTTTGTAATGAAAATTTTCTGAATACTCCTGAAGATATTCGATAAAAATTAAAAAATTGGGGTTTCGTTTTTTGCGAAACCAAAAAACATATTTTCATTGCCACATTTTTCAGCCATTTAACCTTTTGAGATTTCCATCCGATGTTTTGTTTAATTGTATGGGTTGGAATTTATAATGATCAAGTAGCTGGACCCTATTTTTTCTAGGGGAATTTAAATTGTGAAAAATACCTTAATTTCTTAAAAACCCCATTTTATGAATATGGCGAGGTGTTGCCTCGTGTCAGTTATAATATAAAAATAATTACTGAATGACTGGGTTCAAAACGAGCGGGCCCCTCGACATGATACTAGAGCTCAATAAGACGAAGGTTGTCGATTTTTTTTTATTTTAATATTATTTATACATATGTTTTAACCGACTTTAAAAAGAAGGAGGTTCTCAATTCGTCTGTATCTATGTTTTTTTTTTGCTTTTTTTATGTTTGTTCACCGATTACTCGGAAACGGCTCGACGAATTTCAACCATTTTAGTGGATCCTATTGATAGCGAAAAAATGGGGAAAAACTAATTTTACCTATTCTCATGTACTCTATGCTTTGGTGGAGGAGCCGAGTTATTATAAAATTTGAAAAAAATTATTCGTAACGTGGGACAAATTGAAAAAAGATATTGGATTAGTTCCGTTATTACTAAAAGTAGAATTTCTTTTCAAATAACATAGATTTTATCGTTTCTTATAGAATGTGGAATAACTTTTTACCTATTTTCTTATATTCTATGTCTTGGTGGAATCGCCGGTATTATAAGATTTGATGGAGTTTCTGGTATTATTAACTATTCGGAACTTGGGGGTAAATTATAAATAAGATGAATTAATTAAAATAAGTGTCAGTTAATATGAATATACAGTGTGTGTTAATAAATCAAACGAAATCTTTTTATTCATAATTTTAAGAGAAAAAAGTTATTCTTCACAAACAGATTTTTTATATGGTCTAAAACATAAACAGTAATCATTCCATGTGAATTTTTATTAACTGTAGACAAGGTTTGTCTTCAAACAGGACTTTTGATTACATATTAAAGTATCTTCATTTCTGTTAAGATATAAAATTGTTATCGAATTAATCTAATACTATAATACGAACCAGGTTTGTTTTATATATATATATATATATATATATATATATATATATATATATATATATATATTTAGGGTCTCATATTTGGGAAAATCGTATTGCAGAGAAATTAAATAATTTAAAAAATTATTGACAGGTTGCGATAATACAGGGTGATTTGGTAACCTACGTAAGAGTGCGATTCGTCATGTAATTTTTTTTTTCAAATACATGGTGATTTGACACCTGGAGATTTTAAGTTTTCAAAGTGATAAAATTGCCAAGGCAGACGATTTTAGGATGAGTGAAATCTTACGAATTTGAATATTAATTTCAAACATATAAATATAAATTTGTGGTGTTAAAATAAAATTATATAGGGTAGTTATTAAAATGTAAGATTTGCTATGCAAGATGGTTAAAATATAACGTCGAATCTAATTGTAGCATACAGGATGGTTAGTAAAAAGCAAGAAAAAAATAAAGTAGCTCATAGCAGTTGGAAATTAAAATGACAGCTGACATACAGGGCGGACTACAAATATTGTTATGACGGTTGATTAAAAAAATGTTAATAGAATGTTACAGCTGTAGGATAACTCATTAGCAATTACAGCCATTGCATCACTGAAAATTGTAAAATAAATACATTAAAAAAAAAACAAAAGAAAATTAACTAAAAAGCATGAAATAATATTTTACAACAATTAAATACTTTTTATGAAGTCGGTGCCAAGTGAAAGTGAAAATATTTTGTGAGGTACATTGATCAGTTGTACTTCGCAACTTCACTGTTCAAATTGGCACCGACTTCATAAAAAGTATTTAATTGTTGCAAAATATTATTTCATGCTTTTTAGTTAATTTTCTTTTGAAGTCGGTTTTTGTTTTTTTAAAAATGTATTTATTTTATTTTAATTATTGTTCTTAATGTTCAGCCAAAATTTTAAATAATGTTCTATGCGACTGTTGCCTGTTAACTTAAAACACATTTGAGCTGTTTCCATACTCTTTCTAACAAATTTGTTATAAACTTTTAACATATCTCGTTTTTCTTCTTTTGCCAAACTCATAGCGTTTGAAAATATGTGCACTATAATTGCGTTTGAAGTACCCCATGGAGTCAAGGCAACTGAGGTTATAATTCTTTTTATTTAAATATTTGTGGTTTCAAGAAAGCATATCAATGAAATCAGAATGAAATGCTTTTTTTTTCTGTGGAAGAATCAAATTTAGCGTGTATAAGAAAAAACAGATGATAGTCAAAAAAACGAAACGTCGGCTTTTGAAAAGCTCATCATACAGCTGAAAAAAGGCAATGAAAATGTGTTTTCGGTTTTCTGTTTTCTCATCAAATAAAGCTACAAAAAGAAAATCTCTAATTTTCTACTTTTTTCCAATATCTACGGAATTTTGCCCCCTTTTAAACTTCTTAGTATCTCCTGTAGTTTCCGGGATCCCAATGGTGAGGGTTGAATTTGCAGAATGCAAAAATCTCTACAATTAAATATCAGGATGGCATAGAATAAGATTGAACGTACAGAGTGTTTATAACCATTTTAATTTTATTTATTTGTTTGTTCAGTTGTAAAAATAAGTTATTTATATTATTGTTCTTACAACAAATAGGTATCTTGTTGGTTCACATATTAGCATTAAAAACGGATTAATTCGATTTAAGAATAGATAAATAAATTAAGAATTATTTGTAACAAAAATATTTTTATGTCTTATCATATTTATTCTCTCGCAATTTTGGCAGTTTTTGTAACTTCTCAGCAACTGTCAAAATATATTTTATACATATTGTCAATAGCTACTAAATGGTTTGTTCATCTATCGGATTGGATAATTAGTTATTGAATTATTTGGGAAAACTTTAAAAATACGCATTTTTTAATCGTTCAAGTTATTGTTTCAAAAACGTTCAAATTTTTATTCCCGGCACAAAGTTTAATTTTTACTAGTTAAATAGAAGCTTAGAAGGTTTTCTGGCACATCTGTTTTACAATGCTCGCATTTTGAGCTTAATTTTATTTTTTACCCATCTAAAGGGAAAACATTAGTTATCAAAACTTTCAGTAAAATCCCTCATAAATTAATTTTCTTCTGGTTTTGTTTTATTGTGTATAAATTCAGTTTGAAAGGTGGCATTTTGGTATTCGGAATTAAATAAAATTGACCGGTGGGGAAAACTCATTTCCCCTCAGTTTAATTCTGCATTATTTTTAATTAGAAAATTGTAAAGGAAGGGATAATAATAATTGATATACAATTATAAAAATGTTGAAATTTATAGAGGCTTTCAGGTCGAAAGGTCCAGTCTTAAATTCATGACTTCTATGCAATAGAGTATAAGTACAAAAATGAAAATTAAATGCCCAGCATTATAATAAAAAATTGATAGTGGTGTCGTACAGAACAAGAAATAAGTTTTTTCTTTTTAAAATCGTCGAATAGATTAAATACTACTACGATCAGGTTTATTATTTTTAAAACTCTGACAATTAAAATAAGGAAAACAATTACGTGGGTAAATCATAATATAAACAGTATTTTTTCAAACACTTATTGAATAGCATTACACACAAATCATTGTTTCAGCAGTTTATGTATTTTCTGTTCATATAATGCTTGAGGGCGACTTGCAACCAAACTTTGCATATGCTCCTCGACTTCTTCATTTCTTCCACATCGTTTCCCTCCCTTCGCAGGCACAAGCAAAAAATAGTTACAAGCGGACAAGTCAGGGATATAAAGAGAGTACTCCTAGAATTTCCAGCCCATTTCTTGCAATGCATTTCTTGTTATAGTTTCGAATGTGCGGCTTTTACCAACCGTGAAAACTGGCAGTAGGAATCCAGCGTCACTGTACGGTGGTCATGTACAAAACCGATCAATAAAGTTCCTTAGAATAAAAAAAATCCTTGCAAGGACTTTTCCAGCTGAGAGACGAGTTTTGGCCTTTATTTTTTCTTCGCTACTCCTTACTGGTCACTATAGACGATGCGCTTCAAAAAGGGCTTCTCTATCTAGTTGAAATCGATTCAGAAGCTTTTCAGCGATCAAAGATCTCGCCTGCTTTTCGTTCTCAGTCAGCAACCCATCGAGCAATATGTTTTCTAAAACCAAGCTGTAAGGCTTTTTATTGGGCGTCGATCATGTTTGTCGGTCTCGTCCACCTTTAGCTCGAAACTGCATTCTAAGCAGAATAGCAAGATTACTGTTTATATCTGATTTTTCCTCGTATATAATGCAATTTTCTTGTGAAAAGCATTTTAAAAACGTAATGTCCATTCAGTGACATGCTATTCGTATTCTACCATTTGGGGAAACGATGTTCCCCTTCCATTAATATTTATGCGTTGCCGAATACCAAAATGGAGAATTTCAAGTTAAATTTACAGACAATGGAACAAACCCAAAAGAAAGTTAATATATGACGAGTTGTGCCCAAAGATTTGTTTATTAATATGTTCGATTCAGATTTATAAAAAAGTAATTTGATGCAGAATGGGAGCATTGTAAACATCACCAAAAACAAAGAGCTCTCGAAAAAATATATTTGTAAGAAAACCTCCACTCATGAATTTAAAATGTTGAACAGATATTTTTAGACAATAGCTACTAATTGTCTTCTAAACGTTGTTTATGGCATATTCTTGATTACTTTTATGTTTTTTGGGCAATAACACAACAATAGAAATAAAACGACGTATATTGCAGGAATACCAAACGTTTCAAAGTCTATTCTGACTTCGTTGTCAACGGCTTTATATTTAAATCTGCATCAATAAATATAAAGCCATTGACAACGAAGTCAGAATAGACTTTGAAACGTTTGGTATTCCTGCAATATTATTTCTATTGTGGTGTTATTGCCCAAAAAGACATAAAAGTAATAGCTACTAATGATTGAAAAATGGTGCCTTTTTTCACATTTTTTCGCGACTCACATTAATTAACCAATCCGATTGATCAACATCTCATTTTGAGGTTCAAAAAACGCAAGTACAACACACGTATCTTTGATATTGTAAATTTTTATTCTGTTGCTGGGAAGGTACTGCCAAAATTACGCGGTTGCTATTCTTAACACCTCATATAATTAACTAAGAAATAAAAATGTGTTAACAATACTTTTTTTGTGTTATGAGGCAACAAACCATTTATATAAAATTAAACCTAGAGAATGAGTTACTTTTATACAAGGGGTAAATGAATAATTGCAAAATATTCCAAGATGTTCTCGACTCATTTTATGACGAAAAGTTGCTATGAACGCAAACGCATAAAATCTTCAGATTTGATAAATTTTTTTCTTCTGATTGCTAAAGTTTTCGACATATTTACTTCAATTTTGGAGCATTAATGCCTGTATGAAGTCTTCATAATTAGATCATAGAAACGGTGATGAAAATGAATCTATATCTATATACTATATAAAATTGTAGTTGCCTGTTTGTTTGTTTGTTTGTTTGTCTGGTAGACATTTTATCTCCCTAAATTGAGAGAAACGGTAGATATAGCGAAAAAACTTCTACCATGTTTGGTAAAAGAATTACTCAATTGGTTCCACCGCACGCACAAAATATTAGATAATGGCATTAGATTAGCTTTTATTCAAAATTCGAAATGTGTCACTGTAATATGTAATGTAATACTAGAAAAATTTTGTTACATAGCAGTTGCATATAGGGAGTACCTGAAATATGGGGCGAGGTAAAGTTATAGTTATACAGTGTGATTCAAACAAGGTTAGAAAAAGTTGCAAATGAAGGATGGTTTAAATGAAGTGTGAAGAGAATTATATGTTATAAAGTTCTTGAAAAAATATGAGGAAAAATTGTGAAATAGCTTAGTTCATAATAAGTTGCAGAGATAGGATAGTTGAAATAAAGCGTGGAAAAGTGTTATGGTTAATTATTTAATAAATATTATATTGCTTGACCAATAGACAGTAGCGTATACAGGGTAGTTGTAATACATACAAGGTGATTCAAAAACATGTTGAACAAAACTGTTATAAACGGTGCCCAATAAGCTGGGGCAGTTTTGGTGAAATTTATTGGGCATTGATGGTTTTATAGTTATACAGCATGGTACAAAAAATGTTATACTTTGTGGCCGAAAAGTAGTTTGCATATACAAGGTGGTTGAAATAGCGGGTAGATTAGAATTATTGTTAAACAAGTTGGATAATTTTTTTTGTAGGATAACATGAGCTGTTGGCATATATGCAATATTTGAGACATTGATCGAAGTAAAATTATAGTTTATACAGTGTGATTACAAGAATGTTAGAAAAAGCTTCATATAAGGGGTGGTTGAAATATAAAGTGGAGACAGATTATACTTTCAAGGGTGGTTAAAAAAATACATATGTAGCATAATCCATAAGCAGTTGCATATATAAGATAGTGACTAGTCCAGAGTTATAGTTAAGAGTTTAAAAAATGTTATATTTAGTGGCCCCTAAGCAGAAGCACAAACAGGGTGATTGAAATATTTTGTATATTAAAATTATGGTTATACAGGAAAGTTAAGAAATAAGTTACAATGTTTGACAAATTGGCAGCGGTGTATACAGGATGGTTTTAATGTAGTTGGAAGTAGAGTTAGTTATACAAGGCAGTTGAAAAAAATGTTGAATAAAATTGTTATATAGGGTGGCCAATGGCCAATAAGCAGTTGCAGTTTGGGTGATTGTTGAAATAAATATCTGGGTACCAAACTGTGTTTTTACATTTGTGACATACCAAGGGTTCCCAGGTATTTCCATTAGGGTGGTACAAAAGAAGTTACAAAAAAATTGTTACATAGGGTAGACCATGAATAGTTGCATTCTACTATTCATGTAGTAGAATGCAACTATATCTGAAATATGGGGAGAAGCAAGATTATAGTTTTAGAGTGTGTTTAACATAATATTAGAAAAAGTTGCATATAAAGAGTGATTAAAATATAGGGTAAAGAAAAATTGTATTTTAAAAGATGGTTCCAAAAATATCTGAAATAATTGTTATGCAGCGTGTACCAAAAGCAGTTGCAAAGCTGAAAACTGGGGTAGATAAGAGTTATAGTCAGGTGTTCAAAAAGTTATATTGGGGGACATATAAACAGCAGCATTTACAGGACGGTTGCAATATAGGACGAAATAGACTTACAGTTATTCAAAAAAAATTTGAATAAAGCAGTTATATAGTGTGACCCATATAAGTACTTGCAGGTTGGGTGAAATATATTCGGGATTGGTGGACTTTCTGTACGCGGGTGAAACCCCGGGTAACGGCTAATAACTTATAAATTTGCAATCTGTTTTATTTCTTGCATTTTTTTCGAATCTGACACTGTTCTTCTGTAAAAGAAAAATGATCAATTTCATGTGTACCGTAGAAACAGCCAATCTTTCTGTGATGCAAAATGCAATAATTATTAAAAACTCATTAAAAAATCAAGTTTACTTAACTGTGTAAACGAAGAGGTTAAATTGAGAAAAAAAAATAAACAAAAAGAAATATAAATAACAAAAGGATTGATTGTTTCTACGGTACACATGATATTGATAAATTTTGTAATACAAAACCAGTGGCAGATGCGAAAAAAAAATAATTTGGTCAACTGCGAATTGGAAACGCATACTAAGGGTTCCGTAGGACCTTCAAGATTTGATACAAGGTAGGTGAATCAAAGTATATCTTTTTCAAATCATCCAGTTTCAGACAAGGGGGGAATGAGGGCATTTTCTTATATTTACTATAAATTCTTTTAAAGGAGGCGTTTTAATTTTATAATAAATATACACTTTCATTTTCTATACACAGATTTTCATTCTATCTGCTACATGATTCGTTTGATTTTTGTAAAAAAAAATAAACGAAATTAATATTGGAGTTTCATTTTACTAATAAACTTTCAAGGAAGCCGTCTGAATTTTAGGCTATGTAGATTGGAACAAAAAGGGGAAATGGGTCAAGTTTCAAATAATAAATTATTAAATCTTTTAGACAAATTATTTAAAAATACTAATAAAATATATATTTCAAAATTTTAGATAGTGTAGTTTCAGTCTCCAAAACTATAAGAATTCAAATTTGGAAAAAAATCTTAATTACAGAATTAAATGAAAAATATAAAAAAATTTTTTCTAACACATCATGTAATATGTCAAATAATAGCGCTCATTATGGCAAAAACAAATATATTTTTTTCATATTTTTAAAATAAATTATTATATAAAAGATATTAACAACAATGTAACAAATTTTACCCATTCCCCCTACCTTATCTCCTAAACTATAAGCCGTAGAATATTGAAAAAAATAGAGATATAGGGCCTCATCTAAGTTTTACCAGACTGTGCCCCCAATTAATTTTGGGGGCACATTACAGAATTAAATGAAAATTATAAAATTGTTTTTTAACACGTCATGTAATGTATCAAATAAAAGGGCTCATTATGGCAAAAACAAATATATTTTTTTCATATTTTTAAATAAATAAATTATTTTAAAGATATTAACAAAAATATTAAGTTTTTTACCCATTTCCCCTACCTTATCGCCTTACCTGAATTTTACCGAAAAAATAAGGAGAAACCCCCAATATTAATTTTTGTGCCAAATTATAGAATTAAACAGAAAATAAACAAAATTAACAAATTTAGAAATTCTCATTTGCCGCTTTATTTCCGAAATCATACGACCTAAAATTTGAAACTAATTAGTGGTACTGGGGCTCAGTTAAAATATATAAGAAAAATTAGTAGAAAACCCCAATATTAATTTTGGTGACAAATTACAAAATTAAATGGAAAATAAAAATTAAATTTTCAAACGCATCATGTAATAAATCTAATAAAAAACTCATTATGTGAATTACAAATATATCATATTTTTAAATTATTTGTTTAGAAGATATTAACAAAAATATTAAACATCGACTTAATTCCCACTTTAGAAACTACACCATCTACAATTTGTAAAAATATATTAATTCTAGGAGACAAATTACAGCATTAAATAGAAAACACAAAATTAAAACTATTTCTAATGCTTCATGTAATATATCAAATCAAAGGGCTCATTATGACGAATACATTTTTTTTTCATATTTTTAAAATGAATATTTTAAAATATATTATCAAAAACATAACAAACTACCCATTCCCCCTTTATTCTAACCTAAAAATTTTTTTTAAAGAAAAAATATGAAGAAATTACAAAAATTAATTTTGGTGGCCATTTTATAGTATTAAACCGTAAATGAAACAATATTTTTTACGCATCATGCAATATATCAAATTAAGGGGCTCATTATAAGGAATATAAATATATTTTTTTATATTTCTAAAACCAATTGATATTAACAAACAAATATAAAAATTTTCATTTGGGGCTTTATTTTCGTAAACCAATTATTGGGGACAAATTACATTTTGAAACGCATCATGTAATTTATCAAATTATGGCTCATTATATGAATTACAAATGACTCAATTCTCACTTTAGAAACTACACTATCTAAAATTTTGAAAAATATATTTAATTTGTATTTTTAAAGAATTTGTCTAAAAGATTTAATAATAAATTATTTAAAACTTGACCCATTTTCCTCTTTATCTTCCAATCTACAAAGCCTAAATAAAATTCAGGCGGTAGAATATAAAAACTTCAATGAAAGTTTATTTGTAAAATAAAACTCCAATGTTAATTTTGGGGCCAAAAATAGAAAATTAAATACATATTTTTATAAAAATCAAACGAATCATGTAGCAGATACAATAAAAAGTCTATGTATGGAAAATAAAAGTGTATATTTTTTATAAAATTAAAAGGCTTCCTTTAAAAGAAATTAGAGTAAATATAAGAAAATGCCCTCTTTTCCCGCTTGTCTGAAACTGGAATATTTAAAAAATATATATATTTTGATTCACCTACCTTGTATCAAATCTTGAAGGTCCTACGGAACCCTTAGTTGGCGTGTTCAATTCACACTTGACCAAATTATTATTTTTTTCGTATCTGCCATTGGTTTTGTATTACAAAATTGATCAATATAATGTGTACCGTAGAAACAAACAATCCTCTTGTTGTTTTATTTTTCTTCAGTTTTTTTTCTTAGTTTGACCCCTTCGTTTAGAAAGTTAGGTAAACTTGTTTTTTAATGAGTTTTAAATAATTATCGCATATTGCATTACAGAAAGATTGGTCATTTTTCTGTAACAGAAAAACAGAGTCAGATTCGAAAAAAATAAAACAGATTGCAAATTTATAAGATATTTCTGTGATCTAATTATGAAGACTTCACGGAGGCATTAATGCTCCAAAATTGAACTAAATATCTCACAAACTTTAGTAGTCAGAAGAAAAAAATTGAACCAATCTGAAGATTTCAACATTTTGTACGTCTGTAAAGAAACGTTTGCAGACATATGTTCACAGCAACTATTCGTCATACAATCTTTCGTACTTATTCATTTACACTTTGTTTAGTAATAACTAGTAATTAACATCATCCTCAGATTTTTTATATTTAGTTTTTTTACAAGACCCGGGCAATTTAACCTCAATATTTTGTAATACACAGAACCTAAAAATATTTGGATGAGCATCACAAAAACTGTAATTAAAATTGCTTGCCCATATACAAATGTCAGAATAATTTAATTTGTAGAAATACAGTTATCTACTGGGTAATCTGGGTGATTTATAACATTTTCAATTTTGTGGAATTAGAGAAAAGAAGTCTTCACCAAAACGGTCTCTTACATCACAGCTATCTAAAACCAATAATTGGAACGCCCATTTGATCCACTGACCAACCTGAAAATAATTATTTATATATTCATTCGTTAATCCTAAAACTTGTATTTTATTAAACCTTCCCTATGTAGAATGAACTTGAATAGAATAGATATTTATAAAGTAATTTAAATGGATTAGTAGAAGTTTGGGATTTTTTCTGGGTAATGAAATGATAACCAAAAGAATTTATTGTTCATTTTGGCCTGTATAAGAATAAGCTTCTTTAAATACTTAAGACAAAAATCAAAAATACCCTCCAATTAAATAGGGAATTTCAAAATTTATTAGTACGAAAACTATTTAAAGTGTTTCGGATGGGTATTTAAAATAACTTTATAATGCCATTATTGCTAACTGCACTTAAATAGATTTTCATCCCAGAATTTATTAATAGGAAATTAACAGCGGGACCCAAGTAATCAACACCCGAGAAACTGTTAATGTAAAAAATGTAGACTATTAAAAGACATGGTACATCGCTTAACACATTTTTGATAACGTTAAAAATATTTAAAAACAGACCTGAGAAACCGAATTAATTTTAATTTTTTTCATTCGTAAAAAATATACATTTTTACCAAAGTAACTTAAATGATTTGGTCAAGTGCGGGTTGGACTTCTAAGGGTTCCGTACCACCTTCAAGATTTGATACAATGTAGGTTAATCAAAGTATATCTTTTTCTAATATTACAGATTCAGACAACAAGGAAATGAGTGCATTTTCTTATATTTACCCTAATTTCTTTTAAAGGAACCCTTTTAAATTTATAAAAAATATACACTTTTATTTTCCACACATATGCTTTTTATTGTACCCGCTACATGATTCGCTTGATTTTTATAAAAATATTTATTTAATTTTCTAATTAATAAAGGGGGAATGAGTATTTTTTTATATTTGTGTTAGTATATTTTAAAATACGTATTTAAAAAATATGAAAAAATATATTTTTATTCGTCATAATCAGCCCTTTGATTTGATATATTACATGATGCGTCAGAAATAATGTATACGTTTCCCATTAAATGCTGTAATTTGCTCCCTAAAATTAATATTAGGGTTTCTTCTTATTTTTGCAGTAAGTAAAGTAAAGATATGATATATTATGTGATGCCTTAAAGACAATTTTAATTTTATATTTTTCATTCAATTAATACTAGAGTTTTCTCCTTATTTGTTCCGGTAAAATTCAGATGAATTCCTATATTTCTAAATTTTTCAAAATTTTATTTCTAATACTTTCGGAGATAAGATTGGGAACGGTCGATTTTTTTAGTTTTTCACCCCAGAAGTACCCCTAAAATCAAGATTTCTTCATTTACGATATGGAGATCGGGTCACCAAATTATATACTGATACTAAAATACTAAATTTCAACCTTTTCTGTCCAGTAGTTTAGGAGAAAATTGCTGTGATGTGAGAGAGTGATAATTTGAGGGTATATTCTATATAAGGAACCTTAAAAGCGTATATATGTTTATTTTTTCATTTTTTGGGGCCAATTGTAAAGTAAATAGAAATTAATTTGTTCTAGACATTAAATAATTTTATTCTACTCATAGTTCTTTTCAAAAGTAGCACTTTCCGTTACTGTTTAGATATAATTAAAGACAACACCTATGAAACATGAAAATAAGAATAATCTAGATAATTTTAAAATACAATTACTTCACATGTTATTAAAAACATTTAGCATTGAAAATAAGATGAAAATTACGTCACTACAACTAATTTTTCACAGGTTTGGCAAGAAAAACGCTTTCTTATTTATATTTGTTGTTGCTTTCTGGAATGTATCACAAAAAATTGCTCATTTATTTGAAATTTCAATTATAGGTGTTAGTCATATACGAGGGAGGTTCAATTATTTATCGACTTGTTTCTTTTAATAATCTGTTAGATCTCATATTTGGCCGTATTAACCGTCAATTTAGTTGCACCCTCATCAGCCCAGCGCTAGATCCACATTTTTTTTATCTAACCCTTCTGTAAGTGAAGCCTGTTTAAAAAGGAATTCAACGGTGTGTCGTTTTTCATATTCTATCAATATTTAAGGAATTTGCGAATTAAAACGTGATTCCTGAATATTTTTCTGATCTCTGATGTTATAATTTTTTTAACTGTTCGAAATGTTCTCCATCCACTGCAGCGCGCCCATATGATCGTGCAAATTCATTGCGCACATTGGAAAAAAACATGTGGAGCAAGTCGGTCAATTTCTCCTTGGCTACGATGTCTCAGATCTGGCGACATTGCTGACCACTCGATGGCATCTCGTCTTCCATGTATTCGGATTACGATTTTTTTGAGAAACTCTCTAACTAGCAAGACATAATGTGGTGAGGTACCGTCGTGCTGAAAAACAAGTTCGTCTTCTACTAGACGATCATCTGGCTTAAATTTCTAGTTATTCTTGTATCAACAGCGTTTGCAAGTAAGCCTAAATACTTATATCCACTTAAAGTGCCCTTAATAAAAAAAGGGTCCAACAATATGATCACCTAGAATAGTAAGACGAGGTGCCATCGAGTGGCCAGCAAGGTCGCCAGATCTGAAATATCGTATCCAAAAAGAAAGAGGCCGACTTACTCCAGATGTTTTTCCCAATGTGCTCAATGAACCAGAGGAACGATTATATCACTGCGTTGCATTTCGAACATCTCTTAAAATAAAATGATTTTAAATCAACTGTAATTTTCATTTTCATTGCCGTTATAGCAAAAAGTCTTTAATATTATATGTGAATTATCTACTTTAAATATTATTTGTTAATAACATCACAGATCAGCGAAATATGTAGCAATCACGTTTTAATTTGCAAATTCTTTAAATGTTGATGGACCGTCATAAAAGACACACCGTTGAATTCTCGTGTTGACTGGCTTTAAAACAAGGTGACACTTTCATTTAAAATAATTGAGTAGCTAGCGCTAAGGTGTTGATAGTGCAATTTAATTAACGCTTACTATGGGCAAATATGTCCCTCTTCGTAAATCTATTGAGGTGTTTTTCAAAATAATGAGTATTTTGAGAATTATTTCAGGGGGCTCGTTTTCGTTAGGTTATTGGCTTATGACTATATAGTCCATTTTTTATTAGCTGCGTTGTTTGTCCGATATATGAACATTTGCAATTTTTGCGTGGAATTTCATATATGACATTACTATATTTTATTTTTCAATTTTGTAACATATTTAGTGTTATTATATCTTCTATGATTTATAGTGATATCTGTTCCCTTAAAAACATTTTTTATTTTTTTCTATTAGCTTAAGAATACAAGGTAGTGTTAGTTATTTTTTATTTTATTAACGTTGTTTTGTCTTCGTATTTTTATTGTAAAAGTGGTATATCCTTTTCTTTATGTTGATTCTATGAGAATTGCAGAATATATATCTTCTTTAAGGGATTTTTTTTGTCTTCCAAATTGATTCTTTTCTATACTCGGCGTCTGATAGATGTATAGATTTGTCCACTAGGTTTGTAATGACCGATTTTTGTAGGATATTGGATACTGTGAATTAAAATGTGCTTTTTGTATACCATGACGTTCCAATATGTTGTTTTTGATGGTATAATGTCTTATAAATAAAAATGGGGATTATTTTTTCGTGATAATTCTTAAATTGGATTAATATTATTTGAATTTTATTTTTTGGCAGAATGCAGCCTTAAAATGAATTGTAGATCAAAATTCAAGTTTACTATTGCTGTTTCCTCTAGTTTTTCCAAACATAGCTGGACAATTACACTTGATTTTGAGCCACCCATTACACAACAACTATTTTTTTGATACCTTTTGTTTATGTAAGTAAAATAAATATGTTGTGTTTAGCATTGTTCCAATTGTACTTAATAACTCATTTATTGGGATGTAAGTGCAATTTCTTAACTTGCCCCAGTTTTTTTTTGATTTTTTAAAGTCCTATGAATATTAAAATAAATTAAAAAAACTGACACAAAAAAATTAAGTACGATATATAACATTTTATTAAAAGAAACAAGCCGATAAATAATTATACCTCCCCCGTATATGACCAAATAAAATTTCAAATAAACCTGCAATTTTTTGTGGCACGTTCCATAAAGAAACAACGAATATAGCAAAGCAAGTTTACCTGTCATTTCTGTGAAAAATTATTTGTTGTGACGTAATTTTTATCTTGTTTTTAGTGCAAAATGATTTTTAAAATCATGTAAGTAATTGTATTTTCAAAATTAACTAGAAATTTTTTATTTTCATGACCCATTAGGTATTTTCCTGAATGATATCCAAATAGTAACAAAAAATACCGTTTTTGAAAAACACCAATAAATTGAATTGTTAACAAAAATATTTAATGCCTAGAATTAGAAAAAGATTAGACATTATTATTATGAATTCCGCTAGGTTCCGGGAATGAACCGCATCTGAATTTATTAAATACTCGACGTTTGGACTTCTGCTTTGGAGTCATTATCAGGACACAAAAATGAAAAAGGTTTCAGAGTCTAGAGGGATTTCGGGGTTTCAATCCGCCGAAGAGTCTCTAGGTAACTGAACAGTTCACTTACTTTATGACTCTTGGGAGTAGGCAGTTTTAGACTCTGAATTTGGTCTAAACTATGAAACTCATTTTAGTCTCTTAATAATGGCCCCAAAGCAGGAGTCGAAATGTCGAGTATTTAATAAATTTTAGTGCGGTTCTCACCCGCCACTAGCCCAGTATATATATATATATATATATATATATATATATATATATATATATATATATACTACCCAAGATTTTTTTATTAGAACTAAAAGCGAATTCTGTGCTGGTATTGTATATTAACAGTAATATTTGTTTATTTACTACAATTTACTGATTTTCTATAAACGAAGAGATTCGTAGTATATAACCTGGTCCCTGTTTCTGACACAGAAAATCAAGTTGTATGTGTATCTCAATGTCAAAGAAGTACCGGAACGAATCCTCAACTAAGTCAAATTTTCGCATTTCGCTACCATACTGATCTGTGTAATTGTAGGCCTCCATTAGGACGCCGTCCCTACAAAACGAGGAATAGTAAAACTATTCTGGGCTGCCGCAGAATCTTAAACAGGATATCAAAAATAATAGTACTTTATCAATGTACTACTTACTAACTCTGACACAGGGAGTTTCAATGTGGACACTTCAGTTCAAGAACAATCTTTTATAAAGAGACTTCTTTGTCACCCAAACAGAAAATGAAATTCTCTATAACTTTCTAAGCGTTAAACAAAAGGATTGCTCTTGTCTAGGAAACTAAACCCATAAATCATGACGAAGAAATGCTTTTTATTATGTCGTTAATCATAAGCATAAAAGAATAATGCCCTGCAAGGAATTCCTAACGATAAATCAGTAAAAGCTAAAATATTCTCTAGTATTGTCTAATCCCATGCTTATGGACTTTTAAGAACCTACCACCATCATCACCTGTCTGCTCTATATTTGCTCCAATTATTTGCTTACCTTCAATAAGATTGATACATTGTTCAAAAACGTAATAGTGTTCAATTATGTGACAACTATATGTCACTGCAGTTAATGGCAACTCGTTTCTGTTAACGACATATTGGATCCGACTAATTCAATATAATGAGAACACAAGTGACATTCAGTTTCCGTTCAAAGCTAGAACAATTAATTCAAAGTCGTGAACCCGATTCCGTTTTGGAATTTGATTAGATACCAGGAAATTGCAGAATCCAGACGTATTGATTATAGGTCTAATTGAGGATAAAGAGGATATTCGCACCAATTTCCTTTAATCATCTTCAGGGTGCAACTAGATATTAGAAACGTGTACTAAATAAAGCACAAGGAAAGGCATTAATTAATACAGGGATTTGGCTTTACACAGCCACAATATTGACGTTACACTTCATACTTCATACTAGAAATCATATTGGGTGAAATGTAAATATGTTAAAGCTGTTTTAAATCAAATTATATATATATATATATATATATATATATATATATATATATATATGAAGAAATATTTATCCCGGAATACATCTGTTCGTTACATTGCATCTTTGAATCCTGCAGACGTTTCGCCAAGGTCTCACTTGGCATTCTCAATGCGTAGTTACGGTGAACAGTTACAGTTCACCGTAACTACGCACCTTTTTAGTTCATTTCATTAACAAGAAATAAAAATTTGTTTTTAAAAATTTCTTTTTTCTTTTAATCTTATTTTTAACTTTTTAGTATTTTTGAGGCGAGATTGACTACGGCGAAGGTCAGACCGCGTAGCAGTGTTTTTCCTTTATGTAGCCCGTTGTAACTCACAATGTGTTGTTTTGAGCACTTGAAGATGTAGGTATTTTATATTATATCAACTATACATATCAGTTACTTATGTAATTACCGGTTAGTTGTACGTAACATTTCTCATTCTATCCATTTCATTTAATGTGCAACATTACAAGGTTTCATCGAAGTCTGCTTGGAATATTCTTCATTCAGCTGTGCTGTGATTAAATTTAGCAGGGTACAGAACTGATTTAGGCTGAATGATGTAAATGCTGTCTTTGCCAAAGTCTAGGTGAACCGAGCGTGTGTCTCTATCGTATAGTTGAGCACTTCTGTAATATGACCCATAAAATTTCAGCATGACTTTGGCACCAACAAAAATTTCTAGTTCCTTAGGAAGACGTCCTGTTTTGTCAATGTCCGAGTGCATTTTATTATTAATCTCAATCTGTTCATTATTTTATGTTCCATTAATTAATTGATCTTGGAATATTATTTTGAACATTAATGTTAATTCAAAGCCTCGAACACAATATCGCGAGACACTGAAAACTCACGAGTAATATTTAAATTCTTCAAATGCTCAGTAGCAATCACTATTCCACAGTTATCTACAGATCTACGCAACATAATTGGGGGTTTTCAGTTACCTCTAAAAGATCTTAGGCAAAAAGTACTGCTTGTATATTGTCCAAATAGGCCGTTAAATTTTACCATTGTTAAAAATGGCCCTGATATTCTGAGGCGCAACGTTAGCGATATGAAACGTTTATAGACCCTCATACCATTCAGCCCTCGGAAAGTGCACACGTTGGCTTTGAATCAACCATCTAATCAAAGACAAAATCCACATTCATAACAAACGTCCACCAAAGCACCACCACTCACCACCCATCAAAAACGGTCCATTCATGAAAACTTTATTACTGGCCTTCCATCATCAGTTACCATCTTGCGCCAAAAAACTAAGGCGAATCAAATGAGCCCAATTCAGTTCCTATGGCCATCTTCCAGCTCCATCACCAGACCCTGGTTACCATCTATCACCAAAGTACTCATCAAGGTATATCAAACGAATCCAAACTCGAGTTCCTTTAGTCACAAATTATTTTGAAAATATGTAAAATATATATTTGTATTTCTCATAATGAACCCTTTCATTTAATACTACATGATGTGTTAAAAATCATAATATTATTAAAATAATATTTTTGATAATAACTTTTAAAGAATTTATTTAAAAAATGTGGAAAAATATATTTGTATTCCTCATAAAGAGCCCTCTCATTTGATATAATTCATAATGCATTTTAAAAAAATAGATTTTTATTTTCCCTTTAATTGTATAATTTGCCCCCCAAAAATTAATATTAGAGAGTTCTCGTCCTTTTGTTGTAAAGATAAAGTGAGCTCGTATAAGCTTTTTTAAATTTTACGTCTAATAGTTTGGGAGATATTGAGGGAATGGGTAATTTAAATATTTTTGTTAATTTCTTCAATATAATTTACTTTAAACATATGAAAAAGATATATATGTATTTGTCATAATGAGCACTTTAATCTGATATATTACATGATGCATTAGAAATAATTTTAATTTTATATTTTCCATTTAATTCTATTATTTGCCCCCCTAAATTAATATTAGGCGTGTCTCCGTATTTTTTCTGCATAGTTCAGGTGAGGCCCTGTATCTGTATTTTTCCAAAATTGTATGACTATAGTTTCAGACATAAGGGGCAATGGTGTTTTTTTATATTGTTGTTAATTTCTTTTAAACCAATTATTTTAGGAATACACACAAAATATGTTTGTATTCATCATAATAAGCCCTTTGATTTGATATATTACATGATGCAACCAAAACAATTTTAAATTTATATTTTCCTGTTAATTCTGTAATTTGCCCTCCAAAATTAATATTAGAGGTTTCTCCTTATTTTCCCAGTAAAATTCATGTGAGGCTCTATAATTTTTTTTTTCAAAATTTGATGTCTTGTATTTTCGGTGATAAGGGGGGAATGGGTAATTTTTTTAAATATATTTTTTAAATAATATTAAGATTATTAAAAAAATTGTATTCGCCATAATGAGCCCTTTGATTTGGTATATTACATGATGCGTTAGAAACAATTTTAATTTTATATTTACATGTAAGAGAAAATTAAACTTTTTATGGTATACATTTATATGAACTTAAGTTAACATTCAGTATTCAGTAAAAATTGGGAATTACAAAAATCTCAAAAATGGGAATTTCCCAGAGTCCATGTAGTCATAAATCCTTAATGCCATATCATTTTACCTACTTTTTCGGGTTATAGGCAATATTCTTGTTAAAGACAAATCCTTAATGACAAGGTAATATCAATCGCATAATGAGTTCAGGCCTTAATATCCCTTGATAATCCCTACTAATACCAAGCAACTTTGTAATTTATATCTGATTTACTTATTTAAACAATTTTCTGAATAACCCTTCAAACTTAATAACATAATCCACTATAATTAAATTCAACAATCAGCTATCCCCTCTCGAAAAAAGTATTTGTCAATTAAATTATAAAATGTCGAATTACTTTGAATAATTTTCATTTGAGTCTAAAAATCATTGAGAGGTGCGTTATACATACAGTGAACTTGAGATGGCCTGCAGCAATGACACTTTTCTGGAAGACGTGCTAGCGATTCTCACATTTGGTAAAACCGTGCCAGAGATTCTTGAATTGGACAACATCCAGGGTATATTAGATCGACCAATCGGGAATATCGAAGAGCTGAAAAAACTTGCGAAACTTACAAAGGACAAACAAAAAAAACTGGTAAGTATAAAAATTTTAAATTTAAGTAGGTATGTCATTATTAATAAAATAACGAAGCCAACAAAACTCAAAAGATTTAAAACATTGCATAGCCTATAATTTCTTAACTTGAATTTAAAAAATTGTACAGAGCAACTCGCTGCCGTACTTCACTTTTTTTTTGTTTAAAGTTTTGTTTATTATTATAATTTGATTTCTCAAGCACCGAGTTTATATTGGCTGTCAAACTTGGCACATATAAACGGTTTAATCATACAAAATTGTCGCATATCCTGAGTGGAGTAATAATGCTTTCTTTGTACATATAATACGGATAAAATTAGTTTAAAAATATAAGCAAGGATACACATATTTTAAACATTATTACTTTTTTAAGTTAGTCATAATCCATGTATATCGTTTAGATGGTTAATCAAACGATTTGAAAATTTCGATTTAACAGCTATCAAGTATGTTCTCTTTAACTAAATATTTTTTAGGGTTCTGTATATACAATATACGAATACCCTTAATATCACTCCGTATTCTCCCTCTCTCACATCACAGCAATTTTCTCCTAAACCGCTGGAAGGAAAAGGTTGAAATTTGGTATCAGTATATAGTTTGGTGACCCGATCAGGAGAACATATCGTAAATACTAAAATTTTAATTTTAGGGATACTTCTGAGGGCTAATACTAAAACATCGACTGTGTAGTTTCTAAAATGGGAATTAAGTCGATGTTTAATATTTTTCTTAATATCATTTAAACAAAGGATTTAAAAATATACAAATTTTCTAAGTCAATTTAAGTGTCAATTTTCATTTTGCAATTTAAATCAATAAATATACAGCCATTGACAACGAAGTCAGAATAGACTTTGAAACGTTTTCTTTTCTATCAATAAACGTTATATGTTTTTTGGGCAATAACACCACAATCGGTATTAAACGTTATTTCGATTGTGTCTTTTATTTGATATATTACATGATGCCTTTGAAAATTGAATTTTTATTTTCCGTTTCATTCTATAATTTGTCCCCAAAATTACTATGGGGTTTTCTACTAATTTTTCTTATAAATTTCAAGTGATCCCCAGTACCCCTAATTATTTTCAAAATCTTTCCTGTAAACAAACATTTTTAGGTATTATAGTTTGAGGAATGAAGGGGGGAATGGATAATTTTTTAAAATATTTTTGTTAATATATTTTAAAATATTAATTTTAAGAAAATGAAAAAAATTGTTTGTATTCTTCATAACGAACCCTTTGATTTGACATATTACATGAAGCCTTAGAAATAATTTTCATTTTATGTTTTCCGTTTAATGCTGTAATTTGCCTCCTAAAATTAATATTAGAGGTTTCTCCGTATTTTTCCAGTAAAATTCAGGCAAGGTCCTATATCCATATTTTTTTCAAAATTTTTCGGAGATAAGGTAAGGGAATAGGTAACAATTTTTATATTTTTGTTAATATTTTTAAAACAATATATTTTAAAAATATGAAAAAATGTATTTGTTTTCGTCATAATGAGACCTTTCATTTGATATATTACATGATGTATTAGAAAAAAAATTAAATTTATATTTTCCATTTAAATCTGTAATTTGCCCCCCAAAATTAATACTAGAGGTTTCTCCTTACTTCCTATAGTTTCGAAGATAAGGGGGGGAAATTTAAAAATCGACTGTTCTCCCCTTATCATCGAAACTATAGGAAGTAAAATTTTCAAAAAAGCTAAAATTAAATGTAAAATATAATATTAAATTTTTGTCTAATACATCATGTAATATATCAAATGAAAGGGCTCATTATGGCGAAAACAAATGCATTTTTGCATATTTTTTAAATAAATCATTTTAAAGATATTAATAAAAATATAAAAAACTATTCTCCCTACCTTATCTCCGAAAACTATAAGCCGTAAAATTTTGAAAAACAATGTAAAGATGTAAAGCCTCACCTGAATTTTACTGGAAAAATAAGAAAAAACCTCTAATATTAATTTTTGTGGGCCCAATTACAGAATTAAATAAAAAATATTAAATGAAAATTGTATTTAACATATCATGTAAGATATTTAATGAAAGGGCTCATTATGGCGAAAACAAATACATTTTTTTAATTTTTAAAGATAAATTGTTTAAAAAATATTAACAAAAAAATTTGGAAAAAAATGGGGGTATAGGAACTTGCCTGAATTTTACTGGAGAAATACGGAGAAACCTCTAATATTAATTTTAGGGGGCAAATTACAGCATTAAATGGAAAACATAAAATTAAAATTATTTCTAAGGCATCATGTAATATATCAAATCAAAGGGTTCGTTTTGAAGAATACAAATAAATTTTTTCATGTTTTTAAAATTAATATTTTAAAATATATAAACAAAAATATTAAAAAATTACCAATTCTCTCTAAACTATAATGCTTAAAAATGTTTGTTTTCAGAAAAAATTCGGACAAATTCCTAAAATTAATATTGAGGGCCAAATTATAGAATTAACGCTTCATGCAATACATCAAATGGAAGAGCTCATTATGAGGAATATAAATATATATTTTTCCAAAAATTTTGAAAATAATTAGAGGTACTTGGGATCACTTGAAATTTATAAGCAAAATTAGTAGAAAACCCCATAGTAACTTTGGGGACAAATTATAGAATTAAATAGAAAACAAAAATTCCATTTTCAAACGCATCAAGTAATATATCATATCTGATGAAAGTTTGAATATAAAAATTTACCAGGTTTATGGTGAATTATTAATCTGTTTTTTTTTTGTAAAGGATATGCAACTTTTTCTCACACGTGTGTCGGATATTTACTACGTTTAGACAAACTATTAAGTTCACTTTAATTTAATTCACTCTATATTCCGTAACTTAAAATACTATTGCTACTAGCGTTATCAATGTTATTATGTTATGTTATTTTCAATGTATAGTTAAGAAATAACAAAAACTGCAGGAAAAAAAATACCAAAGTAAATTAATTAATTAATTAATTAAAAAGCAATTGTTGGGAAGTATCTGTATTTCGAATACTCTAAACTCTAAACGTTTCAGGGTCTAACTTAAGCCCCAATGTCAATAAAAAATTTAGTACAATGTGAATAACAAAATTTGAAAACTTAGGAAAAACAATTCTGGCTGTCCAAATTTTACACTCAAATATTTGAAAATGTAATCTGAGATGACTAAGGGATTTTACTGCTACTTGGATATTATTATAAATTTCGTGGGTTCAATTAAAAACTAATATTCACTTTCACTTCCCTAGAACTTTTATTTACATTAATTTAAACAGAACAGCTGATCACAATAACATTTCCACATAAGCTCTTCGTCGCACTAACTGACTGCCGCGATTATGGGTCGCTCCTTTATAAAACCTGCATCGAAAATTCTCGTACAAACAATCATCAATTCTACAGCTGACGAGCCATTTCGAGAACACTTTTTTAAAAGCGATCGGTGATATGTATGAAAAAATATATTTACTCTAGAATAAATAATAGCTTAACCTAATATATTCAAACAAATCTTTAAAATGTTTTTAACAGTCAGAACTTTGCAGCAATGGGACCATGTAATGTAAAATTAATTAACTATAAGAGACCCAAATTGTCAAAAAAATTAATTTATGATTTTCAATATAAAAAATTTCCTTATCAACGTAGTAACCCATGACAATTTCTGTTTTATGTAGAAAATATAAAGAAATAGGAATCACATACTGTTAATTAATAGTAGTTAAATACGCCTATTTTTTGAGAATTTTTTTCTTTGAATTGAAATTGAAACCTTGAAAATACTTTGAAATCTTGTCTTACTGAATTGAAAACTTTCAACCTAATCGCTACAAAAGTAATGAAATGTCAAAATTTAAATCAAATTTCCGGCAGATAGCTAAGCATTCAGTGTTGACAGATCTACCTATTTATCTTGAATTTGTGGATAATTTCACAATGTTCTGTAATCTAAGTTAGACTTATATGAAATGAAAATTGCAAACTGCAAACTTGCGAGCTCCCAATAAAAGGCAATTATTATGTATAATAATTTTTCGTTGGTTCTATTTAAATCGCATGACTATGTAGGCTAACTTTAGCGAAGGGCCAAAACTTTTAGTTTTACATTTAATATAGTTTTTCTTTCACATTGGAGTCAACCTATCTTATGATTTTCTCTCCAAGCATGTTGGCGGCACTGCTTGCATTGACAGTATGCATTTAAATAATATTTTTTTTATTATTTCATTATTTAATTATTGAACCAATATTATAAACTAATTTTAGCATCCTGCACTGAAGGTCGTCTGTAGCTAGTAAACAAAACAAAAATAAAGCAAATCGGTTGAGTGACAGAGGAGAAAATGGTACCTAGTCGTTTTGTCTTTGCTTATTTACATATAGATACGTATATCTTCACCCTTAAACCGGCAATACATCCACCAAAGACGATTTCTAGCGATCTACCGTTATAATTGTTCCTAACTGGTTTGAACCAAACACATTCTAGCGGTCTTAGTTAAATACCAATGACATCACGAAAACTTCACAAATGAGCCCTTTGTTACGTCATTGTTTGAAATATCTTCAACCGGTAATAACCCAAAGCAGTAGTTGTTTTTGACTGTCTGTCTCTTTCTTAAATGACATTTTAGGTTATGTATTTATTTTTATTTCTAATAAATATAATATTTCAATACAAGGAAATTAACATTAATTTATACACAATGTTTGGATAGCTATTACATTTGTAATCGGTGTTTTACATTTTTCGAAATTTGTTAGGTAGTCTCACCAATAAGTTTATATTGTAATATAGTCCGTGGGTTCAATTTAAAAATTATAAAACTAATATTCACTGTCACTTTTCTAGAACTTTATTTACATTCAAACAGCTGATTCAAAAATACAATAATAATCCCATATAAGCTAGTCGTCGCGGTATCACTGCTCGGCGATCGTGGCGGGCTTCTTTTATATCACCAGCGTAGAATTCTCCAGTAGAAATCATCATCGCTCCTTCCGCTGTCGAGTCTTTTCGAGAATCGTATTTTTTATATTGAAGCGTTTGTTGTCGTGCTGAAATGACACAGGGTCGGCTTTGGGTAAATTTCGTAACACTGCCCCCCCTTTAATTCTGATCGTCCCGATCAGAAACATCCCCTCCATGGTAGGGAGCGAGTTGATCTAAATGAACTACCTTCAATTTAGCCTTGGGGTTTCGACGGATCCGGTAAACGACGTCATTAAGCCTCTTTACCACCTCGTATGGACCATCCCAGGCGGGTGTAAGCTTGGGGATTTACCCTTGCTACGTTGGGGGTTGTACAACCAGACTTTGTCCCTCTCCTGGAACCCGACTGAATGGGCCTTGAGGTCGTATCGCGTCCGGTCACTGGTGGCCAATATCTGCTTTCAGGTATTTGGGCTAAGTCGTGTATTGACAGCATGTTATGTCGGAGCTGGTCGGCATAATCGTCGATGTCTTGGGGAGGTTCTTCGGGGGAGCCAAATGCCAAGTCGCATGGTAATCGCAGCTCCTTTCCGAATAAGACTCTGGCTGGGGTCAGGCCTGTACTATTATGTACAGCAGAGCGATATGACAACAGGAATAGGGGAATATGCTCATCCCAATCACGCTGGTTATTGCTGACGACCTTGGATAGGTGTTGTTCCAAGGTCCTGTTGAATCTTTCCACCATTCCGTCTGACTGTGGGTGTAATGGTGTTGTTCTCGTTTTCCTGATCCCCAACATCGTGCAGACCTTCTGGAATACATTCGATTCGAAGTTACGCCCCTGGTCTGAATGTAATTTCATAGGGACGCCAAACCTGCTGAATAGTTCTACTAGCACCGTCGCTACCGTGGTTGCCTCTTGGTTGGGTATCGCATATGCCTCAGGCCATTTGCTGAAGTAATCCATCGCGACCAGAATGTATTTGTTCCCCCTCTCAGACTCGGGAAACGGACCGGCGACATCGATGGCAATTCTCTCAAATGGGACGCCCACATTGTACTGCTGCATTCTGCCCTTGGTCCGGGTCTTCGGGCCCTTACTGGCGGCACATGTGGCACATTTGCGGCACCAAGCTCTGACGTCTTCGAAGTAATTCACCCAGTAGTACCGCTGGCGAACTTTGTCTAGGGTTTTATTCATGCCCAGGTGGCCTCCGGTAATTCCATCATGTACTTCGGTCAGGATGGCTGGTACCTTTTTCTTCGGAACTACCAGTTGGGACTTGGTTTCTCGTCCATCAACGCTTTCCCAAACTCGCTTGATCATTCCATTGTCTACTCTTAGAGAGTCCCACTGAGCCCATAACGATTTCAGCACGCCGGAGTATCTAGCTACCTCGTCCCATCGTGGCCTGGGTGCCCCTCTCATTTTGAGTGACAAGATTGGTTCGATGTCTGGATCAGCCATTTGGTCCTGGATGCACTGTTCCGTTGTCCAGTCTTCATTGGCCTGCACTCAGATCTGCCTGATGGAGATACCCTCTCGCTGTTCCGTCTTCAGACAATGCTTGCATTCCGCTCTACAGGGTCTTCTGGATAGGACATCGGCATTATTGTGCAACCGGCCGGCACGGTATTCCACCTTGAAGTCGTATTGCTGTAATTTCTCCATCCATCTGGCCAGTTGTCCTTCCGGTGTCTTCATGTCCAGCAGCCATTTGAGTGAGGCATGATCTGTTCGGATTAAGAAATGGCGACCATACAGGTATTTGTGGAAATGGTCTACATCCCTTATTATTGCAAGAAGTTCTTTCCTGGTGACGCAATAATTTCTTTCTGGGTTCGAGAATCCCCGGCTGTAGTACTCGATCACCCTCTCTTCACCATCTTGCACCTGGGATAGGACGGCCCCCAAACCTGTGTTGCTGGCGTCTGTGTCTAAGATGAACTTGCCGGACTGTGTAGGAAAGGCTAGGATTGGGCTGGAACATAGTGCTGCCTTCAGTCGCCTGAATGATGTTTCGCATCCTGATTCCAATGGAAGGTCTCTTTATCAGTGGTCTGCCGATGTAGAGGGGCGGCGATGGTGGCAAATCCCTCAACAAAACGCCGGTAGTATGAACAGAGGCCCAAGAAGCTTCGGAGTTCATGTTTGTCTCTTGGAACTGGCCAATTACGGATGGCTTCTATCTTGTCTTCGTTGGTGCGGATTCCTGACTCGGACACTACGTGGCCCAAAAACTCTACTTCTTTTTGAAACAAGGAACACTTCTTCGGATTGAGTCTCAGGTTGGCGTTATGAATTCTGGAGAATACTTCGCCCAGGTTCTTCAGATGGTCGTCGAATGTATGGCCCATGACTAGAATGTCGTCGAGGTATACTAAGCACGTCCTCCATGTTAACCCGCTCAGTACATACTCCATTAGCCTCTCAAATGTAGCGGGTGCATTACATAACCCAAAGGGCATGACCGTGAACTGAAACAGCCATTTACTGGTGGAGAACGCTGTCTTCTCTCTGTTGTTTGCGTGCAGACCAACCTGCCAATATCCACTTTTTAGGTCTAGTGTGGAAAACCAACGGGAGCCTGCTAGTGTGGTCAAAGTGTCATCGATCGGGGTAGTGGATAGCTCTCTTTCTTCGTGACATCATTCAGCTTTCTGTAATCCACGCAAAATTGGTTGGTTCCATCTTTCTTTTTAACTAGCACGACGGGAGCAGACCATGGACTGATAGATGGCTCAATAACTCCATTTTGTAACATGGACTCGATGTTTTCCTCGACTGCCTGTTGTTGCCCCAATGGTAGTCGTCTAGGTGGTATTCTGATGGGTTGAGCCTTTCCGGTATCTATACGATGCTGGATGATGTTGGTGCGACCGATAGTTCCATTTTTACTGTTAAAAATTTGCCAGTGTTTTGTGATAAATTGCTTGGCTTTCTTCTGGTTCTCTGGTGTCAAGTGTGTCAAGTGGTCAGCAAACTGTTGTAGGAACTCTTTATCGGGCCCTGGCTCCTTCACCGACGTCTGGTACTCTTCTTCGCAAATGATGATGGTCTCTACTGGCTCGAAACAAGCTATCTCTTGACCATTGGTAATTCTGATGTCGTTGTTGGACAGATTCAGGACTCTGATTGGTATATCTCGTCCAACTAAGTAGTCATGAGCTGAGTGTACGGGCTCCACCATTCCAACGCAGCTCCCAGGATTGCTGTCTAACTGCCCATGAATAATCTGTTCCGTTCGACCGGGAATTCTAGCTGAAGACTTCGCCACAATTTTTATGGGGGTGACTGATGTGTTGACGGGCTGTGCCAATACAAATTCCTCATTTAGGAACCGAAGAACATCATATCTCGGGTCGAACATAAATCCATGCTGCCTAATTAGGTCCATTCCCAGTATAAAATCGTCCTCAATATTCGCTACGAGGACCCTATGCCGGATCATGTTGTCCCCTATCTGTAGCATGACATCTGCCTAACCCTGTATTGACATTGACTCGCCGGTTACTGTTCTGAGCTGGATGTTATTGCTAACTGGCCGAATTTCTGATGCTCTCAAGAGCCTGGACTTGGCAATGGACACAGCGGCGCCGGTATCGATGCTGATGGTAACTGCTCGCCCATTGATGGTGCCTCTGATGACTATCAAAATCTCCGGATGGATACTGTTTTGGGGGCTGGTGGAGGGACAGTCAGCATTCGCCCCCTATACTGACTGACTGACGGTCCCTGGACATGTGGCTGTTCTGTTGGTTACCCCTGGTCGGTGATCGTTCAGGTGGCCTCACTCGACAATTACGTTGGAAGTGTTCTGTCCGTCCGCAGCGATAACATGCCCCTCTGATGCCAGTTCTTTGTGACCGGTCTAATATTTTGTTCAGACCAGCCAGCAGCGCTTGAAATTGTGACTCTGACTCTTCCTGGTTGAAGGAAACTGCTCGGACCCTCGGCTTGGACATGTTCATGACGGCCTCTACTTCCAAAGCCCGAAGTAGAGCTTCATTACTCTTCTTGACGCCACTTAGTCTTAGATTTCGTTGAATTTCCACGTCTCTAATGCCGTTTATGAAACCCTGTGTGGCCAACTGGTCTTTCGTTTCCTCTGGCAGGTCTGGATAGGACAAGTGAATTAACCGTCTAATCTCTGCTTCGAATTCTTGAAGACTTTCACCGGATTTTTGCGTTTTTCCACTCAGTTGGACTTGGTATACCTGGCTCAAGGATTGATTGTCGTATCGTTTGTCTAGGATGGCGATGATCTTGTCGAAATTGCCTTGTTCATCGACTGGAATGCTTTGAAGGAGTTCTAGGGCCGGACCTCTTAATGAAATTACCAGAGAAGTAGATTTTTCTTGATTATCCCATCCATTAGCTGTAGCCACGGCCTCAAATTGCTGTTTATACATGGGCCAAGATGAACTGCCGTCGAATATGGGTGGTTTACTAAAGGAACCTTTGGTACTCACGGTGTTCTGGTATTTTCCTCGCTGTAAGTCCTGTTGCATTTTTTTGATTTCTGTTTCTACCTTGTTTTGAATAGCCCTGATTTCAAATTTCACCTGGCTCTGTATGGAATCGATGTCATCTACTTTGGTTTCAAGGGCCTCCACATTATTTTTCAGGATCTTTATGTCGTCGTTTATCTCTATTATATCTGATTCTACTATTTGCATTCTTTCATTAACTGTTTCGTTAACTTGTGATACTATTTGCATTAGTTGTTCAAATTGCATTTGTCTTTTTTCTTCAGTTATTTTAAATTCATTTTGTCGTTTTAATTCAGTTTGATCTTGTTTTTGTTCAAATATTTTAAAATCATTTTCTCGTTTTTTTTCAGATATTTTAAAATCAATTTGTCTCTGTTCATTCAATTTCGAGAATAATCCCTCAATTAAATTATGTTGTTCACTTTTCATCGTGGAGACTAGATTTTGTTGTTTTCTTCCATCGTGGAAACAAGATTTTGTTGTTCGCTTTTCATCGTAGTGACAAGATTTTCTAATTCTATTTTACGTTTTTCATCAAAAGATTTTACTAACCTTTGTTGAATTTCTTCTTGATGTTGTTTTTCCTTCTTGTCACGTTTTTCTAGAATCTGTGCAATTTTTTCGTCCAGTCCCTCTGTAACCTGCTTGACTATTTTTTTGGTAGTTTCGTCCATACTACGGGTTTTCATAAATCAAATTAGGATTTTAACTGCACTAATCCTTTACTTCTGATCACCAAATGTAATATAGTCCGTGAGTTCAATTTAAAAATTATAAAACTAATATTCACTGTCACTTTTCTAGAACTTTATTTACATTCAAACAGCTGATTCAAAAATACAATAATAATCCCATATAAGCTAGTCGTCGCGGTATCACTGCTCGGCGATCGTGGCGGGCTTCTTTTATATCACCAGCGTAGAATTCTCCAGTAGAAATCATCATCGCTCCTTCCGCTGTCGAGTCTTTTCGAGAATCCTATTTTTTATATTGAAGCGTTTGTTGTCGTGCTGAAATGACACAGGGTCGGCTTTGGGTAAATTTCGTAACAATATTTAAGCTAAATCTACTAGGTACATGTAAGTTTCATCACTATTTTGAAATTTTTGAAATGTTTTATCACAGTAAATAATTAATACAATCTATCGAAGAAAACTACTCTGAAATTTGCCCTATTGTCTTACAGAATCTATTTTCTAAAAATGAAATTTTATTTGTACTTATTTTTCTTGTTACTTTTATAAATTATGCAAATTACATTTAATCCTCTGGGATTTTATGCTAACAAAAGATTAGTCTGAGCCATGTTGAACTATTTTTATCGGGATGTTTACAAAAATAAGGTGTTCATTGGGATTTAGATTGCATTTGTTTTTATAGTTTCTTTAATTTTTAGATTATCAACTAGGTACATTTGTGATGTCTATATACTTAAAACAAATATAATTAAACACATGATTTTGACTTTCCGGTTGAACCAAATTGCATTCTAGCAAATCAGTTTCGGTTCTTTCAGTGTTCAAAAGGGTTATGTCAAAGTACAACCACTATCAACCAAGGGCATAACCAAAGTTATAAAAAAAAAATTAGGTAGGAATCAAACACACATTTATTTTTTGTTAACGCATACGACACTAATTCAAAACACAAGTTTGAAATACCTTTATTTTTGATGTAGCTTTATAAGTGTCACACTTGCTGAATTACAATTGGATATTAGCAGTTGTTTCAATTTTTGTCACCTGGCATCACTGCGTGCGCATCATCTTCTTGGCGGAGGTTAGAAGTATATAGCTAATTCATTAACACATTGACGGACAGTAGGAACAAGTGAAGTTCGAAAATTGACACTATGTTTTTGTAATTTTTAGAATATTAGAAGAATATTACTTTTATGTTTTTTTGAGCAATAACACCACAATAGAAATAAAACGACATATATTGCAGGAATACCAAACGTTTCAAAG
This sequence comes from Octodonta nipae, assembly GCA_034190945.1. Lineage (NCBI taxonomy): Eukaryota > Metazoa > Arthropoda > Insecta > Coleoptera > Chrysomelidae > Octodonta > Octodonta nipae. The sequence continues at coordinate 23,968,574 of CM067222.1, forward strand.
TCTATTCTGACTTCGTGTCAATGGATTTATATTTATTGATGTAGATTTAGAAGACAATTAGAAGCATAGTTTTACTCTTTCTTTCTCTGTGAATACTGAATAAAACATTTTATTTTATATCCCGGCTTGACCATACACTGTATGGTATCACACTCCCTCTAAGGCACGCTATGAGTGCCTTTAGGGGAAAATGCACTAAACCCCAGATATCCTAGATATCAAAAGGGTTTAGCTATGTGGGAGCCCTTGCCAGGTTTTCAGGCCCGTGGTTGGAGTTGTGGCGGCAGTTTCCCATGAATTTCCTGACTGTCCTGGCCGTTTCTAACAAGACGCCTGTTTGCATTTGTTTGTAAAGATGTTCGTCCAGACCGAGGTATTTTAAATTGTTTAATAGATGTTTCGGGACTAGTCCTGACGTTGACATAACAATTGGTACAATTCGTCTGTTGTTCGTGTCCCACTGACTCTTTATTTGAAATTCCAAATCTCTATATTTGGTTATTTTTAAAGCTTGCTTGATATTTATATTATTGTTGTTAGGAATTGCTTTGTCAATTAAAGTTGTTTTACCAAAACTATATCTGGTCTATTGTGAGCCACTGTCCGATCGGTCAGTATCGTGCGGTCCCAGTACAGCTTGTAGTTGTTATTTTCTAAAACAGATTCTGGTATGGTAATTTTACCGACTGTGATAATTCAAATTTCATTGCTAGTTCCTGGTGAAGTATTTTTGCCACAGCATCGTGTCTTTCTTTGTATTCAGTTGCAGCGAACGCTTGACAACCTCCTGTGATATGCTGGATAGATTCAGATGTTTGGCAACCGTACCTGCATCTGTCGTTGTTATAGAAGGATCTTTAGTGATGTACTTTAGGTAGTTCTTAGTTGGAATTACTTGATCTTGGATTGCCAAGATAAAGCCTTCCGTTTCAGGAAACATATGACCAGAGATCAACCAGTAGTTCGACGCTGCACTGTCGACATAATCTTGGTTGACGTCATTTATATGTCTTCCATGAAGTGGCTTCTCTTTCAATTTCAGCAGTTTCTGATCTGTGGTCTGGTGGTGTAATTGGACATCTTGTTGTGTCAGTCGCAGTGGTGTTGAGTCATCAACTAGGCACATGACTCTGTGTAGATCAGAAAATTCTGCTAGTTTCTGGAAATTACTACGCAAAATGGAAATTTGTTGATCTAAGGGTTTGCTTAGATCTGTCAATCCTCTTCCTCCTTCATACCGTGGCAAAGTTGTACGTTCGACAGAGCTCTTTTGGGTGGTGATTTTGAGCTTTTGTTAGTAAAACTCGAACTTTTCGTTGTAATTGTTCAATGTCAGTCTTGCACCAAATAATTATACCGAAAGAGTAACTGAGCACTGAATACGCATAGGTGTTAATAGCCTGAAACAGATTTTTAATGTTTAATTCAGTTTTTAACAGTCGTCTTACCCTTCTATAAAACTGTGCTGTTAGGTCCTTTTTCATAGTCATGTGATCAATACGTTGGGCCTGCTTTATTCCAAGGTATTTATAAGTACCCTTCCCCCATAGATTCAATTGAGGTGCCATCTCCCATTTCGAAGTTCCCCTGCTGTATTTTGCCTTTAACTATATTAATAATTCGGCATTTGTCTAAGCCCAATTTCATTGGATGTCACTAGAGAACCCATCTATTATTTTAAGCATATCATGCAGCTGTTGTTTCGTAGCTGTCATCAACTTTAAGTCGTCCATGTATAACAAATGGTTTATCTTTAATGCTTGTACGTTGTTGTGTTTGAGACTGAATCCAAAATTAGTCGAGTTCAGTTTGTTTGAGAGAGGGTTCATGGCAAGGCAGAACCACAGCCGGCTAAGAGAGTCTCCCTGGAATATACCCCTTTTGATTGGAATAGGGTCAGTTTGTATCGAACAGTTGGCTTCATTTTATTCCGACTTGACCTTACAATGTATGGCATCACACTCCCTCTAAGGCACGCTAAGAGTGCCATTAAGGGAAAATTCACTAAACCCCAGATATCCTAGTTATCAAAAGGGTTTAGCTCTGTGGTTGCCCCTGCCAGGTTTTCAGGCCCGTGGATGGAGTCGTTGCGGCAGTTTCCCATGACTACCTAGCTTTCCTTCCTTCTCCACAACCCGCACGGGATGTTCTGGTTTAAATCATTTCATCTGGGAAGTGAAAACCCCACGGGTCCGAGTTACCTGGCTCACCAGGGTCAATTGGTGACACCACCCATGAAAATGGAGCTACGGAATAGATGCTTCATTTTATATTATTATTTATTATTATTATATTATATATATTCGACTTGACCATACAATGTATGGCATCACACTCCCTCTAAGGCACACATAGTGTGTCTTTAGGGGAAAATTCACTCAACCCCAGATATACTACATATCAATATATGTATTTATTATTTACATTATTATTTATTTATATTTTAAATATAGAATCATAAAAACAATATAACCATAAATGTATCAAAAATACCATTTTTTTTATTTTTATTTAAAGTGTAATATCAATAGTAAACAAATACTTACAATAAATATCGTTAATTGTATCAATAGCAACTATAAATTTAAGAGAAAACACGCTCGTCTACTCCATTCGCAACCACGTGTACTGAAGCTGCAAGTCGTATAACAGGTGGGAAACGAAATTCAACCTAAAACATTGTGTCCAAAACATGACACTAGGTTTCTACTTCTACGCCAGTAAATGCACATTTGTGGCGCTACAGCCGTAGTGTCTGTAAACCACCGTTTCGTTTTGGACGGCTATTGCCGTCATGCCACATGTTAGCAGCTAGCGATACTCGATCGATCGATACTTTAACCACTAATATGGTAGCGTTTAAAAATGTCATATACAGCTAACTAAATTAGTTATGATATGATGTTGTTAACAATTAATTTAAAACATTTGTTGACAGCTAACGAAGTGGTGGTTTGCTTGTTGGATTACATTAACATCGCACTGTTATAGTAGATGGACTATGGAGAGAGATTTATGTATACTTTTTGTTCCAATCTAAAAAATATGTTTATAGTGGGTTTTTACTTTAATGTGATTTGATTCGATAAAAGGGAGGTTAAATAAATTTTTATCATTTGAAAGGCTGCACTACTGCATATCTTAAAGTTGCTGGTTGCGTTGTTGAGTTAATATAATTCAAACAGTCTGCCTCACCTTATAGCATCCAATATGCACTTGTATCTTGAATATGTCCATATCCGCCGATTATTCGCTCCCATTTATGTTTTGCCTTTTGAAAAAAAGTTCACTATAGTTGAAAGTCTTTGTAATCTTAGAACTCAATGATTAGAATTCACATACAGTGCACATATTAAGCATGTTGATGTTAAGATACCATTATATTAACATTGATTCTTATTAATTTACTCTCGTTGATTTTTACTGAGACACAGTGATAGTTGTGCGTGACTCGAAAATTTCACCAGTATAGCTGTTTAGTCAACTGCAAATATGGCTGACATGCATTTTGTCTACAGTCCCTCTAATGGTAGTTCCTTCTAAGCGAAGAGCTGCCAGTTCTACTGGATCCGATGAAACAATAATGCGCTTTCTTAAATCTTGTAACTTAAACAGCAATTCCACTATAAACCAAGGTTTTTAAATGTCTCTAAGTTGAAAAGTCTATCGGATTTACATCAGGTGAACGAGCTGGCCAAAATTGAGATCCACCTCGACCTATCCACCGATCTGAATATGTACGAGTATATATTGACGTGTTCTCATGCTAAAATGGACAGGAGCGGGAATCGGATTAAGTAGGACTGGCAGCTTAGAAGAAATTACCATTAGAGAGACTGTAGACAAAATGCATGTCAGCCATATCTGCGTTTGAATAAACAGACATACTGGTGAAAATTCGCAAGTCACGCACAACTAACACTGTGTGTCAGTAAAAATCAACGAGAGTAAATTAATAAGAAGTAAGTTATAATTCTCAATAAGAAGAATACATATGACAGCTTACTAGAAAAATAAATAACACAAAAATTGTTTGTTTCAACGGTACATCTGAAATTGATTACTTTTTTACACTAAAACAGAGGCAGATACGAAAAAGAACGCAATAAATAAAAGATTGCAAATTCCTAAGAGATTTATTTACAACTTGTGTCAATTGCCATGGGCGTACCGAAAAAAGTTGTAGGTGCAGAAAAAATACCAACCTGTAGATTTTCATTACCGTGATCTTATCCTGAAGACTTCATAGAGGCATAAATGCTTTGAAACTGAACGAAATATATCAACTTTAATATAAGATAATGCATTGCCCAAACATTAGATCATAGATTATGATGTTCCAGAAAAAGAACTCCGGATTTCTGCCTCTGTCACATCACAGCATTTTTCTCCTAAACTACTGGACGGAAGAGGTTGTAATTTGATACTAATGTATAATGGTGACCCGATCAGAAGTACATATGGTAAAGGAAAAACTTCTGCTTTTAGGGGTACTTCTGGGGTGGAAAAACTAAAAAGAACTCCTAAACTACTGAGCCTAAAATTTTGAAAAAAATGGGAAATATAGAACGTTGCCCGAACTTTACAGTAAAAATAAGGAGAAACCATTAATATTAATTTTGGGGGCAAATTGTAGAATTAAATGAAAATTTAATTTTTTTTTCAAACGCATCATGTAATACATCAATTGAAAGGTCCCATTCTGAGGAACACAAATATACTTTTTTCATATTAAAAAAACAGTTAATAAGATATTAACGAAAATATACCAAAATTTACCCATTCCCCCTCCCTATCTCCGAAACTATAAATCTTTTGAAAAAAATAGAGGTATAGGGTCTGACCTGAAGTTTACTGGAAAAATAAGGAGAAACCTACTTTTTTGGGGGGCAAATTACAGAATTAAATGGAAAATATAAAATTAAAATTGTTTCTAACGCATCATGTTATATATCAAATGAAAGGGCTCATTATGACGAAAACAAATATTTTTTTCATATTTTAAAAATAAATAAATTAAAACATATTAACAAAAATATAAAAAATTCACCCATTCGTCCTTATCTCTGAAACCAAAAGCTGTAATATTGAAAAAAATAGAGGTATAGCGCCTTACCTGAACTTTACTGAAAAAATAAGGAGAAGCATATTCATTTTGAGGGGCAAGTTATAGAATTAAATGGACAATAAAAAATTATAATTGTTTCTAACGGATCAAGTATTATATAAAATAAAAAGGCTCATTCTGACGAATACAAATTAATTTTTTAAATATTTTTAAAATAAATTATTCAAAAGATATTAACAAAAATATTAAAAAACTTACCCATTCTCCCTCCCAGTTATCTCCGAAACTATAAGACGCATAAATTTGAAAAAAATAAAAGTGACGTCTCTCACAAGAACTTTATTGAAACATAAAAAAAACCCTAATATTGATTTTGGGAGGCAAATGACAGAATTAAATCAAAAATAAAAAGATTAACTTGTATCAAATCACAGGGCATTATGACGAGTACAAATATATTTTTTTTATTATTTTTTAAATATATAAAAAAATTATCGATCCCCCCTTTATTCTTCAAACTATAAGACCTGTTTTTTTTTGTTTACAGGGAAAATACGGAGAAATCCCTAATATTAATATTGTAAAATAAAATATATTTTTTTATTTTCCTATTTTTAAAATTAATTCTTTACAAGATATTAACATAAAGATAGATAGGCGTACTGAAAAAAAGTTGCAGTTTTTCAGTACGCCTCTGGCAATTGACAAAAATATAGGTTTACAATTTTTGTCAATTTTGTTATGAGTTTGCATCTTTTTTATTTCTTGCGTTTTTTTTTTCATATCTAACACTCTTTTTGTGTAAAAAATGATCATGAAATTTATCCATAAAAACAAACAATTTTTCTTTGATGCAATATTCTATTATTATTTCAGAATTATTATCGAAAAGTGTGCCTAACATTGAAAAATAAGAGGTCAAATGGCAACCTTCACGGCTGAATTATACAGAAGTATTAACCATACAATCGCTTTTATTTAAAATAATTTCGTCAAGTACGAATTGGACTCGCATACTAACGGTTCCTTACCACCTTTGAGATTCTAATATTCCAGTTTCACACAAGCAGGGAATGATTGCATTTTGTTATATTTCAAGTTTTAAATTATAAATTATTAAATCTGTTATTCAAATTATTTAAAAATACAAGTAAAATATATTTTTCAACATTTAAATAGTGTAGTTTCTAAAGGGGGAATTAAGTTGATGTTTAATATTTTTATTAATATCTTTTAAACAAATGATTTAAAAATATGATATATTTGAAATTCACATGATGATCCTTTTATGTGATATATTACATGATGCGTTTGAAAATTGAATTTTTATTTTCCATTTAACGTATAATTTGTCTCTAAAATTACTATGGGGGTTTTCTAAGAATTTTTCTTATAAATTTCAAGTGAGCCCCAGTACCCCTAATTATTTTCAAAATTTTAGGTAGTATCGTTTCGGAAATAAAGAGAGAAATGAGAATTTTTTATATCTTTATGTTAATATCTTGTAAAGAATTAATTTTAAAAATAGGAAAATAAAAAAATATATTTTATTTTCCAATATTAATATTAGGGATTTCTCCGTATTTTTCCTGTAAACAAAAAAAACAGGTCTTATAGTTAAGAATAAAGGGGGATCGATAATTTTTTTATATATTTAATAATATATATATATATATATATATATATATATATATATATATATATATATATATATATATTTGTATTCGTCATAATGCCCTGTGATTTGATATATTACATGATCCGTTACAAACAAGTTAAACTTTTTATTTTTGATTTAATTCTGTCATTTGCATCCCAAAATCAATATTAGGGGGTTTCTTTTTATGTTTCAATAAAGTTCTTGTGAGGGACGTCACTTTTATTTTTTTCAAATTTATGCGTCTTATAGTTTCGGAGATAAGGGGAGGGAGAATGGGTAAGTTTTTTAATATTTTTGGTAATATCTTTTGAATAATTTATTTTAAAAATATTTAAAAAATTAATTTGTATTCGTCAGAATGAGCCTTTTTATTTTATGTATTCTACAAACATATTATGTTTCAGCTTCATTCCGTATATTTTTATATAACGTAAAACTTACCATTTTTCTGAAAATCGAAAAAATATATGCAAATAAAAACTGTTAACATCATGGAAAATGTCAAATTTTCCTCATAAATATCTAGTTTAAATGTCAAAATTTGCAATGAAAGTATAACGTACAGGGTGATTGTAAGGACTTTCACTTTGATTCATTTGAAGTCAGTTTCTTTTAGACACGAAGTTGAGTTACAGGGCTTAAAGTCGCGTGAAATGGCAGAAAATATCCCATCTGTGATACCAGCGATAATATCTTGTGTATGGTATAGGGTTGAAGGTGTGTGCGTCCCTGCATTTGATATTAGGTGGTACATAAGCAGTTGCATGCCCTTGCAAATATATTGAAATATAAAGTTCTAATTGAATTAGTCATACAGGTTGATTCAAAAAATATTGTATTAGGTGGCACATAAGTAGTTGCGTATACAAGGTGGTTGAAATAAGAGTGGAGCAAAAATATAGTTATACAGAGTGGATGTGGATATTTACGTTACAGGACGGAGTGTAATTACAGTTATAAAGAAGGCTTAAAAAAAATTTTAGAAGCAGTTGAATATACAGGATGGTTGAAATATAAGGTGGAGTACAATAACAGTTATATGGGGTGGTTAAAAAAGTTATATAGTGTGAAACATAAGTAATTGCTTATACAAGGTGTTTGAAGTGGGTGGAGTAAAATTATTGTTATTCAGGGTGTATCAAAAATTTGTTATATAAGCATAAGCAGTTCGAATATTTGAATTATAGGACGGGGTATAATATAATTATTGACATGGGTTCAACACGTTTAGAACTAGGTGCATATACCGAGTGGTTGAAATAAATGGTAGAGTAAAATTATAGTCATAAAATGTCCATTTTGTTGTATAGGGTAGACCATGAAAAAAAATTATACCACAAAATCTAGACGTATTAGATAACATTTTATTGCATACCACTGTTATCACTAAATTTTCTGTGTTACAGTAGTTTGTGTTGTCAAACACTGTAATGTCAAAACGTACTTTACGCTATTTAAATAATTTTTTTTGGCTACTATTTGTTAAATTTTATTTATAAATTAATTAATTTTTTTCTAAAAATTTAATTAAATGAAATTTCTATCTAATTTCTATGTTAGTGAACACACTTTCTTGAGCCTGTTAATGAACTTTTATTTTGATTTAGTTCTAGTCTATTTTAAATTAATTTCATCCTAAGTTTCAAACAATAATTACATTATGACCTATTTAACATCAATTTTGGTGAGCTTAGGCGCATATTATTGCTGCATCAGGATGCAATCCCTTCATGATATTGGCATGTCTGTGACAGTGTCAAATACTTGTGTACTGTTTAACCCTTCACATGTAAGTACCTATTTGGTGTTTGTAAAGAGAGAATAAATAAATAAATAAATAAATGAATAAATAAATTATTCATACCAACTGCAACAGAATCCTAAACATGTGTTGTACTTTATGTAACGCCGTTTCCCTGTGAATCTTAGGATGTTCTAAAAGAATATGTCTTTTAATTCAAAACCTTAGCAAAGTTAGTTACTTCAATATTAATTGTTTTTTCAAAAATTGTAGTTTAATAAACAGATAATATTCACCAGGTTTTGTTTCTTTAGCTTAATATACAGAGAAATAAAACATAATTTGTGGGTAGATTTTTACTCTGAAAATAACTGTGAACCTGACGTTTCGTCAAACGCTCATTTGACATTTTTAAAGCTTAAAATCTGCAATTAGAATGAAGAAATCTAGAAAGTGCCTGTGTTGTTATCCTTTTCCTCGATGCCGTAAACTGTATAATTGTTGTTCGGGTACAGCACAAATCAGGAAATGAGTGTGCACAGGATATAACATTGGAAACCTCATTGTTCCATCTGTGAAGCAGTACAATCAATATATATATACAATGTAAGAAAGGTTTCGGGAAGCAGCCTTTTATGAGCGATTTTATAAAGAAGTGAAATACACTTTTACTTTGCGAAAGCTTTCGAAATACTTTAATTTCTTCGTCAGTCTTTTGACTACATTGTGTTAGCCAATTCAGCCGTTACTCAAACAATTCGTATATATATATATATATGCAAATGAATTACTTGTAGCAGCCAAAGACTAAATCAGTGTACTTCTTTTTACATGTCTTCAAAACGTGACAATTTTGTTAGTTGAAATGCCAAAAAAAAATTTTAAGAATATTCTAAAGTTTTAGTCGAGGTTGTATAAGGAGAAAAACTGCTTATACAACCTCGACTAACGTAACTGATTAGTTTTTTACTTCTAAACTGTTTGAGTTTTTTTTATTATATTGACTGACGATGAAATAAACAAATTTCGAAAGCTCTCAAAATAAGTTAAAAGAGTATTTCCTTGTAACCCAAGAAGTTTGGCTGCGTCCCGATATTTTCTTGTAATATTTGAAAGTTATCAGCCGTTATTACCGATAATATATATATATATATATATATATATATATACAGTGGTAGTAACGGGAAGCAGCCAATGGTAGGGCAACTAATATGTGAACTCTTTTTCCTAATGAAAGCTTTCGAAATCCTGTTAAATTTCTTCCTCAGTCAAACATAGGTAGTGAGTTATACAGTACGAACGGTATCAAACACAAACATAAATAAACACGTAACATATATGTCGTTAAACTGCTACATGTAACTTAAAAATTAATTAATCAACTGTGTATCTTTGTGTTCAGCTGTTAAACATTGATATATATATATATATATATATATATATATATATATATATATATAGATGGGTAATATCATATTTTGCGTAAATTAAAGTATTTTTATATTCTCAATGCTTTACTAACACGAACATATTAATAATTTTTTAGCGAGAATCATAATTTCTAATATGTTTCTTGTTGGCTTCTGGAGAAAAATTTTTTTAATTAAAATTAACCTAATATTGACAAAATATCAACACCGAATTTTAATTATTTTAGCCTGATCCTCAAAGTAACAATAATCCAGGTCCGTTGTCTTCGCGCGGTCGCCTGCCTGACGAAAAGGAACCCATATTACCGCATGACGACAATGACATTTTGGCTAGAGAAATTCGTCGTTTAAAGAACGAAGAACCCTCAGCTGAAGAAGAACAGAACAGGCACCTCTTAGGAAATGATTTGAGTAATTTATTTATTGACAACAATAAGCCCGAGTGGCGTTTCACTGGGCATAGAAGATACGAAAAATGTATGTTCTGCAGGCGTGTTTTTGAACACAATATCAATTGGATAATTTGAGAAGGGCGTATGACAACTGACTGGCTGACTGACTGACTGACTGACTGACTGATCTAAACATTTGAAATAGTCTTTAACCTGTATGACATTTTATTAATTACAATGAATTAGGTAACACAAAACTGCACAGAAATAGTTAAGTATTTAAAATCAGTCAATTTTATTCAATTTAAATTATAATATTTAATTTGTTTTGTGATTAATTTAATAACATAGATATAGTCTAAGATACAGCTGCAAAATTACTATGCTCATATATTTACTTAAAACCTTATTTGTACATGCATTTATGAATAGGGGAATTTATATCTATCATGGTGGCTATCAACAATGTAAAAAATTAAAATAAAAACAAAAAAAAAGAAAAAATCATAATCAAAACAAAAAAAAAACAAAAAAAAAACAACAAAAAAAACAACAAAAAAAAAAAAAAAAAACAAAAAAAAGTTGAAACTGAAGAACTTTTGTCTAGAAGGTTTTCTCGGAATATTAAAGGTAGAGTAAACGATAAATAGCGTGCAACATCACTTATCAGACGATGATAGTAATTGCCAAGCCATACGACGCGATGTGTTAAAACCATTGCATATGTGCCAAAGCGAACGTTCTCAAATAACCGGCGCCATCAGTAGTTAGGAATGACTTATTAAATATAAAATCATTAAATTATGTAATTTTATTAAATATTACAATTAAAAAATAATATTTATGATAAATAAAACCTCGGTTAATTATCTAAAACAAAATTTTATTGTGCCTGTTTAAAAAAATATATTTAGGTATTCAATTGTGTGCTCGAAATAAAAAATATTCCAGCTATTTAATCATTTAAAAAATTACGTTACGTTACTTTTTTTGTGTCATCCAAATATACATACTAGTAAACAGCTTATGACAGAAATACTTTGTTCATGAACAACTGAAGGGGGGCTTGGATCTTGTAAATTATTAGAGATATGGTGTTACAGCATTGTTCTTATTATAAAAATATAACATATATTAATCAGAGAATGTTGGTAGTAGTATGTATTTCTACATATTATAGTTATCTCAATGATTATATTATAGGTACCTTATCAATTCTACCTGTCTGAGAAATGTATTACCTTAGGAATCGGTACATGGTACTGATTTATCCGTTTAAATGTAAATAAAAGACAAATCAAACATTTTCAACACAAAAATTTCAGAGTTATCACTGTATTATTTATATAGTACCTACTTATAAATATAATCATTCTTATATTAAGTTCAGGTAAAAATTATCTTACATTTCATAATAAATGAACATTACCAACGTAATAGTTTAACAAAATTTATTTTTCTAGTCTTTACATATATAGCTCTGAAGTGGATGGATATTTTATTTTTTCACCAAACCCTATATGAACATAGTAATATTGCAGCCAGATATCCTACTAACAAAGCGTAAATTAACATCAACAGAAAGTGATGTTTCTGATACTTTATTAATGTAAAATATTAGTGATCTTTATTGAGATCGAACCCAAAAAAATTTATATTACGCAATAATTACCATTTTTTCTCAAGTTTGCAATTCTGGATTGCAAATATGTAATCAGCCTAAATTAGAATTATCTCGCTATTAGCCCATTTATTTCGGATTGGTTACTTTTGACAGTATGGCTTAAATTTAGGTTGTTTGCCATTTTATAAGCTTCATTTTATACATTTGACCTAATAAAAATCTTCCTCATAATCATATGTGTTTAATAATGCTATTAGTAAATTTGTATGTAACCATAATATATATCTTACATTATGGTTTAAAGTTAATGTACTTGTAATGTTAAACTTAATATGTACTTGTATTGAGTATGTATAAAGTTAATATGTACTTGCTTATGGTTTAAAATTATTACTTACTTACTTATGTACTTATATATTGTACTTTGTATTGTAAAGGTACTGCCTTCATACTTCGTCTTACCAGTTAAAATTGAAACGGAACTGTCTGAATATGTATCCTCATTTCATTGTCTTACTAAATTTTTAAGGAAAAATCTGAAATGAAGGTGTTCACTAAAGTTATTTTACATTAATATTAGGTTCTTGATTAATATTTATATTTTAGCAGTTTTATAGATATTTGAATTGTATAAAATCGAAAATTAAAGCTACATGTTTAAAAATATTTAAGAGCAGAATTTTTTTAATTAATTTTTTTGTATTGTGTTTAACTAATTTTGTGATATTTTAAAGATGTATATTTTTAAGTTTTACCTATTTTGACTGGTACCGCTTCTGTGCAGTGTTAATTATTTGTCCAAATTCCCAAATTTATATGTAGTTTTTTAATCATTGTACGTAACTATGTTAAACTGGTATCCTTGTTCTCACAATCATGTAGTAAATAATAAAATCACTGTAGAAATTAAACTGCTTTTTAATAATATGTTTTTGGTATTTATAAAATTAGAAAACCTGATCACAATTACTAGGTGGCTGCTCTTCATCAGAAACATTAAGGGGTGTGGGTAACATATAAAAACACAAGTTATTTTTATTAAGGGCGCCAATTCATTAAAAACCTGTAAGTGAACATACCTTAAAAACCAAAAAACAGTACGATGTTGTGATATTATTTCACAATTGAAATAAATGCAATTTAAAGATCAATTCATGAATAGAGATGATTAAATTATAAAACTAGACCATAAACTGGTAATTTGGAAGTGATTTAATACTAAAACCAAATAGTAAACATGTGTTTGAAAACTAACAGATGTGACAGTTTAAAATATATTTCTTAAAAAGCAATTAGGATTTTAAATGAACATATAAAAATAATCTATAGGTTTGATATATTACAATGAAAACATTTTATGAGAAAAAATATAAAATTTTACCTTAAATTCAAGACATCAATAACCCATCTGACAAGGAGCAAAATGGTATCGTCCAGATTGATAGTAACTTCATATCTTAGGCACTATAGGGCCAATAGTTCAATATTTTAGGATCTTAGTAAAGTATTTTGGGGTAAATAAATTTAAAAACACGTTATTTCCACATAAAATAACCAGTTCAAAATTAGATGTCAGGATAAAACTTTGGACCAAGATTTTGACAGATCTACCGACCGAAATACGTTGAAAATCATAAGACAGAGTAAATACAGGGGAACGGGGAATCAGGTGATAGTTCTGTTTCATGCCAACAATGAAAATATTATTAAAAATTTAGTACAGGTTTAACGTAAAACAGAATTTGGGAAGATGAACACACAAAACACAAAGTAAAAATTGCAATTTTAAAGAAAAGTAAAATGTATTTTAGGAATCTGTTTACATCGGAAATTAAACATTAAATAAGAGTATTATATATAAAAAGAGGATTTCAAAAGTGCTGATCTAAAAAGTTTAAAATGTGCAGTTCCATGTCAAAATTAAAAACTATAAAAGCAAGAATTGACAAATGTAAAGAGAGTTTAAATTTGCAAGTGTAGCAGTAAACATTGTTAGCGGGTATAAACTGACACTTGTCAAAAGTGAGAAAAGTTTATAAATTCTAAGATTTGATTAGAAGTGATTGAAAGTTGAATAAAATAATCATATTTAAGAATAGTGCAGGTGTAATAGTACAAACAAATGGTAATGGACTAAAATTCAGTTGCACAAAATATATCAGTAAATTAGCAAGTGAAAAATCCAGTTTTGGGCAGCTGAAATAAATAAGCATTTCACATTTTCAGAGTTAAAATTTTACAAAATTGCCTAACTCCTACCCTCTAATACAAAGACTACTGTAAGAAGTAGGGCCTTTTACTATGTGGAATAACATCTAGGGCTAGGATGCGAGGCCCGGGGTCACTGGGACCGCCAGGCCCGGTCAAATCACGGCGACACGTAATTAATTTCGTTGCGTATTACATATTTTGATTTTATTTTATCTCCTAAGTTATTCATTTAATTTGCAAGGTGTAAAATAAATAAATATTCTTCATGAAATGTTCAAGCCAACTGACGTATATAAAATGATAAGGATTAATACCGTATTTGTCTTAATAGCGTTCCAATTACCATTTAAAATTCCTCATTTTGATAAAGAATTAAAATTAATACACCATGTTATCCTTAAGAGAAAGGTGTATATCGTCGCGGACTTTTTTGTAGACCTCTGTAAGACAACATACATTATTTTGTTGTATCTCAAAAAGTTATCCAAAAACAAATTATATACTAAAATCTTCATTTAAAACCACTCTATCCACTGGTTAAAACAGCATGAAAATCGGTGCAGTAGTTTTTGAGTTTATCGCGAACAGACAGACAGACAAAAAGACGCGGCGGAGGACTTTATTTTATAATATGTAGTGATGTAGTGATAAATACAGTGTATTTTTCTACACGATATCCTTAGCATAAGAGATACCTGTGGTTTTATTTTCTTTCAGTTATTTAGTTAATACCCTTTACTTGCATGCTTGTACGGTCATGGCATTGGAAACTTTAACATGGTAGTTTCTATAATAATCAAATATTATTACAATTTATAATTTAGACATAATTTAAAACGAAATGTATTGTTTAGCAAACAAGATAGTTCGTTGGGCGTTTTAAGAAATCGAAAATAAGATTTTAAATTTTGGGTCTGGGGGTTATCAAGAATGTAAGTTTCAACTAAAGTTTTGTTACTTTAAATTAAATTAATTCGTTTAAAAAATTCGCTACTTGACGTTTGGTTAATTAGTCCTAACGTGTTGGTTATATCATTAGCTTTGTTGAATTTTCAGAATAAATCATTAACACTAGATTGTATTTTGGTTAAAATCTTCGGGAAAAATAACTTCAAAGAATGTTTTCCTAGCAGAAATACGTTTGCTTGAAAGGGCCGCGAAAGCTGCTGGTTTAGTGTTATGCGATCCCAAAGACTTTCAAAAAATGTCAAGTGGTTGTAAAGCTGAACTGCCACAAGTTCTTACCCTTCAATGTGCAGGGAAAAACAAAGAACTACATGAAGATCCATGTGTATCACAAACTAAGAACTTGGATAAGTGTCAAAAGAGAAACTTTACAACCTCGACTGTATCCACAGTTCCAGTTAACCATAATTATTGTGACCCCTTGTATATAGGGCAGTTTTTTAACAAAATTATAATAACAGTTCCCATTGACAGTTACATGCCTGGGGCTTATAGGTTTCCTAAAATTTTAAGTAGTTTACCAAATTTTCTTATGCAAAGAGATCATCCAGACTTTGTAAAACATTCTACCACTTCCAAAGTAATAACGAAAAGATTTTATTCGAAGCACAATGACCGGAAACAACTAAAAGGTCCTAAGGAAAGCAACGATAAAAACTCCAGTCAAAATCTGGAAGGAATGGGTGACACCACTAAAGGGCATAAAGACGAGGATTTGGATAATGAGAATTTACTTGGTAGTTAAGTACTATGAAGGTCAAAAAATCAACCGAGATTGGGAGATGCCATCTGGTAGTGACATGAACAAACGTATTTCTGCTAGGAAAACATTATTTGAAGTTATTTTTCACGAAGATTTTAACCAAAACCCAGAATATCATCAAGCAAAGGCGTTAGCTGTTTTCCAAGAAATTTGTAACAAGCTTGATATTGGTACCGACGTAAATGTTGAAGAAATTGAAAAATTAAAAGCATATGTTGAGGGAGTTGGATAAGCTTCTAGAGAACCCACCAAAATCTCAAAAGGAATGAATATTACTTTAAGGTGCTGAAAACTATTTTGTCACTACATTGTATATCCATTATTAGCTTCTTGGACCATATGGATCAAAATAGTATAAATATAGATATTGCAATAAACTCCGTGGATTCAATTTAAAAAAACTGATGTTTACTTCAACACACTAGAACTTTATTTACACTTAAAATCCAATATAACAGCTGATTTCACAAAGAATTCTTATAAAAACAATAACACTTTCTAAGCTGAACTACTGCGCAAATGTACGACCGTTTAATTTATAAATAACAGATTTTTCAGGTAGTTCTTCAAAGTTCTTCATGGGCATTCCACTGTTGTTCTAGTATTCAAATGTTAAAAGGTTTTTGCTGACTAGAAGGTTCCCGGTTCTTTATTTTACTCCCAAACGGTTATTGTTTTTTTTTATGACTAATTTAGATATCTCCATTGACGACGAAAATAATTAATAGTAAAATATTCAAGTCAGGTTTGCACCTTGCGGTGAATTACCACACTACGAGTTCCATACCACTTTCGAGATTGTTATTATCCAGGTATATTAAATTTTGTTTACTCTATTATATTCGTTTATGTTTTTCTGGAAGTAACAAGTGAGACTCATGTTCTCTAAGCATTAATATCTTTGAAAAAAAAAAAAACAAATGTTTGTCCTTTCTCAGTTGCTAGCAGGTATATATACAGGGTATTCCATCTCAAACAAGCCAGCTTGAAAATCTTGGTTATTTCAAAAATATACTAGATCGGTTGGTAATTAATTTGTACAGAATGAGCACCTTTTAATGTTTACATTTTTTACTTCCTGGGTAGGTACCTAACAACATTGAATGTGTTATTTATTTGCTAGGGTTGTATTTTGTTATAATTATTTTTAGCTTTTTAGTTAGTGTTAGCTGCCTTCTGTAAACTATAGGACGGAGTAGAGTCCATCCCATCTTTACGGAGTCAAATCTGTCCTATATTTCAACCATAGTATATTACTCCTTGTGGGCTACCCCATAAATTATTTCATTTTTCATATTTTATATTATCGCCCTGTGTAAAATTAATTTCTCTCCACACTTTATGCAACTTCTTATTTGCTATAAAATAAATAATTTTTTAACCACACTGTGTAAATATAATTTAACTTCAGCATACATTTCAACCATCCTGTATATGATTTGTTTGCGTCCATATCATATAACAGTTTTTTAATCACCCTATATAATTTTAATTTCACATTTTTTCCAACATTTTTATACCACCAATCGTCCACTCTACCCTATATAGCATCCATCCTGTATATACAGCTAAACGGCCTAAGCTATATTTCAATCATCATATAAATGCAACTCCTTCTATCACTTTACTTTGTGATTTTGTTAGCTATAACTAAACATTCTGTGTATAAACCCATCAAATAGCAGTTTACAGTTTGACATGTGTTGTCACTGAATTTTCTATTAGGCCGGGAGTATGTGACAACCAAAAGCACCGTCTTCGCAAAATGGAAGAATTTTCATTTAAATAGGTATTTGCCGGATATACAAACAAAACGAGCTTGGTACTCATTGATTTAAGGAGCCGAAGATACTATGCTTTACTACCTATATGCTTGAGTCCAATGGCGTCAAATCAGATCGTGCTGACCCTTCTATCAATCCGGGCCTCTGAATCCACCGATTTGGAAAAAAATGGTTTCGGGACTGCCGGATATTGATTTCTTAATGGGGCGGTGCTCCATCTTGCTGAATTCATATTGTATTGGCAGGAACTTGTGGGTTTACTAGATCCGTTCTAAATATTTATCTCCATTAAAGTTGCCATGATTGGAATCAAGATGGCGGTTCGCGATACAACCGTGCTGACGACGGAGTTAAATAAATTGAAGAAAAATGAGTTATTTGATATAATTTTAACGTTCAAAGTGACTGTCACAAACGCACAAGTGGTTACATATATAAATAAACTCAGTGCATTTACAAACAAATGTGATAATAAGATACATGATGCAGTAAAAAATGTAGCATGTTCTCAGTGCGAATCAGCATCTGCCAGGACCAGCTCCCTTAAAAAGGAACTCGATACTGTAAGTAAATGTACATATCATCTAGAAAAGAGATGCCAGGAACAAGAAGACTTCATTTTTCTCTTAAAAAGTTTGAATGAAAACACAAATTTTCAAAAGGAACAAACATCGCCATCTATTAGTAGTATTGTGAATTCCAAAAAATATCATGAATCCGATTTAACTAACGCCGAAAAAAGAAAACATTCAAATGTTTACGGACCAAACAACAAAAAGTGAACTCGTGATTAAGACGCAAAAACCAGATGTAAATAAACAAGGGAATTCCCAAAAAGTGACAACAACAGATGTTTAAAAAGGACTATATTTTGAACAAAGTGGATTAAAAACGAATCAATACATTAATTTAATACAGGACGGCAAACATAATGACGATAAAAAACCCATTCAGGAAGTTGGAAATGATCGAGAATGGAAAACAATTAAACATAAACGACAGTTCAACGGGGAAAAAAATTGTAATTGGAAGCAATAGAAATAGTAAAGATGTTAAAGGTGTCCCAAAAATATCAACTTTACATGTTACAAGAATCAGTAAAGAAACGACAGTAGATTCTTTAAAAAACTCAATTAAAGTGCATTTTCCTGAAGCAACGTGCGAAATGATGCAGTCCAAATGCCCAGCAATATATTCATCGTTCAAAATAAACATACTGACAGAAAACTTTAACACGGCTATGAATCGAGAAGTTTGGCCCCATGGAGCTGTTATAAGGCGTTTTTTATAGCGCAGGAAAACTCGAATAGCAGAAACATAATTTTTAATTCGGATATCGCAGTATTAAATATTCGAAGTGTTAGCCAAAGTAAGCTGGACAAATCATATGTTGATGTACACAATTATGATATTAGTTTTTTATGTTTGATAGAAACTGTTTTTTTATATCTTTATTTTATTAAAATATTTACAATTTTACACAAATGTATGTACATTTATCTTTCAGGTACCCATGTAAAAAAACTGACTTTTTCCATATGGTTTATAACTGTCAAAAGGAATTAAATATATTATATTTATTATTTATTTGAGATGTACATAGAAAATTTTCAAATTCGCAATTAAAACTTCCAGTGCCTAAAATTCCCGCACTATTACGTTGGAATTAAAATATTTATGAGGAGATGTCCGTTATGTCATTTCGATGAAATTTTTGATAAGAATTTTGGAATTTTCGGCGATTTTCTGTAAAACTGCAAGTTGTACGTCGCAGAAAATTATATGAGATCACCTAAGGATCTTCCTTAATAGATTAAACGTTAAAAAACTATACACATCCATAAGGAGTTTTCCAAAAATCGACCAATATATTAGGGATATTGGTCGATTTCCCTGCACGCATGTGTTCATTCACAAATTTTATCACTTTAGCAATAGAATTCTTTTCCCAAATTTTAAGTTTCACCAATCCGGATATATACTCCATTAAATAAGACCATATTCGTATAAAACGGTTCACTACAGGAGAAGAAATCAGGTAACATACATACAAAAAAAAATACGCGACGAATTGATAACCTTCTCTTTTTTGGAAGTCGGTTAAAAATTTATTATGACGGTATAGTCCGTAAAAAGGGCTTTCAAATGATATACCAAAACACTTATTTTCCCTATCTCAGATTTCAAGGACATTAAATTGGCCTGTTTATGTTGAATGCGCGCAAACTAATTAGTTACTATATATTTTGATTTAACTCCAATTTCGATAAGTGATACTTATTTTCATTTATTACTGTCGCATTTTCCAAAGGTAATATATATATATATATATATATATATATATATATATATATATATATATATTTTTTCTCAATGTTGTGAAAAAAAACTATAAGTATATGCCATCTCAGTAAAAAAATATGGGGCCAATCTGAAAGGATATTCTTTGAAATAAACAAGAATCTTCCAAATCAGTTCATAACAGACGTTGTTCTGAGGTAAAAAAGCAAAAAATACAACAGAAGTGAATTGAACTTAACAATTAATCATCATAGTTTCTTTATTGTCATTGACAATGTGGTCTGACCTAGAACCCCAAACGTTTGTCAATATACAATCATTTTCAAGTAGTGTCATTATTACTAAGAAAAAATTCTACAACTATCATTTAGGAATCAAAACCACACATGCTTTGAAAAGATGCACTGATTTCAGTGGTCTATACATGTCATCTAATTTATAACGACTGAAAATGCGAGTTCGTAACTAAATTAAATTTCTCTTTTCACATTTACCGTTATTGAATGTGTTCAGGGAATTTTGTCATTTAATTTGGGAACGAGAATATCTCGTACATTCACTGTGAGCCAAAAAGGAAGTCAATATCAACACTGAGGGATGTACAGGGCCCCTGTAACGAATCCCTCAGGCGGAATGCACATAACTTCACGCATTTTAACTTGACTATCAACGGAAGAACATATACATGTAGGTATTAGAGGGGGCCAGAAGGAAATTGAACAACCTGATTTTTCCACTTATGGAAATTGTGTTTACCCCAACCGGAAAAATCAATTTTAGTAGCTCACAAAAAACGTAGTAATTCGGAAATTACGTTATTTGCTCGTAGAAACTGAAAATTTTTACCCGACTTCAAAAAAGGAGAAGGTTTTCAATTCGTTTGTATTTTTTCAGGCTTGTTAACCTCAGTACTCCGTCAACTAGGCACAGATTTCCATAGTTCTTTTTGGTTGTCAATTTGTTTGCATACATAGTTAGTATGCCATTAAACTGGAATCATATGAAAAATTTTCCTATTAATATTTCTTTATAAAAAATATACTTTTTCAGAATCCTAAAACAAAATATCACATGCCACTTTTATCAATAATTGTATACGAGGTTTGTTGAGAAAGATTAATTTGTCTTAATAGTGGAGTGCATTACTTTGGGCAATTTCGAAAGTGGTTATGAATTAAAGTAGATTAAAGTTTTTACAGAAAAAAGTGAGAAGTTAAGGTTAAGTTTAAGGTGAGTTCTGTTTCTCGTTATCATTTCGTGCCAATACCTATATATCGACATAGAGGATAGTTCAAAACAATGTTTGTGTAGCCAATAAACAGCTGTATATGCATATACACTGTGTCCAAAAAGCCCCAGTACGGCTGATTATCTCGACAGGAAAACTTTTAGAATTTTTGCTGGGCCACAAAATGGTCATAATGAATTTGACCTTGACCATGACCTTCAAGGTCAAGTCGATTTTTTCAAACGGGAACGCCAGTTTTTGATACCGGAAATAAAGACAGGTGGAAATTAAACGTTCATGTATATCATTCGCCATTTTTTTTCAATTGACCTTGATGGTCAGCAAAAGTCAAATTTAGGTCGCACCAAATTTGACTTCGTACAACGGACACTATGTAGCTAAGAAATTTTTTTTGACAGAGAATATAACTACAAATTCATTATGACCATCGCGTGCCATAATAAACTGACAAATGCTTTCTGTCAAAAAATCTCATTCTTGGACCCATAATAGTATGGTAAGAACTCATTTGACCTCTGGTGATCATCAAGGTCAAATGAAAGAAAATGGTCAAGGATATATATATATATGAACAAGGCTAGGTTCCTGGTGAGAACCGCAACTGAATTTGTTATATACTTAACGTTTCGACCCCTGCTTTGGAACCATTTTCAAAAGACAAAAGTGAATAAGAGTTTCAGAGTCTATATCGAACTCGGGGCCTCAATCTGCCTACTCCCCAAGAGTCACAAGGTAACTGAATTGAATTTGAGTCTGCTTTGCTTTTTTATTTATAGTTAGCGCTGGGTTAGAAGGGAATGTCACGTGATGAGGCTGTGTTGTGATTGGTTGGGTGTTGGTGGGCGTGTCTGCTTTGTTTATATATAATTACGGAGGTCCATGCTGTGGGAACGCTGTCATCGTATAGACTCGAAGTTGATAGAGTGACAACTCTTCTAACCCAGCGCTAACTATAAATAAAAGAATCAAAGCATACTCAAATTCAGTTCAGTTACCTAGTGACTATTGGGGAGTAGGCAGATTGAGGCCCCGAGTTCGATCTAGACTCTGAAACTCTTTTTCACTATTGTCTCTTGATAATGATAATGACCGCGGAAGCCTCTCAGAACATATATATATATATGAACTAAGCTAGGTTCCGGGTGCGAACCGCGTCTGAATTTATTGAATACTCGACGTTTCGACTCCTGCTTTGGAGCCATTATCAAGAGAAAAAGAAAAAAATTCAGACGCGGTTCGCACCCGGAACCTAGCTTAGTTCATAATAATGACCGCGGAAGCCTCTCAGAATATATATATATATATATATATATATATATATATATATTCGAAGCTCGACTTTTGTTTTTGTTTCCGTTCCATGTCACTGGTTAAATATGACAAATGGCTTGTGCATAACCTTTTTAAAATGTGATGGTTTTAATCTTAAAAATTTCTAGTCAATGGATGTGACAACTGATCCAGTTACATAAAAATAATGTTTTATAGAATAACACAATTGTTTGATATATGTTTGTAATCAGAGTTTAACCAGAGTCTAAAACGCATTACGCTTCTATAGCACTGGATGCATTGAGAACCTGTTTTAACATTTTTCTAACCTCGATGTTGTAAGTCTGGTTGATCTAGATTAAGTATTTTTACTATAGTATTAATTTTGTGTAATCTTTTAGAAAATTGACTGAAGAAGAAATAAATAATTTCGAAAGCTTTCAATAATATAACAAAAGAGTACACTTTTTTAGTGCCCTTTATACAATAAACCCCGAAACGTTGGCTAATCTAATTGATTATTCTTGGAAATTTGCACCAAAATGACCTCTATCCAGATTCTACATAGCCGTAATTGCTACGTATATATATATATATATATATATATATATATATATATATATATATATATAGAAAAAAAAAATTAACTTAGCTTTGATTTAACCTTGAAGTTCATGGTCAAGGTCAAATCCATTATGACAATTTTCTGGCCAGGGAAATATTCTAAAAGTTTTGTATTGATTGATTGATTTTTGTAAACTGTCTTGCTGCTGAGAAAATCACCTGTAGTGGGTCACATTGCCGTCTCCTATAGGGCTAGCGCAACCGAGTTCGCTAATCGTATATGAAACGGATGCAAGAAGTGCCTCACTGTTTAGTGAATGTTGCCACGCAACGTATCAGAAAGCAGTTTGATGATGAATGTCTAATCATAAAATGTCATACAACAAATGAAGGTGAGTACGAAGTACTTCTGCTATTCTCTGACATTGTTGGGCTTGCAAGTTTGGCACTTGGAAATAATATTGATAGCGCCTTCTTTATGGGTCTGAGAGAAACTAACCAGAGTTTTGAACAGCCTATGTGAACTGAACTAGCTAGTAATATTGTTGGATCTGAAGATGTACCACAGACCCATAATCCTTCTGAAGAGACAGTTGATGAGTTACAGGCAGAACTTTCATCATTTCAGCACAATTTAAATAAAAACATACTTTCGCAGGGTCTGATTCTTCCAATTTTAGAATATAAAGGAATTAAACGTACAGATTAACAGTATAAAAAGTGAAGAAAGAAGAGAGAACTGCATGCAAGAGGCGAGAACGATCCAGGTCACAGCTATGTGGGGGTGAAAGTAAAAAAAGGAAGACAGCGTTGAGTGCAAATATTTTTCTAAATACTGCTGTATTTGCTAATGCGAAAAGTCATGGCAGTTCTCACTAGTTTATATTTATTTTGTATTTATCTCCTGTGTTACCTAGGATAGATATCCGAATAGTATTACTTTCTTATACGTTTCTACTGAATAAGTTTAGTAATATTTTTATGACTTAAATTTTTGACGATATGCTGATTCGCAAGTGTATGTGTGTTTATCTCTTAGGGAACAGAAAATGCAGTTCTTGCCTCCGTTTCCTACCCGATTAGGGAACTCTGTTGCGCTAGCCCTATAGGAGACGGGACTTTTTGAACACCGTGTATAAATTATTGAAATATAAAGCAGTGTACAATTATAATTATACAGGATAGTTCTAAATATTTTTGAAATAAAATCTTTTGTTGACTGGCTCATAAACACTTGCATATACAGGAGGGTAAAAATTTAAAGCGGGGTAGAGAGAAATTATATAAATAGGGTTGTTAAAATTAACTAAATAATAATTATTTAGTATAGCCCATAGGAAGGTTGAATAGGGATGATAGTCAAGATTTTTGAAAACCATTATATGGACTGACGAATGTTGTTACTTTTTCAAATTGCGGCCTATTCGGTTGAAATCATGAACATTTTTGGAATCAAAATAACTATAGGCATTAGGGAAGTTATACTGCAAGCTGGTTTTCGTTTAAATGTATGTGATGGAATATAATGCCTTGATCAGGCACCTGATTATTTCAAGGGCACTTTAAATGGTGAAACATATTTTAAGAACTTGAGAACCCAATTTGAGAAATATATCCATGAGTTGTTCTGATTTAATTATAATACGTACTGGTTTAGCATGACCAGGCCCCTCCACATAATAGAGAGCTGTTTTTGACTATTTAGGTTAAAAATTTCCACATAGCTAGATAAGAATTTCGAGGCCGACTGACAATGTTTACCGACCTTACAGTTCTGGGCACTTTAAAAAAAATACACAATTCAGATCATTTAGAAGAATTTAAATCGACAACATTCTAAATAATATTCTATGCAGGCATTGCCTTTTCGGATATAGCTCAAAACACATTTGAGCAGTTTTCGGACTCTTTCTATCAATTTGTAATAAACTATTAACATATCCCGTTTACCTCATTTATGAAACTCACTGTGTTTGAAATGTGTTTACCGTAATTTAATGTGACCAATATTTCGGTGGAGTCAAGGCCAACTAGGGTGAGATTTCTTTAATTTTAATATTTGTTCTTTTAAAATAGCAAATTATAAGAAGTTGTTTATCAAGAAATTCAGAATGAAATGAATTATTTTTCCGTGGAAAACTTATGTAACGTTCAAACGATTTTATAACGGTAGCCGAAAAACAACACATAGGATGTCAAATTTGAATCTAGATTAGGGCTTTACTCGAGAGCGAGATTTTCCTCATCTCGTCTCGTTCTCGTCTCGGAATAGCGAGACGAGATGTTTTGGAAAATATTATACTGATACTGAGTTACAGCGCAACCCGAGAGGCTCGTATTTGGTCTCGTTTTTTTTTTTATTTTTATTCGCAACTTAGAAGAGATCTACATAGAAAATAATATACTTTACAATATATAAAATATGGTGACTATCTGTGAAATATTTTATTGGAACTTTAAAAAAGACACAATAATTAAGTATGATTTTGACAATTTTACTTTAACTTGTTAACACTTATTGTAGTAACGTATCTCTTTACATAAATTTTTATCCTCGCCGATTTTTTTTATTTTAGGTTACAATGATTTTTTTAAAGGTTGGGTATATGTGTCTACATTAAGCTAGAGTAATAAACATAAAGACCATTAAAAAAGTTTCTTTTGAAATTTTCTACCTGGAAGATCCTCTTATTTACAGCAGACATACAGTAAACATTACAAATTCAATATCTAACGAACAAGTTTTATTACCGCTAACTGCTGATAACACAGGTCAACATTTGAACTATGCGGGAACACGGCATGTCCCGTAGAGTACTAGGGGTTTGTTTTCGGGTGGCTGATTGGCGATGAGAGGGTCGGTTGACCTTCATCACGTCAGGTTCAAGGGCATCTGAAGGTCAAATCGAGACTTCTACCAAAAAATCTGAAAAATGCATTCTAATGTTTTTGAGGTCTCTGAGTTTGAGTACATGGTTTGTTTGACCTTCCCAGAAGTCATTTGAAGTTCATTTGAAGCTCAAATCGAGAGAGTTCTACCCACATATGTAAAAAAATTCATGCTTATTTTTTTGAGATCCCTGAGTCCGAATCCGTAGTTTGTTTTAGCTTATCTAAAAATGTAAAAGCAAGGCTATAATGCCGGCCAGTTAAGGCAAGGCTACTTAATCCTCGCCTTGGACACTTTTTGTAAGGATTTCGACTTGTCGCCTTGGAATCTACACTGGCCTAGTGTCCCATTAGAGCTACGGTCGCATGATGACGCCTGCGAGTCCGCTTTCCCAACCTGACCAGCCGTCGATTCTGGGTTTCTGAAGCATTGTCTCTAATTTTCTTCTGCGAGGTTGCCATGAAAGCATCAATGCCGCTACCCAGGGATTTCGCCGTATAGTAAAACAACTCCGTTGCCCACCGTCACCCGTCACCGTGTGGAGGAGTTCTGGGTGCAACCACACATGTTTTTCAGTTTTTTTGTAGAATTCTCACGGTTTTACCTTCAAATTGACCTTCAAATGACCTTCAGATAACCTCTGGGAAAAAGCGCAAGGTCAAACAAACTACGGATTCGGACTCAGAGACCTCAAAAACATTAGCATGCTTTTTTTCAGATTTTTTGGTAGAACTCTCTGGATTTGACCTTTACATGACCTTCAAATGACCTCTGGGAAAAAGCGCAGTCAAACAAACTACGGATTTGGACTCAGAGACCTCAAAAACATAAGTAAGAATTTTTTAGTTGAACTTTCTTGATTTGACCTTCAAATGCCCTTGACCCTGACGTGATGAAGATCAACTGACCCTCTCGCCGTAATCAGCAACCCAAAAAAAAACCCTAGTACCCTGTGTAATTACAAAATTTTGTTGCTATTTTTTGTTTTTTCTTGTATTTCTTGCAGTAACGATCTGAACAATTATTGTATTCATATGTAGAAGTATATATAATGGAACTGCTCAAATAAGCAAGTATTTGGTAACAAACTTAGATGCAAAAAATGTTTCAGTTATTCTGTAAAGATAGATTGTATGTTAAACTACGTGGTCAAAAATTGACAAAAACACGTACATCATTTAAAGAAGATGTGATGCAAGCGTTATTATGTTTAAAATCTTGGGCATTTAAAAGATAAAATTAAGAGTTTGTAAAATAAACACCTTTACGTACTTGTTAAAATATTTGTATAATAGCGTAACAAATATAGATTTAAAAAATATTTATTACTAATTATTATTTAGTTTATATAATATTTATGATCATTATATAAAATTACGCGAGACGAGACGCGACCAGACAATTGGTAGCGAGACGAGATTTTTAATACTCTCCCTACTCTCCTCTCGTGTGAAGCCCTAATCTAGATCACTGACCTCGGTTCAGTTCAGCTATCTTAGGGATAGGGAAATTGAGACCGCGACTTCGAGAAACACTCTGTAACTCTTTTAAATTAGTCCATTAGTGAGATTTGAGGAGTAGGCAGATTGAGACCCCAAGGTCAATCTAGAACCGGACTTTCATTATTTTCAGTTTCTTTTTTTTATTATTTTGTCTCCTGATGATGGCCTTAAAGCAGGAGTCGAAACGTCGAGTATTTCATAAATTTAGACGCGGTACTCAACCGGAACCTAAGTCAGATCCTAATTATGACCACCTCTCAGAATATATATTGTAACACTGTAACACTCAACAACAACAAATGCGAAACTCTTTTATTAATATACCTGCCTAAAATTTGACTTAGCTACCAGTTTGCGCGGCCCCCCAGTTCCCCAAGGCTTGTCGTGCCGCAAGCGGCTCGGATTCTAGTGCCAGCGATAACATAAGTTTAGTAGCTGGTCCGACACCTCAAACGACGGCCTTAGAACCTGGCACCGCTGTGTTTGGCTCGGTCGTTCGACGGGCTTCTCCTCAAAGCTCGAGTGCACACACCACAGTGTTAGCCACTGTTACAGCATTTACTAAACCCATTGCATTAAAGCTTACGCAGTCTGCGACAGGCGCCTGGTATAGCGTACACCTCGCCTCTCGGTGGACTCCACCCGAAGACCAATATACTCTAATGTGTAGACGATGTTCCCGGTCTGCTAGCGGCCCTGCAAACCAACCGCGGAAACCACGGTTTTAGGTTGCAGGTGTGGACTATGGTAGGATTTGCCTCGGATCCTAGACTGGTCATTCCCTCCAGGAAGGGACCCCCAGTCCGACACCTCAAACGGCCGTCGTCTACCATCCCACACTACAAGGGTGAATGCGTTCGTACGACCGACCAACGAGGTCCGACCATCCACCCAGGGGTACAATCCAGCTTTTAGCCACTGCCCGTGCGAGGCCAACCACAAAATGGAGAGCCACCGGTAACCTCACCCAGTGGGGACTTCTCTCCACCCGCACTCCCCATTTTGGAATCTTACGAACACCCCAGTTCGTTTAAGAGTTCCTACGCCGATGGGTCACACGCTCGACTCCCTTGACGGAAATCTCCCCCTTTTACTTTTCTGGACGAGCGAACATCCGGCTTTCGAGGTGTAGGTGCCTCTACTTGCGGGACGCTATGGCCCAGTTTTAGGAGTAACAGGCAAGAGGTTGGCAAAGGGCGCTCGTCTCGAATCCTAGGTCGCGCCCCATACAGGGCGATGACCCGACATCTCAAGCGACGGTCCCACTGTTACCCGCCAGGTCGTCTCATCGCCACAATCCCGAAGGAAAGCAGGTCTGACGACTACTTGTATTAAAGGTTTAACAAGTGAACCTCGTTCCCATTCGCTCAATCCCGAAGGAAAGTGTGTCCGGCGAACTACTTGTGTAAAGTTTTGACAAGTCACACTCGAGGGTGGGGGCCCTCTCCTTCCCTAGTTACTAACGGGCACCGCCTTGTCGCCAGAAACAAAGCCTGGAATCGACTGCCGTGACTCCGAAAGTTTTATGGGTTGCCACCGGGAAGTATTTTTGACAACCCCGCACTTTCCCGACTTTCAAAAACATAAGTAAGAATTTTTTAGTTGAACTTTCTTGATTTGACCTTCAAATGCCCTTGACCCTGACGTGATGAAGATCAACTGACCCTCTCGCCGTAATCAGCAACCCAAAAAAAAACCCTAGTACCCTGTGTAATTACAAAATTTTGTTGCTATTTTTTGTTTTTTCTTGTATTTCTTGCAGTAACGATCTGAACAATTATTGTATTCATATGTAGAAGTATATATAATGGAACTGCTCAAATAAGCAAGTATTTGGTAACAAACTTAGATGCAAAAAATGTTTCAGTTATTCTGTAAAGATAGATTGTATGTTAAACTACGTGGTCAAAAATTGACAAAAACACGTACATCATTTAAAGAAGATGTGATGCAAGCGTTATTATGTTTAAAATCTTGGGCATTTAAAAGATAAAATTAAGAGTTTGTAAAATAAACACCTTTACGTACTTGTTAAAATATTTGTATAATAGCGTAACAAATATAGATTTAAAAAATATTTATTACTAATTATTATTTAGTTTATATAATATTTATGATCATTATATAAAATTACGCGAGACGAGACGCGACCAGACAATTGGTAGCGAGACGAGATTTTTAATACTCTCCCTACTCTCCTCTCGTGTGAAGCCCTAATCTAGATCACTGACCTCGGTTCAGTTCAGCTATCTTAGGGATAGGGAAATTGAGACCGCGACTTCGAGAAACACTCTGTAACTCTTTTAAATTAGTCCATTAGTGAGATTTGAGGAGTAGGCAGATTGAGACCCCAAGGTCAATCTAGAACCGGACTTTCATTATTTTCAGTTTCTTTTTTTTATTATTTTGTCTCCTGATGATGGCCTTAAAGCAGGAGTCGAAACGTCGAGTATTTCATAAATTTAGACGCGGTACTCAACCGGAACCTAAGTCAGATCCTAATTATGACCACCTCTCAGAATATATATTGTAACACTGTAACACTCAACAACAACAAATGCGAAACTCTTTTATTAATATACCTGCCTAAAATTTGACTTAGCTACCAGTTTGCGCTTAGAATTTAAACAAGAATGATGCCGACATCTTTTAGCAAACTACTTTTCATAGCTGTCATTCTTTCCAAAAAATGGACAGAAAATTATATTTGTTGACCGAATTTCTAAATATTGTATTTAAATAATTTGATTCTAATTTTAATTTACCTATTTGAGAAAAATTTGAAGCATCTGGAATAAAGTTGTTTTTTCCGTATTTTTGACCTTTTTTTTAAAACGTAAGTTAACCAAACCTGAGTTATAGCATTTACACTAACACAATTCATGGTGCTGTGCTCTTTTTATCAACTTCTTACTCAGAAATGTTTTTCAAAGACATTCGTAAGTAAGTAATTACGAAAAGATTGTTGAGTAGGTCTTGAATTATTTTGCCTGTTCATTGGGGTTTTCTCTCTTGAAATTTTTTTGCTGCAACAGATGAGTATTTAAAATTCATTCATCAGGTGAATGAATGACTATAACAGATACACACCTATTGAAACCTGGTGAGATCAACCACTTCAAGACGATGGAAGTCCAACGAAACTTCGAGGAACGAGTTACATTGTTTACCAACTTCAGACTAATATTTAAAATCGTATTTGGAGAACAAAGTGTAGAAAGGCGATTTCGTAAAATTGCCCGGATTACTGGCTGTCCGTATAGAAATTCTTCCTGACAGTGATTCTGAGAGAAAGAAATGTCTTAAAATGATCAACCAGTATTCCTGTATATAAATAGTCTATTGTATATTGTGTTATACTTATTTGTTTGGAGACGTTTCAATTCCGACTCTGGAGTCGTTGCATTTGTTTTTTGTTGAGTATTTAGAGGTTTTTTTTCAAAAGGTTTACGCTCTGGTGTAGATTTTGTTGTTTGTCAAAAAATTTTGACAGTGACAATTTGTCATTTGCCGATCAGTTGATACTGATGGTACCATTTTTTGTTCTTCTAGCAATAGATCTCTCCAGCCCAAGTTTTGTCTTTTTTAAATTTTCCTCTTTCAACAAAATATTTGTTTTATCCCATTTAATCCTATGACTGTCGGTGCTGGTTAATACATGGTTGGCCAAATTTGATTTGTAACCAGCACCAGCAAGCATAGAATAGACTGGGATAAAACAAAGATCTTGTTGAAACAGGAAAATTTAAAAAAGACGAAACTTAAAGAAGCCAGCTGTATGACGATAAACAACACGGCTGGAGAGCTCTATTGCTAGAAGAGCAAAAAATGGTACCGTCAGTATCAAGTGATCGGCAAATGACAAATTGTCACTCTCAAACTTTTTTGACAAACAATAAAAACCACATCAGTTTGAAATTTATTTGAAAAAACCTCGAAATACTCAACAAAACGATTGAGAACGACTCCAGAGTCGGAGTTGAAACGTCACCAAACAGATAAGTATAACACAATACACTATTTATATAAAGGAATACTGGTTGGTTAAGACATCTCTTTGTCCCAGAATAACTGTGAGGAAGAATTTCTGTACGGACAGCCAGTAATGAGGCCAATTTTACGAAATTGCCTTACTACACTTTGTTCTCCAAATACGATTTTAAATACTTATCTGTTGCAGGAAAAGAATTTGAGGAGAGAAAACCCCAATGAACAGGCAAAACAAGTTCGGGCTTAAAATTTTGACCTGTTAAAAACATCCAATTTTTTTACTAATTGCTGTCCTCGGGTTATTACGAAGACTAGTCATGCTTATAACTCCAAAAATAAGAAGGCTTAAATTTCATTAGATTCTGAACTTGGCCATGTTTAACACAACTGAAAAAACTTGTACTCATAACTCATGACAAGAATTCAAAGTTCCCATATATTGCGGACTTTACTGGTGTGACTGAACATAGAGTTTCTTATCTAGCACATAGTTTGTTAATCAAAATGTACCAAACATGTTCCTGGTTGGGTAAAAAAATTCAATATTTATATTAACGAATACATAAATCTTAGTGAAATTTGATGTAGCGACAAGCTTTCGCTCAACCATCAGATCGCTTCCCTTAATCTTGTTAAACAATTATTTCATGACACTGCTCTTCTGGGTTAAATCAACTCCAAAGCCTCCGAGTAAATGATGGCGTAAACCAAACGCTATTGCTTGTGGGCAATAACGCTTACAAGCATATATGGTGTCATTCATCAACCATTATCGAACGAGTCAAATGCACTAATACCAACCGCTGATCATACATGAATTTTGTCGATACTCGTATTTTCTATATTAAATAATAGAAGGACATCCATTTTCAAGTTTGCGGTTCACAAATTCACAATGATCGTAATTCTAATATCATTGACAACGATATCAGAATAAGAATTCTAGGCGTCTGAATTTTTTGAAGGAAAACAAAATTCACACGAAAAAGTCATTTCCTAACGTTTGCCCTTATGTATGTTTAGCTCTTTTAAACTACTCAATGGATTTGAATGCGGTTTTCATCTATAGAAAGAGTGTTTTAAGAGGAAGGTTTATACGTGTAGTTGAATATTGCTTCAGAGGCCCCCACGAATTTAGGGTCCCAACCAAATTGTGGCCCCCACCAACTTTTGACTTATAAATTTTGTTTTTTTTTTAACTTAACATTTTTGTTTTTCAAAATTCTATATAAATTTGGCTTGACATTATTTATTTTGACTTATTATATAAATCCATTTCTAAGACATGGTTTATTAAACAAGATAAATATTAAATAAAAAATAATGACTGTCAATTGTAAATCTCATAAGTAGGACCCCACCAGTCTTGTGCTCAAGTGCACCCAGCAACTTAAATTCGGCCCTTATTGTTCAGTTAAAGGGTCGTTGCTGTACTTGCTCCGCAACTTTTACATCAGAGAGCGCATTAGCTTATATCGTTAGAGGTTAGATCGTCATGGTTATAATGCAAGGGTTTCGTCTACGAATTTAGGGGAAACTAGCACACAGAGGTTCCGAATCTGGAGCATTTCCATGCAATGGCTGTTAACCGTAACTCCTAGGTTAGAATGTCACGCAAAATTTTTACGTTTACTTCTCCTCTCAGAAATATTGAATAATCTTTTCGAGGTGTCATTATTTTGCACGCTAGACAATATATATATATATATATATATATATATATATATATATATATATATATATAATGTATGTTGTTTATGGTCAGGGAACCTTCATCAGTTGTGCTTCCCACAGGAGAATGTCATTGTTTATGTATTATGTAAATGATACATGTCAGTAAATTTGTAGACGTTAGATGTAAAGACGGCATCTAGGATTTTTAGGAAAACTAGCAAACAGAGGTTTCGAATTTGGAGTCGTTCGATGTAATTGCTGTCGTCCCGCTACTCCTAGATGTCGTCTTTACATCTCACGTCTACAAATTTACCCATATGTATTAACTAAATAAGTAAGTGTTCGAGACTTCGAGAGGAGATTTTCTTGTTGGCAACGAAATTAGTGAAGGATCCCTGGCCAGAAACAATATATATTATATATTGTCTTGCTTACAAAAGAATGACAACTCGAAGAGGGTACTTTTTTATTTATGATGAATGAGATATTTTGTGGATACTTGAGTGATCGGATTGTGGGAAACTTTTGTGTGTGTCTGAGTGGGACGAGTAGGTTAGATTTAGAATTTAACCCGGTTAGAGGCGCTGCAGTCGGGTTGTCGGAATATTTTTTAATTCCTCCTGAACGGTTAGCTCGATTTGTTAGTGTGAAAGGTTATCTGGGAGGTTTAGATTCCAAAAAAAACCAGGTATCGGTTTGTGATTCGGTTTTTTACAATATTTGTCTTAAAATTAATTACCAGTTGTTCTGTTCCCCGCTATTATTTTGATAGGTAAGTTACAAAGAAGGAGATTATAAGACATTATAAAACATAAAAAAGAAAATATATATGAAAACAAGTAGATTGTAGAATTGCTAAACACTCTGTTTTATATAAGAACAGATTAATTAAGTATTAGAAATGGCTTTCTACAAATAAACTGCTCACAACTTTCGATAAAATTTATCTATCTGCATCATGAAGTTTCAAGTTTTTAAATAATCAATGTCTGCTATTTTATTACTTGCCAGGAAGACACGTTTGCATTTTAAATTTTAATGAGTTTAAAATTTGAACTCATAAAACAGTTGATGACGCAGACATGTCCATTTGTTTTTTTTTGCAACTTTATTACCTTATCAGTTTTTATATCGGAAGGATTATCCCTTCAGACAAATAGGATCACTTAACGTATATGTTGGTAATAAAATTGTGTCCCGCTTTCCTAGTTTAATAAAGAAAATATATTGAAAACTCTCTCTGGATTAGTGAATTTTGTTATCTCACATTCTGTTTTCTGACTAGACTTAAAAACTACCTTGAAGTTCATGTTTGAAGCTAAAGTCTATGTCCGTTACATCTATAATAAATGGGCAAAGACAAAACTGTTCGGTACGATTTTCTCCTCTGTCCCTCAACCGATTTTCTCTATTTTTGTTGTGTTCCCTAGCTACTGACGACCTTCAATGCACAACGCTACAATTTATTTATAATATTGTTTCATACATTAAGTAAAATAAAATAAAAATTCATTATTTATGTCCATACTGCTGATGTTAAACATATAATAGTAACAGTGCCGTCAGATTGCTTGAACAGAAAATCTTAAGGACAGATTGACTTCACTGTGAAGACAAACTAAAATTATCTTACATAGTCATGCTATTGAAATAGAACCCACGAAAAATTATATTACATTAAAATCGCCGTCTATTGGGCTCTCACAAGTTTGCATCTTGCATTGCATTCTAAATTTGGTCTATCAACTAAAATCAGAATTATGTTGCACCTGGTTGCTAATACCTTTTTCGAATTTGGATTGCGCCATTTTCTCAAATTAATTTATTTATATATCTGAACCAGCATATAAACAAAGTTTTCCGACGTTTCGCCCACACTTATAAGGGGCTTTTTCAAGGATGAAAAAACAAATGTTACTTACCTTGCGGCGAGTCCATTTATTTAGTCTTTTTCTCACAAAAACACTATGAAATTTCACTTTAATAAAGTTAAGTTTCAAATACATGAATATATATATACATCATCATCATCATCATCATCATATGCAGCTATATCCAACCAATTTTTCATGGTGTAGCCTCCCTGAAGAATTGAAAGATTGCAGAGGAACTTGAAGAGTTGTGGAAATGGAGAACTTAAGGTCTTGAGAAGAGACGAAGAAGAAGAAGGGCTTAAGATCTGTGAGAAGGACTGAAGGACTGTATTGAAGATAACTGAAGATAGGTGGGCAAATAGTCGGTTTTACTAACTGAAATGAAGAAGAAGTGTATGACTGAAGAATTGAAGAACTGGCTCGAAGGATTGAGAAGACGAACATAATTTTGGCAGTTTTATATCGGGATCTCAAGGTTAGAAGATTGAGGAATTGGCCTTTGTATAACTAGACTCGTAACGGAATGTATTAATGAAGCGAACACTGAAGAGCTGATCGGAGACACTTAAGGTTTTGAGGGAACAGATAAAGAGCTTAAGTTCTTTTTATAAGAAGAATTGTCTCGAAGGATTGAGAAGACGAAGAATATTCTTTGAATTTTGGTAATGGGCAAATGTCTATTTCCCTGATTTTTGCCAATTATGTCAGAGACGACTGGACCCTCCGGAATTGTGTAACAATTTTTTTATTAATGAAAAAAGCTTTGACTTGACTGGGATTCGATCCCGAGTCCGATCCGCTATACCAAGCTCCCATTTTTATACAATTGTGTGAGCTGACGGACTTTCCCACTAGGCCACCGGGGGGTGTATTTCTCGAATAAGTTTCATATAATTATACTAAGATTAGTAAAAACATGAAAGTATGCACAGAGACGATATATCTGGCAACCCTGATATTTATATCCACCTGAAGTGAATTTGATTTATATTTTGACATTTCATTAGATACCTTCTTAGCCATTGGGTTCAAAGTTTTCAGTTCATAAAGAACAGTTTTTAATGTATTTTCAAGATTTCAATTTTAATTCAGTGAAAAAAATTGTGATAAATAGGTGAAATTACCTAATATTAATTAACAGTAGGTGGTGCGTATTTCTTTATATTTTCGTTATGAAAAATAAATCCCTATGAGTTAAAAGGTAAGTGTGTTTATCTCACATAAATGAAAATATTCCACATTAATGAAAATATTCAGAATCTTAAGATATATTGTAGTTTAAGGTTAATTAATATCTACTTATTTATTGTAATTAATTGTAACGTAATAGAACTTAACATTCATACTAACTTTTGAGTTAGTTTCTTGCATTTTCTTCTTACGAGTTGAAATCGTAACTGATAATGTCAGTATTGATTTTTTTGGTCAAGTACTACCAACTTTCCCATAAATTAGGTTTTGTAAATTTTTGTTGTGACTATAATTACTTCAGTATTGTAATATTATTTTCACAGTAATCCGAAGATATTGTGTACCAAACCATCAATCAGCGGACAATAGAAAAGACATTAAAGATTAGAGTTTGATGTGCAAATGATGGAAACTTTTAGGTTACAAAGAAAAATGTGCCGAAAATTACATTACATTACAATGTTTTAACTAAAATTTTAAAGGTATCCAGCGGTTGATCTGGAGAGGAACTTGGCCATGGACTTTTATGGCAATAATCCTATAAATTACAAGTGTAAAATAATTAATAATGTCTATTACATTTGTAATTAATAATTAATAGTGTTACATTTGTAAAGTATAGGCTATATTTATGTAAAAATAATCCTGCAATATTCAACATAAATAAAAAATTATTTCTACAAATTTTATCCAAATGATGCAAAAGCCTCGCAGATTTTTCTAATTTTTAACTTTATTTCTGATGGAGATATACTCTTTGACAAAAGCACCTTAATAATGTTCAGACTTAAAAATTACGGTCGAATTTCGACCACTAACACATTCTTGACACACATAATTATTTGAATTGAGCAGTTCTGTAATTTAACATTGATCATTACCTTGGCAGTTCGAATTTTGATAATTGTGAGTGACATTTCTGAACTTAAATTTTTCCGACTTTTATTTCCGAGTTTAAAAGTATAAGGTTCCATTAAGAAATTTGACTGACATTTATATGACCTTGAAGGTAAAGGTTACGGTCAAGATTACATTAAAAAACAACTTGAGTTGAATTGACCTTAAAGGCTTGAATTGACCTTGAAGGTCAAGTTAAAGCTGATGGTTAGAGACTTTGTGATACTACTAAAGTATCAATACTGGTATCGCAAGAGGTATCGAGCCAAAAATATCTATACCGGTATCGGTAGTAGTATCTAAACAGTGGTAGCGATACTGGTATTAAAAGAAAATTTCTATACCAGTTTAGCGGAGAAGAACACAATGTTATAACCAGATAGCCATAAATAGAAATTGTTTGATAATGTAATGTCAACAAATTTGTGAGAGCGGTTAACCAAAGTTATTATTGTTGGAATACAAGTCAATGACTAAGCTCCTTTCCAGAGTTACAGTTGACCAAAACATACATAGACTGTGAAAACATAACAGTACTCAACCCGTAGTGTAATTGAAACAAAGGAACCAAGACGCACTTGGTCTATTCATTTTATTAGCGATTCTCTGCTACCTCCATTATCATGAATTTTGTGAGTTGTAGAAAGGCAGTAGATAACAAAGTGGTTATTAGGATATTTCTGAGAACTTCGTAGGTTGAGACAATATATATACACCAATAACAATTCTTCTCTATTTTCACACAAGATCCCAATAAATATTCCGCTACCATCTTTATAACTTTTTTTCTGGATACTTTTTTATGATTAGTTGTGCGTTCAGGGAAATACTTTTTGTCACCACTCTGTTTATTTCGTGAGGCAGTTTTTATTACGGACGATTAATTTCGGAAAGTATTCCGTTTTTGTAGCTTAAAAATTATTAACTTTTATACGACATACTCTTTTCATTTCCTTCAAATTACAGGGATCTGAAGTTATCTAAAATTGAAATTATTTAAGCATTTGCCTAAATTTTTTTCCAAAAATTTACTTTTAATTCTTATTTTAAATTTTCTGATATTCTTTAGTATTGTGTACGTTTCTGATACCTAGAACGCACAGAAGTAGGTAAACTATTCACCTTTTCCCACAGTCCTTTACGTATCCTTCCGAAATATCAATAATAATGAGAACTAATTAACTCATTTCGTAGGACTTCTAGTTAGAGCAATAGAGCTTGTAATTAAAACCAAAGCCAAGGAATCGTAGGGTAATTCCCTCACGTTGTACATCATCCTATATGAGGAATATTCTACTAAAAATTAAAACTAAATTCGAACACATCAGATGAAGATCAAGCAGTACAAAGTTTAATTAGATCTACTAGGGTGAGCGGTTTATGTTATACGCGGTATGTTTTCATAAATTTGAGGAGTCAATATCAACATAGACGAGATTTCACCCTATTACAAACCACATGGCATCGTGATATTGAATTTATGCCGCTATGAAAGGGTTGAGTTCAAACTGTGCCTACTAAAATTATTTATTCAACAATCCTGATAATATTTTGGATATATTCAGCTCCCTAGGTATACACGGAGTAACAGGTTAGGTTTCATATCTCTCATTTTTGATCTGTTGTGATAGACAAGACTACGTAATGTTTCTTAGATTTGTAGAAAAACTGTGGAAGGCTTTAAACAACGAGTTTTCCTGTTAAGTCCTA
Source organism: Octodonta nipae (assembly GCA_034190945.1). NCBI lineage: Eukaryota > Metazoa > Arthropoda > Insecta > Coleoptera > Chrysomelidae > Octodonta > Octodonta nipae. Next base: position 24,007,327 of record CM067222.1, read on the forward strand.
AATATTATGTCGAAACTGATACTTTCGGTATTTTCAATCGGCAAAAAAGTCAAAGATGGTTGAATGGTTTTTCTTGAGGGAGTTTTTTTTTGTTTCTTCATTAAATATATAATTGGTTAATATAATTTCAAGCATTTTTTAGTAATAAGATGAATAAAAAGAGCGGCAGTCATTTGAAACTGAACGATGGATGTGAAATATGCTTCCCATCTCTCATTATCCCGTCCCTATTTCTCTTGATTTGTGTTATTCTTAGTGATGTAAGAAAATGAAAATAAACGTCACTATTTCGTTTTTATTTTTTATGAGTTGTTAGGGAATAACACCACATAAACTTGAAAGTCTGTATATTTCAAATAGTGCAAACGTTTCAAGGTCTAAGTCAGACCTCGCTTTCGAAGGTATCTATACTATTATAAAATTGTAAGTTTGTCTGTTTGTTTGTTTGTTTGTTTGTGTGTTTGTTTGTTTGTTTGTTTGTTTGTTTGTTTGTTTGTTTGTTTGTTTGTTTGTTTGTTTGTTTGTTTGTTTGTTTGTTTGGTCTGGCTTCATGTAAGAACTACTGAACTGATTTTGCTGAATCTTTTTTTGTTGCAAAGCCTATAGTTTGATTTAAAATCTGGAAGACATTTTATCTCCCTAAGTTGACAGAAACGGTAGATATAGGAAAAAAACTTCTACTATGTTGGGTAATATAATTACTCAATTGATTCCACCGCACGCACAAAATATTAGATACTGGCATCAGCTTAGCTTTTATTCAAAATTCGGAATGTGCCAATTTCGAACAAAAATCAACTGATATAACGAGCGTAATTTTACAGGGTGTGCTGTATATAGGAAACTTAGAGCAGAGTAGAATTAAGTCAATATAAAATATCTAAAAAAAAGTTATATTTGGTGTCCTATAAGCAGCTGCATATATACAATGTGGTTGAAATCAGAGAGAGTGGAATTAGTTATAGGGGGTGGTAAAAAAGTTATATTGAGTGCTCCATAAACAGCTCCATAGACCAAGTGGTTGAAAAAGAGTAGAATATTTATACAGTTTGGATAAAAAATCTTAGAAAAAAATGTGTTATTTAAGCAGTTAGGATCTTTGAATTATGTTCATAAGATATTATAGTTATGAAATGGGTTGAAGAAATATTAGGAGCAGTTGTTTATATAGGGTGTTTGAAATATAAGATGGAGTGGAATTTTGTTTATGTTGTGGTTAAAAACTTGTTTTATATCCACAGGCATTGCATATATAGGATTGGTGAAATATGTCACGGAATATAATTACAGCTATACAGGTGGGTTTAAAAAATAAGTAATGTAATTATCTACAAGCTGTTCCATTTACCACATGGTTGAAATATATTGTGGGTTAGGATTCTAAGGATACAGGGTGGCAAATAAGTAGTTATATATAAAAGGTTGTTGAAATATAGGGTGGTGAGAGTTATAATTATACAAGGTAGGTAAAAAATGGTAAAACATTTTTGTTATATAACAGTTGCACATATGGAGTACGTGAAACATGTTACGCTGTAAAGTCATAGTTATACAGTGTGAATCAAACAAGCTTAGAAAAACTTGTAAATGAAGAGTGGTTTAAATGCAGTGTGGAGAGATCTTATACTTTATAATGTTGAAAAATTGTGAAATAACGTAGTTCATAATAAGTTGCAAAGATAGGAGAGTTGAAATATAGGGTGGAGAAGTGTTACTGTTAATTATTTAAAAAATGTTATATTGGTTAACCAATAAGCAGGGTAGTTGTAATACATACAAGGTGATTCAAAAACATGCTGAAAAAAATTGTTATATAGGATGCCCAATAAGCAGTTGCGGTTTTGGTGAAATATATGGGGCATAGATGGATTTATAGTTATACAGGGTGGTACAAAAAATGTTATATTGGGTGGCCGATGAGTAGTTGCATATACAAGGTGGTTGAAATAGCGGGTAGAGTAGAATTATAGCTAAACAGGTTAGATACATTTTTTTGTAGGATAGAACATAAGCTGTTGCATATATATAATATCTGAACCATTGATCGAAGTAAAATTATAGTTCATAGAGTGTGATTAAAGTTGTTAGAAAAAGCTTCATATAAGGGGTGGTTGAAATACAGGGTGGAGACAAATTATACTTTCGTGGGTGGTTCAAAAGTAGTTATATAGCGTAGTCCATACGCAGTGGCATATATTAGATAGTGGGTGGAGCAGAGTTATAGTTAAGTGTTTAAAACAGGGTGGATGAAATTATGGTTATACAGGCTGGTACAAAAATAAGTTGTAATGTTTGACAAATTGGCAGCAGTGTATACAGGATGGTTTTAATGTAGATGGAAGTAGACTTAATTATACAAAGCGGTTAATTTTTTTTTTAATAAAATTGATATATAGGGTGGCCAATAAGCAGTTGCAGTTTGGGTGAGAGTTTAAATAAAAGTTTGGTGTTAGTGTGCAAAACTGTGTTTTTTAATTTGTGACACACCAAGGGTTCCACCGGTATTTCCATCAGGGTGGATGTAATAAAGTTGAAAAATAATTGTTATATAGGTAGAAAAAGCTGCATATAAAGGGTGATTAAAATATAGGGTAAAAAGAAATTGTACTTCAAAATTTGGTTCAAAAAATATAAGAAATATTTGTTATACAGCGTAGACCATAAGCAGTTGTATAGCTGAAATATAGGGTAGAGCAGAGTTATAGTCAGGTGTTGAAAAAGCTATATTGGGTGACAAATAACAGGAGCATATAGAGGATGTCAAATAAAATTGTTATATAGGGTCGCTCATTAGTTCTTGCAGTTTGGCTGAAATACGCTCGGGATTGGTGGATTTATAGTAAAGTAGGGTAGTTTAAACAAGTTAGAAAAATTTTTATTTAGGATGTACCATATGTTTCATAAGTTACTTCTTTTTTCGAAAGCTTGAACATTCTGTACGCGGGTGAAACCGCGAGTAACGGCTAGTAACTTAATACAAATGAACGAGAAACATTAGAAATTAAACGGATTAATAATGACAAATTTAGTATATCACAATTTCACAAATAAGGTGACTTTTTCTGATTATCTACTTCTCATTTAGTTCTAAAACTCTATTAAACTATTTTGTACTGTCCTGACTACCCTTTTTCTGTGTAATAATAGTGTCATGTTTTGATTTTCAGAAAAAACATTTCTCTTTTGTTATAACAATTTAATTCTAGCGAGGTTATGTTCGTTACACTTATTTGAAACATCAGACTGAATTATTGTGATGGATACTAGGCTTTGTATGTGTTATAGTTTGAAGCATATTGGGTAAGGCATTATTTTCCGATTGCGTTATTGTATTTGATTATCCAGATGACATAATACATCTCTCACTTAATCGCACTCAAGTAAAGCGATCGCGCTAAAGTGCGGCTCGCATGCGTTACCTTCTGGTTACATAGAATCGAATCCAATCATACATGTTTAATATTTAAATTTCTCAATAAAACGATTTTTCGCAAAGATGAACTGTTACCAATTGATTTCTTTCCATCGAAACTACTAAATGGGAAATTTTTATGAAAGTCGTTAGAGCCGTTTCCGAGAACTCAATTATACATGCACACACTAATACTCATTCAATACTTTACCATGATTTATGCAACAAAAATCCGTTTATAATATTTATGTCTAAAAATATTTTATATGTTTTTATCATCTATGAACTCACCTTTGAGTCATGGAGAAGGCATGTGCTGTTAAATTACTTTCCATGATAAAAATAACCTAAAAATTTTTTTGAAATATTACCTGATTGGAAGATAGTTAGAACATCCAAGAGAAGTTTTTGAACGAAGTCTTTCTTAAGTTCACGATTATTGTTTTGGTTAGGCAGATTTGGTACTAACTCTAATTTATCAGCGAAACTGGAACCAAAAGTTTAGTCTGACTCTAAAACATACTATAACCGGGTTTTCTGATTTCTTTGTCAGTTAGTTTTTCTTTCTAATAAGTTTTCAATTGAAACAGATTTAACAATTGAATACATGAGCCTATTTAATATGATTAATTAAAAAAATGGCAAACAATTCAGTCACATACAAAATTAATTGCAAATACAGTCAATAAACAAACGTATTCGCTGCATTCAGATGAAAATTTAATAATCCAAGTAAATACAAAGGAAATTCGAAAACATAACCGTAAAGTTATGAAAAAACACATGAGTGAGTGCGCTGAAAAATGTATGCCCTCATTGGAATAATGTTTAATTATCAACATTCCCGGTGTTTCGTTTCCAAATAAGTGCTTCCTCGAACAAGTGTTTTTTTCTAATTCCCAATTCCCTGAATTCAGGAAAAGCATTTAACAGTTTAATATTCAGTTACCGGCAACGCACTCGAAAGTGCAAACTAGAGCAAATTTACAGGGAGTAATACAATTTTATTCCTGACGAACAGGTGGAAAACTAGAAGTGCGTGGTAGTTGAATGGATACTAGGAAATTAAACAACTTGTTATTGGAGTTGGAAAATTATTTGTAACACAGGGAATATGATCTAATATGGAGAAGACACGACTAGAGATCTTCCAAAATATCGTTTGTATGTTGGTGAATTTCAGTAATTTTATTATGGTGGACCGAGATTATTACCACTAATAATATACGACTAAGTCAATTTAATCGACGAACCAGAATATATCCATAGGCAAGGTTTCTACGGAAAAATCTTTCAGATAAATGTTGCATCAAGATTCCAGTGGGCCCAAAAATTGGTTCATGTTGCGACTTCCGGTATTATACAGAAGTTGTTTTTTTTTAATAGAAACTCCAAATTTTTAAAGTGGATTTCGATTAAGATTCAAGGAACAGTTCCCGTACTAGAAAAATTTTTGATTGGGCTCATATCTTGGCGAGATATGGGCCAAAATACAATACTGTTAACCATGTCAGCTAAATGATATTTACGCATCTCCTGAATATTGGTTCAGACTGCAAGTAGTACTAGGAAAATTTTGTTCCTTTTCGAAACATTCAGGTGCGTCGATTAAAAAGACCTCACGACATTTGAAAATATTTATAGCCAAACTCTGTTTTTCCCCATCAGAACTGAGTAACATATTTATGGAAAATATTAACCAATAAACAATTTTCCAAGAGTCATTAGTCTGGTGGTGTTATGAGGACGACATTTTTCTTATAGATTGTTTTCTGAAAGATAGTTTTGGCATCTCTAGTTTGTACCACAATTACTACATTAATTGAAATATTCCGACGTTCCTGTAATTGTGGTGTTATGCCCAAAAATTCTAAAAATACAATATAGAAGAGTTTATCAATTACTAAATACAAGTACCTAATTTATAAGAGAAATTCAACCAAATAAAAAACTATTTTTTTCTAGACATAATTATCACTAAAAAGGAATCCATCCTTATTTTAAACAGAAGTTTATTTAAAACACACTGATGACAACAAATACCTCAATTTTAATCCGAATCACCCATATACTGTAATAAACGTGTTGTTTAATTGAATATCAAAACAACCTTCAGAACGAGACCTACACCAAAAACAACATATACCTATAACTCTAATCTCAAAAAGTTGCATTTGTAAAATCTATACCTTTAACTATACGAATAACTAAACACAAATTGTGTAAAATTCAAATTGACAATCAATACTATTAGTCTAAGATCCGAACCTAAATCCATATTCACCGAGCAGATAATAGAACGAAACATATTTTATAATATATTTAGTATATTAGAAAATATATTAAAAATAGGTTGGTTAAAAAAATCCTGGACATAGTATTTTTAATTATAAAAAAAAAGATTATTAATTATAAAAAAAAAAGATTCTTAAATGTTGCATCATTAACATAATAAGAATATTTCGTCCGGCGTAAAAATATAAAACGTATAGAATGTGCAGTCGTGGGGTTGCCTTTTATTTAGCTGGTCCAACTACTGGCTTGCCAGGTAAAACAGATATGTCGATGTCAGTTACTTTCACTTGATTGGATATTAATTTTTTTTTTATATGAACATAAGGGCATATTGAATAGAAAATATTTATTAAAAATTATTTTTCATTAATATTATTTTTTTATTTTTCCGGTTCTGTAATATTTTTTTAAACGTAGTACAAAATCTTTAGTCTATCTATGTTGTTATTTTTTAATTAGAATTTTCGACTATCCACTTTGTTTCTGTTTAGTTTTTTTTTCGGAATAAACAGCAAAAAAATTAAAGTAGGTAATTGATATTTTTGTTATCACATTTTAACTTACAAAAACTTTTCGATAATGTATATATTATTATACTTATGCCACAATATGTACATATACAAAATTTGATATGACATTTTCTTCGACATTGCTTACATACAAAATTGTTGAATGTATTTTCTTGATATTAGGTCGTTCAAATGATAAAATCATGTTAATTTTACATGTTTTATTGATGACGTTTCGGCTATGTTTTTACATATTTTACATAAATATTATAATAATACTAACAAAAAACTCAAAATAATATAAATAACGGATACATTTCATTACCATATGTAGAAAGACTCTCAAACCAGTTATCAAATTATTTTAGAAAACATAATATCACAACAAGTGATAATGGCTATAATTTATTGTCCAAATATTTCAGTAATGTTAAAACAAACACCCCAAATAAAAAAAATAACATTATATATGAAATTCAATGCAATGACTGCAATGCAACATATATTGGACAAACATCCCAATATCTAGAAAACAGATTAGAAGGTCATCAGTATGATAAAAAGAACAAAACTGTCTAACTAACCATGAAACAACAAAAAATCATAAATTTCAATACAAAAACACCGCAGTCTTTATATCGTATCTTACGTCTATGTTTTTCCAGTTGTTTAATTAACGCCCTTTGAGGAGCACAAACTTCTCCCGTACTTTAGATGGATAGAAATTGCAAAATAAGAATAAAATATCAATCGCAGTGTCCCATAAGCAATCACATTTTATAAAAAATTCAGTTTTTATCTCGTGCCAAAGATTTCGCCGAGGCGCAAAACTTTTTAAAGGTGATAAGCTGTAACGATAACATTTTTTGTCTCGCTTGGGATAAATCGAGCATGGGAAAAGCAATTCTGGGAAATTGCTTAGGGTATTACTAGCAAGGACGGTTTTCAGAAAGTGTATTAACTGTTCGGTTGGAATTTTCGTAGCCGTCTGGTAATTACTTTTATTTAATTAATCCATGTTTAGGTGCGAAACAAGTGACAATACAAAAAGTTGTCTTTTCATAATTACATTTGGCGAAGATATTAGTTTGGTCTCAGAATACAACAAAAGTAATTTAGAGAGGTTTTTGAAATTGTTCGTATCACCACTGAACATCCGATGGAAGTTGTACTTAGTGCTACCCAACTCAATTAAAATTATGTAGGTTGCTTACCAAAAATTAACCTATTTATTTGAGTATAGTTATAAATAGCAGTTTGTGTAAAATTGGAGTTTCATTTTCTTGATATAACTATGTTATATAATTTTTTATTGATTGTTAGTCAAATTTTATTTTTATATGTTCAGTTATTCTTAAGAAGAAATAACCATCAGGTACCATTTAAATTAAGGAGTGCATGCATCAGGACTGGCTAACTTTGGATTTTTGGTTGATTATATAACTTGAAAACCATGCATAATTTTAATTAAATATTTTGCAATTAACAAAATTTCCTATCAAAATCAAATATTTTAAGTTAAGAACCATTTCAAAATAATATATATCCAAGAAAACAAAAGTATAAATAGAAAAAGTTGCAGTATTTTATTTTTGTCTATAAGTTCTCTGAGAGATTTGTTAATTTCTGTATACAAAATAACGGTTTAGTAATGGCTATTAAAATGGTGGCTGGTAAAATTAACAGGAAAATCGATCCAGGTATTTTTTATATTTAGTTGGTCTATTCAATAATTGGGTATTAATGTATCATAAATTGCCTGAAAATGTCTTGGATCCTGATAAACTTTTTTTCATTTTAAAGATTTAAGCTTATACAACAGTCAATAGAGATGTTTAGGTGACATAAAATTAAATAGCAAACCGTATACGCTATTACGTAATTAATAGTTTATAAGTCATAACTGAAAAGTTTAACAGCAAACTCGTAGATGTAAATTATTTGAGCCTTAAAACCTCAAAAATATGGGTTTCAATTTTTGCTTATGGTGTAATGATCTTTTCATAATGCTGCCAATATAAAAATTGTAGAGAATCAGAAAGTATTCAATTTGAACGTTTATAAATTTTTAACGTAGCATTCTTCATAAATAAAAGGTGGAAAAAACCGTCTAAACTGAGTGATTTAAAAAAATTCATAACTTAGTTGTAATAACAGTTGGAACCTTAAACTGTTTCCTAGTGATAGCTTATAACGTTGAGATTAATAACGCTGAAAATGATATTGTACATTAAGAACATCTTGCTGAATTGTAATTTAAATAATTTGTTGAAATATTTTGCAGGACGTACCGGAATAACCACGATAGCGCGATAGGGATATGCAAAATATATTTTGAAAGCCTATAAAATACATTTCTCTCCGGATATCTTGGAATTTTGTCATAATAGCGTAAAATGTATTAATACTGCTTTTCAAATTTGGATTAAACGATAGGCCTTGCGATGTTTTGACAGTGGCGGATTCAGTCAGTGGAAAGAAGTTATTTAATTAATATCAGTAAACTGTATACAGGTAACCATTAACTTAATAAGCCATTGAAAAAATAGACCAATATGAGCAGGCAACAGTTATTTAAATAAAAACGCAATAAATTGCAGCGATAAAACATTTAATAATACAATTTACCATAATTTTCATCTCGTGACCGCACCTTAACAAAATTCTAGATCTGCCCATGTGTCTTTAATGCAATGTTTACTATTATTTTAAGCCAATTTCTCGGCATTATCGCCAAAAACCAAGATAGATAAATTGAAGTGAAATTTATGAGCTTTCACAATATCTTTAGTATATCCCGCTCCGATTAGTCTCGTTAATACGGTGGAATGTGCAAAATAGCTTTCTAAATTATTTAAATTCGAATTGTTGAAAAACTACTTATTCAATAGTATCCATCGTGAGCCCATATAAACTTAATATCATAAACTATCTTGGACCATGTTTTCTTTGCTCTGATCCATTCAGGATGTATAAATGCTCATTAAAAAGGATTTCTTATTCTCTACAACTTTTCTGTAAACGGCATTACGATTATTCCATAATTTTTCACTATATAAGCAAAAAACAAAAGAAATTCGTATTTTTGCGCGTTTTTTGCTATTTAAATCGTTTCCTTCTACGAATTTGCTGTTAAAATCTTAGCAATAGTTATGTTTAGACTGTTACTGAGCTGATAGTATAAGCAAATTGCTGTAGGATTTTATGTCGGAAAGTGACTTAAGTTTTTCTCTATAAACTGGTGATTAAAATAGGAAGACCTACTATGTTCTCTAATGCTACAAGTACAGTGAAACAAACCGGGCTAAAAAATTATTCTACTTAAAATTTAAAACTGTCGAAAATATATGTACAGTTTGTGAGAAAAAAAATCATATGAACGTATGTCCCAAAAGTCTTCCATTTTTAAATACTGGGTGGAAAGCCTTCAATAAATGATCTTTTTACATTTTCTATGAAACCAGCTTAAATATTTTAATGAAATTTGATACACAGCGACTACGCATTAAGGTGTCTTTCCGAATATACAACCATTTATTTTTATTTCTTCCAGTGGGGCTTCTGTGAGATTTGAACTAAATATTTCTAAAAGGAAATATGCGTTTTTTCGTATCCTTAAGAAAATTTCCTTTAGTCAAGTTTTAAATTCACCTTTTCAAAAACTATGAGAGGTCAAATCGCTTCAATCTAAATAATTCGGGTCATTTCTGAATTTCATTAGTATCGAATTTTGGAAATACACACCTAACAACTCTGATTCGCGGGACAATCGCTCACGAATTAAGTACGGTGTAAAATTCATTTGTTAAATTATCGCTTATTATAGCAGCAATGGTGTCGACCTTTTTGAGATTCGTTTATCCATTTAAACACATAAAAAATTATTTTCGCCATTCCTTAGATTCTCATTAAGAGTTTCGGTTTTACATTTTCCATTTCAAATAGCTGTCGATTTCTTATTTACACAGAATCCTTACTAGATCTGCCCATCATTTAAGATTGTAAAGTAATGAAAATAAATCAAAATCAAAACCGACTTTCGAGAATACTATAAAGGTAACTTAACTAGAAAGTAAGAAATAATGTCCTTAGACATTTATATAATTATTTTATCAAGTTCAACAAAACTAAGAAGTTGTTAATAAATAATTAGGTATATTTTTCAATATGGTACTTCGCTTGGTTTCGAAAGAGTCAGTATAAAAAAGTCAGGAAAATTGGACAGGAGTTTAATATACTCTTTCCAAATTTTATAGCAACAATAAACAATTGTAACTGACATAAGTGTCAACAGTATCAAAAATTCTAGTATAAAAATTAATAACTAAAAAAATGTTGCTCCATATATAAAATAATGCACAAATTTGAATCGCAAAAATCAATTAAGGTATAACAAAAAATTGTTAACTATTATTGGTACTTGGTACTAATAGAATTGAACATAAACCAGTTCTAACAAAACAAACAGTTGACTAAAAGCAGTGAATCCAAAAAAGAACTTTGGGATAGGCAAGATGTAACAAGTTGTAATAAAATTGAATACTACTGATAAGTACTGACAATAGCCAAGCGGCTGATAAATTAATACAAAAGATAAACACAAATGCTCAAAGATTTAATTAATCATGACTAGTCTCCATTGTAAATTATTGTATTTTAAAACTCTCATTTCATTATTTATAATAATAACTAATTAGCCAGGTAAAGGTTAACAGGAATTATTTCGTTCAGTCGGATTCTGAATTCCGATAACTCTCTTATATGATCCATAAACTTTTTTTTCATGAAGTTACTTTCTTTTGGACTCCTCTATTTACTTGCGGAATTTAAACGAAATTGGTGAATTGAATTTAAGGGGAGGAGCCATATCTCGAGAACACCAAATTCCAGTACAGGAAGTACTGAAATTATTAGATGAACCTCTAAAAGTAGCCTAAATTCCCTTCCCGTTTTCAGTTTGAGACCCAAATTCTCAGGAAATGTAAGAGCACATAAGGTTTCTTTGACTTCCCTTCGACCTTATTAGGTAAGATTTTATCTAGATGTAGAAAAAGATTAATTGTACTAAATCTCATAATTTAACTTAAATCAAACATCGGCAATATCTGTATTAGATAATGATCTAGTGTTTGCAAAATTTGGATTATAATTAAAAGTATGGTTTTAAATAATCGTTGAGCGTGAAATTAATTGAGTAAACAAACTACAAACAAATAATTTACGGAAAGTAAGAACTGAAATAATCTAATTAAAAAAGAATGTAGTAATATCTTTTATAATGTTTAAAATGTGTCAAAATGGACTCATTAAGGACTAAAACTTAATAGCAATAAGAAATGTCACAATAAAAATAATATTGCTTATTAAAAAATAAATATCACAGTTGTTTCCCCAACGTTTAGATATTAACTATCTACCACTTTATGTTAAAAATCGCACATGTCGACTTATAATATATGTATTACGTTAGAATTACTCTTACCTCCTTCCGTTGAGATAGAAATGCATATCAGGATTTTGAGAAAACCCTCCACCTCGGGACTTATATTATTAATGAATGACCCATGCACTTTTGCTCCAAATTGAGGATGGCGATCATTCTAGGCCAAATAATTTTATTAACCTCTGGCCTAAATAAGCTTGTTGACGTCTCATCAGTTCATTGTCTCAAATTCGGTAAACTTGAAATTCTTCTACGACTAGGTCACCGTTTTCCGTTAACTTACCATGCATTACAGCTGTAGCAATTTATATTTTTCTCCACTCATAATGCAGCCAACATATGTCATGTTTTTCATTTTAATAGTTTGCAGAACCTCTTCCTTTTTAATCACTCGTGAAGATATGTTATATGTTATTGCAAATTTTAATGTGAACTCTATCGCAAAAAAAACGTTGAGAGATCTGGATCATTGAGCTGAATAGCTCCAAAAAACTGAAGAAGTAATAACGTATTTATTTTTGATCAAACTGACTTCGGATTCGGATTCAGCAACCCCAAAAACCTTAGAATGAATTTTTACAGCATTTTTAAGGGTTTTCTTGATCTGACCTTTAAGTGACCTTAACCCTGACTTTATAAGGTCAAACGGACCAACGATTCGGAATCAGCGACAAAATTCATAATGAATTTTTCCAGATATTTTTTAAGGGTTTTGTTGAATTGACCTTCAAATGACTCTGAGCTGATAATATCAATCAGGCCGCGGATTCCCCAAAAATCCCTAGCCACCATACTGAAGTTCTTATTAGAGCAGACAATTTATTTTTTGTGGGGCTGTGTTACCATAACCTTTGTTTTTTGATATTCAGGGATAAAACGTATTCGTCGGTAACAGTTGTTGTTCGGTCTATCAATGTTTGCAGTGCATTGAAAAACAACGGGGACAGAATACAACCCTGTCTTAATCCTCGTTGGATGCTTATTGTATTAGAAGCTTCGTCGTCCATTTTGACCCTTCCCTTTTGGTTCCAATATAAATTATTGATAATGCGTATTTCTGTAGCAGCCACTCTCATTTCATCTAAAAGCATTATTAACTTGTTGTTTTGACTTTATCCAGGGCTATTTCGTAGTCGATAAAACAGGTATATACGTCTGTGTTTACGTAGCGAGCTCGTTGTAATAGCACTTGTTTAATGAGAGCGCCTCTCTAGTCACAAGACCTCTCCTAAACCCAAACTGACTGTCGCTCATTGACCCTTCGACTTTTGTGTTGAGCCTATGGTGTATAATTTTAAGAAATAATATTAATATGTGACTTATTAAAGAGATAAGTCGATACTGATTGCATCTTTTAGCGTTATTACTTTATGTTAAGGGAAAGAGTTTTGATATCAATCAATCATTTGTTAATTCGCCCGTCGTGTATATATCGTTAAATAAGGCCAGTATTACTCTCTTCAAGGTGTCATTCTTTTGTACGCAAGACAAAATATATTATATATATATATATATATATATATATATATATATATATATATATATACTGTTTCTGGTTAGGGAACCTTCATCAGTTGCGCTTCCCACAATTGAATGTTCTCTCGAACACTTCTTTATGTATTTGATACATTTCGTTAAATTTGAAAACGCGAGATGTAAAGACCGACATCTAGGATTTTCTGGGAGCTAGCACATAGAGGTTCCGAATCTGGAGCCGTTCCATGCAATTGCTGTTACCCGTAATTCCTAGGTTAGAATGTCACGATGAAATTTTCAGGTTACCTTCACCTGCCAGAGATATTGAATACTCTCTTCGAGGTGTCATTCTTTTGTACGCAAGACAATATATATTGTGTCTGGTTAGGGAACCTTCATCAGTTGCGCTTCCCACAATGGAATGTCCTCTCGAACACTTCTTTATGTATTTGATACATTTCGTTAAATTTGAAGACGTGAGATGTAACATTCTAACCTAAGAATTACGGGTAACAGCAATTGCATGGAAAGGCTCCAGATTCGGAACCTCTATATACTAGTTTCCCCGAAAATCCTAGATGTCGGTCTTTACATCTCACGTCTTCAAGTCCAGTATTAGTTTGAGGTTTTGCTCTTCTAATAACTTGAAGAACTCTATATGCACTTCATCTGGTCCGGAAGCTTTCTCCTCTTTTATACGTTGTAGTGCCCAGAATAGTTCTTCTTTATTTGATTACAAAAATCATTTAGGTGTATTATTTTTTAATACAAACGAAAAGTTTCCTAATTACATTAATTCTCTAAAATCCTCGTTTTATACCAATTAAATTATTTACAAATTATACGTATTGCTCAATTTCAAAATATCGCTCCAATATATTCTTACTGACACTCGAAGTAAGCTAATGAAATTACGTTTTCCGCTCCCGTTATTTCGCGGTACACCCATCGCCTGTTATTACCTATATTCAAGTTCTAACATAGTTATAATCCACCCCAGCTCGTTTCAACCCTTAAACGGCTCGAGCGAAATTATCTTAGCATTCACTCGAATTGAGTCGGAGTCAGCTTGCGAAGATGTAATTTGGTAACTTTGTCAGATTTTCTGGATTACCTGTATCTGTGAATCGCTACTTTAATATAACAACAACTTCAGCAACACTTTGAAAATATATACGAAGTTTTCATAGTCTTGGCGTCCGCTTTTTGATAACTTTGTGAGTTTTCGTTTCATATTTGAGTTTCTTAAGAGTCATAAAGGAGAATCTCATCAGTTTGCTACTTAAGGCAGCACTTGCTGCAGCTTTTGTTCATAAAGAAAATATTGTTGGAAAAATATAAACAGTCAACTTGTGAGAAAAATAAGTTTAATTTAACCAATTTTCTTTTATTACGATTATTTGTTTTTCCCTAAATTGATTTTTTTATTCCGTGTTATGCACGATACTTTTCCGCTCTGCATCATACCTTTGATTTGCTATTTCAACAATTGTTGGTCCAATTTTGTTATATTTTTAATTTCAACACACTATATTACAAAGCAGTTTCCTCTCCTGTATATAAAATTTTATAGTTGAATGATCACGATAGCAGATTAAAAGCTATTGAAACACATTGAGACTAGTATACCATACCAGTGACCTAAAAATCACTGTCAATTTTTTATGGCTGCTATTGCGCGGAAGGACGTAAGTTTAAAAATTTACTATATAGTAGTTTGACATATTAAACCGTTAGCTAGTGACAGATTTTGACCCACCATTTTCTCGCATCTCTCTCGAGGGGTTTTGAAAAGTGTGTTGTTGTTGAATACAATGTGGCAAATTTGCTAGAGAACCGCATGGCTAACATAGCAAAAACTCATTTTCCATTTTCCGAAAAAGATATGTTTTGGTCCGATTTTCTGGCCTCTGCCATACGCTCTAAATAAATTCTGTGATGCAACCGAGTATCAAAATCAAAGAATTCGTTCAAATGTCCATATTTTTTTCCATTCCTTAATCTCACTTGGCTATTCGCAAACCTTATGACATTTTTTTTGTAGACCACTCTCCATATCAACTTTATTATAACAGTTGGCAGAAGGGAGAATATTGTCGTAATATTGTTACGTTTCCTTACAGCACCACGTCCTTATTTTAACCTTTTGATTGCATGTAACACTTACGCCTATCGTTTTTTGATGCTTTGTAGCGACAGAATTCATTTAGTCAACAAAGGCGCGAAAATCGGAACATAGTTCTGTAAGCAAATGAAATGTGTAAAAATAATGTAGTTTTTGACAGTATTTTAAAATATACATTTGTTCGCAACGTATCTCTAAATATCATTCACAATAAGCATATTTTTTGTCTTCTAAAAGTTGTTTGTGGCATATTCTTGATTATTTTTATGTTTCTTTGGGGAATAACACCACAATAGAAATAAAACTACGTATAAATATAAAACCATTGACAACGAAGTCAGAATAGACTTTGAAACGTTTGGTATTCCTGCAATATACGTAGTTTTATTTCTATTGTGGTGTTATTCCCCACAGAAACATAAAAATAATCAAGCATATTTTTTATCTTTAATATAATATTTTGTTTTTTGTCAAACGACTGTTAATAAAAATTTAATTTAGCCAAAGCATTCTATTTTCACATTTTTCAACCAGTGGATTTTTAGAGGAATCCGAAAGCCGTCACGAGAAATGGACGAAAAGGATGCTCACAACTAGACACATTTATTTCACTAGCAATTTCGCTCGGAGAAAACAAATAAAAAAAAACGATATATGTGGGTAGGTTAGGTTCCATATCACTCAGTGTTTGAGACAGCATATATGAGTTCAGACACTGTTATATTATCAGCACGTTAATATAGAAAACAAATGCAATAGCAGCTTATATAAATTACACGAATTCATCGTTGAAAATAAAACTGATTTACATACATTATACTTACAGTCATATATATGGTATTGTTACTAATATTTTGTGTTATTTGATAGCAGAGATCCAAAATTAATTATATTAGGATGATTTGCCCAAAGTTTGGTAATTTGTCTTAATTGCAAAACAAATAATGAAAATAATCATACAACAATAGATAAGTCCAGAAAGTTGTCATTTATTGAAGACCTTACAGAAAATCGTTTATTTAAAATTAACCAAAATAAAGAGTTATAAATAGTACTAAAATATATCTCCAATGCACAACAAATGTTACCAAATACAGAAATGAGTATATTTTAAAAATATGAAAACAGTTGTTTGTATGCCTCATAATGAGCCCTTTCATTTAGTACACTACAGCTAATATTGAAACTAAATCTTTTTAACCGACTTCCAAAAAAGAGAAGGTTATCAATTCGTCTACAACTTTTTTTATGTATGACGGGCGATTATTCAAAAACGGCATGGGGAATTTTGATGATTTAAACTACATCATCTGAAAAAAAGTAAATAAGTGACTAGATTTCAGCGATTTTCAATGAATCTTCACTGTTTTTTCTAAAACTGCTCACGCAATTTAAATATTATAAATTGTACTATACAAAGATTATATTCCAGCTTGATTCCGTACAGTTTTTCTATAACGTAAAACATACCATTTTTCTGAAAATTGGAAAAATATAGGCACAAAAACTGTAAACATCATGTTAAATATCAAATTATCATCATAAATATTGCAATATACTTCGTGGGTTCAATTCAAAAATTATAACAACTAATATTTACTTTCACTTTTCTAGAACTTTATTTACATTAAACAGCTGATTGAAATACAATAATAATCCCATATACGCTAGTCGTCGCGGTATAACTGCTTGGCGATCGTGGTGTGCTTCTTTTATATCACCAGCGTAGAATTCTCCAGTAGAAATCATCTTCGTTCCTTCCGCTGCCGAGTCTTTTCGAGAATCGTATTTTTTTATCGTAAAGCGTTTGTTGTCGTGCTGAATGACACAGGGTCGGCTTTGGGTAAATTCCGTAACACTGCTCCCCCTTTAATTCTGATCGTCCCGATCAGAAACATGGTAGGGAGCGAGTCGATCTAAGTGAACCACCTTCAATTTAGCCTTGGGGTTTCGACGGATCCGGTAGACGACGTCATTCAGCCTCTTGACCACTTCGTATGGACCATCCCAGGCGGACGTAAGCTTTGGGGATTTACCCTTGCTCCGTTGGGGGTTGTACAGCCAGACTTTGTCCCTCTCCTGGAACCCGACTGAATTGGCCTTGAGGTCGTATCGCGTCTTCATCCGGTCACTGGTGGCCAACATCTGCGTTCGGGCTAATTCGTGTATTGCCAGCATGTTATGTCGGAGCTGGTCGGCATAATCGTCGATGTCTCTTGGGAAGGTTCTTCAGGGGAGCCAAATGCCAAGTCGCATGGTAGTCGCAGCTCCTTTCCGAATAAGACCCTGGCTGGGGTCAGGCCTGTACTATTATGTACAGCAGAGCGATATGACAACAGGAATAGGGGAATATGCTCATCCCAATCACGCTGGTTATTGCTGACGACCTTGGATAGGTGTTGTTCCAAGGTCCTGTTGAATCTTTCCACCATTCCGTCTGACTGTGGGTGTAATGGTGTTGTTCTCGTTTTCCTGATCCCCAACATCGTGCAGACCTTCTGGAATACGTTCGATTCGAAGTTACGCCCCTGGTCTGAATGTAATTCCATCGGGACGCCAAACCGGCTGAAAAGTTGTTCTACTAGCACCGTCGCTACCGTGGTTGCCTCTTGGTTGGGTATCGCATATGCCTCAGGCCATTTGCTGAAGTAATCCATTGCGACCAGAATGTATTTGTTCCCCCTCTCAGACTCGGGAAACGGACCGGCGACATCGATGGCAATTCTCTCAAATGGGACGCCCACATTGTACTGCTGCATTCTGCCCTTGGTTCGGGTTTTCGGGCCCTTACTGGCGGCACATGTGGCACATTTGCGGCACCAAGCTCTGACGTCTTCGAAGTAATTCACCCAGTAGTACCGCTGGCGAACTTTGTCTAGGGTTTTATTCATGCCCAGGTGGCCTCCGGTAATTCCATCATGTACTTCGGTCAGGATGGCTGGTACCTTTTTCTTCGGAACTACCAGTTGGGACTTGGTTTCTCGTCCATCAGCGCTTTCCCAAACTCGCTTGAGCATTCCATTGTCTACTCTTAGAGAGTCCCACTGAGCCCATAACGATTTCAGCACGCCGGAGTATCTAGCTACCTCGTCCCATCGTGGCCTGGGTGCCCCTCTCATTTTGAGTGACAAGATTGGTTCGATGTCTGGATCAGCCATTTGGTCCTGGATGCACTGTTCCGTTGTCCAGTCTTCATTGGCCTGCACTCGGATCTGCCTGATGGAGATACCCTCTCGCTGTTCCGTCTTCAGACAATGCTTGCATTCCGCTCTACAGGGTCTTCTGGATAGGGCATCGGCATTATTGTGCAACCGGCCGGCACGGTGTTCCACCTTGAAGTCGTATTGCTGTAATTTCTCCATCCATCTGGCCAGTTGTCCTTCCGGTGTCTTCATGTCCAGCAGCCATTTGAGTGCGGCATGATCTGTTCGGATTAAGAAATGGCGACCATACAGGTATTTGTGGAAATGGTCTACAGCCCTTATTATTGCAAGAAGTTCTTTTCTGGTGACGCAATAATTTCTTTCTGGCTTCGAGAATCCACGGCTGTAGTACTCGATCACCCTCTCTTCACCATCTTGCACCTGGGATAGGACGGCCCCCAAACCTGTGTTGCTGGCGTCAGTGTCTAAAATGAACTTGCCGGACTGTGTAGGAAAGGCTAGGATTGGGCTGGAACATAGTGCTGCCTTCAGTCGCCTGAATGATGTTTCGCAATCCTGATCCCAATGGAAGGTCTCTTTATCAGTGGTCTGCCGATGTAGAGGGGCGGCGATGGTGGCAAATCCCTCAACAAAACGCCGGTAGTATGAACAGAGGCCCAAGAAGCTTCGGAGTTCTTGTTTGTCTCTTGGAACTGGCCAATCACGGATGGCTTCTATCTTGTCTTCGTTGGTGCAGATTCCTGACTCGGACACTACGTGGCCCAAAAACTCTACTTCTTTTTGAAACAAGGAACACTTCTTCGGATTGAGTCTGAGGTTGGCGTTATTAATTCTGGAGAATACTTCGCCCAGGTTCTTCAGATGGTCGTCGAATGTCTGGCCCATGACTAGAATGTCGTCGAGGTATACTAAGCACGTCCTCCACGTTAACCCGCTCAGTACATACTCCATTAGCCTCTCAAATGTAGCGGGTGCATTACATAACCCAAAGGGCATGACCGTGAACTGAAACAGCCCTTTACTGGTGGAGAACGCTGTCTTCTCTCTGTCGTTTGCGTGTAGACCAACCTGCCAATATCCACTTTTTAGGTCTAGTGTGGAGAACCAACGGGAGCCTGCTAGTGTGGTCAAAGTGTCATCGATTCGGGGTAGTGGATAGCTGTCTTTCTTCGTGACATCATTCAGCTTTCTGTAATCCACGCAAAATCGGGTGGTTCCATCCTTCTTTTTAACTAACACGACGGGAGCAGACCATGGACTGATGGATGGCTCAATAACTCCATTTTGTAACATGGACTCGATGTTTTCCTCGACGGCCTGTTGTTGCCCCAATGGTAGTCGTCTAGGTGGTATTCTGATGGGTTGAGCCTTTCCGGTATCTATTCGATGCTGGATGATGTTGGTGCGACCGGTGGTTCCATTTTTACTGTTAAAAATTTGCCAGTGTTTTGTGATAAATTGCTTGGCTTTCTTCTGGTTCTCTGGTGTCAAGTGTGTCAAATGGTCAGCAAACTGTTGTAGGAACTCTTTATCGGGCCCTGTCTCCTTCACCGACGTCTGGTACTCTTCTTCACAATTGATGATGGCTTCTACTGGCTCGAAACAAGCTATCTCTTGACCATTGGCAATTCTGATGTCGTTGTTGGACAAATTCAGGACTCTGATTGGTATATCTCGTCCGGTTTTAACTATAGCCCGTCCAACCAAGTAGTCATGAGCTGAGTGTACGGGCTCCACCATTCCAACGCAGCTCCCAGGATTGCTGTCTAGCTGCCCATGAATAATCTGTTCCGTTCGACCGGGAATTCTAGCTGAAGACTTTGCCACAATTTTTATGGAGGTGACTGAACTGTTGACGGGCCGTGTCAATACAAATTCCTCATTTAGGAACCGAAGAACATCATATCTCGGGTCGAACATAAATCCATGCTGGCTAATTAGGTCCAATCCCAGTATGAAATCGTCCTCAATATTCGCTACCAGGACCCTATGCCGGATCATGTTGTCCCCTATCTGTAGCACGACATCTGCCTCACCCTGTATTGACATGGACTCGCCGGTGACTGTTCTGAGCTGGATGTTATTGGTAACTGGCCGAATTTCTGATGCTCTTAAGACCCTGGACTTGGCAATGGACACAGCGGCGCCGGTATCGACGGTGAAGGTAACTGCTCGCCCGTTGATGGTGCCTCTGATGACTAGGCTGCCGCTATCTCGGCAAAATCCCCGGATGGATACTGTCCTGGGGGCTGGTGGATGGTGAGTCAGCATTCGCCCCCTTATGCTGACTGGTTGGAGTTTCCCTGGTTGGTAAGGTCGGTTTGTTGGCTACCCCAGGTTGGTGATCGTTCCGGTAGCCTTACTCGGCAGTCACGTTGGAAGTGTCCTGTCCGTCCGCAGCGATAACATGCCCCTCTGGTGCCAGTTCTTTGTGACCGGTCTAATATTTTGTTCAGACCAGCCAGCAGCGCTTGAAATGGTGACTCTGACTCTTCCTGGTTGAAGGAAACTGCTCGGACCCTCGGCTTGGACATGTTCATGACGGCCTCTACTTCCAAAGCCCGAAGTAGAGCTTCATTACTCTTCTTGACGCCACTTAGTCTTAGATTTCGTTGAACTTCCACGTCTCTGATGCCGTTTATGAAACTCTGTGTGGCCAACTGGTCTTTCGTTTCCTCTGGCAGGTCTGGATAGGACAAGTGAACTAACCGTCTAATCTCTGCTTCGAATTCTTGAAGACTTTCATCGGATTTTTGCGTTTTTCCACTCAGTTGGACTTGGTATACCTGGCTCAAGGATTGATTGTCGTATCGTTTGTCTAGGATGGCGATGATCTTGTCGAAATTGCCTTGTTCATCGACTGGAATGCTTTGGAGGAGTTCTAAGGCCGGACCTCTTAATGAAATTACCAGAGAAGTAGATTTTTCTTGATTATCCCATCCATTAGCTGTAGCCACGGCCTTAAATTGCCGTTTATACATGGGCCAAGATGAACTGCCGTCGAATGTGGGTGGTTTACTAAAGGAACCTTTGGTACTCACGGTGTGCTGGTATTTTCCTCGCTGTAAGTCCTGTTGCATTTTTTTGATTTCTGTTTCTACCTTGTTTTGGATGGCACTGATTTTATCTTGTACTTCACTTTGTACGGTGTTTTTAATGGAACTGATTTCAAATTTCACCTGGCTCTGCATGGAATCGATGTCATCTACTTTGGTTTCAAGGGCCTCCACATTATTTTTTAGGATCTTTATGTCGTCGTTTATCTCTTTTATGTCTGATTCAACTATTTGCATTCTTTCATTAACTGTTTCATTAACTTGCGATACTATTTGCATTAATTGTTCAAATTGCAATTGTCTTTTTTCTTCCGTTTTGCCTTGTTTTTCCTCAAATATTTTAAATTCATTTTGTCGTTTTAATTCAAGTTGTTCTTGTTTCTCTTCAAATACTTTAAATTCATTTTGTCGTTTTAATTTAAGTTGATCTTGTTTTTGTTCAAATATTTTAAAATCATTTTGTCTCTGTTCATCTAATAATTTAAATTTCGAGAACAATCCTTCAATTAAATTATGTTGTTTTTCTTCCATGGTAGTGACAAGATTTTCTAATTCTATTTTACGTTTTTCATCAAAAGATTTTACTAACCTTTGTTGAATTTCTTCTTGATGTTGTTTTTCCTTCTTGTCACGTTTTTCTAGAATCTGTGCAATTTTTTCGTCCAGTCCCTCTGAAACCTGCTTGACTATTTTTTTTGGTAGTTTCGTCCATACTACGGGTTTCCATATATCAAATTAGGATTTTAACTGCACTAATCCTTCACTTCTAACACCAAATTGCAATATACTTCGTGGGTTCAATTCAAAAATTATAACAACTAATATTTACTTTCACTTTTCTAGAACTTTATTTACATTAAACAGCTGATTGAAATACAATAATAATCCCATATACGCTAGTCGTCGCGGTATAACTGCTTGGCGATCGTGGTGTGCTTCTTTTATATCACCAGCGTAGAATTCTCCAGTAGAAATCATCTTCGTTCCTTCCGCTGCCGAGTCTTTTCGAGAATCGTATTTTTTTATCGTAAAGCGTTTGTTGTCGTGCTGAATGACACAGGGTCGGCTTTGGGTAAATTCCGTAACAATATCTAGATAAAATGTCAATATATGCCATGAAAGTATGCCGTACAGGGTGTTTGCAATGATTTTCATTTTGATGCTTTTGAAGTCAGTTCATTTTAGAGACGAAGTTAAGTTACAGTCGCTTGAATTTGCAGAAAATATGCCATGAGCTTATTAAAACGAAAATTTGTTATTCCGGCGATCTCTTCTGTGTGGAATACGATTAAAGGTGTGTGCGTGCGTGCATGTTATATTAGGTGGTACATAAGCAGTTGCATACAATGATGGTTGAAATATAAGTTGGAATTTAATTAGTTCTACAGGGTGGTTCTAAACATATTGTATTAAGTGACTCATAAGTAGTTGCATATACAAGGCGGTTGAAATAAGAGTGGAGCAATACTATAGTTATACATAGTGGATATTTGCGTAATAGGACGGAGAATATTTCAGATATACAAAAGGCTTTAAAAATGGTTGATATATAAGGTGGAGTACAATTGCAGTTATACAGGCGGTTTAAAAAAGTGATATAGTTTGAAACATATGTAGTTGCTTAGACAAGGTCTTTGAAGTAAAGGTGGCGTAAAATTATTGTTATTCATGTTATATAAATATAAGCATTTAGGATATTTGAATTATAGGACATGGGACGGAGTATAATTATAGACATGGGTTAAATATAATTTAGAAAGCAGTTGCATATACCCCGTGGCTGAAATAAATGGTAGAGTAAAATTATAATCATAAAATGTGGTTCAGGGTGGTTTTAAAGATATCAGGACCGCTGTAATATTGTTTTGAGTTGTATTATTGTTGTACAGGGTGATTCAGAAAATGATAGACCAATAGATTATATAGTGGTGACCAGTACACAGAAGCATATACAGTGTGGATATAATATAGAGTGAATTAGAGTTACAATTATAGAAAGTGGTCCAAATAATAAAAGAATAAAAAAGTTAAAATATATATAGGGAGAAAAAGAGAGAAAGATAAGAATACCCTAAATTTTTTTTTAAATGTACCTTGAATCTGATAAAAAATAAGATATCTCTGAAAATAGTGATTTATTGCACACGGCTCCTAAAAGAGTTTTATTTTAAGTCAGCTGAAGTCGGTTCTTTTTTTAAATATAAGTTATTTTTTAATTTTGTTAATATATTTTTTGTATTCCGCAGAGTGAGCCCTGTCATTTGATGTATGAAAAACTTTAAATTTTTTGTTGGTTAATTCTATAAAATGCTCCCCAATCATTATTAATCTTATTTTTTCTGCAAAGTTCAAGTGAGAGTGAGGCCCTATACCTTTAATGTTTCTCAAAATTAATCTTATAGTTTCGGAAATAAAGTGCTGTAATGAGTATTTTTTATATTTTAGTCAATATCTGCTAAAAAATTTAGTCTAAAATTTGAAAAAAAAACATATATGTATTCGTCAAAACGAGCTCTTCTAATTGATATACTACATGATGAGTTTGAAACAATTTTAATGTATTTTTCGTTTAATTCTATATTTGGCAGCCTATCCCCCCAAAAAAAAAAGTTGAGTTAGGAGGTTCTCCTCACTTTGCCTGTAAAGGTTAGGGAAGGTCCTATTTCTCGAATTTTTTAAAAAATGTTAAGTAATATACTTTCGGAGATGAAGGGGGGAATGTGTAAATTTTTGTATATTTTTAATATCTAACTAATTATTTTATAAAATATGAAAAATATATATTTGTGTTTCTCATTTGACACATTACAGGACGCGTTTAAAAAATCTTCATATTTTTATTTTCAATTAATTCTATAATTTACGTCAAAAATTCATATCAATGGTTTCTCCTTCTTTTGCCTAGCTGGCAACGTTCTATACTCCACAATTTTACAGAAGTTTAGACTCAATAGTTACGGACATAAAAGAGTAATGGTCGATTTTTGTTAAGTTTCCTCCCAGAAGTACCCGTAGGATCAAAATTTCCTCCTTTTTCATATGCACTGCTGATCGGGTCCCCAAGCAACACCAAATTTCAACCTTTACCCTCCAGTAGAAAATTGCTGTGATGTCAAAGATGGAGAAATCAAGACGGGTTCCGTATATTTAATGTCCGGAACCCTAGGAAGTTCCACCAAATGTGCTCTGGGGAAAGTTAATATAATACAAAAGTAAATAGGGATATGAATAACTGTATCATACATTTACATATTTCAAAAAGAAACTTCCCCAAAGTTTTAGGGGAGCAGTCAAAGCATTGACCAGAAGGCTGAGCACGGCGAACTATAACATAAGAGTGTATAAATCAAATTGACATTGAATGAGCCTGAAAAATGTTCATTTAACTCAACTTACAATGACTTATTTCAGGTATAGCCTTACTGAGATTAAAATCAGCTGAAATGCTTCCATATATTCAATTTTACTAATGAATTTATAACTACCACTTTTTCCACATTACTATTGCAATGATATATATCTATCCATTTTACAAAATGTAAATGAATACCCAAGGTTCGCCTTTGGTAAATGAGAATATACTGTCGACCAATATCCAGAAATAAATAAGTTAAGCGTTTGATTTATTTGGTTGAGTTATCTGCAATTCCAGGGAAATTGGAGCAGTTACAGCCAATGAAGATAAACGCAACCAAATGGTATCCGCCTTAATAATAGCTGTTTTAAATTCTGATATATTAATTCTAATGAAAACGATTTATTTGTGGGATTTATTTATTTCCAAGTTCATGATTATTTTGAAGCTCAATATCTAAACAGCAACAGCCATTATCTTAAAATTGTGTGCAAATATACATATACAGGGTGTCTCGTAACTGCAGTTAGAGGCGGTGAAAATATGCGAATTAACACAGACATGCCTTAGTAAAATGTTTGTAGTAAATGATATACAGGGTCCTAAAGTGGGTATTTGTTTTCTGAAAATTTGTGACATTTGAAAAACGGCTCCATATGTTGAACTCAAATTTGGTAAAGCATAGTTTTCAAGAGCGATAAATAAGATTTTGTTATCATTTTTTATGGTTCTTTTACAAGGGTGTTTGTTACGATGATAATGATGGTAAATTTCAACATTTGATAAAGTGAATTTATTTGTTTTTTATTTGTTTTCATAATTACGTTGAATGTTTTTGAAACCGTTAATGTTTTATTTAAATGGTATATGGTATCAAGCAAGTGCGTGTACACGTTTCTCTTTCGTCTCACGTTTATGTACGACATTTCGCAGTTTCTAGTTAATTTCGAATTATAAATTTTATACCGAAGTCGTCAGTAAAAAGTGCTCTACTACCTGTGACATTAATACTCTACAAAAATTGCATCGTGGTGCAATAACAGTAAAGAATATTCATCCGAATTTTGCATTGTGTTTCTTTATTACAAATCACTCAGCATCTTATCGTTGTTTTTCGTATCGCAATGCCATCCGGACTGTGTAGCAGCTGCGCGGCAGTTTACAGTCGCACGAATCCCGGCATTCAGTGTCAAGGTGAATGCGCAAAGGTGTCTCATCTGAAGTGATCATCTGAAATGTGCTAAATTACCATCAGTCCACAGACCATACAATAAAGATAGATGGGCAACTCAATGTTATAAAATGTGTTCACATTTTGTCCCATGCTAGGTTAGAATATGCATAAAAAGCATCTTCAGAACTCCTTCAAGTACTAAATTTGACGTTGTTGAATTTGACAGATCATCACCAACTAAAAAGAAGGAATCTGCAGTTTCTGGTCCCAAATGTCACCAATAGAGGGCTGTACCATCGAATTATTTTTATGCGTTCTTCGGAAATAACACCACAATGGAAACAAAAATCTGTATATTCAAAGAAAAACCAAACGTTTCCCGGTCTATTCTGACTTCGTTTTTAATGGCTTTACAGCATCTATTGAAAATATAAAATGCAAAATGAAAGTTTGATTAAATGTCATATATCAAACTTTCATTTTGCATGTTATATTTTCAATAAATTTTAAAGTCATTTGAAAACAAGGTCAGAATAGATCAGGAAACGTTTGATTTTTCCTTGAATACAGATGTTTGTTTCGATTGTGATGTTAATGCATAAGAACACATAAAAATAATCAAGAATATGCCACAAATAACATTTAGAAGACAACCTACCTTCCAAATAAATTAAACTAATATTGAAATTAAATTTATTTATTTACAAAAGATAAATTAACAAATACAGTTGAAAATGGCACTACTTATTTATGTATTAAAATGGTTCATAGTTAAAACTAACAAAAACAGTATAAATATCAATATTATATGTACAGTGAGGGATGTGTTGGTAGAAACAATTACATCATTTTATAAAAAATGCACAGATGGTTGGAGTTTTCAATTTTTAATTTTGCGTGTGTTGTGACTGTTACAGAAAATCTAATTATACCATTATTACTTAACACAATTTCAAAAACATTCATAAACATTCTTTCAACATAAAACTAATGCATGGACTGCAAAGTGCATGTGCCGATCACCATTGCCAAAATCTACAATTCCAACCATATGATCTTTTGAAAAATTATAAGTAAGGCCACAACTTTAAGACACTTCATCAAACATTAGAATACAATATTTCTCTTTTTCTGTAGTTTATCAACAATTCTATTTAAGTTTTGGAAGATATGTTCATTATTGCTGCAATTAAAAGGAACAGTACTTACAAGATTACTAAGATTCTTAGAGATGGCAAACTAAAAACCTTTGATAGAAATCTATAACATTTGGCACTTTGTTTATACAGAGATAATGCAAATATTTTATCATCTAATGAAAAACGTCTTCCTTTTGATTCCTCATTTGACTCAAAAAGAAATTTGTAGTTGTGCTATTAACATTATTCAAATACCTTCTTTCACATTTCTTCTGATGTAATAGCTGTAAACGGATTTTTTGTGTTCATTTTAGTAGCTCTTCTTACTATTCCCATCCACTTCAATAGTTGTTTTCTAAGGTTCTGGGCATTGTGGCTATTTGCAGTTGAAGACTTCTTTCTTATCATCCACTTTGTTGGCGTCCTGTCAAATACATCAAAAGTTATAAATTATTAAACAATCACTAAAATAATGCTTACCTTTGTGTACTTGTTTCTTACCAAAGATATTCTATTACTGCTACAAATTATTCAATACCTTAAAACAATGTATAAATACTCCAAGAATGGGATTTAATACAAAATTCCACTCGAAAAAGAGAAAAATTACAGAGCGATTAATGGCTTCACCTTTCACATACAAAAATCACATTAGTAATGGCCGACAAAAACAATTAATCGAGCTTGATTCCCTGGCTTGCAGCTCGGTCGATAAAGAAGATCTTATTGTGTCACCTGGATATATTCGATTAGCTGTCAAGAAATAGTTCTTGAAGGAGTTCTGAAGGGGACTCCGTTTACAGTTCACCGACAGCTGGACCAACATTGCCTATCTGAGTTACCACCCCCTGCATCAGTCTTCGGCGAGTTACCGGCGGGCTCAGGCATTAGTTGGAAATGTAAAGAATGTAAGGACAAACACCTCAGAGATGACCCTTCTAAACTATTGCTCGATTTAGTTAAAAACGTATACACCATTATGTCGGATTTATCAGGAATAAAATCCGAACAATCCAACCTTGATAAGTCGGTTAAATTTTTTGGAGATAAAATACACGAGTTCAATACACAGATGGAAAATTTCCGTAACGTATCTAAAGCAATAGCCGAGGTTCAACATGATATGGCGGCACTTAGAAATGAATGTACCATGCTTAAATCTGAAGTCGAATTCCTTAAGCAGCAAGTGCGCATAAATAACTTTGAAATTTATGTTGTTCCGGTAAAGAAAAACGAGAATGTCATTTCCATAATCAAAAAAACGGCTCTGCATTAGGAATCGATGTCATAGATGGTGACATTGATACGATACATCGAGTTGCACGTTTTTCGTCTGATAATGAGACTGGCAAATATCCTAAAAACATAGTGGTGAAATTTCCATCACTTGAGAAAAAAACTGACCTCATGAACGCTTTTAAAGCTAATAGAAAAGGTTTAAATACTAAAATACTTGGTCTTGAACAAGACTCGAGGATATTTATGAACGAACATTTATCCCCTTACTACAAGCTTCTCTTCAAGAAAGTTTGAGATTTTTGTAAAAAATCAGATTATAACTACTGCTGGGTGAAAGGGATGAAAATTGTTATCAAAAAGAGGAGTCCAGTCGTGCGGTGTATATCCAGAATGACAGTTTTTTATCAAAAGTTCAAACATACTCTTCTCAAATATAATTTAATATTTCTGTGTTTAGTTAGTGGACATTATCAGAAAAAATGTCTCCTTTGAATAATGATTTCTTAGTCTATTACCAAAATACCAGAGGGATAAGAACTAAAACAGTGGATTTCTATCAGTCAGTATGTGCTAATGATTATGACTGTATCGCAATCACTGAATCGTGGTTAAAACCTGAAATCCTATCATCAGAATTATTCCCGCCAAATTACAATGTGTTTCGGGCGGATAGAGATCCGTCCATCAGTGGCAAAAGTGATGGGGGTGGAGTGTTAATTGCGTTATCTTCTTTGTTTTCTGTCGAACTAATCTCCAAGTGGTCCAGTGTAAATAGTGTTATTGAGGACTTATGGGTTTCCGTGTCACTGAAGGGTGGTAAGAGGATGCTTATTGGTAATGTATATATTCCGCCATATGCAACAGTCAATAATTACATTGCAGTTGGAAGAAATTCTTAGTAAGATAAACCATGATAACTTTTTGTTACTGGGTGATTTTAACTTACCCCATATAAACTGGGTAAAGAACTCAACAAGCAATTTCTTAGCTCCCCATAATGTCATGGAATCATGTAGCCAGTGCTTTTCGGATTGGTTTTATTTTAATGATTTAAAGCAATTTAATAACATCTCTAATATAGACAATAAAATCTTAGATCTAGTTTTATTGACATCTCTGAAAATTGATTTCGATAAATGTAATAATCCATTTGTTACTGAAGACAACCACCATATGTCTCTTAATATTACCATTGATCTTAATTGTACAACTTCCCTGTAATTCTTATAGTAAATTAAAATTTAATGGTGCTGACTACAATTTGATTAATGAAAGAATTAGAAAACATTACAAAACTTTTTGCTCGGCTGATGTTGATGTGAATATCTTATCATTTTATAAATTCTTAGACGAAATTGTTAACACTTATATACCTAAACTTATAATTAGTAAATCTGCATAGCCCCTTTGGTTCTCTAAAACTACTATAAATTTTATCAAGAATAAGGCTAAGGCGCATAGAAAATGGAAGACATATAGACAGTCTGCTGATTATAATCGTTTTTCGAATTTGAGAAAGAGGGTAAACATTAGTATTAAAGCTGACTATAATAAATACATCAGAATTATAGAAGAAAATATTAAGAAGGATACTAACTATTTTTGGTCGTTTGTTAGTAACAAAAAGAACAGCAAATCTATACCTACTATAATGTCTTATAATACTATTCAAGCAACCTCAAACAAGGAGATCTGTGAACTTATCTCAGACTATTTCGTTAAAGTTTTCGAACCATCCAACACAGCATCGTTATTCGAGCCAGTTTTCTCTTAAAATTGTTACACTGTTAGCTTTATAAGTAAGCAAAGTATAAAAGCAACTTAACATGATCTCGATCCAAAAAAGGTCCGGGTCCTGATGGGTACTCTGCGGTATTCTTGGCGTCATGTCCTGATCTGTGTCTGCCAATCTACATGCTCTATAATAAATGCATAAAACTCGGCATATACCCTAGGATCTGGAAGATCGCCCAAATAGTTTCTGTGTTTAAATCTGGTGACAAAAGTCATGTACAGAATTACCGGCCTATTTCCTTGCTCAGTCACTTTGGTAAAATTTTCGAATCTTTGATTCTAGAACAACTATTCTTCAAAGTAAGGCGTTCTCTTGACCTAAATCAGCATGGTTTTTTAAGATGCTCCGTCGTAACTAACTTGGTTCCGTTTGTGCAAGAGTTAACTGCAGCAATGGAAAACAGCTTAGAGAGTTGTGCCGTGTACACCGACTTTTCCAAAGCTTTTGATAAAGTTCGCCACCCTACTCTCTTAATTAAGGTTGGGAATTTTGGTGTTCATGGAGGACTCATTCTGCTCCTAAAAAGCTACTTAGAAGATATGTCACAATATGTTGTGGTGAACAATGTAAGATCAGAATGTATTCCAGTGACAGTGCCGCAGGGGTCACATCTTGGTCCCTTAGAACTTTTTTAAATGACATCGGATCATGCTTCTGTAACACCGAGAATTTACTTTATGCGGACGACCTAAAAATTTTCAGAACTATCAGGGACACCTCTGATTATGTAAAGTTGCAAAATGACTTAAACAGATTCTCTGATTACTGTACAAGAAACAGAATTTTTGTTAATAGTGATAAATGTCATTCCATCGTGTTCACCAGAAAACCTAGTCACTCACGAACTCCTTGTGGTCTATATTTACTGGGGGACAAATTGAAGTATGTAGATCACGTTCAAATACACATTGAATTACTTGTTCAACAGGCTCAAAAAATGTTGGGTTTCTTATTACGAATAACCAAAGGTTTCAAAAATGTCAGATCGCTCACCACCCTATGCTATAGTCTTGTTAGATCGATATTAGAATATTATTCGACAGTTTGGAATCCCTTTTACCATAAATATATTGTTAGAATAGAAAAAGTCCAAAAAAAATTATAAATGCTGTAAATTGTCGTTTTAACAGGGAAAGACATTTTCATCCATAAACTGGAAATTTAAAATTTTATAACAGGGTATATAAATGTTCTGACATATTTTTCTTAAATAAGATAATTAATAATCTCCTTGATTCCGAATATTTAAGTAATCATTTCTTAATCAATGCTAGGCCTTACACCCTCAGAAATAGAGAAATATTTGCAATTGGACGCTTTAACTCCAATTATTATTTTAACTCGCCGCTGCCACGCTGTTGCCGATCGTACAATATGATCGTTGAAAAAAATAATAGTACCAGTTATGACATTTTCTCCTTAAGTTATTCGATTTTCAGGAAAGACATACCACAGGCTGTTGACCTATGTCAAGGATCAGTTAGTTTTCAATTTGTACCTTACGTTTTTCTTTTTTTTCCTTTTGTAATGTAAGTAAATGTACTTGCTTGTTATCATGTTACAATTATTGTTTACTTGTGCCACCCTGTAATAGGGCAGCTGCGACTATCTGTAGGGGGGCCATACTCTTTAAAGGAATAAATAAAATGACTAAGCGCCAGTCATAAAATGGTAATATATGGAAAACACCTTGAAATATGGAGATTTAACAATTATACGTTTTTTGTATTGAAGTTATGGCAGTTTGTTGTCGAAAAGAAATGGATGGGGTGTTAAACAAATAAACATGGATTTGCCTAATTCGAACTTCGTAACAAACACCATGTAAAAGTACCATGAAAAGTAATAACAAATTCTTGTTTATCACACTTGAAGACTATGCTGCACCAAATTTGAGATCAATATCTGAAGCCGTTTTTCAAAATCTATAAACAACATTACCAACCCAGTATATCGTTTAATACAAACATTTTACTAAGGCATGTTTGTGTTAATCGGAATATTTTCACCGCCTCTAACTGAAGTTATCGTATTTTCAATTAGCAATGGGACACCCTGTATGTATATTTTACAAATTGAACAGTCCAAATTTGCAGTTGCATGGATTATTAAAAATTTCAATAGTAGAATGGTAATATTAGGGGAGTCCACCAAAGACACATTGAAGCGAAAGCTTCTTAATGGAGTTCCACACTTGGACTTTGTTCCTAGAGGTTGTTCCGATATTTTAAACTAGAGACTTGACGTACATCAGAAACAAAACCCCACAAAAAAGGGCAATGTTACCAGCTGTGGTTACCAATTACCAAATTACAATTACACCTATATACTAACCAAAAACAGATTGTATTGTAAACATGTTGCATGTTTTTAAATAATACTTGACTTAAGAATAAGTAGCCTATTTTTAATTTACTTATTATCAGACTATAGAGCATATACTCATGGAGGTAGCAGGTAAGGCACCTTTTGATCGGTCTTTAAAACATATAGTTCATAGACTTTAAAAGCGAAAACAATAAAATATGGTTTTGTGGGATTAGATGTATAATGTTCCCATAATTTAACATGTTATAAATATTGATCAAGACCAACGAACCCAACTTTTGCACGAATGGTCAGAACAACAAAAAGGTAACCTGATGATAATCTAAACACTCCACTAGTTCATTGGATGCAGCTCCCAATCGAGTGAAAAAGCCTCTTGGCATCTCTAGCCTTGGCACGATATTTGTGCATTGCAGGCTACATCCAGAAGTACAAGCTCTATAATTTTATAGTATTTTAAGTTATGGAGAGACAATAGTTGTAAAATTGCCAAATCAAACAGACCACTGCTTCAATAAACAACTAGTTTTACTTCGTCTTGAGTTATTTTCACTACGCTTTAACCTCATCATTACCTTATTTAAACTATTATTTATAGTTTGTTGAGGTTATAAAATGACCGCGACTTACATAACTTTATGATTATATCATACTTTACAATAAATTTATGTTACACAGCGAGTATCACGTAGATTACGAACAGTAGCCGATACATTAAAAAGTTTTTAGAAACCTCACTAGATGGCGCTATTATAACTAAAGCTCGTTTGAAATTTCCAAATAACCTGAGCACCATATTACCTCTCAAACACTTATTTCGTATCAACCTCTATACAATTACTGTAAATACTTCAAATCAAAAATTTATCAAAATAAAATTGTAGATACTAATTATAAATATGTTTTATATATACTTTGTAAACGCATAAAAGTTTTAATAAATCTCTGTTCACACATCAGATCATTACTCTGTATAAAAGTCTACTCATGTGTCGATAAATCCCCCGAAAAGATTGTCAACTTATATCTTGCCGGGTTATAAACAAGAGTAATTTTCCAGTTTTCTGCTCGGGACACTATAAGTTGAGATAATTCCGTTATATCCAATGGGATGAATAAAGTGATTTATCTTTCTCTGAAGTCTGCGATAAACGAAACATTTTCCAGGTCAGCACACATCTGATTTTCGTTCATTTTTCCTCACTTTCCACAAAAGGTTTAGTTGACATTAGTTCCTCGGAATGTATACAACCCAATTTTTTGATAAGAATTGGGCAAGATATTGACTTTTCTTCGATGATGTTATTGTAAACCTTTATCTTTATTTACTAGTACGAGAATATTCGTAGATTTAAAGAGAGGTGAATAAAATGAGTGTTTTATACTAAAAAAATTCTACTAATTTGACTATTTTTTTTGTGAAGTTAATAATTGCTATTACAGCAACCTTCTGAAATAGCATTATATAATAATATAATATGAGTAACATTTGTATGTAAATATACAGGATGTCTCACAATATGACGGGTTAATATTGCAATCTAAGAAACAGTAAGAGATACAAACAAGATTAAATGGAGAAAATTTGCGTATTTTAGAGCCCATTCGATAACTTAAACCAAAAATACACAATCTCTTACCGTTCTCAAGTTACCCGAGGAAAACCTGAAAATCTCAGTTTTTGTTTTTAGTTACTACTACTTTTGTTTAAAAAAATAACGAAAAATGGTAAAGGGAAAAGTATTTGACGCATACTGTTATCCTACACGGCATCATCAAACCTTTACTGCTACGTTTCTTCTCTTCTGGGACATCTTCAACATTTTATTAAATACGGTCCACTTTTTGTTATAATATACACAAAGCATTGAAAGACCAATATTTTGAATGTTCATTTGGAATTTTAACTCCTCACAATGGTTTCTGAAAAATATAGATAAGTTAGGTAATTGAAAATCAAGGTGTAGTATCTAGGAGCAGTTTGTGAAAACTGCTTGGAACACTAATTGCTTTCTTATAGAAAACACTCTCTCGTTGGATTAACTGTGAGAAAGTAGGTCTACGGATTTATCAACTAGTTTTTCTGTATAATGGATGTATTTTGTGTTATACTTGATGTAGCTTGAATTTTTGAGAAGCTCAATTGATTAATTAATTGACTTTAAAGTTTTTGTTTGATAAAATTGGTTTTTGTAATTTAAAAGTCAATATTTTTCACGTCTAAACAATAAGTTGTAATGGAAACATGTGAATACGAAATCTCTAGGTAATAGCAAGATCTATAGAATATAATTGACAAATTTGTTGCTTTGCAAATAGCAAAAAGCATAATTTATGCAATTATTAATTATATATACTTACCTATGTGTATTTATATAAAACACTCATCTGTCAAGAGTATGGTATATGTTATAGCATAGTATACCTTCATATACTTAAATTACTCACTTGACGGTAGATGTCACCGACATCTATTAGGTTCAATACACTGCTTGTTGTCTTACTATTGTGTATTAAATCCAAGTATCTCACTTTAGAACTTGTCATTCAAGGAAGCGTATCTGACGAGAACTCCTGCTTCGAAACGGCTGTCATACGTTGAATGATACAATTCTAAATATGTGGATATATATATGTACAATTATTAATTACTTATATGGAAAAGTAATGGACCGACAGCCATGGAAAACTATAATATATAGATTTCTCAGATATGAGAATACGACTAAGAAGAAGATGGAAAAACAATAAGGGCTTAATATTCTTTTAAATAAATAGCTCTTTATTTGTTAAATTAACGTAAACAATTTCTAGTTGTTTTCTGAAGGATAGTTGTGGCATCATTGATTTTTATTTTTTCTGAGTTCTTTGGCAATAACCCACATATACTTGAAAGCTGTGGGGCTGGTGGGTAATGAAACTGGTGGTGCACTTTAGTGGTCAAATATTGGGATTCAACCATAGCTTTGCTAATACTGCATTTATTTTTTATTAATTAAAATATATATTCTTCGACTTTTTTCGAAAGCGAATTGTTCAATGACTTTTTATTAAAGTCTGGCATTGATTGAATTTATTTTTTCAATACTAAACACAGAAAGAGCATTTAGCTAGTCCTGAGGCATCGTACTTCTAAGAAACCTTTTAATCCTTCACTCCAGTTTCCGTTCAAATGGATTCCCCGCCAGAAATAATGCAATGAAAACAAAATAATGTATTGATGCGATCACATCTACACAACCATTTCTTTTTATTATAAACTTCACTTTTAAAACTTGGTGTAAATACTTTATTTTTCATTTTGCACTCTTGTTTTCAATTAAGATATAGCTTAGGTGGACCAACCAATTTTATATCTAATTTGTTTTGAAACGATTTAATATTGTTTTTAATATAGTTAATGTTAAAGTTGATACTCATTTTCACAGTTATGTAAACACATGCACTCTGTATATTAAATATTCTTTCATAGACTGCGAGGATAAACAAAGCAATCACTAATTAAATTAGGTAAACAAAAATTTGAATTATTGAAACGGTCGGATACATCCTGTCAATATCAGCGCAGCTCGGTGTCTCCGTGCGGCGTACGAGAATCAGTCCAATACTCCATATAGTTTGCATTAACAATATTCTATCTCACGCACTAGGCTTGTTATATCGTATCTCATAGAAGCTATATTTCACCGTGCGCTAGCCGAAGTGCACGGTGAAATATTATTTCAAGCGAGTATTAGTCTTATTACAAGTTTGGATTAGAGCTTAAATTGTTTTTTGATAAATTCGCTGATATTGATTTGATATTTATTAAACATTTTTTGTTGATTTTTAACCTTATTAAAAGGTTATTAAATTTGGTGGTTCAGCCCCTGCTTGAAAGTCTGTATATTTCAAATAGTTCAAACATTTCAAGGTCTAAATCAGACCCCGTTTTCAATGGTACAACATAAAACAAATGAACAAGGAAAATTACAAATTAAAAGGATTCGTAATAACAAATTTAGTAAATCACAATTAATGTCAAATTGTGCAGTGAAGATTTGATGATGCCCTATCGTGTAAAAGTGTGTTTAAAAAAAATTGTAACCTTAACGTTTTTTGACATTCTTTAAAATAAAAATAATTTTCCTCGTATAACTTGAGAACTTAAATAGTCGAACGGACTCTAAAATATGCAACTTTTTCTTCATATAATCGTATATTATCTCTTACCGATTCTTAGATAGCAATGTTATCCTTTCACATGTGAGACACACACATATGCATGTAAACTTAAAAACGGCACTAACGATTTCCTTAAAATTTACCCATTTGGGAGTTTTGTTTTGATGTCTAGAAGTCGATTGCGAAAAGCGTATTCAGTAACAGATTATGACAATTATAACAGCTGGTGAAATTTCAGAGTGATTTGAAGATCTACTTGATAGTGAAACTTGGCTTAAAATTATTTCAGTGCAAATTCATGTGTAGCTGCATGTAAGTTTTTTATGGCTATTTAATATTTTTTTAGCACTTTAAGATTGCAGCTAAACCGTTCAAGTTTCTCAAGTGATTTTTTTGACAATACATATCGTTATAGTTATAAAGGGTGGTCCAAAAGATGCTATATTTAGCCCATAAGCAGTTTATATATTTGTTGAAATAGGCTCTGTAGAATTATAATGGCACAGGGTGGTTCAAAATATATTAAAATCAAAATGTTTTATTGGGTGGCCCATAAACACTTGCATGTACAGGATTGTTAAAATATGAAGTGGAATGAAATTATAACTATACAGAGAAGTTACGAAAACCTAGAAAAAATAATTATATTGTGTAGCCCATAAGCTATTGTATATTTATGATAGTTGGAATATAGGGCTGTGTAGAATTATTGTTATATAGGGTGGTTAAAAAAAAGTTAAAAGAATTTATACCTATTGCATTAGCATTCGCATTTACAAGCTGCGTTTAATATAAGGTGAACTGCAGTTGTAGTTATACTGGGTTAATCACAAAATGTTATATTAAGAGGCCATTCATTTACATGGAGGTTGAATTATAATGTGGAGTATAATTATATGTTATATTTTGTAGTTTATAAGCTATTGCTTGTATAAAATTAAATATACGGCGGAGCAGTATTATAGTTATATAGTATACCTAAAAAATATTATGTTGGGTAGCCCGTACAGGGTAGTTAAAATATTTTATGAAGTGGAGTTATTTTAAAGAGTACTTCAATAATTGTTGAGAACTGAAATTAAACTTATCAATTACGTCTTGGAAAAAAATAGTTTACATATCAAATATTCGATATTTGTGTATATATGTACCGAAATTTTTTATGAAACTTTAAATTCACGAGTGGGTATCTGTCAAACACGTACTAATAATAATGCACTGCATTCTCAATTCTTAATTTCTGGCTGACCGAATTTTACCGTCTTTTCTCTCAGAATTACAATCTTTGCTGAACGAAAAATGTTGATAATGATACAGAAGTCATTGACAAGTGAATTCTACAAACAAATTTTCAATTATTCTACACCTTTCCCTTTATTTTCACACCTAACCTAAAATTTTGAGTAACTAGAATGTCTGACTTAAAATTTAAACTAAAAACAGAACAAATATATTAATATTGGGTATTATATTTTAAAATTAAATAAAAGAAACAAAAATTTCTTAAAGTCTATCGCGTAATGTATCATATAATAAGGCTCGTCATGTAAATATTGATGTGTAATTGTTGTAATTTTAAAAATGTCGATCCATTCTCACAGCTTATCACGGAAAGTACTAATATGGGAATTAAAAAAAACACAATATAGCCCATTAAAAAAACAGTACAACACATATTTTTTATAAAATCTGCGAAAACATAGGCACATTCAAGAGAAAATGCCTTAAAACGGTTAGGTCATTTAACAAAATAGCTTAAACTATATTTGGAAACAAATTCACATATGAGGATATATTTTCCGGCACTCGTTGGTTTCTGATTCCAAATTTTTGCAGATATTTTAGATAGATATAAATATTAGATGGTATTTTGCAAAATCAGGAGATTAATGTAAGTAGAACTACTTCTATAATTAAAGGATTCATAAAAAAAGCGTTGTTTTACGGTCAAGTTCAGGTACAAAAAATGAATTAATGATTTTTCTAGTGTATTTAAGAAATTATCGGAGATTTACAAGTGTTATTTTACAAATTTTGAACCCAACAGTTCTGTAATAATTTCCTAAAGAAATTGAAAATAGTTAAAACAGGTACAAATGTATACTCAATCCATTTGTAGAAATATTATGTTATGAAAATAAAAATGTATCCCCATATATATTTGTCATCCTTTACTCTACTATCCATAAATTTGGTAACATTGCCCTCTTTTTTGTAGTGTTTTGATTTCTGACGTATGTCAAGCCTCCAAATTAAAATATGGCAAAAAGAAAATTGGAATGTTTACTAGGAAGAAAAGCAAATTTCGTGCTGATATTGTATATTAATTGGATGATATATTTGTTTATTTACTATAATGTATTGATTTTCTATAAACGAAGAGACTCTTAATACATTACCAGGTCTCTATTTGTAGCACAGAGAACTGAGTTCTACGGGTATTTCAACGTCAAAGAAGTGTTGAATTGGTCGGAAGTTTCGTGTAGGTCGAAAATAAGTCACAAATGTCATTTTTTTGCATTGACTATCATACTCATCTATTTTCGTATGTGTATGTATGAGCCTCAGTTAAAAACCTTTGGATTCAACAATTAATAATTTAATAGTTTTTTTAGAAATTCTCTAATGCGCATCTAGTTCCGCATCGCGATCCCGACTGGGAAACAATGCTCTATCACATTGTTTACTGTTTCGAGTTCTGTGGTGTCTTATACGTTCCCATAACAGTGCCTAGACAAATGTTCATTACTCCATAGAAAGAGTAGGAATGTAGTTTATAATGAGAAATATTGAGGAGACAACAAGAGGACTTTTTGTTAAGTGTTTTATACTAATCAAAGAATGCAGTTTCAATTATTACTTTTACTATAATTAAATTTTATGTTTTTCTATGTCAACTGGTTAACATTTACAAAACCTATATATCACATTAATAGGTAAATGTAATTGAAATAAATTGTGATTGCATCTGTAATCTAAATTGCATTATGTCACTTAATTACAAAATATCGCTGTTCATTCAGCATTTATAGTAATTTTAATTTCAAATTCGCTACTATTTTGAATATTATTTAATAGAAAGTCAATAATTAATTAAACAACGTTATTTGGATAAAGTAGTTGTTTTCCGAAATTTGCAAGTATCAATTCAATACCTAAAACATTTAATTAAATATATATTCATTTTGATTTTATGTTAATATATGCCATAACTCAACTAATATGCTTACTAAGGAGTAGTTGAATGTATTTTCTATAGAATCATGAAGTTTTAGTTTACTCTACTAGAAGTAATTAACACAATTATATGAATAATGATACTTGCCTCAAGAAGATCATTAGACGTAGTAGCTATTAAAATATGATTAATTATTGTATCGCAGTTCCTTGCGAAGCTGATGATCGCAATTTAGATTACACTCAATAATGGTTAGAGAATTGAAATTTATTTTCTGGAGAGCTTATGGTTATCATATTCTTTTTGATTTATTTTTGATTCTTGAACAAATTTTCCAGGATTTATGTGCCTGGTACTTTTGTTATATCATTCAAATTGAATTTAGATGAATTCTGAATTCAATCTTATTGCTAAAATTCTACTTAGCTTTTGATAAATGTGAGCATTGTCTTATAGACTATAGAGTTTTAGAGATGGTTTTGCAATAATTACTCTAATTGTATTTAAATTATTATCAAAGAAAGGGTTATCATTAAGGAAGGTGTTTTGTTTTGTATATAAATTCTCTAGTTGGATCGTTGGATTCGTTGATTATACACGTCATACCTTCCATAATTTAGAGGACACACTTATTTTACATTTTAACAACTTTAAACGAATTATTGCAGTCCTTGAAAGCCTAGAGGTATTTACGTACATCAAGGAATCAACTATTTAAAATGTTACGCTTATATATTCTATATCCAGAATGGTATACCGTTGTTCCACTCATTAATTTATAGTTTATGATGACTTGAGTAATACAACTTCTTACAAACTTACACGTTATTTAAAACTTGCGACAATTATGTCGCGTCCGATGGATGGTATGAATGGTATTCATACAATGGTATGAATAAGCACCATCGGACGCGAAACAATTGTCATAATTTTTAAATAACGTGCAAGTTTGTAATCAGTTGTATTACTCAAGTCATCATGGATTTCAACTACCACCAGGTAACAGTCAACTCAATCCAAAATTTATAGTTTGTTTGGAAATTACAAAACATCTTTTTAAACATTAGGTTTCATTTGTTATCAAATACATAGGTTCAATTTAGAAACAGCAAGGATCTATTCAAAACATTATTGCTTCTAAGATAACTGCTAAAATCATCCCAAAAGAAATGGTCCCATACCTGCTCTTCATTTAACACTACTTTATACTACCAATAATTTGCAGACATATTCTCAGCAAAAACGTACATTAGTGAAAACAAAAAGGCTTAATAGGGAGATTGTA
The DNA here is from genome assembly GCA_034190945.1 of Octodonta nipae. Lineage (NCBI taxonomy): Eukaryota > Metazoa > Arthropoda > Insecta > Coleoptera > Chrysomelidae > Octodonta > Octodonta nipae. Next base: position 24,048,464 of record CM067222.1, read on the forward strand.
ATAAAATACTTGAAAGTACTTGTTTATCTTATATATGTGCTTCAAAGTTTGGGTATTATACACTTTTTAGTTAAAAATGGCACACCGTTGTTGCGTATCTGCTGTTACTATTACATGTAATTTAAAGCGGGTTTCAACATAACGTAGAAAATGTATTTAATTGCCAAAAAGGTACCCAGTTATTATTTTATAGGTAAACAAAAATTCTGATGTCAATAATAAATAAAATAATTCGTTAAAGGTTATAATGCTTGTAGTATTTAATTGGTCAAGTAACTAATATTAATCAACCCGAGAGCTTTACCTAATTTTTCTACATACGAGTAGGCTCATTAATGTCATAAACGCCAGAAGGAGGAAATTAGAATTAATCAGGTTTAGAGAGTAAAATTTTTCGTTCGTATAAATTTCATATGCCCATGTAATTTAACACAACCGTGACGTTTGCATGGGTCTTTATTAAATTCAATTTTCCCTAATTTCGGAGATGCTCGGAAATTAAAATCCGTAGAAGATTTGCCGTTAAAAAATTGTTAATGGCTAGCTTGAGGGAGATGAAATTGAATTAGTGAAATTGTGATTAAAATGTTAAACGTCCCTTAATTAACTTCAAAAATGGTGTAGGCTTTTTTTCGTTTTTCTGCATATTATTTTACGGACAACGTGACCACAGCTTGTTCGATATTTGAGTTTTTAAAAAATTAGATACCACCATCTATTAATGAATTTGTATAGAAAGGTACTAGTTGAAGCGACAAAATAATCCATTGAAATGAGTTTATTCTCGAATACAGAGAGCTAAATCACTCCATGATGACAGTGTCAACAATACTGCGATCTGGAGAGAAAAATGAGACAAAAAACGCTAGATGTTTGTCTGCACCTGTAATATATAACGTAAAAATTTGAGTAAATACCAATATATACCGGTGTTCATTAAACATAGTCCGGGCAAATCATAGAATATGCTGAGATTTCCCATTCACGTGGGAGGAAATACAATTCCCAGAGTGATTGTAGTGCCAGCAGACAGACTGTGAGATATTTGTGGAGGAGTTCAGTTCATGAGAGAAAGGATTCATAGCACAGCTTAAACGAGCCTGCTTCGAAAGTGCTGTGATGGGCCGATGTACATAGAACAATAGTTTTCATTCAAAAATACTGTGGTTTGACAGGTTGATATGTCATATTCCAACAACAATACAGTTATTTGCTACATAGAATCTCAGTAGTTGAATGAGGAAATTAAAGCGTTTTTGCAGTCTACATGAGTGATGTAGAGATGTAGAAATTTTTCAGTTGACATGGGCTTGGTGGCAGAAAACAGTGTCAATTAATTTTGAACTGTTCTTTGCATAGCCTCAATTTCCGTGTATATCCCTGTTGCTGTGTTGAATAGATAAATAAAAATGCAATTACAATTTAGCCACAATTCGTTTTTTGTATTATTGAAATTTATCTATTCTGCGAACCAATTGTTTTATGGATTTATAATAGCACTTAACAACCATTTTAGAAATAGTACATTGATATTTCTTTTTTGTTCACGTATGAACTAATCAATATCCCGACAATACTTGATCATGAATTACTTATTTCCAGGTTCAATAAGCAACATAGACGGTGCAGAATACCACTGCAACAAAACTCAAGTCAAGAAAGTGATCTCTGGGGTTGTTGGTGCTGCTTCCAGCGTCACCTCCATTCAGGTTGCGAATCTGTTGAGACTGTTCAAGATACCACAGGTGAGTGCAGCAACTCAAAAATAGCGTGTACAATATTCATTCATTTTTAACACGCTTTACATTCAAATCTGTTACACTAATATATTACTTAATAATAACTGACTTTAAAGTAGAACTAAGATGTTGAAAATGTATAACAAATCACTACCCTGTGCAATAAATAGCACGTTACCTGTTGTTACGTACCTACAGTAAAGTGTAAACAATAAAAGGTCTACATTCTATATACATTAATTACCTACCTATCTAGTAAATTGTTGAAGTCGATAACAAGCAAACCTAAAATCCTTATATATATATATATATATATATATATATATATATACGACTTCATCATGCTTGATTGTTGCTTGGCACTGACTTCAGAAATATATATATAGGTAAGAAATTAATTTGTTTGCATTTATAATTTTTGTGTAGGTATCTAACAATACTGGATGTGCTGTGTATTGTATAGTGTTATGTTTTGTTAATTATTTTCGATATTTTTTAGTTCTTTTTTGAAGACGGTTAATTTTTTTAATGTTTTATTTTTTAACTTTTCGCTCTATTTTGAACTCCAGTAGTATTTATTCTTTAATTATTATTTTGTTTGTATAACCTTAATGGGCGGGGAGTAGATAACACTGAGAGACCTGTCATCGCAAAATGATACTTTTTTTATTTCTATAGTGATGCCTCACCTTGAGTATGCCTCCAACATTTGGTCACCAAATAGTTACACCCACAGTAATTAAATTGAAAAAGTTCAAAAAAGTTTTCTTGGCTACCTCAATATCAAAAGGAATGGCATATATCTCTTGATGGTATCTTCTAGATCAATGTTGGCAACCTTCCATCTGTGTTCTTTGAGTACGAGGAGAATGAACTATGCTGTTATCTTTAAATGTAACATTCTAAATAACAGAAAATTGTGGCTTGATCAATAACGTTAAGTTTCGGTTCCCCAAAATTAGCTTAAGATTGCTCTCATCTAATCTCTTCTATATTAACAACGGAAGCCCTTCTTCCTTCACTTATATTTAACATCAAATTTGGTTAACTTTGGAGCATATTATTGCGGGTCAGGATGCAAACTCTTTATGACATTGGCATGTCTGTGACATTGTCAAATACGTTTGTACTGTTTCACATGTAATTACCTATTTGGTGTTTGTAAAGAGAGAATAAATAAATAAATTGACAGTTAACCCTTATAGGAACAAAATGAACTTACGCGTTGGATTATTAGGTCAAAATTGTATCTAGTTAAATTAATTATCTATACTATTATAAACTTGTAGTTGTCTGTTTGTTTGTTTAATTGTTCGAACATCATGTACAAACTACTGAACTGATTTTGATTAATCTTTTTTTGATGCAAAGCCTATAATTAAATTTAAAATCTAGTATATATTTTATCTCTCTACATTGTCGGAAACGTGGGTGAAACATGTCAAGGATTGGTGGATTTATAGTTAAACAAGGTGATGCAAAAAATGTTATATTGGGTGGCCCATAAGCAGTTGTATAAACAAGGGGGTTGAAATCAACGGAGGACTAGAATTATAGTTTTACAGGATGGGTCAAAAAATATTAAAAACCTTTTATTATATAGGATAGACCATGAGTAGTTGGATCCCACTATATGTAAAACCTGAAATATGGGGCCGAAATATGTTAAAAAGAGTTGCATTTAAAGGGTGGTGTAAATATAGGGTGGAGAAAAATTATACTTTACAAGGCAGCTCAAAAATTATCAGAAACAATTGATATATATCGTAGACCATTAGCAGTTGCCTAGCTGAAATACAGGATGGATTAGAGTGATTGTTAGGTGCTTAAAAAATGTTAAATTGGTTGAAAAATAAACACAAAATAATTGCACTATAGCGCGAAATAGAGTTACAATTATACAAAGTTGTTGAATAAATCTGTCCATAGGCACTTGCGGTTCGAGATTTGTGGATTTATAGTTATATAGGATGGTTCAAAAAAGGTAGAAACAATTCTTATATAGGATAGCCTATATGTTTCCTAAGCTATTTTCGTTTACAAAGGATTGAACATCCCATACGCGGGTGAAACCGCGGGTACTAAATCTTTTATCACCTAATTTTATGATTTCAGTTGGCATGCTAAACACTCTATATATGTTCGCACCGAATAGCAATTTAGAGCCTGAAAAGTGTTGTCACTGAAATTTCTATCAGGCGGGGAGTCGGTGACAGTAAAAGCCAAGACAAGTCAAAAAGTTATCATGGAAATATATAGATATATAAACAAAGTAAATTTGGTACTCAGTGATTTAATGAGACGCGAATATGTTTAATAAAATTATTTATACTGTACTACCTATAAGCTTGCGATGTTGGTACATATGAAATTTTCAGGTATGTGATCGATACCAAATATCATCCTTTTCGAATATAAATTTCACCGTACTCTATTAAACAAAAAAAATCAAATTAATACACAACCAGAGAACAAATCAGGTAACATACTTACCAAAAACTCTTATGAGAAATCTGATAAGAAAAAGAAGACATTTTTTATGTTTAACACCCTATATTCCGAAAACTAGACATTCAATTTTAATAATAGTTTGTTCAGTTAAACAAAGAACATTTGTTAACAGAAAAATGTAATAACATACAAAGTTGACGTAGAAAATTTAGAATTACCGTGTGATGTAAAAACAAACTTTTTATTTTATATGTACAGTTTTTGCAATAAGTTTAATATCCTGTGGAGTATAGAGAGACAGATTCTATATTTGTTTACTATCATATAAAAATTGCAGCACGAATACGTTGCACAGGGTGACTCATTAATAGTAAAAAATAATATATGCTCGCTCTAGCAATTTTTATGGCTCACACTATATATTAAATGAAGCACGTCCATGAATTACTTTAACGGTATATTAATTGTGCAATAACATCTTCTTACGTTTTCAAGGTAGTAATACAAAAAATGTTTTTTTACAAAAAAAACATGTAAGGTATTTTTGCAATATTCTGTAATCCACTATGACAATTGTCTTGTGCCATATTTACGTCCAATAATGTACAAATCGCGATTTCTTCAATAACCGGTAATAAAACACTTCTATCACGAGAAATCTGATATAAAAGATGAAGCATTTTCGATGTCTAAAACTCTGTATCTCGAAAACTAGTCATAGAGTCTGTTTGAGCCCATGGACTTTTTTTGTCAGAACTACAGTTCTACAACATACCAACATTTCAAATAATTTGACGGAAGTCCATTTTTCCATAACAAAGATGCCTGTTTCTTTTAAATAATAACTATCTATTGCAAATGAACTGAGTCGAGAAAACCTTAATGTACAGGCAAAATAAGGAAAATGGTAGTCCTGTATTTTAAACTTTTTGTCGGAATATTGGTTAGCAAACAAGTTTCCATTTAATTATTCCGGCAGATGCTCCGCAAGAAGTTTTGATAAAAATTTCACTATATCATACAAAACTTTTAACTGACGATAAAAACATTCTGTCGCCTCAAGACGATCTCCTTCTGAATGGCATACATTTTCTACTGGTAAAATTCTTGACGATTTACTTCGAATAACACTCAAGGGACTTCCACTACGTTTAACATTTTTTATGGAAGCTGTAAAATGGAGTAGATAAGCTTTGAGTCAGGCGGAGCTTGCAATTTTAATTTTACGATCCTTGCTTGCATTAAGCGGTTAAATGGAAACAAAAAACTGTGGGGAAATAACTCTAGTTAGAAGTATTTCTAAATTCAAGTATTTTCGAAAACTATGAGAATTATTCACTAGAGACTTTGTTTGAATGCCACTATTGGAGAAAATATACTGGTATATTTAATTATGTTCATAATTGCTTAATTTTCAGTGTACAAGGTGTTACACATTAATGCAAGCTACTGACTCGAGCAATTTTTAGTTTATTTTATGATAAATTCATTAAAAATATTTTCATATTGTCATTGTAGACAGAATAATAAAATAACTAATAACATGTGTAAGTTAGCGAAAGAAGTAGGCATTAGGATGAGTTAGAGATTAGCAGGGCTTATCTATTGATAATTAAATAAATTTTGAGTACACATCGATTACACATCTAGATTATAGGGAATTTGACTGAAAAATGTAATTCTGTGGAAAAATGCCCCTTAAACATGTTTGGTTAATTATTTTTTGGAACGAAGTTCCCTACGGCAGGCTTGGAGGAGATAGGGATTTTGCTGCGCGACCGAACTGAAAAAAAATTGATAGTAAAACCGTAAGAAAAAGTCCGTGGAATAAAACCGTTAAATGAGACGTGCGCAGGCGCGACAGTCGTATACACAAGCGAATGCATACTATATACTCATGAATTCATGGACAAGCACGTGGCGAATACTCACATTATAGACACATTTTACTCGTGAGTAGCCACGTTTATTTTCATATAATTTCAAATCGTCAAAACAATAATAAATATAGTAACAATGGCAAGTGAACTAAAAGTGACTTGAATGCAATTGACAGTGATAATAGTGGGAAATTATTCATTGCAAAAGAATTAAATACGTTAGTAATAGTTTATTTATAAATATAAAATATTTTACATTGGTTAATATTGTGTGTACATACTAAAATCTTTGTAAGGTTTTCTAGGTTATCTTTCTTGCTGTTTTGAGGATCATACGGAAAAATTGAGAAAAAAACTGCGAAACTTCATAGATAATATATATATATATATATATATATATATATATATATATATATATATATGTGTGTGTGTGTGTGTGCCAATATCAATTTTGCAGATGAAAAATCAGAACCACTAATAACATTTCTGTTAGAAAAATTTAAATTACATATAAATAACAATCCAAAAAAATCGACAACGAGATACCGTACTACTACTGATGCTGTTTTTTTCGAGGTATTTGCATAGAATCACAAACATATGTATCATATTTTAGTTACCACAAGCCAATAGTTTCCGCAATAGAATTTAATGACGAGACTGATTAATAAGAATTACTTACAATAATAATAATATTTTTTTGTAATTTGTAATTATTTCTATTTCTATGTATTCTATTTTATGTTGTCAACAAAAATAAAGAGATATATTTTGTTATTTTAGTTGATAATTTGAATTTGAATTTCCCAAAATACTGAATTTCCTAAATACTCTCCTGTACTTAAATAAAAACTAATCAGCAAAATTTAAGAGAAAAATCAAGAAAACCTACATAAAATTGAGCACGATTTTTTTTTGCAAATTGTGTCGATTCTACATTAGCCGAAGGAACTTCGTTCCTACCTGGTGTCCCACGACACCACATTTCTTTTTTAATTTAAAAAGTAAATAAAGTTAATTAAAAATAGCAATTGAAATAGAAAGTTTACTAAGCCGCGACTACAGATAAATGAAGATGACTGGTCTAGTTCTTGAAACTATGTCCAATAGACCGTTTATGATCAATTCAATTTAATTTATTAATTTAGTAATAGTAAACACCGCATTCAGGATATTACTGTACAACTCCGTTGTCAATAGTAAAGAAACTATAAAAACAGGCACAATTCTAAAATTTGAAACTAAAAAATTTGACAATAGTAATTATAGTTATACTGGTGTTATTTCCCAACAAATTGCTTACATACTGACATACAGTGCCAGAACTATCCTTCAGGAAACAATTACTACTCGTATTATTATAGATTACAGATTTAATAGTTTTAAACTTCAAATAAACTCAAAATACAACGAATTTAATTAAAATATTGTTCTTTTGATAGCTATTATGATTTTAAACTTTTTCTTAAAAATTGCAAAAAATTATTCTACCAGATATAAATTAATACGCGTATTGAACACAGCATACAAAACATATAAATTATCAAGATACAAAAAACCATAGAAACACAGATTGGTCAAGGTTGAAGCAACATAACTGCTCAACACTAAAGACCTGGTTGAAACAGCTTTTTCAGTAATTTTGGAAATCCATTGTTTTAACAAGACCAAGCACGACCGCATATTGCCGGATTTAAGCTCTATTACTTTGAGCACAACCAAATTGGTTGCCTAGTCCCCCAAGATGTCCCGATTTATCGCCCTTTGAAGTTGTTTGGAATTTTATTGCTTGTAATAAACTAATTACTAAATGATTCTTAGCTTTTTACAAAGTCACTCCACCTCTCCCTATCTCAGTATCGTTCCATTTTTATATTCTGATAACTCTTGCAAGAACTTGGCGGTTAAAGTAGACTATTGTATAAATTATCAAGTGATGAAGTTCAAGTGCGGTACCTGGTATAGGCATGTAGTCTAAATGTAACAAACTTCATCCATCTCTGTATCCCGATGATTCCGGTTTTCAGGAATAGAATAAGCAATTTATGGATGATAAGTATGAAAGGTTTAGCGATGCTTGTGCGAAAGTTTTGTATTGAGTAGTAAGGATGAAAATTAATTTGAAATATTGAAAAATGAAACTGATATTATATGAAGTCTGTCGAAAAAATTTCAATATTCAATCAGAAATCTGACAATGGAATGCAAAGCAGCGGCGAGGAGAAACATTACTGGGGATGTCAGAAAAAAACATCTTGATTATTATAATCACAAACACCACAAGCTAATTATGTGGTCAATAGAAATGAACATAACTATAGATTATCTACCGTTTATATAACACTTTTCAGTTTATAGTTATTTACTATAGCCAATACTGGAAAAAAGGCATTAGTTATTTTTGAAAATCATTTATAATTGAAATTTTTAAATGTGCGTTAAATAATTTTTGTTGTGCGTGTTGAGACTCGTAATTTGTGTTACTCTTAAACTAGCTGACCCGTTGCAGCTTCGCTCGGACTAGACAAATAAGCGTACTTGAACATTTTTTATATTTGGTAATTTTCATATCCCATATATGATATGGCTACAACGGCCTCTAAAAATACATTAGTTTGGTATTTAAAATGGAGTGCAACACATATTTGACGTGTTAGAGATTTTTTAAATTTGATATTATACTTTTCCCGTTTTAGATATCACTGACATTTTTAATATATGATTTGTTTGATTTACTGTATTATAAGTGAATTATTTTCAACTTCGACTTGTCTTTTAACCTTTCCTTGCCTGAGGAAGCATTTAATAACAATAACTTCTACTCATCTACATTCAAATTAAACAAAAAAAAAAACAAAAAAATCAAAGTCTAGGTACCTACCTAAAAGAGGGTCTGAAATGACTTCACCAACATAGAATTGAGAAATTTTACAAGTTACATGAATTTGCAATGTTATAAAAAAAAACTTACGAAAAATTCACTTGTTTTTTGTTACGTGTAAAAAATTGAAGACTTATTGAGTAATCTTACAATTTGTAGATGGAGATTTTGTACCTCTGGTACTGTGGAGTTGCTGTGGCCATAGCTGTTTTTTTGTAGGCTCTCTGAACCACTTGGTGTTCTAGTGCGTCCTTGAGTACCTAGTTCGTTGTCTGTTCGACTTTTCGCTAAGCCGGCGATATCCAGGACAATACTTTTTTCTTAGCACAGTACAATCTCAGTTAAGTTTGACACCATCCATAAATCAGTCTTCTTAAAAATCTGTTAGATTAATTCATGTTCTCTAATTCGTAATTTATCTGAAGCCGCTCCTGTGCTGTATAGACATTTGCGCATGTTTGGTTCGTTTGAGTAGGGAGAATTTCATACTCGTATAACGCAAACGGGGAAGAGAGTCTTCTTCTCGCCTTGAAGCGAAGTGAATGCATGGGCCTTGCGTTTGCAGATTAAGAGGCAATTGAAATGGCGTTCCTTGAAGTTGGCTTATGAAAATTTTCTGTGGTCAGAAGGCGAGGGCCGAATGACATTTTTCGATGGCGAAGATTGTGTTTAAAAAGAGATGATGATGGCTAAAATATTTATGGATTAAACCCTTGTTGAGAAAGGGTGTTAAGGTGCATTGTTACGGTGCATTATTACGGTGTGCATTACGGTACATTATTATGGTACATTCTTATGGAGAATACTTATGGAGAATTTTGAGTTACCGTGGATTTTTCCACATTCTGAATCCTGTTTTATGGTGGATTCGTTTTACAGTGGAACCTGTTTCCTGTGGTTTCTTTTGAGTTTTGTTCTACGTTTGGAGCCATATTCTAACTAAGAGTTTTTAAAGTTAGAATTTTCTACATTTTGGAGCTGTTAATTTTGGAAAGGGATTTTGACGTTACTATTTGGTATGGAACCGATTTAAACATTTAAATGGAATGTAACTGACGTCCAGTCGGTAATGAATTAGTAGGAGATATTTGGCTTTGATTTTCCAGATTCAAGAGTACAGTACAAATAGACATTACAGTAAATTTTTGACAATAGCAAATTCAGATCATTTTTGTAAAGGTAAGGTTTATTTTCTGTCGACAGATTATACCATTATCTTTTTAGATAAAAACATTTTAATTAGGTGATTATTGTTGAGTCAATTTTTCGTAGATTTCAGATATAATTTTTTTTTGCATAAACTTCTAAATTTTCATTGTAGTTTTAAATCAGATTCTTGAATATTCCGTTATGTAAATTTCAGATTTTACTCTTTAATTACCGCTATTGGAATGTCTTAATTTATTTTGAAACAAACTTTTTATTGCAATTTTTTGTACTCTATTATGTTTTTGATTTTTTATTAAACTCTCTGTATTCACATTTCGCATATTTTTAATACACCTAACCTATCGATTGTGAAAGCATTTTAGGAAACACCATTGAAAGTATTGAATACATATTTTTTTTACCAGAACCAGATTATTAGCAGTTGTTGTTTATAAGGAACATACGACATCACTATAGCCGGTGTGATTACATCATAACGGCATACTATTTTTTGGTTTTCAAGGTATGTTCACTTAAAGGTTCAACCAAATGGCTCCCTGTAAAAAAAAATAAATTTTGTTTTTTACTATCTTTTACCCACGACCTTATGTTCTCCGATGAACAGCAGCCGCTAGCACATGTGAACAAATCAAGGTAGGTTTAATCTTGATTTTTGAGTTTTCGAAACTTAGGATACCAGGTTTGTGTCACACATGTTTAACATTTACACACGCATATTTCGTATACATAAACAAAAAATTCACTGTTGCTTCCTGAATGATGATAGTTGTGTCATTTTTACTTAATGTCTATGCAGCTATTAGGAAGAGGACTACAAGCGAAATAAAACTAGCGCTCTTAGTTATCACCTCAAAATGTTACAATCAAAACAAATAAACATCACCTAACTAAATGGGTAAATATACACGTACTCTGACAATTTTGAACAAATTTTTTTCTCGTAAACCATAAACATTTTGACATGTTATGATTTTTTTATTTACACCGATTACTTCTATCAAGTGCCAAAATATCTGCAGTCCATTATGTTACAATTACAATTACATAGTAATAAATAAGTTTGTTGTTTTATAAACCATCTTGAAAATTATAGGTAGCACATCAGTATAGAATTCTACCAAAATTGCAAGTGGTTTTATCTATTTCAGGAAAAATACTATTGAAAAATCCTGTAGCCTGTCCAATATATGTTAAGGACACGAAGTATTAATGGTAGGCAATAAATTATAATTACTACCAACCATTGAGTAAAACTGCAATTGTTTCAGAACATAACGACAAGAAGGGTCCGAAAAACGACACAATATTTCCGAACTTTCAACTAAACCAAAGAAACTCCAATCGTATTGAATGTGATGCAATTTCCGCAATTGATTTCATTTTATGTCTTTTGACCGATATTTTTAGTCTCCAGCCACTCCGGCTATAAAATTTAACGAAGGAAATTAATCATCAAAAATAAAGGAAAGCAAACAAAAGGACGTGTGTAATGAAGATTGATCGAACAGCTTTGAGAAACGTTTTAACGGCGGCAGTATATTTTAAGGCTACACTTCTCTTTACAAATTGTGTTGAGAAGTTGTTACATTGAGATACACAATATTTACAGGCTCGTAACAGAATCGGTTGGAAAATAACATCAATTTTATTTCAGAGGCATTTTCTTTATCTAGTTGACTACAGAACGTTTTATTTTACTGGTCCGGAACAGTAATTGGTTTGTTGTCATTTGTACGTAAATCCAAAAGTATTTTAATTCATTATTGTTTGATTTCTGATTGATTATTTTGGAGTATTTACTTATGTTGCCAGTATTGCTCAGTTTCTTCCTGCAACAGATAAGCCTTTGCAAAATTTTTAATGAAACAAAGTATAGTAGGGAAATTGTGAAAATTTGCTCGGATTACTAGTTGTCTGTACATATATTATATTCTTCCGTACAGATATTCTGATGTTGTAGACATATCTTTCAGTGAGAATATCTGTCAGCCAGAATTGCTGTAGAAACGATGATTTTTCAAATTAGCCTAGTACAGGAGGTGAGAATTATAAATGTAGTAGTACAATCGTCAATGTTTGACAGAAATACATTAAGAACATCTATTAGGGGCCGTTCAAGTATTACGTAAGTAGATTTACTGCCATTATTGTATTGGAATGTTGTTGAAATAAATTGATTGAAAATTCCTTGTCAAAACTTGCACAAAAATGCCATAAGGTCTTTCTTCGATGCTTCTCGGTATCCACGTTGACAAAGGACCCTATCACAGTATGTGTACATCTCTTCAAACTGTTCTTTTGTTAAAGACGTGACATGTTGGAATCCTTCATCCGTAAAATTGTTATCATGACAAAAAGTCGGAATTTGTGCAATTTTTTTAAGACTTTGCAAAAATTACTGTAGGTGATTTCCCAGCATGATAGATGGGTAGATTGACATACTGTAAGGCACCTAATAATTCTTTCATAAAATACCCTCGATCATCTAAGTGGTCTTGGCATCATCTAGTAGTATGAGGAAACATCAGCCTTACATTCTGCCGACAATTTGATTATATCATAAATTCCGTTGCAAATAATGGTTGGTGTAAAGACACTAAGCCTAAGGCACATAAGATGTTGCTTAAAGAGATTAATTTCTTCTTGTAAGTGGTGATACCTCTAAAGGGGGTCTATCAAACACTTCCCGACATCGTACTGCAATTTCACATTTGTTTGCATTTGCATTTCCATCAGTTCGTGCTATTACACATGTAGCGATTTGGTGATAACTAATATATTATTACAAACGATTTCTAAATGCCCTTTTAAAACTATTATTACTGTATATTTATCATTAAAAATAAATCAGGAACATAGGTATGCTCAACGCACTATTGCATACTATAAATATAAAAGCAGTATAAAGTCATGTGTTGCCAAAACCACTACCTACTGCGCATGCGCCTTTCTCATCACCACCTATTAAGATTATAGTGCACAAAAATAGTATATATTTAAAAGTGTTATTAAGATTTAGATTTGTTATATATTTATTATTTGCGATAGGAAGTAAATCATAAGTTACCGATTTGTTTTTATAATAGAGAAGATAGTAATAACAATAATAATTATAGAACAACTAATAATTGATTCCGTTGTCTGCAATCAAGCCAGAACAACTAATAAATTAATTCCGTTGTCTGCAAGCAAGCCAGGACAACTAATAACTGATTCCGTTGTCTGCAATCAAGCTCATGCCAAACGACGAAATCTCTACATGGCATATGTTGACTACAAAAAGGCCTTTGATTCAGTTCCACATGATTGGCTGAAACCCTATAAAGTAAACAATCATACTGTTAACTTTTTAGAATATGTCATAACTAGCTGCCAAACCAACATTTTTTTGAATGAAGCCGACTGTTCTATACAAACCGTCTCAATCCAATCAGAAGGGGTATATTCCAGGGAGACTCTCTTAGCCCGCTGTGGTTCTGCCTTGCCATGAACCCAATCACACAAAAACTGAACTCGACTAACTTTGGGTTCAGTTTCAAGCACAACAATGTACAAGCATTAAAGATAAACCATTTGTTATACATGAACGACTTAAAGTTGATGGCAGCTACGTAACAACAGCTGCATGATATGCTTAAAATAGTAGAAGGGTTCTCTAGTGACGTCCATATGCAATTTGGCCTAGACAAATGCCGAATTATTAATATAGTTAAAGGCAAAATACAGCAGGGGCCATACGAAATGGGAGATGGCACCTCAATTGAATCCATGGAGGAAGGCCATACTTACAAATACCTTGGAATAAAGCAGGCTCAACGAATTGATCACCCCGCCATAAAAAATTACCTAAGAACAGAGTTTTATAGAAGGATAAGACGACTGCTGAAGACCAAACTTAACAGTAAAAATCTGTTTCAGGCTATTAATACATACGCGTGTTCAGTGCTTAGTTACTCTTTCGGTATAGTTAACTGGTGCAAGATTGAAAGTGAACAATTACAACGGAAGGTTCGGGTACTACTAACAAAAGCTCAAAATCACCATCCAAAGAGCTGTGTCGAACGTACCACATTGTCCCGGTGTGAAGGAGGAAGAGGATTGACAGATATAGGAAAGTTTCGTGATCAACAAATTTCTAATTTGCGTAATCATTTCCAGAGACTCGCAGAATTTTCTGATCTACACAGAGTCATATGTCAGGTTGATGACTCAACACCTCTGACAGAACAACAAGTTCAGGTATATCACCAGACAACTGACCAGAAACTGCTCAAATGGAAAGAAAAGCCCCTTCATGTAAGACATATAAATGAAGTCAACCAAGATTATGTCGACAGTTCAGCGTCGAACTACTTGTTGATCTCTGGTCATATGTTTCCTGAAACGGAAGTCTTTATATTGGCAATCGAAGATCAAGTAATTCCAACTAAGAACTATATAAAGTACATCGGCAACTGAATACAAAGAACGATATGATGCTGTGGCAATAATACTGCGCCAGGAACTAGCGCTGAAACTTGAGCTATCCCAGTCGGTAAGAACACCCTATTATATATAAAAACCAGAATCTATTTTAGAAAATAACAACTACAAACTGAACTGGGACCGGACGATATTGACTGATCGAAGTATTGCTCACAATAGACCAGATATAGTTTTGGTAGATAAAGTCTCTAGAAAAACCACCTTAATTGACATAGCTCTAACAACTCCCTAACAAAAATAATTTAAATATTAAGCAGGCTGAAAAAATAGCCAAATATGGGGATTTAGAATTTTAAATACAGCCAATGGGACATGAGCAACACTCGAACGGTCTGGACGAACATCTTTACCAACTGATGCAAAAAGCCGTCCTGTTAGGAACAGCCAGGACGGTCAGAAAGTTCATGGGGAACTGCAGCCACGACGCCAACCACAGGCCTGTTAACCTGACAAGGGCTCCCACAGAGCTAAAGCTTTTTGATATATAGTATATCTGGGGTTTAATGAATTTTCCCCTAAAGGTCCACTATGTGTGCCTTAGAGGAAGTGTGATGCCATACATTGTATAGTTAAGTCGGGATAGACTAAAAATGCTATTAAATATCGTTTAGCGCGTTACGTTATTGATGAATAATTCTTTTCACGTTAATGGCGAATGCAAACTAATATGAATTTGCTAGAAGACCTGGGGAGGGGTTTAATATGTATGTTTGTTAATTAAAGTATTTTGGAAAAAATTAATGTCTTATATATCAGATGTCTTAACTTAAGAATGTAAGGGTGACGTTTTTCAGCGAAACGTTTTTGTTTCTCATAGACTAATAGATTATACCGGCATCCCAGTATAGTGAGTATTCTTTATTAGATGGTTTACAATAATTCAATCGACCCTATATTAATTCTCCAGTCAGCGGAAACTCAGACTTGTTATTACGAAGGTGATTTGCGGACGAGGCACCTATGCTGCAGAATCAATTAGAAAATAAAAAAGAAATGACGAATGTTTGGTTTCAGGATAATGACATCCTAATAACTGAATATGGCTCTTCGAAAAACTATTCGCCTTTTACGAGGATTGAGTCTTTCAGCTAGAATGCAAGCTCGCACTTCTTGAAGTTGGTGAGGGCTAACAGTCGATAGAGGGTGCAAATACGGATTTAGGTTAACAACAGACTGCATCGCAATAACCGTTTAGCTTCATGATCACGAGTTTCACATCGTCTGATTCCTAAGTTATTAGTTCTGACTCTTTCCTATTTTTATGAAGAAATAAGCAACCTTATCTGTTGAAACGACCTTGATCGTTACTTGCAAGGTCATGATCAAAGATTCTTTGCCATAACCTATAACTTAATTACCCATAATTTTTAGGGAGTAGTTCATACTTTTCAAGTTAATATGATTCTTGGATAGTCCTAAAATTGTCTGTTTTTGTTCATTATGAACCTAATATCTGAAAAACAGTCCATTTGTAGACTTTGTGCCTATGGTATAATATACCAAAATTGCAACCAATTTGACCGGGAACCCAAACCCATAAGATTTGTGCGGGGGTCTTTTGATACCACTTCGTGATCCTCCGAAACAGAATGCAATTCAAAGGAGTTGAATTTGTTGAGCCAAACTCGAGTGATCCTGAACGTACATAAAAATGGAATATGTAGCGTTTGCGACAAAATGCAAGGCAGACATTTTGACAGGTAGTACTGGTCAGTAAATAAAAACCTTAAACAATGATACATTTATTTTATGTATTTTAAGACTTATTATAATTTGTAATACATCTGCCAACCCTGTAGGTGTAGAGTATAAAAATACTACAATAAAAATTAAAAATTGTCTTAATGGAGAGCTGCGAATTATTGTAAAACAATCATATTACAAGAACCAAAAAGCCGAATATGCATGTACTTGTGAAAAATCGTAATATGAATAGAATGGTCTATACTTCTATATACAACAAAAGTATATCTTGGTATTCCTGATGTGTGAGTAAAGTCATCACAAACATAAGATCACTTCACAATTGAAAAGCACCTACAGAAAATTATGCGATCTAATGTTGAAATTAAATTAAATTACTACTATTAGAATGAATGTTTCAAACCTAGTTTTACTGACAATTACGAAAGATTTTTTGTCATAAATCATAAACTTCTTGACTCTATTATTTATAATCACTCCCGTCTCCTACAAAAAAATCTCCACTGCCTAATAGTACAGGCATTTTCACAAAAGCATTGATAGAAACATTTTCTTTGGGTTTTTAGATTTCCAAATTTTATATATATAATAATTTTGAAAGGCAAATAACTGAAAAGTAATTTTTTTCCACGATAATTTCATACTACAATTTTTGCTTAAAATCTGTTGCTCAATTGATCTTTTAAGTTATTTAACTGAAAAAATACCCAACCCTACCAGGTCTTTCATTTTAAACAATATAAAATCAACATTAAAAAAGTCATCAAAATCCAAGGTGATATTAAGAACTTCCCAACAAAAAATTCTATTGACGCGACTAAAAAACGAAAGCAATTTTGTGACACACAAGACATCCCTGGTATTATGTATTTACCCTCTTTGGGAAATTATAATAAAATTGATGTTTCCTGTTTCACTGTTCCTATATACCCAGATATGCTTAGCAACATCTGGTGTTTTCCGCATTGAATTTTCTCAAAATGTTTTCGTGCTTGCATCTTAAAGCTTTCCGAAGTCAAAAGTCAACGACTTTGGAGTTCTTTAGGGATATCCATTTTTATAGACTCGAGGGAATTGAAATACAGACGAGCAGTTATCGATCTATAATGCCAGACGGTATTTCGATTGTTCATTTAAAGTCTTGTGGCACTCTCAAGAACGTGCACCGGCGAAGAATTCAGCGTTGAAATTGATTTGGCGAATGAAAAATTAATTTTAATAACTTCTTCCACAATACCAGCTGAATTTAAATGAAAAATTCCGTCTTATACTGTAATAATATCTGTGCATTAAGAAATTTTGGATGGGTAATTTTGAATGTGACAGCCAAAACCGAGTTCATTTTGCAGAAGAGTAAATAATACTCCAGTACATGAACAATTTATCCGGTCAATTTCGGCCTAAAATCAGGAGGAATGTTACAAAAATTCATAAGAAAGCTGTAACTTGGTAAAATTGCTGAAAATAAAATTATAAAATAAATCTCAAAAGTCTTCGTTGTTCCGGTCTGTGGAAAATAATTGGCTCGAGGTCAAAGGTCAAAAAACTTAGTTTTATCACAAGATTACCTTAGACAAAAATTGTAGATAAAAATTTCTCTACAAAAAATGTACTAATATTTTTTTCCCTAAAACTCACAGTGTTAGAGATATAACACTTTAAACAGTTGTATAATAATCTCACAATTTGCGCCACGTAAATACATCACAGAAGCTGTAATATAAGTAAAACTAGTTTGCTATAGGTGATTGTAACTTGCCTATGTAAACCAGGAAAAGCTCAACATTAATCAGAAGTATGTTCATCAAAAAGTTTATCTACTTTTACTAAGTATCATGTACAATTTTTATACGCAATAACTGGCTGCGATACGACATCTGCAGTTTACAGGAGAGGAAAAACAACAGTTTTAAAAATGTTTAGAAAATAAGATTTAGTTCAATGTGCTGAAGTTTTTAAAAACAGTAATTATACCACACAAGCTGTTATTACCAACGGAATTCGCCTTCTTCTTGCTATGCTAAAAAACTGATAAGTTTCGATACGAGTGTTTCGTTAAAAATACTCAAAATAAAAAACAAGTACAGTTAGATTCCCTGTCTCCAACCTGAGTAGCTGCTCGTCAACATCTTTTTCGGATATATTACCAAGCTTGGGTCTAGCTGCTAGACCCTAAAGACCGGAGTGGAAAGTTGGTCGACAACACATTAGAGCCAATTCAGACTTTACTTCCAGCAGCACTAGAGAAACTGCTGAACACAATATTTTGCAACTGCAAAAAGGGATGTAATGCTAAATGTGGTTGCAAAAAAGTTGGACTGGTTTATTTCCTAGGGTTTACACATTGTCAAGGCCGATCGTGCTGTAATGTTGAGTCACCCAGTGAAGAGGACCCCTTGACTCCTATGATACCAACGAAGAATCGCTATTGAAGCAATTTGCTTCCACCCAAAGTGAAGAAGAAGAAGAACGCGAAGAAGAAGGGGATCAAGAAGACGAAGCAGAAGAGGAAGCAGAAATATTGGGAAATTATGATTTAGACGAATAAATTTAACGACTTTTTTGTAATTATACTGCTTTTATTTTTACCAACACTTATTAATAAATATTATTTTGCAATAGTTCCGAAACAAAAAAATCACAATAGACCGGTGAAATAGGCCTACTGGGGAAAGCACTTAAAAAAAAACGCTATGTACACTACCTCATAGGTGGCGTGGAAACGTGTGCAAATTAAAGCGTTATATCTCTAAAACGGTGGCTCTTAGGAAAAAATATTAAAATATTTTTGTTAAATAATTTCATGAGCTACATTTTTTTTTAAATAATTTTAATTGAAGTGAATGAGAACATGAAATTAAATTTAACATTAATTATATTTAAAAAGGGACCGACTTCAAATTAATCAAAATGAATACAGTGTAAACAACCTGTGCAATCATCAATATTTTCTGATAAAACTTGACATTCAAATTTGGAAAGCAGTGTAGCATTTTTGTTTCATATTTGCTTTCAAGTTTACTTACTATTGCCGTTTTCTGATGTGCTGGATAATATTATGTTCTGCATTATAGAACTACATAAAGAATCACCTTTGATTTCCACACACACACACACACACACAAATATATTTTTTAAATTTAAATAATCATTTTTTGAGCATTATATGATTTATTACTTGAATTTATTTCAGGGATTTCAAGTTCAAAATACAACACAAATAAAATTTTTAGACTTCATTAAATAAAAAAATAAATAGAATAAAAAATAACCCTTTTTACATGAAATTCTTCTTCTTGATGACATCTGACAGTGCTCTTCATTTATGTCAATTTGACAGTATGATAAATCTCACATTTATTCAAAACATATTAAATCAGATGATTTTTTTAACTTTGTCAAAAAACAACATAATCTTAACTTATTTTAAAATACCAAATTATTGATTCAACAGCCAATACATTTAGAAATAGTGTTCATTTAAACATTATTGTTTCAATTTACCATTAATTGTAATTGTTCATACAAAATTAATTCAACTCTTTCCAAAAAAAAAAACAGCTCCATTTAAAAAAAATGTTGAAATCTCAAAAGAATTCTAATTTATGCACTTTATTTCTACATCATGTCCAACTTGCATGCAATATCTTCTCTTGTATTATGGTCCTTTTAAAATGCTCCTTGCTTGTGCACTGCTTTCAATTACTCAGCTATGCCATAAAAGTTTAATTTCAACACTTCTGCCAAATTTTTCAGTTGAGAAGTTTCAATATTGTTTCTTAATAGGTTTTACTTTTTAAATGTCTCCACATTTCATATTTTGTCAAATTCAGTCTATCAAATTTTTAGGTTATAATTTTGTCTTCTCTTGTCATCTACTGTAGACTTGTAGGTTATAGATGTCAAATTTTGAGAGGTTAAATATTTAAAATTTTGAGAACGAATTGTCAACGAATAACATTACTTTTATAGATAAATTTCAGCAACTTGTCGTTACGCCTTTCCAAAATATTATCTAATGCAAATAATCTTATTATTACCTAATATTACATATATCAACACTTTCTATATCCCTACTAAATTCCATCCCAAAAACTTTTCTTATATATCAGAAATATAGAAAATATAGAAAGATTTTTTAAACTTCGACACAAAAACTCAACAATGAGTTCTCTTTCCCATTTGTATTAATTGTAAAATTACATTTTCTTTACAAACTTTTGTCTATTATTGCTCATCGGTCATAGAATATCAAATTCTCTTAACATTCCGTTCGATAATATAATTACCTCGCTGTGGCGTTCTACAATATTTGGTAACTCTGGAGCTATTTTTCATGTTCTGCTTTCGCTTCTAGTTACTGGAATACTTCGAGTAACTAGAAGCGAAAGCAGAAGGCTACGAGAATTATGCGAACCGACATGAAGAGGCAGATGTGACTCTGCCGAAACGTCGTCATTTTACCA
The DNA here is from genome assembly GCA_034190945.1 of Octodonta nipae. NCBI lineage: Eukaryota > Metazoa > Arthropoda > Insecta > Coleoptera > Chrysomelidae > Octodonta > Octodonta nipae. The sequence continues at coordinate 24,069,240 of CM067222.1, forward strand.
TCGATCCCGGCAGGGATCAGTTATCAACTACGCGGATGAATTCCCGGAAACCACCTAAAACATATATATATATATATATATATATATATATATATATATATATACATATATAGGTTGACTAAGTTTGGGGCAAGTACTGATCCCTGAGGCAGTCCGTTGTTAAGGCTTCTAAGAGAGCTTTTAACTTTTCCCATTGAGACAGAAAAGCATCTACTGCTAAGCATGTTGTTCATTAGGGGGTAAATTGTTTTGCATGGGATTGTTTTGAGTAACTTGAAAAGTAATCCATCCTTCCAGACCGTGTCATAGGCTGCCGTCAGGTCTATGACACGGTCTGGTAGATTAGCCTTTCTCGTATTGGCTTTGCCTTGGTAACATGCATAATTACTTATTTTAGAACAGCATGGAAATTTCCGATATTTTTATCCTATCTCATGCATTCAGAGAATTGGTTTTTACTAGTTTGTTTATTCGCAGAATTAGTTTTTGCGAATTCTTAATTTCTATAAGGATCCTTATTTTAGAGATATGTGGAGAAAATTTCTCAGCTATTAACTTTGACGTTTACTGTTCTTTGTACTGATATTTACTTACTAAAAAATCGTAATTCCGTTTTAGAGAAATCAGTAAAGATTCCGTTATATTATATTTTTTATGACTTTTTACCGGAAGCGAACTCGTGCTGACCTCAGAATACAAATACATACAACTCTACAGTATAATTTGTTATTTTTGATGAAATTGCCTCAAACTTTGGCCCGAATGTTTTTCCTCACAACAACTAAGTCATCTCCGGCTTCATGAATATTTACCGAGTCATTAAAAAAACTTGAAGGAAATTTTAGAACCCCCCGGCGAAATATTTACGCTTTCAAGAAATTCAAACGAAGGCAAGTACTGTTTTTTTTTTTCAGGAAAGCGTAACCTGCAATAAGAAAATTCAAGAAATAAAACACACAGAATGTAACTTTTACGCAAAAATTACAAAAAGAGAAATAAAATAAATGATTGCTGTGTCGTAGAATTTTTATTAAGGCTGGTCAAATATATTCTTGGGTATATTTTTGAATAACTGAAATTCATGTGCTGCTGTAAAAACTGGTTTATGAATAATCATAGTACAATTTAAATGGGAAAATTTTAATTGTGTCAAGTTAATTTATTTCAATTTTCGCAATTCATGTGTCGAAGGACTTTATAATTAAAGATATCAAAAAAGTTATTTACAAAACTTATAGGGTACTTTTTTTAGTGTTTACACGTATTAGGCATTGCCATGGTTTAATTTTGTTAAACAGGGTATTTCAAAAGTCATGGTCATTATAGAGGAGATCATTCCATTTCCGCAACCTAACAAAGCATATAAATATATGACATGTACATTTACTTATAACTGGTGTTGCGTTTCCGCAACTTTGTTTAATGCCAATTTAGATTTTGAACGTTTTTTGCTTCAAAATAAGACAAAAATAAAATAGTTAACTTTTGATCGCCGATCCATTCAGATGCATTGTCTGGGTTTTTGAACTCCTTTCCTAAGAACGCATTTTTGGATTTATTTTGTTATGACTTGGCGAGTACCTTAATTCTGCTCGTAACAATTTAGCGCATTTGGATTCTTCTACGGTAGCTCTATATATATTTTTTTCGTTTTTACGAAAGCACTTTTTTGTTTGTTCAATCGAGAAACATAGTTTATCGTCATTTTGTGTGTGACGTAAACCGTCCAGATTTTAGTGTAAGGACATCACGAAGCCCTACGACCTCTGGGAGTGAGACTAGTCTCAGAAGACAGGAGAACCAGGAAAACGTCACCTTCAGGGCTTCAACAGAAGGTTAGTGATTAATTGTTATTTGGTGACTCTATTTGCGGGACGTTGCATTGTTTATACCTATTGTTCCGCTAAAGGTCCTTCTTTTATAACATATTTACTTTGAACCAACCAGTATTGATGCTAAACCGCAACATCTAAACCATACCCTTTCGTATATGTGGGGTTCCATTGGGGATGGAAATTAGGATAGTACATTTTAGCTGAGTTAAAACTATATATACCGAGTGACAACAAAGTTTGAAAACTCCCGATTAGATCCATGGTAATACATTTTGGACACAAATTTCAAAATATGATTTTACCGTGACTATCCGTTGGTGACCTTACCTAAGAAAACAATAAATATTTACAGGTATAACTGTCATTATTATTGCAACAATTATTAAATATAGGGCGCTTCAGAATACACATTTTTTTCCTTCGTTTTTATAAAGCCTTTCCTATATCTAAAATCTACAATTTCTTAGATATTCACTATTAAAATTTCTTCTTCTACCTAATGTTTTGACATTTTTTTATAACAATTTTACAGGCTCGCGAATGCCCTCGGTCAATTTGTTTTATATTTTGTACTGTTCAAATATAAATATCCCAGAAAATAATGATTTTAGCTGTAGGCACTTCTTTACAAAATTAAAAAACAAAGTGCATTTTCAGTCTAGAACAAAGAGTGACCCATTAAAAAAAAGAGGAAAACGTGAGCTCGGGTTTTGTTTGACTAGCCTTTTAGTCAGTTTTTGCAATATGTATAACTCTAATGTTTATTAAACATTTTATGTCAAACATGTATCTTTTGTAGATTAAAATTTTGTACGGCGTTGTAATTTTAGTTCCAAGTACACCAGTCTTACATACAGGTAGATGTTTTACCTCTACATGGTTTTTACTATAATTACATATACACTCAACATAGTAGCTAAGTTCAATATTCGCAATTCTATTTCGGAATTTAAAGTTCATTTGTATCTCATATTCAGACATTAAATCAGAAAAACACTGAATAGAAATTGTTCCCTTCGGACACAATAAACTATCAAAATTATTTTTCTTCATTTCCCAAAATCGAAAGGGGGAAAAGCCTATGGAATAGACTGTCACATCATCAATATCCACATAAAGTTTTTCGCAAAACTCCTACTGACTAATGCAAAATGTATGATCATTTATGACCTCCCTATTATTACAACAAACAATGATCTCCCTTTTCATCTACAATAATCATCAATCATGTATCTGTCAATAACTTGTTGAGGCCTTTTGTACATTACTATTCTGAGTGGATGTGCTCCCACGCACTGTTCTCACACCACTAGCATTAATACTGTCGATTGAGTGATACCGAATATAAATCGTAAAAATTCAGACGATTAATTTCAAATTCCAGTAAAAGGTAACGAAAATTTAAAAAATTTAAGTATTAGACACAATCGGGCTAATAAAAACAAAATGATAACTCTAAATTACATTTTCCACTAATTAGCCAGTTGCTTACCAATTTCTCTTCCAAAAATCTCTTAATCTATATTTTAAACAATACCATCAGTTTTCGGAAATACATGCTTACGAATGTTACAGAAATTTGTGACAAATGTAATTTTGGGTTCGATGATTACAACTTTAGTTCAAAAATATAACAATCTGTATTTGTAGACCTTAAATTTCACAAATCATTAAATATGAAAACTTCGCTATTGGCATCTCAAACACCACACCACAAAAAAAATATGACGCCCAGACATTGTGATGTATGGTATCTCTTGTATTTTGACTTCTGCTTCTGATGTCTCTTTACCCTACCCAGTATGTATCAGCAAATCTGGATAGATGGTGCATAATCCCACAAAAATAAAGTGCCACACTTATTGAAGAGAAAATAGTGTGCTAATATTAGTAGTGAATAGTCATTTTATGTTATTTTGTGATATAAAAGTCAAATAAATGAGGTTTTATTTGGAGTACAAATAGTTCTTTTGCCAGTCCAAAGCAATATTAAAAATTCAAAGTTTGGCCATGAGACAATTCTGGTTCTTGGTCAACATATCCCCAACTGATAAAATAATTTTTCGTAACAATAAAGTTGTCTAATACTGTAATATGAGCAAGGTTGGTTTTCCCATTTGAAAGTTTCGATGGATAGAAGTCGACTAGTGAGGGTCTCATCTTTGGAAAAAATTGTTTTATTGAGAAATTTAAATATTAAAAATGTTGCTTCAAAGTTCAATTGTTTTAGGATACGATCTTCTATAGCCGCACTCCTCCTAGATCGCTTTGCTTGAGGGTGTTACATCCGTATATCCTGTTGTTTTCTGAACGATATTTGTGGCATATTTTTTAATGTCTAAGTACTTCTTGGGAAACACCACATTAAAGAAAAATTGCTGTTTATTCCAAACGTTTCGGAGTCTAGGTCAGGCCCCGTTGTCAATGGTTAAGAAACTATGGATAAAAAAGGCACAATCCTAAGTCTGACCTAGACCCCGAAACGTTTGGAATATACAGCAATTTTTCTTTAATGTGGTGTTATTTCCCAAGAAGTACTTAGACATCCTTATATCCTGTCCCCTTGACTATTTAATGTATGCGATTAAGCCAGAGATAAGCAATCGGAAAAATAGTGCCCTACCCAATACGGTACCTTCTATAATACATTACATTGCCTAGTATCCATCGGAATAATTCAGTCTGACGCACGACTGACGTTTCAAATGACACGAACATAACCTCGCTAGAATGAAACATTTGTTAGAAAAGAAAACAATAACACAGGAAAATGATTTGCCTGGACAGTACAAAATACTTTAGTGGAGTAACTGAGAAGTAAATAAACAGAAAAAGTCTTACTTGCATAAAAGGTTTTAAGTAATGAAAATAATATCAAGAAACTTGCACCTAAAGGAAGTAGTTTTTTAAATATAGTCAAATCAATACATATTTACTATTTTGTTGATATAACTTATATGGAATACATATAATTTCAGATGTATAATGGAAAACACGCAATTTAATTTATTCAAGTACAGATGAAAAATGTCAAACATTTTTCAATGGAATCTTTCTAACTTAACCACAAGGAAATATGTTTCACAAACTATACATGACATCAAAATTGAAATATAATTTTGAAGTAAGAAGATAAAAGAAAATAGGTGTACGAGGCTGAAATTAGCAGCAAATTCTTAGCAGCAAATTCTGAGCAGCACGTCAGAATAAACAATAACGAAAAAATATTTATATTTATTTGAAGCCAACTTTAAATAGCAATAAACATGAGATGCATGCCATTATTCAACACATGTGTTAAAGTAAACTAAAGCGGAGAAAAATTTGAGGGGTAAACTGAGTAGATATAGGGGAAAATACCACATAGACAAATAGCCACTTTTTCTGAGTTTTCTCTGAATAACAATTACTAATTACTCTCACTTCCTTATGAATAGCCTATCTATTTGATATTAAAGGTATTCTAGAATATTTCAAGGAATTTCTAGACGATTCTATCGTTGCAATAAATATCTACATAGGAAAATAACCATATTTTCGGAGTTTTCTCTGAATAACACTTATTAAATACTCTCGCTCCCTTATGAATAGCTATCTATTTGATTTTAAAGGTATTCTAGAATATTCCAAGAAAATTCTAGGCGATTCTATCATTGCAATAAAAATCTACTTAGGAAAATAACCATATTTTCGGAGTTTTCTCTGAATAACACTTATTAAATACTCTCGCTCCCTTATGAATATTTGATATTAAAGGTATTCTAGAATATTTCAAGAAAATTCTAGACGATTCTATCGTTGCAATAAAAATCTACATAGGAAAATAACCATATTTTTAGAGTTTTCTCTGAATAACAATTATTAAATACTCTCGCTCCCTTATGAATATTTGATATTAAAGGTATTCTAGAATATTTCAAGAAAATAACATGGTTATTTTCCTATGTAGATTTTTATTGCAACGATAGAATCGTCTAGAATTTTCTTGAATTATTCTAGAATACCTTTGATATCAAATAGATAGCTATTCATAATGGAGCGAGAGTATTTTTTAAGTGTTATTCAGAGAAAACTCCGAAAACATGGTTATTTGCCTATGTAGATTTTTATTGCAACTATAGAATCGTATAGAATTTTCTTGGATTATTCTAGAATACCTATAAAATCAAATAGATAGCTATTTATAAGGGAGCCAGAGTATTTAATAAGTGTTATTCAGAGAAAACTCCGAAAATATGCTTATTTTCCTATGTAGATATTTATTGCAACGATAGAATCGTCTAGAAATTTCTTGAAATATTCTAGAATACCTTTAAAATCAAATAGATAAATTTTTCTCAGCTTTAGTTTACTTCAACACATGTGTTGAATAATGGCATGCATCTCATGTTTATTGCTATTTAAAATTGGCTTCAAATAAATATAAATATTTTTTCGTTATTGTTTATTCTGACTTGCTGCTCAGAATTTGCTGCTAAGAATTTGCGGCTAATTTCAGCCTCATAATAGGTGTCTTTAATAAGGAAATAAATTGGTCGAATAATATCAGATGTGATAATGAAGTGTGATACAAGCATTTCAAATATTAATGAAATACATACCACACTTGTCTGTTTTTTAAATAAACTATGTGTTTTATTTTGTCTATTCATGGGTTTTCTCTCCTCCAAATTTTTTCCTGTAACAGATAAGTATTTAAAAAATTGTATATGTAGAACAAAGTGTAGTAAGGCAATTTCGTAAAATTGCCCGGATTACTGGTTGTCTGTACAGAGATTCTTCCTCACAGTTTTTCTGAGAGAAAGAGATGTCTATAAAATGATCAACCAGTATTCCTGTATATAAGTAATGTATTGTATATTGTGTAATACTTATCTGTGTATGGAGACGTTTCAACTCCGAGTCTGGAGTCGTTGTCAATCGTTTAGTGTTGTTTTCGAGGCTTTTTTCTAAAAAATTTTCGCTTTGATTTTGAATTTATTGTTTGTCAAAAAATTTGACACTCATGAATAGACAAAATAATTCAAGACCTCCTCAACAATCTTTTCAAAACTATGTGTTTAACAGTTAGCAGGTAGCTAAAGTTAATAAGTTGATTTAGTATCTAATGTCGAATGTGTTAGTTCGTTACTAAAATTTCAAGTACTCTGTGGTCAAATGAGTCTTAATTAATATATATTTAGATTTTAATAATTACATCTCTGTTTGGGAGTGAGTGATTCCCTAGTCAGTTGTATCATACTATTTTTAATATTCTTATATGTATTTTTAAAAAAGTAGCCAATATTCTAATATACATTATGCATACCTATAGTTAGTTTTTTAAGTTTACTAAGTTTGATGTGGTTCATTATAATATACAAGTGAAGAATTAACGAGTTTTCAAAGCCTGATATCTTTAAAACAAATATTTAAACAATTAAAGGGTGAAGATTCCCTTGTGCAAAGTGAAAACAATTTCAGTGCTAAATCCAACCTTATTCTGCAATAATTAATGGGAAAATTGTTTAACTGAAATACTGTTTTTGTGTTTACAAAAGCGTGATATCTTACAAGGCATTCCATATGAAATAAATGTTACAATATTTAGATTTTATGTTTTTACTAACTTTTTATTTATCATTGGAATGCAATCAGTTTTTTTAAAGTGAATATAGCGGACAGATATATTAAGCGGTTTTGTTAAGTTTAACCATTATATGATGGCAAATGATTAGATTTGACGGGAAAGCATGTAGCAAAATATTTTTCATAAGTGAGGTATTATCACACAAACTTACATATTTATATTTTTTTAGGTCCAAGCATTTTGCTGATTTATTTGTTTGAAAAATCTGAAAGCAATTATTTTAAATAACTTGTGAAGTTATTTAAAAAAGTAAAAGTAGAACACACTAGGTGGCACAACACACTGCTTAACAGACCCAATATATTTTTCGATTGATGGAGTTTTTTGTATAAAATCATGTTTTAGTGCCTTGTGAATTTATGCACTTATTAAGATAATTAAAATAATAAATTCATAGAATTAAATTATTCATTAGGGACTAAGAAGGAGTTATAAATAGTAATCTTTTCAGAAAAAATAGCCTGTCATGTTATTATTTCTATCATTGCCAACATTGTGCAGTTTCAATATTGCCGCCATTCTACTAATACAAATTTTACATGCAGAGTCCGTAATTCACTGATCGTAGTTTCGAAAAAAATAGGCGCATTCACCAAAATATAACGATTTTATTACATTTTGGTACTTGTATGTAAAGAGGTAAAATAAAAGTGACTACTTTGTGATATTCAATCAATATTATTGTGAATGAAAATATATACCTTGTAATCATATTAAATTTATTACGTCAATGTATTTATTTTCAATCATAATTGTAAAGATGTAAAAATGTGTGTGTTTGTAGGTTGTAATTCTTGAAAGTGGTAAACCATATCAAAATTTTTCAAGCGATAGCTATATAACGGAGGCCCACACTTACACATAAAAAAATATATCAGTATGGTAGTTAAATGTAAAAATCTCACTTTGTCCGTGACTTCGTTCCAGCATTTCTTAGTCCTTGATATACACATAAAATTTAGTGTTCTGTGTAAGAAACCTGGACCAGGTTATTTATTAAGAGTCTCTTCGTTTATAGTAAATCAATAAATTGTAGTAAATAATCAAACGTTACATCCAATTAATATACATTACCAGCACAAAGTTTCCTTTTCGTTCGAATAAATATTCCAATTCTAATTCAAATTATTAATGGATCTTAGAGCATATACTTCATTTGACTTCAGGAATTCAAACAAAAATTATCGTTGTGTGTTATAAGGTATTGTCAAAATACAGCTATCAGACTAGAGATGCTTTGATATCTCAAATATATAGGTATACTTAAATAATATTCGTATAATTTAATCTGCTGTAATTAAAGTGGCCTCATTATATATTACCAGAATATAAAGGAGGTTGTACAGGTTTATATTTTACAATTCAACAAATTTTATATTTTAATTAGAAATGAAAATGTAAAATATGTAGTATGTTCCTTTGCTGTTATATTGAAATAAGGAACTAAATTACACATTATTATTATTACTTGAATCATAACTAAATATTGACAATTAATTTAATTTTCCTGAAATTTATGTCCTTTACTGAGGATGATACAGAGAAAGTCAAAAAAGACAGAGAGATGACGAGAGACGGGAAGTATATTACGTATGAACCTTTCGCTCAGACTCACATCTCTTTTTATTCACAATTGCTAATCAAAATTTTATGATAAAATATTTATTATTAGATGGGACAACGGAGTTTTTTATTATTTTTAGAGAGATCCATTCTAAAACTGGAGGTGAGTTTTTTTGAAAAGTCCACATTTTTTTAAACCAAGAGATGTACAAGCATGAGCATTTATATTTATAAGTTGACTCTTTTCTTTAAAGGAATAAATAATTGATTTCGAAAATGTATTTGTTTGATGGCGGAAATGGGAGCCACTACTGTTTGTATGAAAACTTAGTTTCTATAAATGTGAATGTTGTCCCAAAATGAATAAAAAAATCTATTTTTGAAAATTCAAGCACCTATTCGATGAAGGACAGATGAAAATATTTAAGAAACGCAACAATTTAAAGGTAATACGAGCTTCAGAATTACTGGAATAATACTTAATATTAATGATTATAGAGAAAATAAAAATATCAGATGTATGAAAAATAACAAACGAATAAAATCCGAAATAAAAAGTAACCAAAACAGAAAAAAATAATATTAAAAAAAAGTTAAAAATCTGCAAAAAATAAAAATAATAAAATATTAAAATTACCAAAAATGTTCAAAAACCAAAAATGTCATAAATGTCAAAATGATTAAAAACATTTTGAATTGTAAAAATCATAAAAATGACAAAATATAAAATCGTCGAAAATGATTACCATAACTAAAAAATAAAATGATATTTGTGGCATATTTTTCAATGTTTAAGTACTTCTTGGGAAATAACACCACAGTTATGAAAATTACTGTATATTCCAAACGTTTCGGGGTCTTGTTGAGTTCTGAACGTCAGAAATCAAATAATACATATTGTCAAATATTTTAATTTTACTTCTTAGAATTGTGCCTTTTTGATCGTAGTTTCTTAACCATTGACAATGGGGTCTGACCTAGACCCCGAAACCTTTGGAATATACAGCATATTCCATAACTGTGGTTTTAGTTCCCAATAAATACTTAAACATTAAAAAATAAAATTTCACAAACGTAAATAATGTTAAAATTATTAACTAAATAAGTAAATACTGTATTTTTCGAAATTCTAGTAGGCGTCTGACGTAAAACTTTAGAAAGATGAAGTTCAACCTGTTTCCACATAAAAATTTAAAAAATTTAAGGGATACGAAAACATCAAACATAAAATTGTTCAAGATAAAAACTTTTTAGAAGAAATTTTTCAAAACTCTCAAAATGTAAAAATCTTTGAATTGCCAAAAATATCAATGAGGACGCAAATTGTTAAATACAGTTGAAATGTCAAAATATCCACAACATAAAAATCTGAGACAAAATATTAATATAACTAAAACAAAAAAATATCGAAAACATAATTTCCATTGAAAATCTAAAAATATCTAAATCTACGGATTAAATAGTAATACGGTATAGATAAAAAAAAAACATATAATAAACAAATTCAATCTACAAGCTTTCTGGTTTGATTTCTTTTAACTTTTGACAGAAAGTTGCGTTCAAATACTGGTTCTTATATGTATATATTCATCAAATAAATGTTGTACATCAACGAGTATTGCCAACTTAAACATATTAGCAACATCTGTAGGCTTTTCTGTTTCTTTTCCATTTAACTACACCGAACTACAACAATCAATGGCCGGATGCAGGATCAAAAGGTTCACTAAATCTTGATATCAAAACTTTTGCAGACCAGTAAACGTCATTTAATTTATTTGGAAGTCCTTCCAACTATAAACATACATATTTGCTGGCAGTTCGTTTCGCAAATAAGTAATCCTCGAAATAATCGATATTATTGAAAAGTGTATTCTTATCTCAATTTTCCCACGTATTTTGCTGCTGAAAATTTATCAAAAAGAAATTTTTTCCGTGAAAGCTCGTTAAAAAAATTGTCTTTGTTAGCCGGATTATCCGCTTAGGCTTAACGTTCTTGGCACGGTTTCAACATCCTGACTTCCGAAGTAACGAACTAAGTAAGACGGAACTTCCCTCAGAAGAATGCATTTGACGTTTATTTAGGGAAGAGATCAATAACACAATGGAACAGCTTGAGATTCAATTTCAATTATCGCCGTTCTCTGTTTTGTATCCTTTGTTCTGCTACTGCTACCAGAAGTTCTGTTTATGGCTCAACACAAGGAATTATCCCGAATATAACTCGATTAGAAATATCACAGTGGCTGCGGATGGCCGTCGTAAATGGGTAAATAGTAGAAGGTACAGCTAATAGGGTAGTCGCCAAAATTAATGGAAATATAAGTGTCTCGTTTTATTTCCACATAAAACGTGACACTGACTTATAAAACACTAGGTATCTGCATTAAACAAGTTCAAAATCATTAGTTTTTCTTAGTGTATATTTATTGAAGGAGTTGAAAACACAGTTAATACACCAACTTATAGAACAAAATTTAACTCATTTTCGGACATAAAATTCAACAGCGATACGCTCATTCCATCACGTTAGTAACAGTTTACAGAGAATAACTGATAAGATTTCAACAGCAATTTTGTAGAAGTCAACTATTTCAATTATAAAAAGCCGCAAAAATACGAATTTCTTTTGTTCTTTGTTTATATAATGAAAAGTAATCGTAATCGTAGTGCCGTCCATAGAAAACTTGTCATTCATTCAACCTAATAGCATGATTTTTCATCCAATAAACTTGGAAAAACTGGTAAAAAGAGGATTTTTTCCAAAAACTGATAACTTTTTGGTAAGTAACACTAGAATATTTATTATCGTCAAAAGATAGTATATGATGTTAAGTTTATATATGAGATATTTCGCCTAGCCTAGTATTTTGAATTTTCATAAATTCCACTTCAATTTGTCTTTGTTTATATTTTCACTATAATACCTGGAAATTAGTTTTAAAAAAAAAAAGGAAAGCAGTCATTTGAGACTGAACGATGGAAGCGAAAGCTTCTTACGAATTATATTCCCGGTTTCTTGTTATCTCCTGTCTTTGTTCCTATTTCCTTGTGTTATCATTATTAATGGTTATACATTTCAAAAGAATTAAAATAATTGACACTATGTTTTTATGACAAGTATTAATCCAAATAAAATTTGTTAAATTATTAACTTGCAAGTTGAAGCTCATATCCGATGGATTGTAAATGCGGCAAAAATTTAACAAAAGGTGTATGAAATTAATAGTGTTCCTTCTGACTTCTGATGTATGTCAAGTCCGTAATGCGATATATCGCAAAGAGAGAATTGGAGTTTTTGTTAGAAAAACAAATTTTGTGCTGGTTTTCTATATTAATTGGATGTTATATTAGTATATTTGCTATATATTATTGATATTCTATAAAAGAAGAAACTCATAATGTACTTTATCTGGTTTCTGTTTCTTAAACAATAAACTGAACCGGATGGGTATTTCAAGTGTGTGGTGTCGGTGTCGAAACAAATGAAATCTCAAGTTATCCAATTCATTCCCTGGTTCACCTATTTTTATATGTGTATATGTGGGCCCCCGTTAAGAAGCTTTCGTTTCAATAATAGCAAATATTGCAGTAAATGTACGGATATGCGACAGCCAGCCGGCGGTGCACTGACAATAGCTGTCAAGGCAGACGGGCGGATCTAGAATTTTCTTGTGGTGCACGAGATGAAAATTACAGTAAATTCTATTATTATGTTCTCAGCAGTTATTGTTAGGTTTTTATTTACATAACTATTATCTGCGCAGATTCAACTATTTTTCCACTGGTTTATTAGGTTAATGCTTACTTGTATACTGTTTGCTGGTATTAATTAAATTAGTTTTTCCTATTCACTGGATTCGCCAGTTTGAAGATATCTGAGAATATTTAAGGATTTATCTTTTAAGGCCAAAATTCACAAACACTAATAAGACATTTTACGTCACGATAACAAAAATCCAAGGTATTCAAAATGAAGTGCATTTTTATTTCTTAAAAATATATATTTGCATATCCCTATCGGACAGTCCTGGTTAATACGATACGTTCTGCAAAATATTTCTACAAATTATTTAAATTGCCATTCTGCAAGATCTACTTAATGTACAATATCGATTTTCAACGCTATTAATCTTAAAATTATGAACTCTCATTAGGAGGAAGATTACCTAAGGTTCTAGCTTTTATTATTTTATTAGTTATGATTTTTTTAATAAGGATCACTTTATATCGGTTTTACCAGCTTTTCATTGAGAAAAATTATTTATTTATAATCACTTTGAAGTTTTTTTTATTCTCTGCAACTTTTTTATTGACAGCATTTTGAACATATCACTTTTTGACATACAAGCACGAAAGGAAAAATATATATATTTTTGGAGTTTTTAACACTCAAATAACTTTAACAGTAAACGCCTAGAACAGTTAGCTGTTAAAATTATGGCTTATACACTATTAATTACGTTATGGCGCAACATGTTTGCTCTTGAATTTTATGTCACAATATACACCAATCTCTATTGAGATGTGTACAAGGTTTTTGTGTTATATTACGTAACATAAGTGTTATAAAAAAATTAATCAAATATATTTCACACACAAACTCTTCCATTATCTGATGTTACCCTAATCAAATGAATTTGTTCAGCTTACGTAGGGTGTAAGCATAAACTAGGAAGGTCAGCCATCATCCACAATAATCGTACCCTTCCATTTGTTTTTAGGTAAGGTCATACAAACTGACCAGAGATTAATGTCTGTGTTGAACTGTTTGAAGATGGAATTGTTTGACCATTGTTTATAGAGGGTAATTTAAATTGAGAAATGTATTTCGAAATATTGAAATGAACTGCCAGACTACGTATAATAAATGAGTTATAAAATTCAACAAATAGATGAGGAGACCTTGTTTAAAACGGGGATCTAGTAAACTTTTAATAAGATGGAATGCAGTCACAGTACGGGTTTCAGGTATGTAATCGTTAGAGTATCAGTATGCACTATATAGATGAAAAACGTCTATTAAATAGTCTCTTAGGTTATCAGACCTAAGCTCTCTATTTTTTTTCATATGAGGTTTCAAAAAAAAAGTGTTAGTTATTCGGAGTGACCAATGGAAGCAATAGCTTCTGAACTGTATCCCTTCTCTCTCCCCGTCTGCTCTAGAGCAACATAGTTTTGAAGAAACCTTAAATAATTATTGTACTAATCTTTGAAACTCTACAGATCTATCATTGTCATCTATCAGATCTATAATATAGGGTTATTTTAAAAAATCCAACCATCTTATATATAATGTTCAAGATCATGGTCAAGATCACCGTTAAGTAGCAAGGATTTTCCAAAATTTACATCCCTGGCGGGTTATTCTGCCGTGCCAATACTTTTCAATCACCCGGTCACATCGTAAAAGGAAAACTGCACTTGGAAATCTTGTATGCACCCAAGACAACAAAAGTGGAAAAGATCTACATTACTACCAAAACTCTTTATTATGAGACATTTAAAAAATTAATTAACATACGAGGAGTGAAGGAATATAACGAATATAAGATAAATGCGAACTGAAAAATTCTAGATAACTTCACCAAAAATTGTAACAGGATAAATAATATATTTTACCCAAATAATCCCCAACATTAAATCACACAGGATAATTTTGAAAAATGAAGCCTTAGATCTCTAAGGCTTGATTAGTAGATACTAATATATTATCTAACTGTTACATGGTAACCTGCAAAGTAAGAATGAACATTAAGAAGAAAAAACTACCCTATATCCCATGAAAAAAAACACACATAAGGCAGTTCAACCAGCAAAGTGTACCAGACGCCAAAGCCAAAAAATAAATATAATAGCAGGGACAAAGCTACCTGATAACAAGAGAAGCAGCTATCAAAGTTATTGAAGAAAGCGAATCAAGTGAAGGGAACAATAAACATAGGGAAGAAATATAGTATCCTTGGAAAATAGACACCAGTAGTTACAAGTTAAAAAGCCCATTAACACAGAAATAAGAAAGATAAAAAAATAATTATGGACACCACGTGGTGGTTGGTTTGAGAAACATTGTTATCCGCAATATATTCTTTTGAATGCTGGGTGGTAGTTGAAATAAACTTATATAGAACTGTAAAAATGCAACTACAACTATAGAAACATATTGCACTGTTATTACTTAATTACATAAATATTATGTATTTTATTATAGATATAAGTATTAGTCAACTTTTTGCGGACCAATATATTTCTCAAACCAACCGCTTCTTGGCGCCACCCATCGCCTAACAGTTCAAACAAAATAAGTTCGTAGCACGGATTCATCTGAAACATAGGGCTACTGAAAATAAATAGAATATTTTTTTTGGGGGATATCAACCAAAATTTTATGTATTGTCATGGAAATTTATGATATCTCCCAAGGAAAGAACCTGTATGTAGAAATTAACTGAAACTCCCATCTTGACAAAAAATTGTAATTGACATTTTGCGACTTGCGGACCTTCTGGAGATAGCCAAATGTCGTGATAAGACCAAAACACAAAGGGCAATAGAGAGGGCAAGAGACTATTTCACTCGGCTGGGAGCTGCTTCCAATGAAATATGATCAGCATGTTGTTCATTGGCTGCCTCCACCGACCAAGTGAAATAGCCTGTTACTGTCTCTATTGCCCTCTCTTTCTAGTCTTGCCACAATTTTGTGCATTATACGCTATCTCTAGAAGGTACATGAAAACTTCTGACTTTCATAGGCTGTATAAACCGCCATGTTCCTACTTTACTTTTCAGTTCAGTCAGTTTATTTTGCCTTACAATAAGTATTAAAATTAGTTATATTGTTAATTTAAAGTTTTTGTCATCGCAACATAAAGCTTACATTAACTGGAAGACCAGTGAATTACGCATCCAAATATACATATAATAATATTAGTTGATAATTAATTAGGTCGTATTAATAACTAATGAAGATGGATGTTGATGACTTCCTGGCTGAGCAGTAGAAGTCATTAGTTACTGCGGATAATAGTTTGATAGCTTCCTCTCGATCAGCGAGAGAGGCTGTATACTTTGATTTGTCTTAGAGAAAATGAAAAGTAGCAAAATATTATCAGGATGAAGAAATTGTTGATAAATTAAATCTCCTGAGAGAGGTCTATAGGGAATTGAGAGATATTCTAAAAAGAGTTTTTTTTCGTTGTTTTCTGAAGGATACTTGTGGCATACTTTTCAATGTCTAAGTGTTTATTGAGAAATAACACCACACTTTAAAGGAAATTGCTGTATATTCCAAAGGTTTCGGGGCCTAGATCAGACCCCGTTGTCAATGGCTAAGAAACTATGGATTAAAAAGATACAATTCCAAGATGTAAATTTAAATATTTGACAATGTTTATTATTTGATTTTTGACTTAACTAAGAGAATTTTATTTGTAATATACAGGGTAGCACAGACATTTCTAAAGATCATATAATCATAAAGTTCCTTTCAAATTGGAAGAATTTGAAAGGGAGATCTTCAGAACTTTATATGGCGCTCCTAGGTGCGACTTTCTTATAAGATAGTGCATTCGCCAAAAATGCAACCAAAGAACTTTGTTGATTCAGTGATCCCATTAAAGTCATAAGGGAAAAAAATCAAATAATAAACATAAACAGCGAGACAGCTGACGTTCGCCATAGAGTTCGGGGTGGACTACTATCATCATGGCGGCAGTATGACGTCACTAACAAAAACATGGCGGCCAATGCCATCAACCAGCATTGGTGAGAATTATCTGAAAAAAAATTCAAGGTTCCTGGGGGAATCGAACGTGAGTTAATCCTTTCAACGTCGAATCCTTAATTGCGCAGAAAATGAAAATTGCCAGGGGTGAAGCTTATAAATCTGAGGCAATGGCAAAACTGGTGGCAGTACAAATGCATCAAATCGAAACGCTAGAGGTAATATCAGCTTTTAATAATCTTTCAAGTTAAGAGAAATTCAGATATCTGAGATATCTCTATCGAGTTTGAGTCTGATTAATTTATCACGTTAATTTTATTTGTTTAAAAAATAATTTAACTATTTTTGTGTAAGAAAGAATTGCCTATATGTTAAAATTAACATTGCCTTAGTTTAGATAACTTTTTGTTTTTGATTCAGATTTAAAAATGAAGATTTTCTGCTGAAAATGGTTTGAATATAACTTATCCCTTTATTACACCTATTGTAAAATTTTATATAAAAACGTTTAAACCAATCCCATTATTGCACCACATTTTTTTAAATCTTTAATAGCGATGTAAATTGGTTGTAGAATGTTGTTAAAATCATATATATAAGTTGTAATATTTGGGGCTTTCTTGGTGACCAATATAAATTTGAAACTTTTTTCCTTCTCCTGAAATGTTTACATATCGCATCAGGGTCTTCAATTCTATGAAAGACTGTTTTATATTTTTTAACGGACTTCCAAAAAGGAGGGGGTTATCAATTCGTCGCGTATTTTTTCGCTTTTTTTTGTATATATGTTACCTGATTTCTTCTCCTGTAGTGCACCGTTTTGAACCAATATGGTCTTGTTTAATAGAGTATATATCCGGATTGGAGAAACTTCAAATTTTGGAAAAGAATTCTATTGGTAAAGTTGTAAAATTTGTGAATGAACTGTGAATATCCCTAATATTTTAGTCGATTTTTCGATAACTCCTTATGGATTTGTATAGTTTTTTAACGTTTAATCTATTAAGGAAGATCCTTAGGTGATCTCATATACTTTTCTGCGACGTGCAACTTGCAGTTTTGCCGAAAATTCCAAAATTCTTATCGAAATGACATAACGGACATTTCCTCAAAAATATTTTAATTCCAACGTAATAGTGCGGTAATTTTAGGCACTGGAAGTTTTAATTGCAAATTTGAAAATTCCCTATGTACATCTCAAGCGTATAGGTAGTAAAGCATAGTATTTTCGGCTCTTAAATCAATGAGTACCAAGCTCGTTTTGTTTGTATACCAGGTAAATACCTATTTAAATACAAATTTTTCCATTTTACGAAGACGGTACTTGTCAAATTTTAAACTGGTACTTGGTGGCCTATAGACAGGGTGTTTAGTTATAGCAAACAAAATCACAAAGTAAAGTGGTTGAAGGAGTTGCATTTATATGAAGATTGAAATATAGGACGGACTAGAATGATAGTGGTCTGTAGGCAGCCGTATATACAGGATGGTTGGAATATAGGGTGGACTGGACGTTTGGTGGTATAAAAATGTTAAAAAAAATGTGAAATTAAAATTATATAGGGTTATTAAAAAACTGTTATATGATGTGGACATAAGCAAATCATATACAGGATGGTTGAAATATATGCTGGAGTTGATTTATATTTATACGGTGTGATTAAAAAATTATTTCTTTTATAGCCCATAAGAAGTTGCATAAAGTTTGGAGAGGAATTAATGTTACACAGGGCGATAACATAAAATGTTAAAAAGGAAATAATTTATGGGGTAGCCCACAAGGAGTTATATATTATGGTTGAAATATAGGACGGATTTGACTCCGTAAATATAGAATGGATTCTACTCCGTCCTATAGTTTACAGAAGGAAGCAAACAAATTTATGCTTGCCGTGGGCAGTCGTATGTACAGGCTGGTTGATACATAGGTTGGAGTAGAAATATCTAGTTATACAGGGTTGTCAAAAAAAGTTGAAAAAAGGTTACATGGCGTAGTCCATAAGGCATAAATATATTTTGGGCTTATTAAGTCAACGCGTACTAGTACATTTTGTTCGTAAAGATTTACCTGTCAATTTAAATGATAAAGTATTATTGTGTAATGTTGAGGCTTTCGATGTTACCTGGTTCTGTCTATTAAGGTTATACATACAAAATAAAAAATATAGAATGAAAACTACCTGAGTTCAAAAAAAAACTAAAAAATTGAACATAAAACATTTAAAAAAATATATAACCGACTTCTACCTATAACTAAAAAGCTAAAAATAATTATAACAAAATACAACTTTAGCAAATAAATAACACATTCAATGTTGTAAGGTACCTACCCAGGAAGTAAAAAATGTAAACAATAAAAGGTGCTCATTCTGTACAAATTAATTACCTACCAATCTAGTATATTTTTGAAGTCGGTGCCAAGCAACAATCAAGTTTGATGAATTAGTAGATAAGTACGCAATGAAGGATTTTAGATTTGCTTGGCATCGACTTCAAAAATATACTAGATTGGTAGGTAATTAATTTGTACAGAATGAGCACCTTTTAATGTTTACATTTTTTACTTCCTGGGTAGGTACCTTACAACATTGAATGTGTTATTTATTTGCTAAGGTTGTATTTTGTTATAATTATGTTTAGCTTTTTAGTTATAGGTAGAAGTCGGTTATATATATTTTTAAAATGTTTTATTTCTAAATATATTTCAATGACTTAGAATTATGATAGTATGCCCAAATCATTTGCATGGGCGAAAACACCGGCATCGTTCCAAAAATTTTATTTTCTCATAATCAAGTTCGTAAATCGGTTTGTTTCAATTTGCAAGATTTTTATTGAATTCGTAACTTCATAAAAAATCGAATTGGACTATAAACGTTGCCGAGGTTTTCGCCTTGTCTAACAGAAACAAATCCAACACTTTATTTTCTCCTCCTTGCTCGAAGTCCGTTTAAGATAATTAGAAACTTGAAACTAAATTGCCTTCGTATTTTAGCCGTTTAGTAAATTAAAAACAAAACCTAAAGTGGTAAGAAAATTAAAGCGTCCTTCTTTCCACGAATTAAAACAGATGTCAGTCTGTCGCATACGAACTATAATTAACCTTCTAAAACGAGCACCCACTCAAAAATCACTCTAATTTTGTAATCGCCAAAGTGAATACTTTACGAGTAAAAATTAAAACGGGCCCACGTGGTAGAACACGGAAATTAACGATACAGATTAATTGGTTCTTTACGAAGTTGTTCTGAGTGTTTAAGTGATCACGAAGAAATATTCATTTGTTTAATTGTAGCAGATTAGAAGGAAAACTTTCCAAACATTTTCTCCGAGATCGTCGGGGAAGCCTCTAAAAAGGTTATCTGATTTATTACTTCCCTTAGACATCTTTATTTAGCGTGGGGTTGCCGAGTTTTAAATAGAGCAATTGCTCATCTTAATGATCCGAAGAGGAGAAAATTAATTCTGACCATTCTTTCACAAAGTTTCGGTAAGAGGAAACGAGTGACAGCTCTTACTCATTATTTAGAAAAAGATATTTTTGTCTTGCCACATTAAGCGAATATATTTAAACATGCCGAGTTTATTTGGACTGGTCGATAGTTTGAAGCATATTCAGTGTTTAAATTGGTATCATAAAAATAGAGGCAAATGAAAACATCTTGAAGGATGTGATCTGGTAAATACAATACATTGCAGACATAGTTTTGCACTGGTTTTTGATTAGGAATATTTCAATTTACAACTAAAGTCAGGCTTTCTCGGTAATGTTAACAGCAGAAGCAAGCCTTAATTACATTCCCAGTCTTTTTATAGAAGGAAGTATGTTATCCTTGCAGTTTTTTCAAACATAACTTCCTGCCCCCTATAAAGAATTGCTAGCCCCACAGCAATGGAAACTAAACGCAACGTATAAAGTCTTGGTCTTTTTGAAACTCAAACTAAATTTATGAAAATATTATTATCTGAATCTGTGGTTTGCTGAAAATTAAGAACTATCCAATGTGTGAATTTGAACCAAAAAAGTCATAAAACGCATATAACATTAACTAGTAATCTGTATTATATTGAAATAATCAAGCAGTCGATAGTCTGTTGTGAACAGTGTTCCATTCCTACGGCCACTATGACTAACATTTCTGCGCTATGAGATGAGTTAATAAGATTGTACACAAGTTAGTTAGATTCAAATCAGGCGAGTTGGCTGGTCAATTCAATCTACTTATATATCCTGCTTCCAGTGAATTACAAACATCTTTTACGCATTGTGAGCGGGCATTGTCGTCAATAAACCTAAAATTTTCACCTAATTATAATAGGTGTAATAACCTGTTAAATGTAAATGTAGCTGATTATCTTCTTGTGGTATGTGAATTAACAAAGTATGGCGATTAAACATTATTTCCCACAATATATTACGTAACCTCTCATAGGAAGCAACTTGGCGGAGAAAACTAAGTCGCTGTTGAGGACCTGGTTCTCTCCAGGTTCGTTGACGATTATCAGCACTAACCAGATTTCATCAGTTAATAACACCAGTCACCACTGATGCCTATCTCTCCCGTCCACTGGAGATGGGCATCACAGAAACACGATTTCTAGCATATAAATTTGCATTGTGCAGTCATTTTCGAATTGTATAACACGGCGAAACGTTCCCTGAAATTGGTATCTAAAACCTGGAGCTTTGTACTGCAATCTCTGCAATAAATAGCTATATTCTTTTTCACTAGACACTCGAGGACATCCACTACGTTGTCCGTTTTCCACTGTATCGAACTATTGAAATCTGTGTACCTACTGTTCTCATAACAGATGATCTTGGAATATCCAAGATTTCCGATGTCTAATTGCAGGAATGCTCCTTAGTAAGGAGTCCTGAGCGAAATCTTGTAGTCTATTTTGTTTTCTAAATACATGTAATTTTTTATCACAATTCAAAAAATATGGAATCATTTTATATACATATCCACGACATTTGATGTCGATAATATGAGCCCTATTAAAGGTCAGATATTAATGTCAATTAGACATAACACTAATATTTAGAAACTGAACTTTGGAAAACTATAAAAAGGTGCCTCAACCGAAAATTCCTGCCCCCCCTTTTCAGTTCTTGTAGCACTTCAATGTCTGGTGAAATCCAAAAACAGAATCGAAAATGGAAAAGGAGCAAATAAATTTGACAAGTTGGAAAGTAAAAAGAAAAAGGTAGAACTAAAGAAAATCCTAAGCAACATTGAAATAGAGAATGAAAAGAACTCTAAAACTCCAAATGTAACAGATGGAAAACTCAGTAAAAGAATATGACTACATAAGTGACAGAACAGCTTCAGCCAGAATAATCCTAGATAAATATGAAGAAGCACTATAATGAGTAAAGATCTGCTAATTGTTGAAAGACCGGACCAAAAAACATGCCAATCCCAAACCACTTCACTTTTTCAGCCTATTCAAACTGGTATTTGAGAGTAACGTACCCCAAAAAGCCAACATTTAGTGTAAGAAAAATTTCTGTATTTTGTTTTCAAGATAAAACGCGCAATGTTGATAGCGGGGCTAAACGAATCAACAATGGATATCTATTTATAATTATAGGAAAATATATTTGTACTATGTTCAGGGAATCCTAAATATAAGAAACATCAAATTGCATTTTATTTATAGGATAGGACGATTTTTTTCAAAATTGATTCGGTTAGCAGTCATGATATTTCGTGTAGAAAAATGAGAATAACCCTTTATAAGAAGTAAATGTACCGAAATGAGACACTTGGAGTCCCCTGCAGTTATTTCGAAAAGTAGGCAAACTTTTCATAATAGCATAGAATGGGGATGCGATTACCACCGTTCCACCTTTTCAGTACACCGTGGCAAATAATTTCCGGTATTAATTTCAATTTTTTTATTCAGAAGTCTTAATGTAAAATGTTTACTTTATAATATAAAGCTAGTCATCGTACAATTTAATGGCAAGGATCTTTGCCCTTTTTTTGTGGTGTTCTTTCTGTGTTCTGACGTATGTCAGGTCTCTAATTTAATATTTCGCAAAGAGAGAATTTGAATGTTTATTAGAACGAAAAGCAAATTTTGAGTTGATACTATATATTAATTGGATTTGTATTTATTTCCTTTAATTTACTGATTTTCTAAAAAAGAAGAGATTCTTGATGTATTACGTGGTCCCCGTTTCTTTCAAAGAGAACTGAGTTGTATGAGTATGGGTATTTTAAAATCAAGGTAGTGTGTGGTGTCGGTCGGAACGTGTCGGAACAGATGTTGTTTCAATTTATGCATTTCATTCCCATACTGATCTATTTTCATATGTATAAGTGTGGGATTCCGTTAAAAACCTTTTGCTTCAATAAGGGCTAATATACTCTCTTCGAGGTGTGATTTTTGTGTACGCAAGACAATAAATATGATATATATTGTTTTGGGAAAAGTAGCACACAGATGTTCCGAATCTGGAGCGGTTCCGTGCAATTGCTGTTCTCCCGTTACTCCTAGATGCGGTCTTTACATCTCGCGTCTACCAAGGGCTAATATATTTATTCTCTATATAACCATCAATCTCTATATTTTTCCATTTAGCAATAATTTTTCTTATTGTATTGCTCTTATTTTCCCAAGAATATGTATATCAAATTTGCAAAACTGAAGCGTTGAATAAAGATTTTGACTATCTTTACACGAAGATACTACTCAACCCCTATTCCAATGTAAGATGTTGGTGTTGGTGCTGACCCCCACGGGAGGTAGGGGTTTGCAATGAATACACTTTCAGCCCTCATTTCAAAATCAACTGGTCATATATGAATTATCAGCAGGGTTTCGTTTTTATTGGCCCTCCCTGTGTATGCCTACACCTCCTTCCTTTGATTTTGAGGATCGCACCTGCAGATTTATAAACAGAGTTAGAATCCTTAGTTATTACCAATGTTTCAGTTTACGTTATTAAAACCGAGCCACTACCTTTTTATGGAAAGTCTGTTTTCTCCTTAATTTATCATTCATTACCCACATATTTTCTTGAGTAAAAAATATTGAGTAAATTTTTTAGAAACATTGACGAATTTTGCCTCATCAACTCCGATTCCTTGTCCATTTTTGGAGAGTAATTTATCACTAACCGAAGCGTGTGAATTAAACATCTTATATAACTATACCCGGATTCTCTCACGCCTTTAATCATATTGGGTGAGTTATCGTGAGCGATTGCCGGGATTTTCGGAATGCGTAGCATCAAAGTGAAACGTGATTCCAAAGAACCGTCTCGATCAGTTTTCTACAATATCGCCTAAATGCTTCATTTGTAAGACTGTTTGATTTATGATGATTTGTGGGCTCCACGAAGTATCTGGATATTGGAATGTGGGTTTTTTCCTTTTCAAAATTAGTCCGAAGTAAAAGAAACTTGAGAAGTTTCTGGAGTAAAAGAATTATACTTGAAAATGTTGTACTGAAAAATCTAAACTGTTTTTGTTTTAGCATATCTATATAACATATAAGGAGGTAAAATTTGTTTCTTTGTTTAGTTTGTTTTGTTTGTTTGTGTGTTTGTTTATTTGTAGTCTCTGTAAGTAGTGAACCCATTTTAAGAATTCCTTCGGCAATAGAAAGATACACTATCTGGCAGTAATATAGGCTATATTTTATTTTGATAAAATGTTTGATTATGCGATGGGGGTGGGAGTGAGGTTTAAATTTCTTTTACTTAAATTTAATGTCTTAGAAACAAAAAGTGGTACAGACGTGAAAATTGGTATATATACTCTATTCCCCACCTAAATAAAAACCAGTTTAATCATTTTGCAAGAATTCAATTATCTCATGGAGTCAGATGAGCAAATATTCTTTGAAAAAATATTATTTTTCGAGCACCTAAATAATAGAGCAATGGGATTTAACAAGTTGATTATTTTTTTAGTGAATTAATATGTAATTCGCCATTTTGAAAAAATTAAAATATCATATGGGGGAAATGGGGGTCACTGTTGTTTTACGGAGAATTCAATAACTTCGATACAGAAAACGAGTGTAAATCTTGATATATATTTTACTAATGATACATTTTTATAATGAATAGCAGCAGTTTTTATCATTTTACGAAAATTCAGTTTTCCGGTAAGGGGCAAGTGGGGTATTTTTTTAAGAAAAATTCACCAACAATAACAGGAATTAATGTGCAATACTGAGTAGAACTGAATTTAATCGCTTAGTGCAAATTCACATACCCGATAAGTGTTAAGTGGACCCTTTTCTAGAAATGAATGGAGTAGGTGGGGACTGAAATGTATTCACTATATGATTAATCGCAAATGACAACTCAATATATTAGGAAATGTTGGATGGATGAAGAAATGTTATCTGACAAAGTTTTAATAATAAGAATATTAAATACACCAAACATCAGAATGATATAAAATTTGTCAAAATTATTCAGACAAAAACTTAAAATAAGAAAAATTCCATAAATTTAAAATATACAAAACAACAGAAATGTTGAAACTTACAGGAATATCAGGGTAAAGAATTCAAAATGTCAAAAATATCAAAATTGTCACATGACAAAAATGCCAAAAATGTCAGCATTGTAAAAAAAATGTTAAAAAATTCGAAATTGTCAACATTGTCAAAACTATATAAGGTGTCAAAAGTAGAAAAAAACAGATATTAAAAATATCAGCTATATCAAAAAACCAAATGTCAAATGTCAAAAATTTCAAACAATTCAAAACCATAAAAAATGTCGGCACGTCAACAATGTCAAAACTTTCGAAAAGATTGTTGAGGAGGTCTTGAATTATTTTGTCTATTCATGGGTTTTCTCTCCTCCAATTTTTTTCCTGTAACAGATAAGTATTTAAAAAAAAATTGTATATGGAGAACAAAGTGTAGTAAGGCAATTTCGTAAAATTGCCCAGATTACTGGCTGTCTGTACAGAGATTCTTCCTCACAGTTTTTCTGAGAGAAAGAGATGTCTATAAAATGATCAACCAGTATTCCTGTATATAAGTAATGTATTGTATATTGTGTAATACTTATCTGTGTATGGAGACGTTTCAACTCCGAGTCTGGAGTCGTTGTCAATCGTTTAGTGTTGTTTTCGAGGTTTTTTTCTAAAAAATTTTCACACTGAAATTGTCAGTGTCAAATTTTTTGACAAACAATAAATTCAAAATCAAAGCGAAATTTTTTTAGAAAAAAACCTCGAAAACAACAATAAACGATTGACAACGACTCCAGACTCGGAGTTGAAACGTCTCCATACACAGATAAGTATTACAAAATATACAATACATTACTTATATACAGGAATACTGGTTGATCATTTTATTGACATCTCTTTCTATCAGAAAAACTGTGAGGAAGAATCTCTGTACAGACAGCCAGTAATCCGGGCAATTTTACGAAATTGCCTTACTACACTTTGTTCTACATATACAATTTTTTAAATACTTATCTGTTACAGGAAAAAATTTGGAGGAGAGAAAACCCATGAATAGACAAAATAATGTCAAAACTGTCAAAACTGTCAAAAATTTTAATAAAGCCAAACATATTAAAAATGTCAGTTATATCGAAAATGCCAAAATGTCAAAAATATAAAAAATGTCAAAAATGACAATGACAATACATATAATAAAAAATAAAATGAATTACGGGAAAACCGCAATATCAAATATTAAACATCTCAAACACCGCAAATACGTCTAGCTCTTCATCCCAAAATAATGTATTTTAGAACCAGTTGTTGCCATATAAATTTGACTTATTAATGATAATGTTAAAATTGTTACCCAAAAAATATAAAAATGCACCTTAGCCTATGCGAAGCTGGGACAGGTAGGCTAGTCATACATAAGCAGAAAAAACAATTCAGTACGACCTCTGTCAACCAATTTTCTTAATTTTTTTATTTACTAACTGATGCCGAGATTTAGTGTAATAATTAAAAATATTTGGTTGGAGCTTTCTTATCAAAAATGGCCGAACTAACACTACTTAACTTCCAAATTTGGGCAATTAAGACAATATTATCAATCTTATATAATACAGATAATCGCCATCCACGTTAAGTCCTTTGTTTTTCTTTCTTTCTTTGCTGAAATAGTGTCACCTTCTCAGCTGTATTGGATATTCTGATTTTGTCTAGCTTCGCCATATATACCGTTGACCATAACCTCGTTATTTTCAACAAGTGGAGATATAGAGACATTCACATCATGTTCAAAGCATTAGTGACTGTAAAATTTTCCGCTAGTTTGCAAGTTCATGGTGGTGTTCAAAGTTATGGTCAATGCATAATCGAATGTCAAATTTTATGCTACTTTGCATATCTAAAAATAAAAATTTTTCCTCTTCCACTCGAAAGAATTAATTTCACTACGACATTGTCTTCAAGGTCATCATGACGGTCACCATCTGATAGCCAATAGTAAATTGTTAAACGTTTGTATTTAACATTCCCCTCAAAATGCATTCTTCTATAGTTTCCATAGTTGTACTCACCCACTTCAGGTTTCTATATATGGCTTCTCGACTATACTGATCACTCAGAGGATTGTAGAATGTAACCTTGATGAATATCAAATTTCTAATACTATTTAAATCGCCTGTTAACTTCTATTAGGGTATTTATATATGGGTATTCAAACCACTTCTGGATGAGTAAATTAAAACCATTTCATGTGAATCAATATGAAAACAAGTATAAACACCACACATAGAAAAGAATCCACGGTCAGAGTTGCTCCATCACCCTTTGGTGTTCGTTAAACCGTGAAGAATCTCCAGAGAATGAAGAATTTTTAAATCAAATATTTTGTTCAGGTGAATTCCATTTTCAAATTATCATTATTCTTTGCTACATATTACGAGTACATGAGCAAATGGACATTTATAAAGAAATGTCAATTAAACACCGCAGTGAAATTTATGATTTGTAGTATTTTGTCCAGTTTCTGCAATACTGCGTATTTTTAAAACATAGAAGCTCGTGAACATTAATAAAATATAATAACAAAATGTTTGCTATTTTCTCAGTTTCACTTATAAGTAACTATGTAACCAATCAATTTTAACTTAATTGTAATTCTCGTATCGAAATGACAAAACGTTGTGAGGTTTGAATAATAATATAATAATTTGGGATCATGTAATCGATTTGATATGTGGCTAACAAAATATTAATTTTTAGTACTTCTGGCGCATCCGCCACAATTTTAGTTTTTAAATATATGTGAACAAAAATTGTTATTGATGACACAATTTATAGCAGGTGTCACATTTCAGATTCATGATGCGAAATGCTTATTAGCATTTGCATTAACATAGTGGTTGCAATATAGCATGTACTGAAATTATAATATTGTATTTGTATGTTCCGAACATATAACTATTTTATGCCTTTGTCAGTCATATCTTCCTAGCATTATATTTTTATAGCTAGACGTTTCAAGTTTTTAAGGTAAAAAAATTGGCATGATAGGCAATTTTGGGATGAGTAAGATCTCATGACTTCGGATGTTAATTTGATGCATATAATATGAATTGGTGGTGTAAAATTATAACTATACAGGGTCCATAAGAGTTACTTTGCAGGATGGTTAAAATATAGCGTCAAATGGAATTATAGTATGGCTAGAAAAAAGCGGGAAAAAATAATTGTGTAAGGTACCTCATAAGCAGTTGGAAATTAATGATAGCTGCCATACAAGCGGAGTAAAAGTATTGTTATGCAGGTCGCTAAAAAATGTTAATACAATGTTTTACCTATAAAGTAGCTTATTAGAATTTGCATTTATAGGGTGGTTGCAATATAGGATGAATTGGAATACATGGTGGTTCAAGAAAAATACAATATGTGGCCATAAACAAATGCATATACAGGGTAGTTAAAACATATGGTGGTGTGAAATTATTGTTATACAGTGTGATTTAAAATATGTTATATTAGGTAGCCTGTAAAAAGTTGCATATACAGGGGGCAGCGGAATTGTAGTTATACAAAGTGTTTACAAAAATGTTACAATATAAATGAAAGAATTTGGAAACAAATGGCCAAAAGCGGTCGCATATACAGGGTTGCTGGAATATGGAATCGAGTGGAAGTGTAGCGTGATTAAAAAAATGTTACAAAAAAAATGTTTTGATGGGTTTTTCATAAGAAGTTGCACATATAGGGTGGTTGAAATATAGGGTGGAGTTGAATTGTAGTAACACCATGTAAATAAGAAATGTAAGAAAAAGGTATTACGTTAGGGAGTTTAAATGAGTTTACATAACAAATGTCTGATTATTTGGATATATGTACGTTTATGACAAAACCTTGAATTTACGAGTGAAGCTCGGCCACCAAGGTACTGAACATAAAATACCAAATATATTTATCTCATGTAGCACATTTTTTCAAATGTCAGTAAATTATTGGTACAATATTTAAAAATAAAGGAAGTTAATTTAAAAATCTTTTAATTATTCAGTAAATCAAATTCTGACAGAACATTAGTTACTATATGCACAATTCAAAAGTTATTTTATTCCAGACAACCTCCTTACTATGAGCAACAAATTTAACTAGCAGATGCTATAAATTTAAAGTATTTCTTTATGCGGAACAATAGAATTTTCATCCCGAGTACCAATTAAAACTAATCTGATTAACACTTTTAGTCTCTCGACTTTTCTAATTTATTCTACGCGAAAGAGTCTAGGGGCGGGCAGTGGGTGGTCTTAATTAAAACGACACTGTTTAAAATTATTGCACGAAGGGAAACTTTACGTACCTTCTGAAATGAAGATGTTTTATCCCTCTATAAGAATTTGTGTTCGCTAATAAGCAGATCTTTACAGATATCGAACATAATTGTTTCGATCCCAATTGTTGGGGCAGAAATTCTTGTCGCTGTCTAATTTAGTTGTTAAATTAACAGAACAAATCGTTCAGATTTTGAATAATAACTCGCATTCTCAGGTTTCTCTTTTGAAGACAAAATGCCTTTAATACAAGTTAAATATTGTTAAAACCTATATGGTAATAAATCAAGACCATTTGTGTCACTTCTGGGCCTCTGACATGGAACATAAATTTACTGGAAAACTGCAGAACATCAAAACATATATGAGGAAATTTTCTGAGACAGGACGGTTCCGTTTAGTTTGGCACTGCAAATCAAAAGGTTAAACTGTAATTACAATTTGTGAATTTTGTTGATTGTGACCATTGTTAAAAATAGTGTACCTTAGTTAAATGAATGGTTTGATTATAACCCAGCAACCCCTAATAATTTGGTGTCGGAAGTTTGGAATAATAAACTGTCATTCCATTACTGGTGAGGACCAGAGCTGAAGAAAAACTGGACAGGCACAGGAAAGAAATTATTTTGCCAGAACATTAGGGTTTTCTCTCCTATTTATTTTCCTACAGCAGATAAATGTTTGAAATTTGTAGAAAACACAGAAATTGTAACCCGTTTATTTAATATGGACACCCGAAGGAAAAACCTCTCGTTAGGAAAACAAAAACCAGTATCCTCAGTATCAAGTGATGACCATCCAGCCAAAAATTTACAACACCCAAAAACTGTGTTA
Organism: Octodonta nipae; assembly: GCA_034190945.1. Taxonomy (NCBI): domain Eukaryota; kingdom Metazoa; phylum Arthropoda; class Insecta; order Coleoptera; family Chrysomelidae; genus Octodonta; species Octodonta nipae. Next base: position 24,099,587 of record CM067222.1, read on the forward strand.
AAACCAAAATGTAAGAATAAACTTCCAGCTAAACACCATTGCAATTGCTAACGATTCCAGATTAGGAGTTGAAATGTCTCCAAACAAAGATCAGGATAGGGCAATATACATAACATTTATTTACATACAAAAATACTGGTTGCTCATATAGTAAAATTTCAAATCCCGTCAACTTTTCCAAATTGCTTTGTAACCCTAATTACAAATTTGAAATCCTTGTCTGTAGCAGGAAAGAATCAAGGGAAGAAAACCGCAATCAAAATAATCAAAAACCTCCTCAACAATCATTCAAAAATGATTGAAAAAAGATTTTGAATAATTTTTGTGTCTAATTAAAAAAAGTAATAAAAATTCAACACGAGCAATTGTTAGATGACATAAAACAAAAAGAACAAGAACAGTTAATTAAAGACAGAATAAATATTTTCTGCATATTCATCAAGAACAAATAATACATTTAGTGGAAAAGAAAAGGCACCAAGAACAATAGCTATTAAATAAAAAACAAGAATGGAAACTATCAGGAGAAAAATGGAAAATGTGTGGAACTTTTGGTGCGTCACAAATGTAAACAAACAGAGGTTTGGGGAGCAAAACTGTGAAAAAAGGCAAAAAATACGAACATTGCATGAAATTTTAACAAAAACAATTCCAATAAATGTTGCTGCTATTCAAAAGTTACTTGATAACAAGATAAAAGAAATAAACTCTGAATTTGACGAACTAAATAGTGAAAGATTCTGTTCATAATTGTGAATTGTAAGTTAATTGCAATGAAGACGATGTAGCGTAGCTGAAAACAAACCATAAGCGGTAGAATCGTGTTTTTCTTTGTATAATATTGTTGAATTTCAAATTTTATTTTCTGTGGTGAGATCCCAAACACGTTCATACATTTTATATTTTTTAACCTTTCGTTTCTTTGTGTTAGTTTTGTATACCAAGATGACCTAAAATGAGTGCAAATGTCAACCAAATTCTAGCGAAAACATTTAAAATTCGAAGTAAATTGTTCAATACCGATTTTCCAAGCCAATTTACAAACTGGGTGACGATTCCAGAAGCAAGAGCACTTAGGTTCGAAGAATGTATTTCAGCCAACGAAGGTGAACTGTAAATGTAGTGAAACCTGGGTCCAATTCTAAGGTTTCACGTGTCCCCAAAACCTTGCATTATGTGTTGATTCCATTTCGTTGAGGGAGCTCTCGATATTTCTGGGTCTCGTCAGTTTGGCGAAGAAGCCAAAGCGCTAATTTGATATTATATTATCTGTTGGTTCAAGAAGTAGTTCTCAACGAAAAGAGCAAATTTTTCAAAGCACGAAGACGAATCTGATCTGTGCCGACATCTGCCAAGTTCTGCAAATGTGGAGGAAAGCATCGAATTTTCTTTGATAATTTTGTAATTTCATCGAAAAGTATAAAACAATGTAATATTTGGTTTTAAACAATTGTACTAGAATGTTAGGTGCAAAGCCTTAACGCGAATCCTACAGTCACAACTATTTAAGGAGGTAGAAATGTTTTAAGCCTTAAATCGACATACGCTTTTTTATATTATATATTTTGTTCAAATTTCATTTCTAGTTTAATGGTAAACAATGCGCAGTTCTCATGTTCGAATCAAGGAAACCATTTTACATCACGCAAGAAATGAAAGAAAATAATCTTTGAACGAAATCTAGTCTATAGAATTCGTGCGAAATGTACTCTTTTAAAATTATTGCGGTGGTAAATTTTCCAGAAAACTACCAAGGATCAGAAATATCTCTAAGTGAAATAAATGCTCTCTAACGACATGATATTTCAGGGTAATTCAGATTTATGTTGCGAGAGGATTTCTTTCATAACCTTTGTATTCTAAACAAAGAGAAGCACATTTTTACAACATGTAATAAGAAGGTTCTGTTAAATAGCTAGATAATATAAATGGTGATACACTATTCGTTGGAGCTTTGCTTTAATACGAAACATTAAACTTTTTAAATGGCTAGTAAGGCAATAATTTATTGAAAGTTTTTGGATATACAAAACTTTAACCACCAATAAGCATTTCATTTGTAGTGTAATAAGAAATAAAATTTGAGCATAAAACTTATAGTATTGTAATTATAGAAATAAAGACTAGCTTGTTTACATCCGAAAGTATGTGCATATGTGTAAGAAAAATAAGTTTTATATTAACATGGAATGTGTCAATTACATTTTATGTAAAATCTTAGTTAATCCCATTGGCCCACTAAGAATAATAGCCCCGGTTTCCTGGGGTTTTCAGACTTCCATTTACTAAAACACTTCCAGTTGCCGTTTAGGGCCAAAATCAACAAAAACTAGATATACATCTGGTTCCCCGACCCCAAAATGAACCTACATACATAGATCAGTCATATCCGACGCTCCACACGTCTGCCAATTCCCTTTTCCGATTTCCCTTACTCTCCATTATGGTTTCCACCACGCTTGCCCTACCTGCTCTCTTGTCTTGCAACTTCTTCATTCTCGCACAACCCTAGTTCCAGCTCTCGCACTAAAAATAATTCCGCCATATCATCCACCCCACAGTATTCTCGAAATCTTCACAAATGTGATCTGAAGCATCCGTGCTCACTTAATAATTTAATAACCCTAGAATTTGGGTTTCTGTACCCGCACCTTTCTGAGTCCTCTCTCACACACACTCTGCCTCCCACTTCGCCTGCCACTCATCTACCATTGTCCTTTTCCCTCAGGCTTCTTATTTCCCTCTTTTCCGATACTTCCTATGTTTTACTTCAGTAAACAGAAAAAATACATCCGTGGAGACCATCCTATTCGCACAGTCCACACGAAAGACAGTCTCCTACATTTTGCCCTACTCATCTGCTCCTAATACATTATTTTTTTATTATTATTACGGGTTTCGATGAAGGCGCCGCTTGTGATAAAATCGGTCTCACTACCTTTGCAAACACTTTCCTATGCTTTGTATTCAGCCCTCTGAAGTTCGGCATAAGTCTGCCCACCACAGTCCCCAAACTTTGCTTTTTCTAGGTTACCTTTCTGATATACTATCTAATATAACACTTAACTACCTCATGTAATTCACGCCATCGTCTACCTATTAAAACTTGTTGCCCTCTCTTCAAGATGACAGGCATTCTTTTTTAAGTCCCCACGAGCAACCCATTTGGTTGAGACTAATCTCTTGTAATCTGTACGACCTCATTCTCTCTTCCGTTAGTGACTTTCCATGCAGTTTCTACATAGTGTGGAATATCCTAACGAACCTATACGCCCTTTTGGTGTTAGCACTGTGTACCCCTTTCTCCATTTCCTGGGAGAACTCCTCTCCCTCTTTTAAGAACCCTCAAAATCTCGTTTGCTCCCTTTCCTAACACATGCTTGATCGTGTCCCCAGATAGAGTCTATAGAAGACCTACTGAAGATGTACTCCAGGAAGGCATTAAATTTTATTTTCACCTATGTCCATTTATCTCTAGACTAGTATAATAAGTTGTGTTCTCTTATGTAAATATTTGATATTCCGAACTAAAAATGGCAGGGAATGTGGGAATGGAGCAACTTGTTCCAATCGTGAATAAGTTGCAAGATGCGTTCACACAACTGGGGGTTCATATGACTCTGGATTTGCCACAAATCGCCGTTGTGGCCGGACAATAGGCTGGAAAAAGTTCAGTATTAGAAAATTTCGTTGATAGGGATTTCCTTCCCAGAAGGTCTTGGAACTGTGACTCGTAGTCCACTCATTCTACAACTTATCAATTTAAAAACAGAATTTGCCGAATTTCTTCATCGTAAAGGTAAAAAGTTCGTGATTTCAAGGAAGTACGCAGAGAAATCGAAGCTGAAATTACAGAGTCACCGGCAGCAATAACGGTGTATGTAACATACCCATTAACTTGAGAGTATACTCCCCAAATATTTTCAATCTGACGCTAATCGACTTACCTGGCTTGATGAAAGTAGCAATATAAAATCAACCGCTTGACATAGAACAGCAAATTAGAGCTATGATAATGCAATTCATTAAACGGGAATCTTGCCTCATTCTATCAGTCTCACTAGCCACTACCGATTTGGCCAACTCTGAGGCACTTAAAATGGCCAAAGAAGTAAATCCGCGGGGCATGCAAAACATAGGAGTTATAACGAGGTTAGATTTGATGGACGAAGGTACAGACGCTAGGGATACTTTAGAAAATAAATTGCTGCCACTTAGGAGAGGTTACATCAGTGTTGTCAATAGGTCTCAGAACGACATCGAGGGTAGGAAAGACATAAATGCCGCTATCGAAAAAAATATCTTTTATGGGCATCCTTCATATCGTTAGTCTGAAGTTGGTAGACAATGTAACTCGTTCCTCGAAGTTTCCTTGGACCATCGTCTTGAAGTGGTTCATCTCACAAAGTTTCAATAGCTGTGTATCTGTTATCGCCATCAGGTGAATGATAGGAAATTCAGAGTATCGGTCGTATTTATATTATACCCTTAACCGGTTATGCGTCGCCGGTCATGGTCATTGGGTCTTATCTGGTCCAATCAGCGTCGCCTTACCTAGAGGTTGGTTGCCGGTGATGCGTAGCGGCAGAGGCCCAAGAAGAGCTCTCCAAATATTTTTAATTTGGACGCTGGGCTCGCTAATTATATTTTCGTTCGAGATTATATATGCCGTCTCTATGAATTTTCTTTTTTACCAGTGCTCCTCCTTGTGAATTGCTCTAGCAATTCACAAGGAGGAGCACTCATGTTATGGTGTTCGGTCCATGCGTGATTAGCTAGCCCAGACTTCGTTACCTCGGCCCTTTGAGTAGCTGTGCGGTGTTCCTTAATCCTGGTGTCCAGCGGTCGCTTTGTCTCTCCAATGTAAAGATTGCCACATTCACACGGTATGCTGTATATACAGTTATTTGGTATTGCTGGTGCATCGGGCCTCGTTCTTGTTATCATGCTCCTCAAGGTGTCGTTGCTTTTGAAGATCATTCTGATTCCATAGCTGTGTGCAATTCTTCTCCGACAAGCCTTTAGTATACGGTAATAGTAGACTTGCAACCGTGGTGTCCTCTTTCTGCCTAGGTGGTTTGTCCAGCTCTTCAAACGCCTTGGTAATGATCGTTTCCGGATATCCATTCGCCAAAAGGTCTTCTCTAAATTTCACAGGTTCTTCTTTGAGGGCTTCTGGTGTGCTGCAGATATTTTTGGCTCTATGGATTGGTGTTTTAATTATGCCAGTTTTCGTTGCTGATGGATGGTTGGAATTGTAGTGAACGTATAATCCTGTATGCGTAGCCTTCCTTTAGACTGTTGTTTGGATTCCGGTCCTAGTCCTTTGACACTTTACATCAAGGAATGGTAGGCACCCACTCTCTTCCATCTCTAATGGATGGTTGGGATTGGTTCAGGTGCTCCAGGAATGCCTGTAGTTCTGTCTCTCCATGTTGTCAAATAATAAATGTGTCATCGACATACCTCAACCATAGCTTAGGATGCTCCTCGAAACTTCTCAGTGCATGTTCTTCGAAACATTCCATGTAGATGTTGGCGATGGTTGGTGATAACGGGGAACCCATAGGCAATCTATCTTCTTGCATGAAGAACCGGTCCTTCTCCTGAAAGTAGCAGTTCTTGAGGCAACATTCAAGCAAGTCCATGATTGAGTCTATTGGCAGCTCCGTCTTCTCCATCAGGGTTTCGTCTTCAGTAAGTTTCTTTTTCACTATGTGGAGAGATTCGTCTAGTGGTACGTAACTTACTAAGCCATTTTCTGAATGATACTTGTGGCATATTTTTCAATGTCTAAGTTCTTCTTGGGAAATAACACCACAGTTTAAAGAAAATTGCTGTATATTCCAAACGTTTCGGGGTCTAGATCAGACCCCGTTGTCAATGGTTAACAAACTACGTATTAAAAAGGCACAATTCTAAGATGTAAATTAAAATTGTCAAATATTTTAAGTTGGTAGACAATGTAACTCGTTCCTCGAAGTTTCCTTGGACTTCCATCGTCTTGAAGTGGTTGATCTCAGAACGTTTCAATAGCTGTGTATCTGCTATCGTCATCTGGTGAATACACAGCTATTGAAACGTTTTGAGATCAACCACTTCAAAACGATGGAAGTCCAAGGAAACTTCGAGGATCCTTAATATCGTTGCAACAGTAAAATGGTCTATTACTTTTTGCATATAAATCTCCCTTAAATTATGGTTTGCAGCACGATCGAAGAGCTCCTCTTTGAATATTCACCCTGCACATCAAATACGGGAATGCTTATTAGTCACCCATGAACCGATATGGATACGTATGCTTGCTACAACTGCTGTGATAAAAACGTAGCCAAAGACAATGATGAAAGTTGTTCACCTAGATTGTCTGGCAACGAATCTGGGTGATAATATATCCAATCTATGGGAACAGAACTAAAGCACTGAGGATGAAGATCTGCCACAAAATCTGAATAAATGCTTATGAAAAAAATCAACATTCGAAATATATCGACAAGTTCCTCTATATTACATAACACAATAAAGACTTTATTCACAACTTTGAAATCATTATCTCTACACAAATAATTTTCTTGAAACTAAACAGTCAGTAACACATTCGAAGTTCAAATGGTGAAAATGAAGATAGAGTTTGTTGTGTTATTTTTGTGAACTAGGAATTTGTAAACATCACTATATTATAAAAAAGTCCTCCGTCGCGTCTGTATATTAGGGATAAACTCATAAACTACTGTACAGATTTCAACAATAAATACAGTGAGTCATGAGAAACCGTAAATGATTTGACAAGGTTTTGTGTAAATTCGCTAAAATATAAAAAGACACCTGGAAGGTTACAACGAAAACGCTCCCTAATCCCTTTGAGATATATCAAAACAATGCATGGTGGGATCTTCCTCTATTATATATCTACAAAAAGTCCGAATGGCATTTAACTATCGTTTAACAACAGCTTACTTTACCCAATCTATCTTCTAAAAAAAATGTCACGTACAATAGGGTAATCGGAAAAATATTTAGATGGTACATTATTAATAATTATCAACTTAAATAACTTAGTTACCTTAAACATTTCATGCACCTTAATATAGTTTTGTACACCATCTTTACATGGTCTAAAACAAATTCGCATCCCTCTGTAAGGTTAGTTCTTTTAATCTACGCAACGGATTTTAATGAGATACAGTGATTTAAGAGAAAGTTGTATACATTTAATTTAACTAGCTGTCGCCCAGTGGTCGAAATTCGACCAATTGTGTCAATATCTCTGGCAGGTTAAGTAACATGAAAATTTTATCGTGACATTCTATCCTAGGACTTTAGGGAGAACAGCAATTACACAGAACGGATCCAGATTCGGAACCTCTGTGTGATAGTTTCCTCGAAAATCCTAGATGTCGGTCTTACATCTCGCTTCTACAAATAAGTAACGAAATTCAATTTTTTTTCAGATATAATTCATAGAACTTTATTTGTGTTCAAATTAGTAATTCCTAACACCCCTGTATAGCTACAATTGCACTCAATTCTCTAACATTTATTAAAATCCTCATTATAATAATTCCATCTCATTATATATTTCCACCACCCTGTATATGCAACTGCTTATGGACCACGCATAATATTTTTTAACATTTTTCAACCACCGGGTAAACCATTCTGTATATGCCACTGCCACCATATTTACTCTTTTTGTTTATGAAATTTTTAATTATCTTCTGTAACTATGATTCTACTCTGAACTATATTTCAATCATATATATATATATATGGAACTCTTCGTGGTCTACTCTATAAATCATTTCCTATTCTAACATTTTTTATCACCATCCTGTATATCTATAATTCCTCTTACCCTATATTTCATCTTAACTATATATACAACTGCTTATGGGTTACGAAATGTTGCATTTCCATTTCCGCCACCCTGTATATGCATCTATGTATATGTATATATTGTACCACCCTGTATAATTGTAATTTTATGCACCTTCTATTCCAAGAACCCTGTAAATTCAACCGCTAATGGGCTTCCCTATATAATTATTTTATTAGTTATAATTGCACTCTACTCTATATTTTAAACACCCTAAATATGCAACTGCTTATGTGCCACCCATTAAAAAAATTATTTCTAACATATCTGGAATCGCCCTGTATAATTATGATATTCAACGATTACTTTACCCACTAAACAATAACAACGCTTGCATGCCACCTCCAGAAGTACATGCTCTAAGTACATAATAGCATTGGTCTGTCTATATATAAATACTCAATGGTTTGAGTCTGGCGGCAGGGGCACGCGGCACATTCATTTGTTTGGCATTGACATTATTGACGTAAATAATGAATTTTTATTATATTTTATTTAATGAATGAACCATTATTATAAATTAATATTAGCATTCTGCACTGAAGGTCGTCAGTAGCTACTAAACAAAATAAAAATGAAGAAAATCGGTTGAGAAACAGAGGAGAAAATGGTACCTAATCGTTTTGTCTTAGCCTATTTATATATAGATATTGTTTTGTGTTAATATGTTTAAATATGATGACGTTACATGAGAGAGGACACCCGCTCAGTTGCCTAGAGCGTATTGCTCATAATGCGAAAGTTTCATGTTCGATCCTCATGATCACTGAAATTTTAGTGGGTATTTAAGAGGGTGCCTGACAGGTTTAAATTCATACTTGTACCCGGTAGGTGGCGTTGGGATGGGGTTGTTTTTTCAACTCCTCTTTGGCGGTTGGTCAGATTGTGAAACGTTTTTTGTATGTTTGAGTGGGTTTGATTTACAATTTAACCTGGTAGGTGGGGCTGCGATTGGTTTGTGGAAAACAAATTTGAACGATTTGCCCGGGTTTGACGAAACTTTTTGTGTGTATTTGAGTGGCTTAGATTTTCAATTTGACGCGGTACAGGACGCTGCAATAGGGGCCATTCATAAAATACATGACGCTAAATTTTGCATTTTCAGAACCCTCCCTTCACCCCCTATAAATATTACGTCACACAAGGTAGAATCCCCCCTACCGTATATGATACATTGCAACTAATACTAATATTATACAGATATTAATTATAATGAATAACAATCTATAATAACGATCTTCTTTCTTTCCGACACTAGTATTTATTTCATCTGCTTTTAACTCACAATATGTTTAGCAGATCTTCAATTGGACAAGGACCACTTTATCTTTCATTGCGTTTTGGGTATTCAATTTTTAATTGTTTTTTTTTGATAACATTTTTGTAAGTGTTAAATAACTTTAGTTATAACTCATTTCTATGCTAACGTAAAATGATTAGTATATGTAATGACGACCACAAAATTAAGAAATTTCAAGAGTCAGTATTTGTTGACTACTAAATGACGAATGAGATAAATATATCTATATATAAATGGGCAAAGACAAAACGGTTAGGTACCACTTTCTCCTCTGTCCCTTAACCAATTTATTTGATTTTTATTTTGTTTAGTGGCTATGGACGACCTTCAGTGCAGAATGCTAAAATATATTTATACTATTGATTCATTCATTAAATAAAATAAAATAAAAAAATCATAATTTACGTCCACAGTGCCGCCAGATTGCGTGGAGAGAAAATCGTAAGACGGATTCACTCGAATGAGAAAAACAAACTAAATTAAACGAAAAACTAACAATTTTTTTTGGTTCTGAAAGTTATTCTACATTATCATGCTATTGAGAACTCACCCACAAAAATTTATTGGGTACTCCCAATTTTTTCTAATTATAGTTTGTCAACTAAAATCAGAAATTTGTATTGCATGGCAACTCAACAATATTTTTCCGATAATATTTTATTATTTTAACATTATGCTATTAGTTTATATTGCTTCTATTTTAAAGGCTTATAATTTCATACAATTTAACTAAGTTAATGATATAAATACAAATAGTGAAATTGGAGATGAATAGTTAGATCTGACATCATGACAATGGTTCTAATTTCTCGACCAGTGCACTGCCAACCTTATTGTAGCAGATTGAATTTCAATTTGACATTTCTTAACAATGTTAACCGCTAGGTTAAGGTACCTTCTCAATGTAATGAAAAAATTATCAACGTATAATTTTCAAAATTTCAATTTCAAGGAACTTACAAAAATTGTCAACCAATAGAGATATTATTTAACATAAATTAACAGGTGCATTGTATTTCTTAGATGTTTTGATATAATCCCCGGATGAAAACTTTTACGTAATTAAACTAACTATTGAGAGATTGAAAGCTAATTGATACATTTGATTTCAGATCCTCTCAAGTTGAATATGTTTTTTATTTTATGCCATGTGCAAATGAAAATGAAATAAGTATTAGTAATATATTGCTGTTTTATTCGATATAAGGTAATCTTTTAAATTAATTTTAACATGTCGCCTAAAATATTGGCAGTCAGTCAAAAAATGTTAAATGTTCTTTTAACGAGATGTGATATGCTGCAAATATATTTTTACTTATTTATCTAACAATATAATACATATAATGTTTTATTTATTTACATATATCTTATTATATGTTATTCTCGCAAACTGCAATATGACTGTCAAAATTTCATTTCGGGGTTTTTGCGTCTACAAATCGATTGCTCGGGAATAATCGTATTACCGAGAAACAAGGAGATTGTGACAATAATTATGACAGCTGAGTTTTGAAATTACAAGAGATTCAATACAGGATGATTTGGTAACATACTTGAGGTTGAAACTGCTCTTGAAAAAAATTTCCAATACAAATTGATGTGTAGAATCTTATAAGAATTTTATCGCTATTTAATATTTTTTAAATTAAAAATTCGTGCTTATGCGATTTTTGGATGGGTAGAAAGTTATGTGTTCTCATGTTCTAAATTGACTTAGATATTAAGGCGTTGTATATTATAATTATACAGGGCGATTCCAGATATGTTAGAAATCATTTTTTTCGTGGGTGGCACACAAGCAGTTGCATATATGGGGTGTTTAAAATATAGAGTAGAGTGCAATTATTACTAATAAAATAATTATATAGGGAAGCCCATTAGCGGTTGAATTTACAGGGTTGTTGTAATAGAGGGCGCAATAGACTTACAGTTATACAGGGCGGTGCAAAAAATATTATACAGATATGCATATACAGGGTGGCGAAAATGGAAATGCAACATTTCGTAACCCATAAGCAGTTTTATTTATAGGGTAGATGAAATATAGGAATTATAGATATACAGGATGATTATAAAAAAAGTTAGAAAATGAAATGATTGTGATGAGTTTTATATATATGATGATTGAAATATAAATCGGAGTAGAAATATAGTTACAGAAGATAGTTAAAAATTTTATAAACAAAAAGAGTAAATACGGTGTTTAAGTACTTCTTGGGAAATAACACCAGAGTTAAGAAAATTGCTGTATATTCCAAACGTTTCGGGGTCTAGGTCAGACCCCGTTGTCAATGATTAAGAAACTATGAATAAAAAACTCCAAGATGTAAAATTAAAATATCAGCAATTTTCTTAATTGTGGTGTTATTTCCCAAGAAGTACTTAAGCATGCCACAAATATCATTCACAAAATAAAAACGGTAACTATCACACAGAGGTTTCGAATATGGAGCCGTTCCGTGTAATTGCTGTTCTCCCTTAAGTCTTAGGATAGAATGTCACGATAAAATTTTTAGGGTACTTCACCTGCAAGAGATATTGACACAATTGGTCGAATTTCGACCACTGGGCGACATCTAGTAAAAATAAATATAGTAGAACCTTTAAAATATTTGTTTTTGTAAGATAAAATTGTAGTATTACAAATCTTTGTATAGCTAGAAAAATTCGCTACGCTAACTAATTTATTCGAAATTTACAGCATTTCCATTGGAATTCGAATTAACTCGGTTCTAGTGTATAAGAATTTGCTATTGAATAGACAGCGCAGAATCCGTGAAAGCGCTTTTTTATAATATTGGATGTACAGATAAACCGATTGTGGCGGACTTATATAAATATACCAAATAATAATGTATTATGACTGAAACATCTAAGAAAAAATATTTATATATTTACAAAGATTAAACGTATGACTTTCTATCGTGACAGAAAAATTTACCAAAAACAGGCTAGAGAAAAATTAAATTAGAAATTCTTGTACTGGGAACGTCACATTTCCTTAGACCCCCGTCCCTCCTTGTGACATACCGTCCTGCTAAATAGGACCCCCGCCCCCTGTGTTCGAACTTATTTTATGAACGACCCCTTAAATCGTTGGCCCGATTTTGATGAAACATTTTAAGAGTTTGAACGAGTATCTGCAATATTTACATTTTTATATTAAACAGCAATTTTTCGGCTCCGTGCAGCTAGTCATAAATAAATAATAAATGTTATTATGTACCTAGGACTGCTTTGTAATATTTGTCATTAGGCTTCTGTTAGTGTTTTAACAGATAGTAAATCATTAATCTAGTAGACATAACATGGGTCTCGTTGTGAAATAATTTTATTACGTAATTAAAAGCGACAGGACTATCAATAAAGAAAATTGAATAAAACGATTAAAATAATGTTAAATAATTAATGGAAATTTGGCCATAAGTGACTGTTTACTCGATCAACGCACATGCAGTTTATTTTAATTAAAAGTGACAAATATAATCAATAATAGCTTCGAATTTCAATGTAATGAAATGCAAATATACTGTGACAAAATTACTGATCTATTGTCATATAGTACACAAAGCAGTCAGTACATAAATTGTACAATACATGAAACATTTTGGAGGTATTTAAATGAAATTCAATTAAGGGGCACCGCATAACGATTGTAATCAACTTTTTTAGTGTGAATTGGAATTGTGTCGTATACGTCATTGAGTTCTGAATTCAGTGGCATATACAGGGTGCAACATAATACAGTGCATATATTTTAGTGGGTGATAGGATTGATCATTAGAAATAAAAAAGTCGTATATGACATATCAAAAAGTTTATGGTTTATAGGAAAAAGTGTTAAAAGTTGTCACTTAACTTAACAGAACATGAAAAAAATGCTATAAAATTCCTATTAAAGGATGAGGTTTACGCTGAAATTAACGGATTTAATGCAGCATTGTGTGGTAGGTGGTGTACTGCAATAACGTAATACTGTTTCTTTAAATGTAATATTTTGTAATGTAATGTTTTGGCTTAATGAAGAAAATTAGTTTCACTGTAATATTAAATCGACAATTTTTTTGATAATGTGTGAAGTGATACTCTGTTTATGTGATGGAATAATTCACAAATCAGGAATATCAGGATATACTTTTAATGCATATATTTAGATCTACCTTTTATATTAGGGCTTAGAGTGAACATTCCAATTCGACTTTTTTTTTCTTTTTTGTCTTACAATACTTTTGCTCTTATGTAGACTGAAATGAAATGTTTTCTCCTTCCGGTTTTTCACAAAACTTACTTTAGTTTATTTTTGAGCTTGGTGATAAGAAAACAATATATGATGATAATGTACCTCAAGGACCATTCTGGATTCAAAATTTTTATCATATATATATATATATATATATATATATATATATATATATATATATATATATATATAGCACTTTATTTCAATTTAATTTTAATAATACAATTTGCAAGTATTAACATATTCTATTTGTTCATAGTTTCCAAAAATATACTTAAATCTCTAACCACAATATCACTAGTCCATAATCCATAAAGATTTTACGTGAGTCTTGTAAAAAGGGTCATTCACGTCAAATCTGTATATTCAAATTTTTCGGCAACATTTTAGGGACTGAATAATCTGAGTCCATAAGCTATTAGGAAATATCGACCAGTGCCATTCCCTTACATGACTAATGTACTACTAAAGTTGTTCTTTCAACGAAAATACTCATTAAGGCTAATCTTCTCGATCTATATATGGAGAGAGGAGTACCTACTGGATCGGCACACTTCGTCTGCTACAGTCTCTATCATCGGTAACTATTGTAGAGGGTTGCCCTCTAAAACATGTTCTCTTAGCTTGAATTTAATTTAGTTTAATATATTTAAATCTCTCCTTCCCTAACTAAGATCGTTAGCCCAGTTCCGTCCAATTCATTTCTTAAGATGCTGCATTTACAGGACAGTAATGTTGGATATTGCAACTACAGACATTGATTTATTCATCTATGTAAGTTCAGTTGGTTTGGTAAGTAGCACAAGTCTCAATTTCTTTGGTCCTTTTCTAGATTCATATAGCACCGATAGGTCAATTTAATCTTGATTATCTTTGTGTCCTCTATTCCACATTTTTGGCACTGTTACGCCCGGAGGCGACCTCTTACGAAATTTACCTAAATAATGGGCATCTGGGTTGTTGGATTAAAAATAGTAAATTTTAGCTGTAAACTCACAAAAATTGCTTTATGTTAAGCTTGTGGATCTAAGAATTCCATCGCACCTCCCTGGATCTGTCTCTGTTTATAGGTTAGTACTTAAGTCGCCATTCTTTTGTATTTTGTTTTAAGAATACGCACCTAATACTTTTCTAATTTTAATTAGTTAGGTAAATCAAAATAATAACAGCTTACTTTCCGTTCCTGCTTTGATAAAATTGTTTATCGCGAGGCAGGATACTGTAGCAAGATTTGAGTCACCCCGTATCCTCTCAAAATCAAAATTATATTAAAAATTTTATTGACATCAGCTACCAGCACTTTTGCGCATGTCAATAATTCGAAGCAGCACCGATACCTAACGAAGCGAAATTTATCAGTAAACATAGTTAGGTTTGCAAAATGAAATAAGTTAGTCGTCAGGATGTTGAAACATACCCACCTATCTTTAACTAGTGTTTGGTTAGTTATTTTTTGACGGATTCCGATGCGCGACTTCACATTTTACCTAGAAATATGATAAGATTTCAGAATCTTACTTTTAGAACTATACAGACTAACCCAAGAACGCATCAGCATGTTTCAATGACACCTGACTCTGACGCCAACAATTAATTGTCTTTTAACCAAGCCTAATTAAATTACAGTCTATAAATAAACAGTTATTACATGAAAATAAAATTCCGTTTTTTTTTGGGCAACCGTATTCTTTGAATAATTAATGTTAACCACGAAGACAACGGTGCTTGTGGTACAACTATTTAGCACGTTTGGTGTTGTCCCACTAGAGTAACTGAATTTATCTGATCACCTTCTTCAAATCTTTACTGTGTAAGATAGCTTTTAAATATTATTACATTCTATTAACCGAGAAATGTCGGATTTTTCAATGCCGAATAAAACACTACTGCATTTTCCAATTACAGAAATCAAATCAGCATATCAGAGCAACATCTAAACAATCGATAATAACCATTTGCCCGGCATAACAAACCCATAAATCGAAAATGAATAGAAACAAAACATTACCAAAAATAAATGAAACAGAACCAAATAATAATAAAAAAACAATATATCGTTTGTTTAAAAAGTTTCAATTTTACCCATACCTGCCTATTTATTTTTCTATTCTATATAAATTTCAATGAATGAAAAGTTTCCGACAGTTTTTATAACATCTATGTTGAATTCCTGTGATGCAGTGACCTCAAGTTATTAATATACTTTATTGCTGCTAAACATGGCAGTTTCTAATGTGTGTATCAAATAAACCTTACGTATACCATTAATTTAGCAATTAACTTGATTAAATTTAAATGACCCTTTTGAATGACAGAAATAGTTAATTGCACAGTAGGCATGAAATGGGAAACCCTAATTCTTTTGTAATTTCAAGTGATGAATTACAGCGATGACTTCCCTCACGATTAATGACCTACTTTTAATGTGTTCATATCAACATACAAACAAAATCAAGTTATAATTTCCTTTTCAGGTGTCATTCTTCTCCACAAGCCCAGAGTTGAGTAATAAACAGCGTTTCGAGTACTTCTCGAGGACCATACCGTCCGATAGGTATCAAGTGAAAGCTATGGTCGACATTGTGATTAAAATGGGCTGGAGTTACGTATCTATTATTTACGAGGAATCCAATTACGGGATAAAGGTAAGTGTAACATGAACAGCGCGTAAGGGATTTATTGTCTGAATTTATTTTATATTTCAACAACTCCTTTACTGGAAAATCCTGAATTATAGATGACATTTTGTGTTTATCCCTATATAACACAAAGTCTGCATTATTTTAAAGTCAAAATTAATTTAATACTAGTACAGTTCATTCCATTTTCTTCTATATTTGCGAAAATTATACGGTCATTATTATCACTGATATACGACATTATCACCAATATTTCGTGTGATTGCTATTCAAAAAATCACAGACGTCTCTATAGCCTAATTTTTCGTGAAATTGTTAATCCCACTACTCAAGGAGAAAGAGCACACAGGCCGCGATGGGACGAGATAAGTAAATATTCGGGCGTCCTGAAGTCATTGTGGGTCCAATGGGACTGCTGAAGGCAGAGAATGACTTGTTGAAGAAAGTATTTGAAAAGGAGTGATGGCAAGTCCCAACTACTAGCCGCAAAGAAAAAGGTACCCTCCGTTCTGACCGAAGTACATAACGGGATAACAGGCGGTCATCTGGACAAAAATAAAACACTGGATAAAATTCGTCAACGATGTTATTACTTTGAAGACCTAAGTATTTGATGCCCAAAATGTGAACTGTGCAGCCAGCAAATGTCCGAAGACCCATACCATTTGAATATAGATGTTGTTCTCCCAGTCTGAAAGTGTTAAGTACATCTTGGTCGCTATGGTTTATTTTACTAAATCATATGAGGTATAGGACATACGCAATCAGGAGGCAACCACGATGACAACGTGCTTGTGAAACAGCTATTTAGCACGTTTGATGTCCCGTTGGAGTAACTCTCGGGCCAAGGTCGTAACTTTGATTCCAGAAGGTCCCTGCAATGTTGGACATCATGTAAACGAGAACGAGATCCTTGCATCCACTATCGAAGAGCATGCTGGAAAGATTCAACATGACTTTGGTACAACATCTATCCACGAACGTCAGCATCAATAGGACTCATTGGGATGAGCATATTTACCTCTTAATGTTAGCCAACCGCTCTGCCATACAAGAGCACAAGACTGACTACAGCCAGAGTACTTTTCGTAAAGGAGCTTAGACTACCGTGTGGTTTTGCATTTGGCGCAACGGCAGAACGCTCCTACAAAATCAACAATTGCTGGCCACGGACCAGCTAGCCCGGTCGCAGATGTTGGCAACCAACGATCGAATTCAGTGTCGGATTCCAAGAGAGAGATAAAGTTTGGTTATTCAACCCCCAGAAGGACAAGTCTCCACAGCTCACTCCAGCTGGAGATAGGCAATATGAAATAGTTAAAGGAATCAATGACGTGGTCTATAGCATTCGCCACAACCCGAATGTCAAGATGGATTTGGCCCATTTAAATCGGGTGGCTCCCTATCAAGGAGAGGATATTTCTTATTGGAACAATCAAAATTAAAATTACAGTTATAAAAACTAATTCACCGAACAAACAAAACATATAGCAAATAAGAAATTTCTCAACAGGCCGACCGCTGCCGTTACTGGGAATTCCCTTAAAGCTTCCAGAACATGAAAGAGTTTCCCGATGGTTCGTGGACTTACCAGACAATTCGGAGAGAAATGTATAATTATGGACAGCTGGCGATAGGAGGCATTCAGTTTTCGACAGTCGAGTTATTACAAATATTTTATACGAATTTTCAAATAAGCGCTATAAAAAATCTTTTGCAATGTATGACATTTTTTTAGTATAATATTTAAATTATTGATCAGTCTTTTAATTTTACTTGTTATTGAATTAGAAAATAGTATAAAACATTTGTATGAAAAAAATTGTTGAATATTATAAAAAAATTAATGAATCTATCGTTCGTATAAAAATTACTTCCAGAAAAACTATTAATATGTTGTACGATTTCAGCAAATCGAATTTGTTAAGTTATTCAACAAACTGCCGCAATAGTAGTGCAATATTTTGACATCGATATCGTAATTAAATAAAATATTTATTTGTATGTAGTATAGCAAAGAACATTTTTGATGCTTCATTAAAATGCGCTTTAAATCCTTTTTGTATATTTTTTGATCAAAATAACTATTTAATTGAATGTCATTGTGATAAATCAGTTCCGCATAATATTCTTTCAATATAAATATTTTATTTAAAAATTTATATATAGGTTAAATTTCACCCATACAAAGATGTAATATATAGCTGAAATACGTACCATAAAATTAATATCATTAAAATATTCATTAAATAGAAATTCATGTTCCCTTTATCTCGCTGGATATTTAAGTGAATGCAGTCATAGAGCAAAAAGTAAAAACTGCATAATGAGAATGACCAACAAAAGTAATATATGGTTCTCGTCAGCACTGATATAAAAGCCCGACAATTGCACACAGCAATCATCGGGACAGTGACGTTTATCTCACATTATTCGTCACTGTTGTTGAACCGAAAGCTTCTTAACGGAGGCCCACACTTACACATATAAAAATAGGTAAGCAAGGGAATGAAATGCATAACTTTCATTTGTTTCGACCCGACCCGACCGACCCAACCGACCAATACTTGAAATGTCTATTCAATTCAGTTCTCTGTGTAAGAAACAGGGACTTATCTCTGCAAGAGTCTCCTCTTTCGTAGAAAATCAATAATATATAGAAAATAAAGTAATATACAATACCTGTACAAACTTTGATGTTCTAATAAAAACTCCAATTCTCTCTTTGCGATAGATTAAATTAGAGACTTGACATAGGTCAGGCATCAGAAAAAAACACCATTAAACTTGCCATTAAATTTATGTATTGACTAGCTTCATATTATCAAGTAAACATTTTATATTTAAGACTTCTGAATAATAATTTTATTGAAAATCAATAATAAATAAGTTATAAACCAATATAACATCAAAGTAATATAGAATACCTGTACAAAATTTGGTTTTCGTTCTAATAAACTCTCCAATTCTCTCTTGGTGATAAGTCTCATACGTCAGAAATTAAAAATAACACCACACAAAAAGGCAACTTGGCATTAAACTTTCATATAATCGACGAATATAGACTCATAGAAGGATACACATTAAGCAAAACATCTCCTTTGTGTACATCGTAATCAACAAAGTCCTTAAAAGAAGGACTAATGTATTATATACATCGGGAGCTTTTGTATCCAACAAAGACAAGTGGTCCAGAGTCTAAAGTGCACGGCTGCAAATCCAAAGTTCTGGGGTTCGGAAACGAGAACAATTATACCGTTTTAATATGTCATGGTTAATTAATTGTATGTACTATTTTCAATTGACCTAAAATGAGTAAAAGTCATTTTAATATTACATAGAATAACAACCTCAAAAAACTTAAATTATTACAACCGTTGAATGTATAGGTATATAATTTATTGTTTTGTATAAATGATATGTGGTTGAAATGATTTTAGTTAATAACTAAACGATCTTTTCTTTGACATCGTGTCTTCAAATACTTATTTAGATGAACAAAACTATTTACAAACACTTACTCAATACATTAACTTATATTTCTTTGCAGACATATTTAATTTAAGAATTAAATTAGGCTTAATACTTGAGTCCTAACAATAGTGACAATTATTTTATGTCACTTGTTGTTTATATCCATTACTAAGTGTGACACAAATAAAGAAAAATAAAGACAGTGAGATGATGAGAAAAGGGAAGTATATTTCGTAAGAAGTTTTGGCTTCCATCGTTCAGTCTCAAATGACTGCCGCTCTTTTTTTATTTCTATTCAGTCCTCTCCGTGCAAGGGCGGAACTTTATATAAAAATACCTAATTGTTTAGTGAAATAATTGACATGTATTATTGACGTTTCCGTTATTGCTCATGATATGATAAACATTTCGGGAAGTATATCAACCCCACCGACGGTTGTGCCCCTTCATTACTTTTCACTTTGTCTGTACAAGAAAATAAAGTTTGGCAAACTTTTCTAAAACAATTCTGCCTCAGAAAGGAAAAGATATAATAATAATACAAATAAATAAATGTTTTTGAAATGCAACACAAATTTTCTATTTTGACTGTTGCTCTTCCTGAAACTTGCACACGTTCATGATTAGGCTACGTATCGTATTTATTTTCAAGAAAATTTACCATTATCCATCGTAAACTAACTATATAACGAGATCCATTAACAACGATAACAATACCCTAGAAAATTTAACAGTGCTCTGAAACAATAAGGCAGTTTAATTCAAAAGCAACGTACAAATGATTTGAAACATCGAGTTTGAATTTGCTTCTATTGAAACTTGCGCCATCATTAAGCGGACTCACCTGAATAAACAACAGGTATTCTCTGTTATGACTCATATATGAAAAGTTTCATTGTTCGTCGGAAGATTGTTTATTTTTCCTTGCTAACGCCGTTTCCATTCTTTCGTTGTTGTACAACAACTCTCCCTAATAGTGCAAACAAAGGAGCGACTCCCTCATTGCTTGCTCCTTCAATCAATACGGTTCGGCAAAAAGAAACAGCAAACACCATCTGCAAGGAAATGAAAATACGTATAGTGATTTCAAAATTTCGGAAGTTGCGAAAAAATATATAGTTCGGGAAAAAGTGATAAAGAATTTCTGTCGTTATTTTGTAGCATTTCCGTAATTTTTTTTTAAATGTTAGTATGTTGTAGAAGTTGAAGTTCTGACAAAAAGAGTCCATGGGCTCAAACAGATTCTTTGTCGAGTTATCGAGATTCAGGTTGTAAGCAATTGAGAATGCCTCATTTTTTTATATCAAATTGCTCATGATAGACGTGTTTATAACCGTATCTTAAAAACTAGAGATATATGTTCACTAATATTTTGCACAGTTAACCACTGAACATTTGTTAACGTGAAAATATAATAAAATACATAGTTGACGAAGAAAATCAAGAACTACAAGGTGGAATAAAAACTATCTTTTTAAATATGTACAGGTTTTGCAATTAGTTAATACCATGGGCATTATAGAGAGACGGATCGCATATTTATCTAATAGGCATATAAAAATTGCAGCACGAATGGTTTGTACAGGGTGACTCATTATAAGTAAAAAATAATATATGCCATCTCTATATATATAACTATATTTAGGGCATTGTATATTATATGAAGCAGAACCAAGAAATTATTACTTTAACGATATATCAATAGTGCAATAATATATTCTTATGTTTTCAACGTTGTAATAAAAAAAGGTTTAGTCTAAATAAACAGATAAAATATGTTTAAAACACCTTGTAATCCACCCAAATTTACGGTAATTGTTTTGTGAAACATTTGTATCAAATAATGTGCAAATCACGATTTCTACAATAAAACGAAATAAAGCAGGTCTATCTTGAAAATTCTGCTATTAATAATTATATACTCTCTTCGAGGTGTCATTCTTTAATACTTCCGTAGATTTCAGTCATGTCTGGTTGCCGATAATTAAAGATGAAATTAACAATGGGCATATCCTTTTGAACAACCCTATATCGGGATAGTTCATGAGGTTTTTTCCTAGGTTTTCCCTTATGACTTTAATGGGATCACTGAATTATCAGAATTCTTTGATCGCATTTTTTGGCAAATGCACTATCTTAAAAAGAAAGTCGTCCCCAGGAACGCCACAAATAAATTCTGAAGATAATTTTTTCAAGTTCTTCCAACTTGAAAAATTTTTTTTGATTTAATGATCTTTGGAATTTCTTGTGCACCCTGTATATTTAAAATCAAAGAAATTCCATAGTAACGTAAACATATTTGTCAAAATAATTGTCATATATTTCAATTTTACTTTATAAATTTATATCCATTGAAAACGAAATCCGACAGGATTTTGAAACGTTTGGTTTTAAAATATACACAAGTTTGAACTCTGATGTGGTATTATTCCCAAGAAAATCTAAAATAAACTAGAAGATGCCACAAATAACATTCAGAAAACAATTAATAATTATAGTTTAAAAAAACTAAAAATACGCTTTAGTAGCAAACCGAACTAAAAAGCAGTAAATAATTTTTAATTATGAACAGTTCATATTAGAGCAGTAGAAAGTATAAATCGTGGGGTGCATTTCACTATATTTGCATAACTCTCCTCTTATAAATAGTTGCCAATAGAATAATTGTATAATTTAATATTTCAAGCACCCCATGCTTTTTACTTTCTACTGCTCTAATATAAATTGTTCATAATTAAAAATTATTTACTGCTTTTTAGTTCGGTTTGCTACTAAAGCTTATTTTTTAGTTTTAAGTCTCATAACGATGTAGTACCTGGGTGACCGAGCTTCACTCGTAAATTCAAGGTTTTGTCATAAACGTACATATATCCAAATAATCGGACATTTGTTATGTAAACTCATTTAAACTCCCTAATGTAATACGTTTTCCTTACATTTCTTATTTACATGGTGTTACTACAATTCAACTCCCCCCTATATTTCAACCGCCCTATATATGCAACTTCATATGAGAAACCCATCCAAACATTTTTTTTAAGATTTTTTAATCACGCTACAATTCCACTCGATACCATATTCCAACAACCCTGTATATGCGACCGCCTTTGGCCATTCTACAAAAACTTTTGTTTCCAAATTCTTTCATTTATATTCTAATATTTTTGTAAACACTTTATATAACAATAATTCCGCTCCACCCTATATATGCAACTTTTTACAGGCTACCTAATATAACATATTTCAAATCACACTGTATAACTATAATTTCACAACACCATATGTTTTAACAACCCTGTAGGTATATGCATTTGTTTATGGCCACCTATTGTATTTTTTTTGAACCACCATGTATAATTATAATTCCTACATCCTATATTGCAACCACCCTGTAAATGCAAATGCTAATAAGCTACATTATAGGTAAAACATTCTATTAACATTTTTTTAGCGACCTGCATAACAATAATTTTACGTCTGTATGTCAGCAATCATTAATTTCCAACTGCCTATGGGGTACCCTACACAATTATTTTTTCTCCGTTTTTTCTAGCTATACTATAATTCCGTTTGACGCTATATTTTAACCATCCTGCATAGCAACTCATATGGGCCGTCTAAAATATTTTGTTAGACCCTGTATAATTTTACACCAGCAATTCATATTGTATGCATCAAATTAACATGCGAAATCATGAGATTTTACTCATCCAAAAATTCCCTACCTTGCCAATTTTTTCACCTTGAAAACTTGAAATGTCTAGCTATAAAAATGTAATGCTAGGAAAATATGACGGAGGCATATTACAGTTACATGTTTGCAACATACAAACACAATTTTTATTGAAAGAATGTTTAAAAAAGTTCACTCTCAAATAGGTCACCAAATCACCCTGTATTAAAAGAATTTTTACAACAGTAGTTTCACTCTTACGTAGGTTACCAAATCACCCTATATTGACCGCTTTGAAATTACAAAGCAGCCACCTTGATTATCAAACTATCAATAATTTTTTTAATAATTTAATTTCTCAGTAAAAAGATTTTTCCCAAAAATGAGACCCTCACTAATCGATTTCTATCCATCGAAACTTTCATATGGGAAAATTTCCTCAAAATCGTTAGACCCGTTTTCCAGAACTCAATTGGACTTCTTTAAGTTGGTGAAAATTACGTTGTAAGTTTCCGTTACATAGATAGATACATACATACACATCGACTTAATAAAACCGTATTAAAAATGAGGAATTTTCGATGTTTAACGGTTTCCAAAACTAGTCATAGAATCTGTTTTAACCCATGGAGCGTTTTTGTCAGTACATCAAGTCCTGCAACAAACCAACATTTCAAAAAAATGCACGGAAGTCCGTTTGTCCATAAGAAAGGTACCTGGCCCTTTCAAAAAAGGTACATCTCTATAAAAAAAACCGCTAGGAATTTTGTCATGTGTGATTATGCTTCTGAAGTTTTGAATTGAGAGTTTTTGTTCATATAGTTCGTTTAAAATTAGTGGGTTTTACCAAGGAACGATGACATTTAACTTCAGACGAAATAAATCCAAGGTAGGCTTTGTTCAAACTCAGCAAGCTTAGTGAATGACCAGTGCAATCGCTGGACCTAAAGCTGATTGAACATATGTGTGATATGCTTCAACATAGAACCACTCTACATCTTGCTATGCCTTTGGATTCCAGGAGCTTTTGACAACAGAGTGGACATATATACCTCAAGGAGACATTGACAATCTCATTTTATCTGTAAACAACAGATGTAGAAGTTGAAGGATTTTTTCCCTGACTATCTAATGCTAAGCTCTAATGATTTGACTTTAACCTTAGCCTGCAAGTCACGAGAAAGCTGCGTAAGTTTTTTTCGATGACTACTAATATAAATGGACACGGACATTCTCAAATACGACCAAACGAAAAATGGGTTGAAACATGAAACAAAACTAGAAAGAGACACAGGTATATTTGTTTACAAATATTTCGGCTCCAACAGTAGCTTCCAATCTGCATTAAATTAAAGGTCATGTTATTCAGAAAATAATGCAACTTATGTAACTATTCCACAAATATAAGTATATTAAAAGAAATTGAAAGATGTGCACAATAACAAAAACAATTAGTGGCTTAATTACGAATATGTAACAGTAATTATCAAAACACTTATTTATTCAGGTTAAATGTGGTTTTACTTACTGCTTAAATGACTTTTTTTAGAACTCAGTTAGCATTTTTATGATCTGACACCGTGGAGAAGATAATTCGGCAAACGAATATGCCGTTTTCCTGCGTGTAAAACACTGAAATTACACTTTGTTATTGTTTCTTACACTTATACAAAATAAGCACTGATTTCACACAATTTTCAACAGCCAAAACACATTACACAATACGAGTTACGAAGTTAACTTCAATTCAAAATGTAAATAAACAGATTTGCCCTGTTGCCTGCTAGACATAAACAGCCATTCAATCAATGCTTACAATGCTTTAAGAATTTAAGCACATTTTCCGGCTAATTTGAAGATCATACCATTGTTGAGAAAAGCCCCCAGTTTTAACCACGGAAATGCAAAAAAGCCAAACATTTTGCTCTCGAACATGACATCACCCTGCACATGGTCTTGATGATGGTGATTCCAAGATTAAATCTTTGGACCAAACTGAACTAACAGTTTTAAAACCTCAAGTGAAAAGTTTAAACAAGTCCTTCAAAGTTAGTTGACTATAACGTTTTTCAAAACGAAACTGATCTTTTAGGCTTCAGTGATTATAAGATATTTCAATTAACTTCAGCTGACCAAGAGAGGTAAAATTTTAGACAATATCAGGCTCATATCCGAATATAAATAAAATATTCAGCATTTTTAATGTGCGTTGCTATCAAAAATGGGCTGCTATTAAAAAATGGACATGATATTTAAACAACTTAATAGTTTATGGCCAAAGTATCCCCCAACAAGCCTGAAAATGTTCTTAAGTCTCTTTTCCATACTTTTTCTGATGAAAATCCATTTCTTGGTTTGTGCTCTGAAAACAACAATTGACGTAACGTTGCGGCAAGTTCGCATTTGGCATTCAGATCCACATATTAATAAAATGCTGCAACTAGTTTTACATTCATATCTATAGATTATCATAAATATACTACTGGCGACACAATCGATTTCAGGCAAAAATCATGTATAAAGATTCCGAAATGGCCATCGTGGTCACCATATTTGTCCCTCAACGAACATGCGAATAATAGTTCTGAACCTATTATGACGTCCTCCAGGAAAATTATATAAACTTTGACATGCGTTAACTAGAATTTGAATGAGTATTCCTCAAAGTGATATAGAACATATATTACTATTGATACCCCATTAAATAAACGAATGCATAAATAACCTTAAAGGAGTTACACATTATTAATTTTTTTATTAAAATTATTATTGGAATTTGTTCAGGAAGTAATCGACTAGTACAAATATTACAATATCTTTATATTATAAAATGCTTTAAAAATAATTGTCTTTCATTCAATCATCGTATTACTTTTAATATTTGCACTTCGTCTTAATGCCTGACGATCTTATATGATCGGTAAACCTAATATTTATGTTATTTCTCTAAAATAACAAATTTTGGTGAACGTTATTATCTACACTTTTCACAACGATATGAATACAAATTTTCTTGTCAATTTTGCGACGATGTTTGAGTTGATATTACGTTAGCATCCTATCTCACCTTTGTTTGAAGAAATGTACGGCTTGTTTTTCTTATGAGATCGCTTCCTTCAGGTTACATATTATAGAAAAATGAAATCGATTCATCACAATGAAGCAAATATTATTACATGTTATAACATCAATAAAGAAATCCATTTTTCCTGGATCTAAGGATTTTGTCAAGTGATATAATACATTCAGTTTAATTTTGAGAACAAAAGGTACTTTCGGCGTGGCGGACCACTGTTCAAAGAGCCCGTAATTTATATATTTAATAATGATTTAGTATTTAAAATTTAATATCGTCCAAGGGTACCTCTTGTATATAGGGTGAAACAGTCAAAGTAAATAAATTCATTAATACAGTTATTGTAGGTAGTAACTACAAAAAAAAATCCAAAAGTCGTCAATTCCAATTATGAATTGACACCCTGCAACCAAGAGATGGTATGGCTACATGAAACCTTCTTCTAATGGAAGATACAATCCTTAGTTGTTTAAAGTAGGGGCTTGTGACACATCGCCATCAAAAAAATAGCATTCGTTTCAAATTTGTTACAAAAATTAATATAGTAAAAATTAAAAATACATGAAATTCCCTAAACACACTCAAAAACTAATGTTTAACATGTCAGGCGCCAACATTTTGGTAACATCCTAATCTTATACAAAAATGTCTTTGAAGATTTTACAACTTCGCAAACGTCAGTGAAAAAAGGGCTGGCGCCATTCTTCTTCTTAGATCATCCAAATCAAGTGATTTAGTTTTAAATACGATAAATCTCACATACACAAATAAAACGATGTCTAACAATGTAAGATAGGGCTATTGTTCGCCGTTTCTTATAGAAGAAAAAAATTGTTACTCGAGGGGGAAATAGAATCATGATGTCGATATTCTTCTATAGTAGGATATGCAATAAGGATGTAAAATTTATCATCCGCTAAATTAGAGGTTGAATGAATGTAAGCTCCAAAATATAGTGAAACGGGTTTTGTTGAAGGCTGATTCCAAAAACAATTTTTTCACCATGCTTAGCCCGTTTATCGCTCTTTTTATCTCGTGGTTTATCCCGTAATGTCCTTTTTGCTGATTCCTCATTCGGATATTTTCCTTGTGAAGTCTTGATAGAGGTTTTCCTCTCTACTGTGGTCGTGTCTGGTTAGTGTACTTCTATGATCTCCGGTCTAATTTGACTTGCTTCCTCGCCTATCGTCGCTACCCGTTCTCTTTGGTTATCTTTATTGGCCATGCTAGCGTTTTCCTATATCCATCTTAGTTTGTCCTGGCCTAAGTCCTGGTTTGTGGGATTTCCTCCATCTTACTACTATTATCGTTTGTTATTATGGGTTGTGGTCTGCCGATAATTCTTCCGTCGTCTCAATGTGGTAATCTATTTAGGTTTTTCTAGAACAGCTGGTACGTCTCCTTATCAGCCTCGGGTAGGGTATTGAGTTGATTCCATTGAATCTGTCTAAGACTTAATGTCGCTTCCTTCTCTTTGGGTGGCCTTTGTGTTATCTTCTAATATAATAACAAGAATAATAAAGCGTCTTTATTGTTTCATCTATGCAATACATATATCTATACAGCATGCACATACATAAATCTATACAGTATACACATACATAGCAAAACAAAAGGCGGAGTTTAACCTATGGCTAATCTTCCACTCAACCCTAAACAAAACAAGCTTCTTCACAAAATATTTATTACCAAGTAGGTAATTGTGGCAATTGAACAATATGGAGGAAAGTATTCACATTGACAAACTACATTAAGACTATTTAAAAACAAAAGTGTCGTTAAACAAGAACTTTTTAATTTTCTTTTGAAAATCAAGTAAAGTTGTATCATCTAAATTTTCCAGAATAATTTTATTATACATTTTAACTGCGTTAAATGAGAAAGACCGCTGAAACATGGCTGATGAATCTCTAGGGACATATAAAAGGTTGCTGAATCTTGTAGGTCTATTGTGAATTTGATTAGCATAAACTATTATTTCCCAAAGATAATCCGGTTTTCTCGTGTGAATAATACAATGGACAAATTTACAAAAATGATCTTTTTCATTGTTAACCAGTTTATCTCTATTAGTTTTTGACTTAAATGGTCAAATTTGCGAAGTGCGCAAAAAAGTCTACAACAGGTATTTTGTACTTTTTCAATTCGTTTCTTTGTAAACTCAGATAGATACGGATAGTACACTGTATAACAGTAATAGAAGATTGGCAAAACAAATGTTTCACAAAATTTTTTCCTCGTTTTGAAGTTTAAAATTGACTTGTTTATATAGAGTAGTTTTAAAACAACGAATGACTTTTTAAATAACTGGTTAACATGCGTCGTAAATCTTAAGTAAGGATCAAACGTGATATCTAAAATTTTTGCTTCATCTACATTTCGCATTTTTATCGTAATGTTTTCTTTGAGATAACTATAGTATTTATTTGACGTGAACAACAAACATTTTGACTTTTGTGGGTTGATCTTAAGATTGTGACTATCACAATAGTCTTGTATCGCTAATAGATCAGAGTTAATTAATTTGCACGCATTTATATAGTCACTAGAATCAAAACTGAGACTTATCTGTGTATCATCAGCATAAGACTGGGTGGTACACACAGTATGTTTATACAAGTCGGCCGTGTATATAAGAAACAGTAAGGGACCTAAAATAGACCCTTGTGGTACTCCTGATTTTACTATTTGCGATTTCGATATCTCGGTTGGTTACTATATTTAAAAATAGATTTAAATCGTTATTTATAAGTTCCCTATTTTGGGGTCGAAACGACATTTTATTATATCTGATGTTAGTAGTTTCCGAGGTGAGATGTCTTAGAGGGTGTTTTACGACTATTATTCCTCTTTCGTTTGTTACCCTTATTGTTTTTTCGTTCCATAGATTAAGTAGTTCCTGATCCTAACTCCTTGCCTCCTGGACTGTTACTATATCAATGTTGTTGTCTTCTAAATGTTATTTGTCGCATGTTCTTGATTATTTTTAAATAACACCACAATTGAATTAAAAAAACTGTATATTCAAAGAAAATACCAGACGTTTCAAAGTCAATTTTGATTTCGTTGTCAATGACTTTAAAATCTGTAATGAAAATGTAAATTGAAAATTGAAAGTTTGATTTATGACATTTAAGTTGAATTCTGTTGAATTCAATAGTATGTAGTTACCGACAATTAACGAAGAAATTATTAATAGTCATCTGGTTTTGAACAACCCAGTATCGGGATAGTTCATAAGGTTTTTCGTAGGTTTTCCCGTATGACGTTAATGGGATCAATGAAACAGCGCTATCTAATAACAAAGTCGTACCTAGGAACGCCACTTATCAATGCTAAAGACAACTCTTTCAAATTCTTCCAACTTGAAAGCTGTTTAACTTAATACATGATCTTTAGAATTCTTTGTGCTATCTGTATATTTAAAACCAACAAAAATCTTATGTCACCTTAAATGTCATAAATCAAACTTTCAATTTGCAATTTACATTTTCATTACATATTTTAAAGACATTGACAACGAAGTCAGAATGTTGTTCTTCTCTTATTACATTTTCAATTCGGCCTTCTTGTTCTTCAGCCCAGTAGCGCTCCACATCATGATATTCAATGTAGTTTTCTTCACCAGCTTTGGTCCGGTTACCGACGTTATAAAGGTTTGGCAAATTTTAACAGTCTGTCTTCATTTTTGCTGATTTTTCAGAAGTGGGTACACCTACATAGCTTGCTACTGTCCTGTACTTTAGCTCCTTTGATTTTATTCCTTCCTTTGAAATTTTTCGCATTTTGGCAACCGGAAGTTGTCTTTGGCAGTTAGTGCACTGCGTTTTTTTTATAATATAATCCTGGCATTTGTGTGACTCTCCGCACTTTAGCTGGTGGTGCGTACATCTGCCCGTTTCATATTCAAAATTTTGGCATCTGTAGCACTGCCCAACTTATTTTTTTAGCTTTTAGGTACCAGCTTTAGACCTGAAGCTTCTGATTTCCTGTAACAGAAACACTTTGGTTTGTCCTTAACATTAATTTCTAGAGAAAGCATAAACCACTAATACGCTGATTATTATCAGCTTGAAAATAGTTGTTCTTGTTGTAATTTATAAATTATTTAATATTAGTTAGTATCGTATTATTATTTCTCTACAAAAGTCAAAGCTGATATCGCTTTGATTACGATGGTCCAGTTTTTGTCAAAAATTCCAATATAAAAATATTCATTCACTATAAAGTTATGTCAGCAACTTTTTTATCTATCCAATGGCAGCACGTGATATTTATTATCGTCATGTTCAACTTTTATATCATTCGTTGAAATTGTTTAATCTCTTTAGTTGGGCTTAACGTCGACGGAACGAAGACGGAATAGTAATGGCTTCTCTAGATATGTCATCGCAAAAAAAGCCCATTGCTCTGACCCTTGTGCAGTGAATGCTTAAAGCGATAAGTGAGCTTTCAATATAAGTCACGTTTTTACTTTGGTCCCGAAGAAATATCATGAAAAGAAAATGATTTCGACGAATACAAAGAAACATAATTTCTTATTCGATTAGGTTTTTTTCTTGAAAGGTCAACAGGGGGATCGATCGTGTCCCGTTATGAATACAGAAAAATTTAATTTATTTGCAGTTTGTTTTATACAACGCATGATTCAAAAACTCAAGTAAGTTAATTTTAAGTATTATCAAACTAGCCCTTATGATATTTTTCAAGAAAAATTCTAGTATTTCATGTCATTTCTCCCAAACACCCGGATTTTTTTTAAATTATTTTAATCATTTGACAATTGCTAATTTTTACCTATGAATTGACTCAATAACAATAACGTATACGATAAAGAATATCTAGGTCTCATTTTGTGTTCAACTTATAGACATTTCTCGCACTTAGAACATGAAGCAAATTCCTGATGATTCCTTTTTTATGTGCCACCCAATACAACATCTTTTGAACCACCCTGTATAACTTTTATTCTATCCCACTTTATAGTTAAACCATCCTATATATGAAACTGCTTATGTACCACCCATGATGAATGATTTTTTAACTCACATATATAACTGTAATTTTACTTCGCCATATATTTCAACTACGCACATTTCTTGCTGTTTCGATGCACGCGCACACACACACACACACACACACACCTACCACCGTATAGAAAAGAAAAGATTGCTCACCTAACAGTTTTTCGTTTCGATACACTAATAGAATATCGTGTACGATATAATTTTATGGCATATCTTGACATTTAAGCTAGATATTTATAATGAAAATTTGACATCTGCGATTTTTTTAAATATTTTTACGGTTTTCAGAAAAAGTGTATGTTTTACGTTATAGAAAATTATACGAAATCAAGGAGGAACATCTCTTTATAGAATGCAATTTAAAATATTCAAATTCGTTGTGCCGTTGTACAGAAAACAGGGTAGATACATTGAAATTCACTGAAGTGTAGTCCCTTAATTTCTGCTTATTCCGATTTTCTGGACAACCGTAAATCTCAGGTTATTGAAAATTATACTGTACCTTTTTGTAATATTTCTTAATACAACGCCGTATAAATCATCAAAATTGCCCGAGCCGTTTTTGAATAATCACTGAGCATAAATAAAAAAATCGTGCAGACGAATTGATAACCTCCTCCTTTTTGGAAGACGGTTAAAAAGTACAAGATCATGAAAGACAATTTCTTTTGAAATTACATTATATATAGAGGCATGATAATCGTAGTAATAGATTACATTTTGAAGCAATTCTTATGGTGATTTTCTCAAATCAAATATTTATAAATAGAACCTTCATGGTTAATTTATATGCGACTATATTGTGTAATGAAACTCACACAACAATATTCGTAGGTTAATTAAAACCCATCAAAGAAATTATGATACTTAATTCTCGAGATTTTTCTTCACATTGAACACAAGACAATATATTGTTTATAGTATCACAATTTTTTTAATAGGTTTTAATTAACGATAATTTTCGTGTGATTTCTGTCCTAAGAATCACTGAGAAACGCCGTTACACACAGTACGCCTCCCGATTTGGAGTCTGTGAATTAGTTTTACCTAAATATCCTAGATTTCCTAATTCATTTCTAGATAAAATATTAAATTCAGTTATGTGTACCGAATTCATAAATAATTTTTGGAGATTTCGATCAGATGACAGAAGAACGACTTATAAAGGTTCTGGACTAGCAACAATAAATAGTCTTGCGTGCAATGGGTTGAAAAAAATCGTATTTATACGCTCATTTATTCTATACGGCACTGATAGAATTAGGTATTCTATATGATATTGGGACATATTAATAAAAATTAACTTAATGGCATGTCAGAAGTCTTCCAAGTTAGCAATCAAATAAAGGGTTGTCAAAAACACTACCCATAAAAGGGAAAACCCCTACCCGGCCTAGAAATTATCAGAGTTTCACTCCTTCTGAATTGAGACGATATTACGAGTAACAGTGGGACTATAGCTTAAGATTTCGGGTCGCCATTTGCCAATTGCATGCTCTCTGCTTCTAAAACAGAACCAAACTCGTCCTAATCCCCGGCGCCATATACCTGGTGGAAGCCGACTAGGCTCGTTTAGATAAGTAAGTGTGGTAAATTCGTAGGTCATTACCATCAGCGTTGACCGTCTTTAAGGAACGTAGGACTTCGTAAGACACCAAAAGGGAAGTTCAGGTGGAGAGAACACCTCTATAGGAGCCAGTGTCTCTCCATTGTGGTGTTAGACTCGCACGAGTAATGGCAAGTAAGATGAATAACCCCTGGGTTGGACCTTTGGTGTCTGAATCGGCCATACGGACATATTATTGTATTGTGGGAAAGTAGACAACGGTCATTTAAGGCGTCGGACTTGGGTATCCCATTCCTTGCTGACTGCTCTAGTGTCCGAGACAAATCATAAGTTTATCGACGTTGGATATTAAGCAACACTTTCTAGCATGTTAAGTTGCAGATTCCCTAAGCAACAGGTAACACAGTCTATACAATGAGACCATAGACTTCAAGCTAATTCGACCAAGAGGTGATGGCTCCACTATACTGGGCGCTTGCTCTGACTGATTAAGTTTGAATGCAGTGGCTATTGAAAATGCTGTTAATGCGACTAAAAGCACTCGAGCTTTGAGGGTATTCTCGACGGTACGACCAAACCAAAACCAGCCATGACCAGAATCAGAGGACATCGTTGGGGTGTTGGTCCAGCTGCTTCTTTCACAGCTGAAGCTGGCAATACGCTTGCGGTGCGATAGGTCTAACTATGATTCCATTAAGGGTGGGACCTTCCGTATCCCATACATGTTAGATAGGGAACTAGCGAAGTTATCTTGAGTTCCATTTTAAATGACGAAATTGATGGCGACAATAAATCTTGGAATTTTTAATTTCGGATTATAATGGTTCCAAATAATCGAATACTTCTAGTGTTTCCGCCTTCCAGCAGTAAACAACTTCTAAAAAGGAAAGATTTGTATATGAAATAATTTAGTCAAGTGCGAGTTGGACCGCATACTAACGGTTCCGTACCACCTGCAAGATTCTAATATTTCGGTTTCAGACAAGCAGAGAATGAATGCATTTTCATATATTTTTTTTGGCCCCCAAAATTAACATAAAAGTTTTATTTTCCTAATAAACTTTCAGGGAAGCCTTTTATAATCTACTTTCTGAATTTTGAGGCTCTGTAGATTGGAAGATAAAAGGAAAATAGTCAAGATTTAAATAAAAAATTATTTAAAAATACAAATAAAATATTGCTTTTATGTTTTTTTGGGGAATAAAACCACAATAGAAATAAAACTACGTATATTGCAGGAATACCAAACGTTTCAAAGTCTATTCTGACTTCGTTGTCAATGGCTTTTTTTATGGCTTTATTGATTTAGATTGCAAAATGAAAATTTGATTTATGATATTTAAAATTGACATTGAAAATTTGTTGTTTTTAGATATACAGGTAGCACAAAAAATTCCAAAGATCATGAATTATAGTTAACCAGCTTTCAAATTAGAAGAATTTGAAAGAGTTGTCTTTAGAATTTATAAGTGGCGTTCCTAGGTACGACTTTGTTATAAGATCTAAAAAACAGTGCACATTTCTTGGAAAAACTGTCTCATATAGAATACAAAAATACTTTTACAATAGCAAGTTTTGATATAGTAAATCTTTATAACAATGTACCTGTTTCCAAAACACTTCCAATAGTAAAACAACTACTAGAACGGGACTTTTCATTAAATCAGCGAACTCAGTTATCAATTGATACAATAATGGAACTACTAAGATATTGTACCAAAACTACATACTTTCAATTAAACGATGACTTTTACCAACAGGATTTTGGCATGGCCATGGGTTCTTGTCTCTCACCAGCATTAAGTAACATATTTATGGAAAACTTTGAACGACAAGTAATTTTATCAAAAGAAAATAAACCTTTAATTTGGTGGCGTTACGTTGACGACATTTTCGTAATTTGGGAACACAATCTTGAAGAACTAGATAAATTATTAAATGATATAAATAACAAAGAGCCAACTATCAAATTTACCCTAGAAATTGAAGAAAATAACAAACTCAAAAAACTGCATATATAAGATTCCTTGCGAATGCAATAAATTTTATATTGGAGAAACATCGAGACCATTAAACGTACGAATAAATGAACACAAGAATTACATAACGAAACGACAATTTGAAAAATCAAAAATTTGTGAACATGCTTGGGACCTAGGCCATAAAATACAATTTGACAATTCAACTATACTTCAGAAAGAACAACATAACACAAAACGAAAAATAAAAGAGTCTGCCTTAATTCTTTTGAATGAAGACGATTGTATCGCTTCTACTTCTGTAGAATTTAATCGTATCTGGTTACCGACAATTAAGGAAGAAATTATTAATGGTAACCTCCTTTTGAACAACCCAATATCGGGATAGTTCATAAGGTTTTTCCTAGGTTTTCCCTTATGACGTTAATGGGATCACTGAAACAATAGAATTCTTTGATCGCATTTTTGGCTAATGCGCTATCTTATAACAGAGTCGTACCTAGGAACGCCACTTATAAATTCTAAAGACAACTCTTTCAAATTCTTCTAATTTGAAAGCTGGTTAACTATAATTCATGATCTTTAGAATTTTTTGTGCTACCTGTATATCTAAAAACAACAAATTTTCAATGTCAGTTTTAAATGTCATAAATCAAATTTTCATTTTGCAATCTACATCAATAAATATACAGCCATTGACAACGAAGTCAGAATAGACTTTGAAACGTTTGGTATTCCTGCAATATACGTAGTTTTATTTCTATTGTGGTGTTATTCCCCAAAAAAACATAAAAGTAATCAAGAATATGCCACAAATAACGTTTAGAAGACAACCACAAATAAAATAAATTTTTCAAAATTTTAGATAGTGTAGTTTTTAAAGTGGGAATTAAGTCGATGTTTAATATTTTTGTTAATATCTTTTAAACAAATGATTTAAAAATATGATATATTTGTAATTCACATAATGAGCCTTTTATTTCATATACTACATGATGCATTTGAAAATTGAATTTTTATTTTCCATTTAATTCTATAATTTGTCCCTAAAACTACTATGGAGGTTTTCTACTAATTTTTCTTTTAAATTTAAAGTGAGCCCCAGTACACCTAATAATTTTCAAAATATTAGGTAGTATGGTTTTGGAAATAAAGGGGAAAATGAGAATTTTCTATATCTTTATGTTAATATCTGGTTAACAATTGATTTTAAAAATATGAGAAATATATATTTGTATTGCTCATAATGAGCCCTTTCATTTGATGTATTGCATAATGCGTTAAAAAAATATTTTTTTATTTTCCGTTTAATTCTATAATTTGGCCTCCAATATTAATATTAGAGAATTCTTCGTATTTTTCATGTAAACAAAAAATACTCTTATAGTTTGGGGAATAAAGGGGGGACTGGGTATTTTATAAATATTTTTGTTAATATATTTTAAAATATTCATTTTAAAAATATGAAAAAATATATTAGTATTCGTCATAATGAGCCCATTGATTTGATGTATTACAAGATGCGTTAGAAATAATTTTAATTATATGTTTTCCATTTAATGGTGTAATATGCCCCCTAAAATTAATATTTGCAGTTTATCCTTATTTTTCCAGTAGTAAAGTTCAGGTGAGGTTCTATATCAAAATTTTACGGCTTACAGTTTCGGAGATAAGGTAATTGGGTAAAAAAAATTATGTTTTTATTTAAAAAAATGAAAAAATATATCTGTTTTCGCCGTAATGACCCCTTTTATTTGATATATTACATGTAATAATTTATTTTAAAAATATGAAAAAAATAAATTTGTTTTCGCCATAATAAGCCCTTTCATTTGATATATTACATGATGTGTTACAAACAATTTTAATTTGATATTTTCCATTTTATCCTGTAATTTGCCCCCCAAAATTAATAGTCCTTGTTTTTCCGGTAAAATTCAGGTGAGGCCTTAGATCTCTAATTTTGTTCAAAATTTTACTTATTATATTATCTGAGGTAAGGGGGGGAAAGGTCGATATTTTTAGTTTTTCCCCCCAGAAGTACTCTTAAAATCAAAATTTCTTCATTTATGTACTCCATCGGGTGAACAAACTATACACTGATACCAAATTTCAACCTTTGCCGTCCAGTAGTTTAGGAGAAAATTGCTGTGATGTGAAAGAGTGAGAAATCCGGAGTGATATTATAAGGGTATGCGTATATTGTATAAACGAAACCTTAAAAACATATTTATTATAACAAAAATATATCTTTAAGATAAGACAAAAAAAGAATTTGTCAGCCTTTAAATAAACATTCATATACACAGTGCAGCATTTACTTTTATTTTTCAGTATATTTATTCTACATTCATACACCAAAACTGGTGCAAGATTTAAAGGCAGCCTGTTTAGCGTATTTTCTCGTCATCATATTATTTCACGTCATCCTATAATACTAGTTGATATCCGTATCACTAAAGGATTACTGAAGTTTGCACTTGTAGAACAAGATTTATTTCATAATTAATGTGGAAAACCTTGTAAGGAGACGCTGGTCTCAAAGACCGTCGTGGATCCTTTGCATGTTAACTTACAAAACAGACATCAAAGGATTTTAATTAACTTCCAAGTTTCAATATCCTTTTATTATTTGAAATTCGATTATTACCTTATTTTATAATTGGGTGCTTTTAAGAGCTATTCATTTTCTGGTATGAGTACATTTATAAGGAGTGTAATTAAACTCCATTTATAGCTCAGGATATTTACGGAGAAAAAGAATTTTTGTGAAAAAAAAATAGTTGAACAAAACCAACACCAATGTGTTCCAGTGATAAAACATGACTAATTGACATAGAATTAAACATTTTTTATCAATGTGTTTTTGTTTTTTAAGAATAAACCTCAAAAAATCTGTAACAATCTAGTTTTTCACCTTTTACACAAAATCTATGAAACCGTGTTTGCCGCTGTGGGCAATGTTGAAGACAAATGGAAAACTTACAAAATGAGCTAATATACGCTCATCTTCGTTAATTGGTTTCTTAGATAATGGAACCTTTCCCCGAAAATTTAAAAAAAATAAATAAACGTTTATATCTATATTTAATTTGTAGCTAAAACATTCTAATTAACTGAAAGGGTAGATCATTTCATACTCAATTTATGTTCTAAAAATAAATCCTGTAGCCTACTGAGTTTTTGCAATATTTCAGTCAATCGTATCGAAGATATATATTTTAATAGGCCATGTTACCTCACTGGATGACCCTATCGTTATGAATAAACCCCCGTTGATCTTGAGACCCCTCATTTCACTGTCCTAAAATGTAAAGTACAAATACATATAAGTATTGAAAATATTAAGTCGTTCCCTATCAATTCATTTGGACGGGTCCATTCAAAAAATTACCTTTGAAACCATATTGCAAATTTTAATTTTAGGCAGACACATATTTATGTTTCTAGAAAAATATGGATTTATGTAATAAATTTAGCCAAATGGAATAGCTAAACTCTATTTAGATAGACACTGATGATAATGATGGAGCAATCCTTTTTAATATGCAAGAGGCGTACCTATTATAAATTTAAATAAAAAACGAAAATTTACCTTCTCTATTGTGTGATCTTTTAAAACATAAGTAATTAATAGTAGGTTCCTTTGTTTACGGTTTCAGTATATTTCATATTTAATTATTTTATAAAAATGAAACGCTGAAACAAATTGATAATAAAAGAAAATTCAATTAGTTAACAATGAAATTTTTATGTTCTTCAATTCAGATTCCTCTGAAGAAATTTTTTATTAATAAATACTAATTAATGACAAACCAAACTTCTTTAGATATATATCTTTTGATCTTTTGTTGAAACATTTTCAAATGGAAAAATTGCATATTATGATTGCTCAATCATTATCATCTGGAGTATAGGTATTCCATTTTGCTAAATTTATTAGAAAAATCCATATTATTCAAGAAATATACATATGTGTCTGTTTAAAATTAAAATTTGCATCAAAATTATTTTTTATAAGGATATGGTTTTAAAGGTACCACCCTTCTACCATTTTTCGAATGGACTGGTCCAAATCAATTAAAACGGATGATATTTTCCAAACTTATATGTATTTGTACTCTAAATTTTGGTATAGTGATGATGAGTCTCTAGATCAACTCTTCTATTTTCCAACGGTGATTATTAAGAAATGGTCATTCGGTGAGGTAATATGGTCTTTCAAACAACAAAAACGCATCGTTAAAAAACGTTGAATTGTATGTCAATTAGTCATGTTTTGTCATTAGGACACGTTGATGTCGGTTTTGTTCTACTATTAATTTTGTCACGTATTTTCGTAAATGACCTGGGCTGTTACTTGTTAATATGTATAACACAATAAAGTGACAATAACGAGCATGTTTTCATGCTATTATTTTAATGAAAAGTTAATTTCGAAAGATTTCCTAGGTTAAATAATACCTATCAATTGATACCATAATTTCAAGATTTTACAGTCAAGTGTACATAATATATTGTTACTCGTCAAAAACATTCATCAGTTGCGCTTCCCTCCGCTGATGAAAATATCGAATAATTATTTCTGTACTTTTACAAATTTAATATTTAAATGAGAAAGAAGTAAAACTTACAACCCTGAAATAGGTTTCACAACAGTAGAGGAAAGCAAATTGAACGCTAAGTCTAGAAGATTTCGTGATAATATACAAGGGAGGGGTTAAAATTAGTAGACTATATAAAGTGGCCGTTATTTGTCAACAAAAAATGGAAGGACAGAATTAATAAACATAGACAGAGGGGTATGCTAACTATAAGCATGGCCTTTATAAACATCTTTTCTTAGAAAAAACAGTATACATAAACATACTGGGACAGCAATAGATTTTAGAACAGTAATGAGTAATATATATAGTGGGCCCACTAACAGATACACATGCTTTGAGAGAACATGATATATTATGACTCATAATTTTATGGTCAGATCAAAGATGGGAGGTATGAGCCCCCAATAAACGAAAAATAAAAAACAAGGTCGCCTGTTCAACGTTGGGTATCAGTGATCTATTAGACCAGGAAACTTAGAGGTATTTAAGCATCTTTGTGCATAAAAACAGATATGTTCGATTGTTTATTTCAAGAAGGTACATGGCAGAACATACAAAAAGTGTTAGTAACAAATTGTTGCTTGCAAAAATTGTAATATTGACTGGACTATTTTGCGACATTTCTGCAATATAATAAAAAACCTTATAATTAAAAGTGTTTGACAGATACATACTTTTAAAAGCTATTAACAACGATACATCAAATTGACTATGAATTAATTAGTGACTTGTTTGCGGCATACTGTAAAACAGCGCATTTTTCAATCACTCAGAATTACAGTTCGATTAAATGAACAAAAAATTATTTTAAGAAACGACAATTCGAACAGTGAAATTTGTGAACATGCCTGGAACCTTTGTGATAAAAATTTAACCATATGACATAAAAACAACACAATATCAAAACCTGCTTAATAATATCTTTAAATATATTTAAATGAGTAGGATATGATACTAAATTACAGAATAATAATTTGCCATCACTGCATCGAAAACTTCTCTTCCAGGACTTGCAAACGTTCATTTTAAAGGTTATCCGATTCCTTACAACTTTTCCATTTCTATTGTTTCAATAATTTGCTTCTTCCAATTTGCTGTTAAAATCAGGTCAGTTGTGGTCTATTAATTATTAATAATGTGATGGCATAAGCGGTTTGCTGTTGAATTTTATGACACTTAAAAATCTCTATTGAATGGGGTAAAGCACTATATTACGCAATATTGTCCCCATTTAAACTTATTCCTGTCTGCTGTAGTTTCTGAGTTCCCAATTGTAAAGGTGGAATGTGAATTATCCTGTATAACAAAATTGTCAGTAAACAGAATTTTACATCATTGTCAACCATTCAATGTCCAATTGTGCATGCTAAAGTTGTCATAGTGAACTATTTAATTTTTAAATTTCTTTTTTTGGTTATCTTGATTTTTTATTGTTATTGAAAACGGGATCTGATTTAGACCCTGAAACGTGTGGAATATCTGTAGTATTATTCCAAAAACTATAAAAACACAAACATTAGAGCTCTGAAACTTGGCATAATGTTTCATATTTACAAGGTAAACTAATAAGTAGGAGTAAACTACTCCATACTACTACTAACTACTGTTCTTAAGAGCACTAGAATATGTTTGCTATGTATGCAAGTGTTTTAAATAAATTCACCCTTTGTGCTAGAATTGAATAAATAGACGTCTCCTGGAAATTATGTGAAGTAATATTATATCTATTAACAAGGACATAAGAACAAAGATGCATTTCTGAACAAAATAATGTCACAATGAGAATTATCTCTGAGTTTAGCAATATGTACCGGTTTCTAAATTAATGTCTCTTATGGCTTTCACAGATACGTCATAAATCCTAAAGTTCTGTTGGAAATAATTTGTTTAAGAAAGAACCGACTTCAACTGGCTTAAAATAAAAACCATTTAGAAACTGTGTGCAATAAATAACTATTTTTGACATACATTTTATCTGATTTAAGGTACAGTTTTATTGATTATTTTAGCGTGTTCTTATCTCTCCCTCTCGCTCTAATTTGTAATAAATATCCATATAGTTTGTTTTAAATATCCATATATTTTCTAACTTTTTGTTTGTTTTATTATTTGGCCCACTTTCTATAAATGTAACTCTAATTCACCCTATATTGCAACCACCCTGCATATGTTTCTGTGGTCACTAATTATATATTATTTGTCTATCATTTTCTGAATTACCCTGTATAACTATAATGCAACTCTACACGATGTTGCAACCGCCCTGTATACGTATTATTTATTATTTGGCCCACTTTCTATAAATGTAACTCTAATTCACCCTATATTGCAACCATCCTGTATATGTTTCTGTGGTCACAAATTATATATTATTTGTCTATCATTTTCTGAATTACCCTGTAAAACTATAATTCAACTCTACACGATGTTGCAACCGCCCTGTATAAGTATTAATCCTCTCCACCCTATTGACGATTTCTATTTTTCAATTGTTTCAAACACCCTGTATACCTATAATTTTACTTCGCCCAATATGCCACGTATAAGCAACTACTTATGTTCCTCACTATATAAGATTTTTTAACCACCCTGTAACTAGAATTCCACTCCACCTTGTATTTTAATCATCCTGTACGTATATGTAACTGCTTCTAACATTTTTTGAATCCTCAGCCCAATAACTCGAATATCCTTACTGCATATGCTCATTTAACCATATTAAAGTTTTTATATCCACTCTGTATAACTATAGTTTTACTTCACTCTGATTTCAACTACCTTGTATAAGCAATACAAAAATTTTTAACCGCCCTTTAGTTCTATTTCACCTTATATTTTAACCATCCTTTATAAGGAATTGCTTTTGTACCACCCAATATCACATTTATTTGTAAGATTTTTTGAACCCAGCTGCCAGCTGTCTAACTGTAATTTTACTTGCCCAATATTTCAACTGCGCACATTGCTTGCTGCTTGAAATTCGATGCACGCACACACCTACCACCGTATACCATATAGAAAACATCGCACTACCCTAAAAAACTTTTTTGGATACATAATGGAACATTTTATGCTATTTCTCTCGACTGCAATGCAAACCGTTACTAACACCCTGTACTATATACTTTCATAGCATTTCTAGACATTTAAGCTAAAAATTTATGATGACAATTTGATATTTACATTGATGTAGCCGTGTTTTTTGCAAATATTTCTACCATATTCGGAAAAATGTTATAGATAACTATGTCAAATCAAGCTGTAACATCATGTAACATGTAGAATACAATTTAAAATGTTCAAATTATTTGAGCCGTTTTATAGAACACAGTGAAGGTTTATTGAAATTCACTGAAATGTAGTCTTTTAATTACTGTTTTTACTGATTTTATGGAAAACTTTAAATTTCATGTTATAGGAAGTTATATGGGACCTTTTGTAATATCCCACAATACAATGCCGGTTAAATCATCAAATTTGCCCAAGCCCTTTTTAGGGTTCCGTATATACAATATACGGATACCCTTATAATATCACTCAGGATTTCTGCCTCTCTCACATCACAGCCATTTTCTCCTAAACTACTTGACGGAAGAGGTTGAAATTTGGTATCAATGTATAGTTTGGTGACCCGATCGGGAGTACATATCGTAAAAGAAAAAATTTTGATTTT
The DNA here is from genome assembly GCA_034190945.1 of Octodonta nipae. Lineage (NCBI taxonomy): Eukaryota > Metazoa > Arthropoda > Insecta > Coleoptera > Chrysomelidae > Octodonta > Octodonta nipae. The sequence continues at coordinate 24,142,718 of CM067222.1, forward strand.
AGGGGTACTTCTGGGGGGAAAAACTAAAAAAATCCGAAACTACTGAGCCTAAAATTTTGAAAAAAATAGGAAATATAGAGCGTTGCTCGAACTTTATAGGAAAATTAAGGAGAAACCATTAATGTTAATTTTGGGGGGCAAATTATAGAATTAAATAAAAATTTAAAATTTTTTTTTTTCAAACGCATCATGTAATATATCAAATGAAAGGTCTCATTGTGAGGAACACAAATATATTTTTTTATATTAAAAAAAAATTATTTAAAAAGATATTAATGAAAATATACCAAAATTTACCAATCCCCCCCCCTGATCTCCGAAACTACTGAGCCTAAAATTTTGAAAAAAATAGGAAATATAGAGTGTTGCCCGAACTTTACAGGAAAATTAAGGAGAAACCATTAATGTTAATTTTGGGGGGCAAATTATAGAATTAAATAAAAATTAAAAAAAAATTTTTTTTCAAACGCATCATGTAATATATCAAATGAAAGGTCTCATTGTGAGGAACACAAATATATTTTTTTCATATTTAAAAAAATATATATATTTAAAAAGATATTAACGAAAATATACCAAAATTTACCAATTCCCCCCCTGATCTCCGAAACTACTGAGCCTAAAATTTTGAAAAAAATAGGAAATATAGAGTGTTGCCTGAACTTTACAGGAAAATTAAGGAGAAACCATTAATGTTAATTTTGGGGGGGCAAATTATAGAATTAAATAAAAATTTAAAAATATTTTTTTTTCAAACGCATCATGTAATATATCAAATGTAAGGTCTCATTGTGAGGAACACAAACATATTTTTTTCATATTTAAAAAAAATATATTTAAAAACATATTAACGAAAATATACCAAAATTTACCAATTCCCCCCCCCTGATCTCCGAAACTACTGAGCCTAAAATTTTGAAAAAAATAGGAAATATAGAGTGTTGCCCGAACTTTACAGGAAAATTAAGGAGAAACCATTAATGTTAATTTTGGGGGGCAAATTATAGAATTAAATAAAAATTTAAAAATAAAAAAATTTTCAAACGCATCATGTAATATATCAAATGAAAGGTCTCATTCTGAGGAACACAAATATATTTTTTTCATATTTTAAAAAAATTATTTAAAAAGATATTAACGAAAATAAACCAAAATTTACCAATTCCTCCCCCCTTATCTCCGAAACTATAAAACGTAAAGTTTTGAAAAAAAAACAGATTCATAGGTTCTGACCTGAAGTTTACTGGAAAAATAAGAAAAAACCTCTACTTTTAATTTTGGGGGGCAATTACAGAATTAAATGGAAACTATAAAATTAAAATTGTTTGTAACCCATCATGTTTCATATCAAATGAAAGGGCTCATTACAGTGAAAACAAATATATTTTTTTATATTTTTAAAATAAATTAATTAAAAGATATTAACAAAAATATGAAAAAATTTACCCGTTCCCCCCCCCTTATCTCCGAAACCATAAGCTGGAAAATTTTGAAAAAAAAATGAATTTATAGCCCCTCACCTGAACTTTACTGGAAAATTAAGGAGAAACCCCTAATATTTATTTTGGGGGGGGGCAAATTATAGAATTAAATGGAAAATTAAAATTAAAATTGTTTCTAACCCATCATGTTATATATCAAATGAAAGGGCTCACTATGACGAAAACAAATATATTTTTTTCATAAATAAATAAATTAAAAGATATTAACAAAAATATAAAAAAATTTACCCATTCCCTCATCTCCGAAACCATAAGCTGAAAAATTTTGAAAAACTGGAAGTATAGCCCCTCACCTGAACTTTACTGGAAAAATAAAAAAAACCTAATATTTATTTTGGGGGGCAAATTATAGAATTAAATGGAAAATAAAAAATTATAATTGTTTCTAACGAGTCATATAATATATCAAATCCCAGGGCTCATTACGACGAACAGGTACAAATATATTTTTTTATTTTTTTTTAAATGAATATTTTAAAATATATTAAAAAATTTTTTTAAAAAACTTACCCATTCTCCCCGTTATTTCCCAAACTCTAAGACCTCATTTTTTTGTTTATAGGAAAAATCTGAAAAAAATACCTAATTCTATTATTTGGCCTCCAAATAATAGAATTAAACGGAAAATAAATTACTAGAAAACCCCCATAGTAATTTTAGTGACACATTATACAATTAAATGGAAAATAAAGATTCAATTTTCAAACGCATCATGTAATATATCAGATAAAAGGCTCATTATGTGAATTACAAATATATCATATTTTTAAATCATTTGTTTAAAAGATATTAAAAATATTAAACATCGACTTAATTCCCACTTTAGAAACTACACTATTTAAAATTTGAAAAATATATTTTATTTATATTTTTAAATAATTTGAATAACAGATTTAATAATTTATAATTTAAACTTTGACCTATTTTGGCGTTTTTCTTCCAATCTACAGAGCCTCAAAACTCAGAAAGTAGATTGTAAAAGGCATTTCTGAAAGTTTATTAGTAAAATAAAACTCTAATGTTACTTTTTGGGGGCCAAATGAGAAAATTAAATACATATGTATTGTGATAAAAATCAAGCGAATCCTAAAGCAGATAAAATAAAAAGTCTATGTGTGGAAAATCAAAGTGTATATTTTTTATAAATTTAAAACGCTTCCTTTAAAATATATAAGGGTAAGTATAAGAAAATGCACTTATTCCCTGCTTGTCTGAAACTGGAATATTCGAATCTTGAAGGTGGTACGGAACCCTAAGTATGCGAGTCCAACTCGCACTTGACCAAATTATTGAATAATTACTAAGCATACATAAAAAATCGTGACGACGAATTGATAATCTTTTCCTTTTTGAAAGTCAGTTAAAAAGCTAAAAGACGAATCCTATATATGTCGAGTAATTTTAAACAAATATAATTTTAAATATTTTAAACCTGTATTTTTATAGAAATTTATTTATTTAAAAAATGAATAAATAGAAACCTAGAAAAAAATACAGCGATTTCGATTAAGTCAATAAGAATTAGATCGTGAATATCTTCTCACAACTGACAATTTTTAGGATATTGGTCTAGAATTTTTTGATAGTTGTTGAGTATATTCTTTTGTAGAAAGCTGCAGTAGTCGTTATAGAGTTTTGTTCATGATAATGTGTTATCTATATGTTCTAAGCATACGAATATGTTTTGCCGTGTTTACGATCATGTATTGTTTCTTTCCTTGTGTATTTATTTTCAGTTTAGAGCTTATGGTAAGAGAGGTCATATCCATTAACTGGTACACGTTTACAACGTGTACCATATATTGTCTGTTATTAAAGATTAAGTTTATAGCACTTTTAATTTCCCCATCTGTGTACATGTTTTGTCTTTTTGCTTTTGAATAAATAAATTCATCACATGTAAATTATTATGGTGATAGAATTCAAAACGTCTGAAATCTGGCAATAGAAATTGTCATTAAAAAAGAATTACTTTTATCAATTCGTATGGATTTTTTTTTATTTCTATGTATGTAACCTGATATTTTCTCTGCTTCTGAACCCATTTAAGTTAAAAAGAGCGGCAGTCATTTGAAACTGAACTATGGAAGCGAAATCTACTTACGAATTATACTTTCCGTCCACGGTATCTCATTGTCTCTGTGTATTTCTTTGTGTCATTCTGTGTAATTGATATATAATTGGTATATATTTCAGGTGTATTAAAATAATTGTCACTATTTTGTTACGTGGTAAGTATTAATCCCAATGTGTAAGTTAATTCTTAATTTAAATGTATCTGCAAAGGAACATATGACATCTAAGTTAATTTGAATTTTTAAACACATAATTTTTCACATACGGTTGACACATATCCTTATAAAACAGTAACAATTATATATTACAAAGAAAAACATCTAGGCCCGTATTCATAGTCTAATCGTATGTATAAGTTCGGCTTAACCATGTGCTTAAGCTTGCATTTACAGAAAAACTTTATAATTCAGTCTTTGCTAAGACATTTGTTGGGATATATATTCATAAACGTTATTTAAGACGTGACTGACATGTAATAATAACTCATGTTTTCATAGTCAAATAAGATATCTATATATAAATAGGCACAGACAAAACGGTTAGGTACCATTTTCTCCTCTGTCCCTCAACCGGTTTATTTGATTTTTGGTTTGTTTAGTGGCTTTTGAAGACCTTCAGTGCATAATATATTTATAATATTGATTCATTCATTAAATAAAGTAAAATGAAAAATTAAACGAAACGCTAACAAATTTTGTTTGCTTCTGAAAGTTATTCTACATTATCATGCTATTGAGAACTCACCCACAAAAAATTATATTATAGGATAATGACAATTTATTGGGTACTCACAAGTTTTTCTAAATAGAGTTTGTCAACTAAAATCAGAAATCTGTATTGCCTGGCAACTGAACAATGTTTTTCCGATAATATTTTATTATTTTAACATTATACTATTAATTTATATTGTTTCTATTTTAAAGGCTAATAGTTTCATACAATTTAACTCAGATTACAAAGCCTATGATATAAATACAAATGAAGATAAATAGTTCGATCTGACATCATGGCAATGGTTCTAATTTCTCGACCAGTTCACGGCCAACTACAATGTTGAATATCAATTTGACATTTCTTCATAATGTAAAACGCTAGGTTAAGGTACCTTCTCAATGCAATCAAAAAATTATCAATATATAATTTTCAAAATTTCAATTTCAATGAACTTACAACAATTGTCAACAAATAAAGGTATTATTTAACATAAATTAACAGGTGGTGCATTGTATTTCTTAAATGTTTTGATATTATCCCTCGCTGAAAACTTTTATGTAAGTAAACTAAATATTGAGAGATTATAAAGCTAATTGATACATTTTATTTCAGATCCACTCAAGTTGAATATGTTTTTTTATTTTATGCCATGTGCAAATGAAAATTCAATAAGTATTAGTAATATATGGCTGTTTTATTCGATATAAGGTAATCTTTTAAATTAATTTTAACATGTCGTCTAAAATATTAGCAGTCAGTCAAAAATGGTTAAATATTCTTTTAACGAGATGTGATATGCTGCAAATATATTTTTACTTATTTATCTATATCTTGAGACTTAAATTTATTGGTAATATATAAAGTAGTAAAAATAATGATTTTTTGGGGTTATATAATATTGATTTTGTTTATAAAATTCATATAGATTTTGATTTCTACGACAATGACATAATAGCCCATATTTCTAAACGCTACTTTCGAGATGTGCAAAATTTGGCTATAATCAATAACTGAGGATTATCAATTCCCCCAGTGTTTTCATTTACTAATAGCAATTTTATGCAACTGCAAGTTTTCAGATAATTACAAACAAAGATTATAATATATTCGTTATTTATAGTTAAAAACTGACGACAAAAGCAGTAAAAATGATTGCTCTACTTTAAATAGACATATATGTTTTTATAATAGCCAAAAAAATATTTTCACAACTCATTTTGGGTAATACTATGACAGTAACACAACCAACAGTTTCCAGAATAGTACACTAAAGTTAAGTACGTAAATATAAAAATATTTGGGTGTACATTCGAGTTTAAATTTAAAGAAGGATATTTAAATGACCATAAAAGTATAATTTTTGTTATACAATAGATATTAAATATTAGTGAAAAAAATAGGGCGAGATTAATGCAAATAGTATTTTATTCATTAGTTGTTTATTGTAGGAAAAGTAATGGAGAGAATTTGCAAGCAGTAAGTAACTTTGTTTCAGACCAACAAAAAATGAATAGATGCATTTTCGTTTGAACTTAATTATTTTGTAATTTGAATTTTGGCACCAATTTTGAGTTTTCTTGAAAGTCTTACCCTTGGGCAGACTTAGCAGAGGCGCTGAAACTTGTGTACTTCAATTTTACATTAGCTCTAACATAAGACCAGTCTTAAAACTTTCATCCTTCGAAAGTTCATCTTAAAATCTATCTATGAATAAATCACGGCTTAATTCCGATGAGGCAGTTTTGATGAAGGCATGCTTAAGCACCAACTTAAGACCGGAGTATGAATACCGGCCTAAATGCTTTTTTGATTTAAGATATAACACTGGACTCAAGAAAATAAAAACGAATAGGTATCATATGGAATAATTTTCTTTATAAACATGTATGCTGCTCCATGAAAATCATTTGTAAATATTTTTCATTCTACTTTTAGTCCTTCTGCAAATCTTCTTCTGCTATGTTACAATTAGCTACTGCCCAACATAGATATTTGTTATGTGAAGATATATTTAAAAATTATTTTTACTATGTACAGGAAGTCCTAAGTATAATAAACATCAATGTTACATTTTATTCAGAGGTTAGAATTTGTTTTTGTATAAGGTTTTAGTAATATCTTTAGCATTGCGATGGGATTACCGTCGGTCCACATTATTATTAAAAGTGGTAAATAATTTCTTAGATTAATTTAAATTATTATTCCAAAGCCTTAATATAATATGTTTACTTTATAATATCAAGCTAGTCAGCATACAAGTTTAATGACAAATAAAAATAATAAAAAGAATAAAAAAGTTAAAAAAATATGTAGAAAATATACAAAAAAATCAAATGAGAGAGAGAGAGGGAAAAAGAGAGAGAGAAAATAATATGCTAAAATAATCAATAGAATTGTACATCAAATCAGACAAAAAAAGAATATATGTCAGAAAAAAAGTGATTGATTCCACACGGTTTCTAAACGGTTTTATTTTAAGCCAGTTGAAGTCGGTTCTCTTTAGGGTTCCGTATATACAATATACAGATACCATTATAATATCACTCCGGATTTCTGCCTCTGTCACACCACAGCAATTTTCTCCTAAACTACTGGAAGAGGTTGAAATTTGGTATCAATGTATACTTTGGTGACCCGATTAGGAGTAAATATCGTAAAAGAAAAAAGTTTGATTTTAGGGGTACTTCTGGGGGCAAAAACTAAAAAAATCCACCGTTCCCTCCCCTGATCACCGAAACTACTGAGACTAAAATTTTGAAAAAAATAGGAAATATAGAACGTTGCCCGAACTTTACAGGAAAAATAAGGAGAAACGATTAATATTAATTTTGGGGGCAAATTATATAATTAAATAAACATTTAAAAATAAAAAAATTTTCAAACGCATCATGTAATATATCAAATAAAAGGTCTCATTCTGAGGAACACAAATATATTTTTTTTTTCATATTTTAAAAAAATTATTTAAAAAGATATTAACGAAAATATACCAAAATTTACTCATTCCCCCTCTTATCTCCGAAACTATAAAACGTAAAGTTTTGAAAAAAATTAGAGGTATAGGTTCTGACCTGAAATTTACTAGAAATATAAGGAAAAACCTCTACTTTTAATTTTGGGGGGCAAATTACAGAATTAAATGGAAAATATAAAATTAAAATTGTTTCTAACCCATCATGTTATATATCAAATGAAAAGTCTCATTACGACGAAAACAAATATATTTTTTTCATATTTTTAAAATAAATTAATTAAAAGATATTAACAAAAATATACAAAAATTTACCCATTCCTCTCCCCCTTATCTCCGAAACCATAAGCTGGAAAATTTTCAAAATAAAGGAGGTATAGCCCCTTACCTGAACTTTACTGGAAAAATAAGGAGAAACCCCTAATATTTATTTTGAGGGCAAATTATAGAATTAAATGGAAAATATAAAATTAAAATTGTTTCTAACCCACCATGTTATATATCAAATGAAAGGGCTCATTATGACGAAGACAAATATATTTTTTTCATATTTTAAAAATAAATTAATTAAAAGATATTAACAAAAATAAAAAACATTTTACCCATCCCCCCCTATCTCCGAAACCATAAGCTGGAAAATTTTGAAAAAACAATGGATGTGTAGCTCCTCATCTGAACTTTACTGAAAAAATAAGGAGAAACCCCTAATATTAATTTTGGGGCGCAAATTATAGAATTAAATGGAAAATAAAAAATTATAATTGTTTCTAACGGGTCATGTAATATATCAGATCACAGGAATTCATTATGACGAATACAAATATATTTTTTTATTTTTTTAGAATGAATATTTTAAAATATATTAAAAAAATATTTTAAAAAAATTACCCATTCTCGTTATTCCCCAAACTATAAGACCTCAATTTTTTTGTTTATAGGAAAATTATGAAAAAAATCCCTAATTCTATTATTTATAGTAATTTTAGTAACAATTAATTAGTAATTTTAGGGACAATTTATACAATTAAATGGAAAATAAAGATTCAATTTTCAAACACATCATGTAATATATCAGATAAAATGCTCATTATGTGAATTACAAATATATCACATTTTTAAATCATTTGTTTAAAAGATATTAACAAAAATATTAAACATCAACTTAATTCCCACTTTAGAAACTACACTATTTAAATTTTGAAAAATATATTTTATTTATATTTTTAAATAATTTTAATAACAGATTTAATAATTTATAATTTAAACTTTGACCTATTTTGCCCTTTATCTTCCAATCTGCAAAGCCTCAAAACTCAGACAGTAGATTATAAAAGGCATCTCTGAAAGTTTAATAGTAAAATAAAACTCTAATATTATTTTTTGGGGGCCAAATTAGAAAATTAAATATATATGTATTCTAATAAAAATCAAGCGAATCCTAAAGCAGATAAAATAAAAAGTCTATGTGTGGAAAATCAAAGTGTATATTTTTTATAAATTTAAAACGCTATAAAGGTAAATATAAGAAAATGCACTCATTTCCTGCTTGTCTGAAACTGGATTATTAGAATCTTGAAGGTGGTACGGAACCCTAGTATGCGAGTCCAACTGGCACTTGACCAAATTATTTAAACAACAAGAGTGTATGTGTATATTTTTGTTTCCTCACTTCTATAAAGCTTACACAAGTTAAAACTTAACAGTTTTAGCAGCCACAGTTATATTTTAAAACAAGAAATAAAGTGTTTGAGAATCCTACAAACCAATTAAAATATTTTGCAAACTTATATTACCTTTAAAAACAAATACGAAGTGAAATTCAAATTTCGAGCTTTTCTTGAGAACACAAAACAAACACAAACTGTGTAAGAACAACTTTCTAACTCTCGTAACAGAAGACATAGAACATCTTTATTATAATAATTTTATTGTGCGCCGGTAAAATTGTTATTCAAACTTTCGCCCGCATAATTAATATTTAACGCCTCCGTTGCATCACAAACAACTCGTGAAACCAACAAAGAGTGCAAAACGCTCATGAAATAATAGGTAAGAGATTAAACGTGCAATGAAACTTTGATTTATGACTTTATATCGCTTTTCTAACATCTAAACTCACATAATGTAATAACTCGTAATGCTATACATCACCTAGTTAGATTATTTCAAAAAAGTCATTACCGTTGAGTGGTTCTTATAATAAATTATAGTGTAGAGAGTTTAATGGGTTAAATAATCAGATCTAATATAGGTATTTTTATAATGAAAACGCTTTTTTACTCTAATATTTTACTCCAATTAGAATTTGCTGTTAAAAGCAAGCATTTCGATTACATACTCATTGACAAAGAAATCGCAACACCCAGAAAGACATTTTAAAAATTAATATTGTTTTGGTAAAACATAGATGCTATAGTCAGGAGTAAATGATTAAAATTTGGATGTTTTAAAATGTAAACTTTTCTTTATCAATTAATATTGTAATTTTTGCATTTTTTACCAAAAAAACAAAATGGGATGGGATCCAAAATCAATGTTTAGTGTACGCCGAATGTATCGCCAGCTAACTGAATTTTTTTATAAACACAAGTGCAGTTCGAGCGCGACACGAGACACTCTTGTGTTTGATCTGTGGGAGACACTACTTGTCCCGTTAGAGATCGTCTATCGTCTCTTTGTCTCTCGTCTCGCGTGTCAGTTTCTGGTCTCTGTCACATGCGTGAACTGGCGTTCGTACAAAGCTATAGGGGTTTTCGCGGAAGCAGTTCTGAACCGATTCAGAATCGGTTCATTATTTTTAGTTCTATTTTTGTTCTGTCCCTAAATCGGATCACTGGAGTTCACATAGTGTTTTGTTCCATGTCATCTGTAAAAATCATTTTGTGGGTAATTTCTATGGCTTAAACGGTGCCCATCAACAATCTGTAAATTTTTCGGAATTGAAAATATTTCCTGAATTTACATTTTCAAATATGGAATGAATATCACTATATAGAAATTCCTTTTCAGTCAGCATTATTATTCGGAATATTTAATTTATATTTATTTGTCTAAAAATTTAATACTAATGACTCCACAAAAGGGCATCTAGACCATAATTATAGCTAAAAATGCTTAAAAATTACTGACCCTATAAATATTACTACCCTGAAAGTAGCCGACAAACGACAAAAAATCTGAGAATATTTTGATATTAATATTTAGCAAGCTACATGGGCTGTAAGATTAAACTTTTTGCAAATGTATTGAAATGCACATCTTTACTTTAATAAAATCTAAATATTCATTTCTTTAAAATTTTGATTTTTGCATTTTTTTCAAAAATATTAGGTGTTAAATTTATAGGTTCAATTTTTTTTCGATATTTGTTATACAATATTCAGCAAGCTATATGGGATGTAAAACTTTCTGCAAATGTAATGAAATGCACATCTTTATTTTGATAAAATGTAAATGAGCATTTCTTTAGAATTGCAATTATTTCATTTCTTTCAAAACATATTCTATTTCAAATTTTCAGGTATCCGACATTCAGTATTTAGCAAACTGCATGGACTTTCAAATTTTACATTTTGAAAACATACCGAAATGCGCCTGTTTAATTTCATAAAGTCTAAATGTACATTTATACGTTTTTTATATCACAATATTACATATAAAATAATCTATGCCAAATTCTAACATATCGGTCTTTGAATATTTAGCAAGCTACCATATCGGCTGTAAAATTCGACTTTGAAAACGAAACTAAATGGACCTCTTTATTTTCATAAAGTAATAATTGCCCCTTTTCAAATTTCACATTCACTTAAAAATATGCTATATTAAATTCTGATATATCTGCCTTCTGATGTTAAGGCAAACGCTTATCTGGGCTTAAGATTTAATTTACTTGAACTGAAAATTACCCCAACCTCTTTATTCTAATCTTTATGTGCATTTGTATATAATTATATGTGCAATTTTAAATTAGTTTGTAAACAGTTTTTTCTAAATAAAAAGTTCTGAAAATGTTGTAGTATACAAAGCTAGGGCCTGGTTATATTTATATGTCTTTATTAATAATTATAATCCTCACTATTTAGAAAATTTAAATTGTATTATTAAAAAAATGTAAATTTATAGCAAAGGATATTTTCACCCAAAGATCATGCTAAACTATTTTAGAATAAAACATTTTTGAAAAAATGTAACCGACTTCCAAGTATTACTAAAAAGTTCAAAATAATTATAACGAAATATAACTCTAGACAGTAAATAACCTATTCAATTTTGTTAGGTGCCTACACACAAAGTAAAAAAATTTAAATATTAAAAGGTGCTCATTCTGCACAAATTAATTACCTACCTATCTAGTATCTATTTTATTAGCGTTAAACCAGTCGATTATAATACATTTCAATGATTTAATTTTGCGTATCAATTCTGCCAATTAATTTGAAAATTGATTATTTTTGTATTTATTGTGACACTTCTAGTACCTATATTATATACTTCTAAAAATCTATGAGTCCTCATCACTAAACAAACTGTAGTCGAATATCTTTGTTAATTAAAAATATTATTTTTGAAAAAATATTATTTTAAGTTCTAACAGGAATTAGTAATAAAATTGCAACAATTTTATTTCTTCTACATTAAATTAAAAATAATATACAGAAGGAATTTTGGCTATTTCCACTTAACTCCAACTGCTAAATTCAAACTTAAACGAAAGCTGAACTAAACATACTTCGATAGACTTCGGACAGCCGAGTGGGTTAGGTTAGGTTAGGTTAGGTTCGGTTAGACTTCGGACAACCGATTGGGTTAGAAATTAGGTCGAAGCGCATAATTCTTAGAGCTTTTACTTATATATGTTCTAAGGTATGATCGAACTAAAAATCCATGCTTCAGAGCAAGAACCATTTGAATCGATTCAGAACCAATAACTGCTTACCGCGAACACCAAACTGAAGACTACTGTAACCCAGTTCACCAAATTTTATAACAATATATTTGGTTCACAATACAATTCTAGGTTGCTATTGTTACCAGGTGTTATCGTCTATAGGACTTTGTTTCATTTGGGATTCGTTCACTTAGTTCTATATCGGTTCATTTTCAGTAATTTTGTTCCGCGAACGGCGTTTTCAGAAAGTTACGGTAATATTACAGTTGAACCGATTCAGAACTGCTTCCGCGAAAACCCCTTATATTACAAGTACCCGTCGCGGTCGCGGTGCAAACCGCCAGCTTAAGAGCTCCACATGCAATTCTGAAAATAACTCTATCAAATTCCTACTTTTTCAAATTTGAAAGAAGAAAGAATCTTAGTTATTTGATATGATTTTGAAGTGTCACTCTGCATATATCAAACTAGCAGTAAGTTCTTTGAGTTGTATTGTCAAATATTTAATTTAATACATATAAAATATATATTTAAAGTGTGAATTACTATAGTTGTTATTGCGAACCTTTCAGTATTTAATTTCTTATTCAGTTGTGTTAATTTTTATGTCCATTGAAAACAAGGTCTGATTTAGATACTGAACCGTTTGGACTATTTGAAATATACAGACTTTGATAAGGTAATTTTTTAGAGAAACTTCAGTCGTCAAATCCATTTTTGGAATATTTTTTGGGGCAAATGATACTTTAACCGCGAAAGAAGGTATTGTTTTGTTGGTGATGTTTGTTTAAATCACAACTTTAGGAAGTTTAATTAATTAAATTTGTATTTGGTGCTAAAAAACGAACTTCAATACAACATGAAAAATAAATACGCTATTTTCAATTCCCATTATAAGTTCCATTTCATTCAATTATCTTTTCCATTTGCTTACAATTCAGTTAGAAAACACTTGTTTACCAAAATAATTCTCTTTTAATTGAATTTTTAATTACTATTTTATTAAGCTACAAATTGCTACACAATCAGATGCCACCAGTAATGTATTTTCAAAATTATTTTTATTTAGCTTTCACAAGCCACGTATTTGATCCTGTCCTACTTTACTAATGAAGTCATTTTACTTTTAAATTGAATTAGGAATTTCTTCAAAATTGATTGATAGCTGAAAGTGTATCCGAATTCGGAGATAACATTAGAGCCTTCACTGTTTGAGCGACAATGATTTATTCTGGGAAATAGCTGTCGTGCTATAGAATTTCGTTCAACATGACGAGGATATTGTTTCGTGCATATCAATTTTTTTTGAGAGAAAATGCACCCATCTCGTTATATAAGAATATTATTTTTTGACGTCGTCAGGAAATATTCAATTATGTTATGGAAATAGTAACCGGGGTAAATCAATGTCTCGTTGACTTAACACAGGCTGGTTACGAGAGTTAAACGAGAGGAAAAAGGCAGTGAAAAATATAAATGCCCAAGATAAGAATGGAATAGCATTAGAAATTTTAATATAATATTACTATATGAGCAATGTATATTAGCTCAGGTCATTTACGGAGAAAAACACCATTTGGTGTTAGAACAATGTGTTCTAATATTAAAGCAGGACTAATTGATTTTCTGAATGATAATTATGACAACTCTGGTTTTTATTTTTTATGTCAAATTGTAATTACGATATTTGTCATTGCGACTCCTTTTAATTTTTTTATTTATTGTTCATTTTGTGTTAATACCATTGAAAACGGGGTCTGATTTAGACCTCGAAACGTTTGGACTTTAGAAATATACAGACTTTCAAGTTTATGTGGTGTTATTCCCAAAGAACTCGGAAAAAATGTTAGTAATTGGCATAAAATTTAACATTTTTTCTCTATTCATTTTGGTTTTATAACAAAAAAACCGCGAAAAATCCGTAACAATTAAGTTTTTTTACTTTTTACACAAAATCCACCTATGAAACCGTGTTTGCTACTATGGGCACTGTTGAAAAGAAATGAAAAACCTACAAAACGAGCTACTATGCGCTCAATTTCGTTAATTGGTTTCTTAGATAATGACATCTTTACCCGAAATTCCCAAAAAATAAATAACCGCTTATATATTTTTTTATTTTATAGCTAAAACATTCTGATTAACTGTAAAGGGTAGATCTTTTGATACCCATTTCATGTTCTAAAAATAAATATTGTAGCCTTGGTATTTTTTGTAAAGTTTCAGTCAACCCTATGGATGCCATATTCTTTTGAAAGGTCATATTACCTCATCGGATGACCTTATCATAATGAATAGACCACGGTTCTTTAGATCCCTCATCTCACTTTTTTAAAATTTGAAGTATAAATACACATAAATACCGAAAATATTTAGCCATTCCCTATATTTTTCTATTCGAAAAATTCCTAAGGGGTGGTACCTGTGTAACTATATCCTTTTAATAAATAATTTTAAGCAGCACATTGAAAAGAACCTACTATTCTTTTGTTTACACCTTCAGTACTTTTTATGTTTTAATATTATATAAAAGGAAAGCTGATACATATTGATAATAGTTAATAGGAAAAAAAATTGTTTTCTTCAGTTAGTTAACAACCCAGTTTTTATGTTGTTCAATTCAGATTCCTGTTAAGAATTTTTCTATTACTAAGTACTAATTAATGAGAAGACAAATTTCTTTAGATATATATGTTTTGATCTTTTATTGAAATTACAATTTACAAATGGAAAAATCGCTGGCAACAGCCTTCGCATTTTGCATATTAAGATTGCTCCTTCATTATCATTTGTGCTATTCTATTTTGATAAATTTGTTATATAAACCCATGTTATTCAAGAAATATAAACATGTGTCTGCTTAAAATGAAAATTTGCATTAATATTATTTATTATAAGAATATAGTTACACAGGTACCACCCCTTAGTAATTTTTCGAATGGACTCGTCAGAAAAAAATTTACGGAATGGCCAAATGTTTTCAATACTTATGTAGTTATTCTTTCAATTTTCAAAAAGTAAGAGGAGAGGTATCGAGATCAACTCTTCTACTTTCCAACGGTGGTTTATTCATAATGATATGTGTTCCATAGGATTGACTGAAATTTTGAAAAAACTACCGGGTCTACAGTATTTATTTTTAGAACATGAATTGGTTATGATAAGATCTATCGCTTTTTAGGGTTCCGTATATGCAATATACGGATACCCTTATAATATCACTCAGGATTTCTGCCTCTGTCACATCACAGCCATTTTCTCCTAAACTACTGGACGGAAGAGGTTCAAATTTGGTATCAATGTATAGTTTGGTGACCCGATCACGAGTACATATCGTAAAAGAAAAAATTTTGATTTTAGGGGTACTTCTGGGGGAAAAACTAAAAAAATCGACCGTTCCCCGCCCCTGATCTCCGAAACTATTGCGATTAAAATTTAAAAAAAATAGGAAATATAGAGCATTGCCCGAACTTTACAGGAAAATTAAGGATAAACCATTAATGTTAATTTTGGGGGGCAAATTATAGAATTAAATAAAACTTTAAAAATAAAAAAAATTTCAAACCAATCATGTAATATATCAAATGAAAGGTCTCATTCTGAGGAATACAAATATATTTTTTTCATATTTAAAAAAAATTATTTAAAAAGATATTAACGAAAATATTCCAAAATTTACCCATTCGGAGATAGGGGGGGGGGGGCTATCTCCGATACTATAAAACGTAAAAAAAAATAGTAAAAAAAAAGATTTATAGGTTCTGACCTGAAGTTTACTGGAAAAATAAGAAGAAACCTCTACTTTTAATTTTGGGGGCCAATTACAGATTTAAATAGAAAAAATAAAATTAAAATTGTTTCTAACCCATCATATTATATATCAAATGAAAGGGCTCATTACGACGAAAACAAATATATTTTTTTCATATTTTTAAAATAAATTAATTAAAAGATATTAACAAAAATATAAAAAAATTTACCCATTCCCCCCCTTATCTCCGAAACCATAAGCTGGAAAATTTTGAAAAAAATGGAGGTGAAGCCCCTCACCTGATCTTTACTGGAAAATTAAGGAGAAACCCCTAATATTTATTTTGGGGGGCAGATTATAGAATTAAAATGAAACTTAAAATTAAAATTGTTTCTAACCCATCATGTTATATATCAAATGAAAAGGCTCATTATGACGAAAACAAATATATTTTTTTCATATTTTTAAAATAAATTAATTAAAAGATATTAACAAAAATATAAAAAATTTACCCATTCCCCCCCCCTTATCTCCGAAACCATAAGCTGGAAAATTTTGAAAAAAAATGGAGGTATAGCCCCTCACCTGAACTTTACTGGAAAATTAAGGAGAAACCCCTAATATTTATTTTTGGGGAGGGCAAATTATAGAATTAAATGTAAAATTAAAATTAAAATTCTTTCTAACCCATCATGTTATATATCAAATGAAAGGGCTCATTATGACGAAAACAAATATATTTTTTCATATTTTTAAAAATAAATTAATTAAAAGATATTAACAAAAATATAAAAAAATTTACCCATCGCCTCCCCCCTATCTCCGAAACCATAAGCTGGAAAATTTTGAAAAAACAATGGAGGTATAGCCCCTCACCTGAACTTTACTAGAAAAATAAGGAAACACCCCTAATATTTTTTTGGGGGCAAATTATAGAATTAAATGGAAAATATAAAATTAAAATTGTTTCTAACCCAACATATTATATATCAAATAAAAGGGCTGATGATGAAGAAAACAAATATATTTTTTCCATATTTATAAAATAAATTAATTAAAAGATAATTAACAAAAATATAAAAAATTTTACCCATTTCCCCCTTATCTCCGAAACCATTAGTTGAAAATTTTTGAAAAACTGGAAGTATAGCCCCTCACCTGAACTTTACTGGAAAAATAAGAAGAAAAAAAAGAATATTCATTTTGGGGGGCAAATTATAGAATTAAATGGAAAATAAAAAATTATAATTGTTTCTAACGGGTCATGTAATATATCAAATCCCAGGGCACATTATGACGAATAGGTACAAAAATATTTTTTTAATTTTTTTAAAATAAATATTTTAAAAAAATTACCCATTCTCCCCGTTATTCCCCAAACTTTAAGAACTCATTTTTTTTGTTTATAGGAAAAATATGAAAAAAAAATACATAATTCTATTATTTGGCCTCCAATTATAATTATAATTTAAACTTTGACCTATTTTTCCGTTTTTCTTCCAATCTACAGAGCCTCAAAACTCAGACAGTAGATTATAAAAGGCATTTCAGAAAGTTTATTAGTAAAATAAAACTCTAATGTTACTTTTTGGGGGCCAAATTAGAAAATTAAATACATATGCATTGTGATAAAAATCAAGCGAATCCTAAAGCAGATAAAATAAAAAATCTATGTTTGGAAAATCAAAGTGTATATTTTTTTATAAATTTAAAACGCTTCCTTTAAAAGATATAAGGGTAAGTATAAGAAAATGCACTCATTCCCTGCTTGTCGAATCTTGAAGGTACGGAACCCTAAGTATGCGAGTCCAACTCGCACTTGACCAAATTATGTTTCAAAAACGGGTCTAATAATTGTGATGATTTGTACAATTGGATGTTTCGATATCTGCAAATCTAAACTTGGAGAAAATTGGAAAATCTGATAAATATTAATATTAGAAAAGTCAATGAAACGTATGTCAGCTTCAAAACAAATAGATGTGTATGAACATATAAATGAGATTTATTTATATACATATAAATGGATGGACCCCTCAAGTTTTTGAAATGATAACTTCTATTGATAGATTAGGTGATATGCTAATTTAAAATACCATATGAACCTTCCTCTTATGTATTGTATCATTTCGTGCCAATACATTTGTGGTGGTTGAAATATGGGATGGCCTGAAATTGTAATTAAACAGAACGGTACAAAAATATTTTATATTGGGTATCTCATAAGTAGTTGCGTTTACACGACGGTTGAAATAAAAGGTGAATTAGAATTGTTGATATACAGGGTTGTTCAAACATAAGGTGAGGAGAAATTAGGGTTTAAAATATTTTGATAGAAAATTCTTGCATATTTATAGAGATAATTGAAATATATACAGGGTGTAAACGGTTTGAGTGCAAAGATTTTGAGGATCAATACTTCAGGTCAAAACAAATCAAAAAGCTTTATAACATTTCCAGAAATAAACTATAGTTTTGCCAAAAAAAAAGAAAGTTAGAAGTTATATAGCCTTTATTACAGTGAATAATAGACTATTTCCGGCTTCAAAATGCTTGTAAAGCTAAATATGTAAATACTCAATAGCTTATACACCTTTAATAACTGTATTAACAAAGAAAATTAATATTTAAACTCTAAATATTCTGTTAAAATTTGCCGTATGTTTCTTCGAACAGATGTGGCAACATAGCATATAATATGCCTTATTCAGTACTACAGCTGACCACTGCCACGAATGCTTTTTTGCTGCACCGGTTCTTGTCAGAAAGTGAAAGTGATATTTACGTGACATTCTACGTAGCGTTCGTGATTTGATTTTCGTTTTAAAAATAAATTTCAGAAATAAATAA
Organism: Octodonta nipae; assembly: GCA_034190945.1. Classification (NCBI taxonomy): domain Eukaryota; kingdom Metazoa; phylum Arthropoda; class Insecta; order Coleoptera; family Chrysomelidae; genus Octodonta; species Octodonta nipae. Next base: position 24,161,473 of record CM067222.1, read on the forward strand.
TATCTGTTGTCAATTGTGAGTTCGAGTGTATTAGTTTGTGACAAATAGTGGCAATTATACAATTAGGTAAAGACCTGCCATGCTATTAATTTGTGGGGAAAATACTTGTAATAGCAACAATGTTGAATTTTGAATATTTACTATAAATAATCCTTTGTTCTCCAGAGCTCTATCATAATGACAGCCTGTAAGTACATGGGTATTTATTTGTCTAATATAAGTAATATTAATTTTATGAGTAACAATTATTTTTCGAATAATTTAACACATAAAAGAACTACATATAAGAAATGTAATTATTTAATACAAAAAATAACAGGTGTTAATTTTTTTGTGTGAATCATTCCTTTATTATTCACGTTACAAGTGAATTTTTAGCGCGACGCTGCCACATCGACAATAATTTACTTAACATGTATTTCGAATTTTCTAGCTTATTAAGACCTATAGACCATAGCGTTATAAGAGTTTTTTGTTTTATTAGGTGTGTACTATTTGCACCTAAAATATATGCACTCAAACTGTTTACACCCTGTATATAGTAACATTAAAATTATTCAGAGTAGTTCAAAAAATCTTAGGAAAACTGTTATATTATGCAGGGAAATCATATTAAAACAGGGTGGTTATAACATGCGAGAAAAGCATTGTTATATAAGTTAGCTCAGGAAATTCAATAGGACTATCTATATGTAGTTTTTTTTAATTTTAATACAAATGCTATTTATAAGTAATGTAATTTAATGATTATAAGCAATACCAAAGTTGTATTTATATTATGCACTGAGCAGCCCACTATAAGTTTTAATACGTAAAGACGTAAATCATCTAATAATGTATATCATCCTTGCTGACATGTGTAAAAACCAGAGTAATATCAATGACTAACTTACAGAATTATGAAATTTTAAATTTTCAGTGTATTAACGTCTACTCAATAAGACAAAGTTATTTATGTAACTTTGGTAAGTATAAAATCGTAGAAATCAAAACCTGGACTATTATAATAATCCATGTTCTATAAATGTTGTTAACGCTTTTACCTATTATTTTGATAAACCTTCATATATAAAAGGTATAATTTTGTATTACAGTTTGATAAGAAGTAACAAATAAAATTCAATTGATCCGTTTCGTCTTAGGAATGTTTACATAGAAAATGACCTACTCGTATGTTTTTATTGAATCTGTGAACTGAGAAGTCTAGCTCGATCATGCAGGTAGTCTTAAGTGATTGATAATTCACTTGTTATACTTTAAATATGATTTCAGTTTATTTAGCTATTAAGAAAAATTCAGCTTAAAAATGGTTGGACATGTCACTTTTGAGAGAAAAATTTGATATTACAGTTTTGAGGAAAAATTACAATGGTTAGAGTCTCGGAGCAAGTAACCCCGCAGGTAAAAAGAGAGAAATTTCAAAATTTGTATAGATTGAGCTTAAATTTGTTTATTCGTATTGTGTCATTGGTTTGAAGTAAATAAAACAATCAAAGTAAACATGAGCTGCTTTAATAATTAGTGCAGTCATTGAAGCATTATGCCTTCTAAATTTTTTACTAGTAATCGATTCACATGAAATTTTGGAATTAGGCTCATCTAACCTCTAACTTCAAAAGTGATATTGACCCGAAATCCGCTTTCACCCTGGGGGTGGTTGCCACCCCTTCTCAACGGTGTAATTTTTTTTGCAAAATAATATCGGATGTAGATAGAAGACCTAATTCTAAGCAAAAAATGTTTTATAAAGTTTTTCCAAAAATCCATTACTTCTCAAGTTATAGGCAATTGAAAATTTGGAAGTTTTTCATTGTTTTTTGCAAATATCTCCAAAAATATGTATTTTATCGAAAATTTTATGATATTCTAGCAGGTAAAAAACTGAACAATCCGTTTTTATATAAAGTGTACTAAGTGTAATGTTAAGCAAGATATTAAAGATCAAAGCCGTTTTTTATTTTGTCTGAAATTTATTCGATGTATTCAATGCCATCTAGCGGCGAGCGGATACATTTTATGCATTCTAATGAAAAAGGATTTTATAGTGCTTGAAATAAGCTTTAAAATAAGCACTGATAAAAGTCTTTGGCACTTAAAATGAGTGAGCTGTAATGCAAATAAAAGAACATCTAATGGTTTTTTTAATCAATGGGTTTTATAAGTCTCATGTCCACCAATTAAATTCCGTCAAGAATTAAATGTAATAAAAAGAGTTTGATGAATTCTAGCAGTTTGGCTGCTTTAGGACACATACTTTTCAAAAAAAAAACACGATTTTAAGAAAAAAATTTCGAATTTAAAAAAAAACGCCTTCTTTTCATAATATCTGAAAAATAATGAACGAAACGTAAAAAAGTATAATGATGAAAAATGTAGGTCTTTTTTGATAAAAATTTAAAAAGTTGTAGCTCATTTAATTACCTTCAAAATAGTTTTTATAAGTTGTGATAGCTTCAAGATTAAAGAAGTTATGTTTCTAATTGTCTTCTAAACGTTGTTTGTAAAATATTCTTGATTATTTTTATGTTTCTTTGGGGAATAACACCACAATAGAAATAAAACTACGTATATTGCAGAAATACCAAACGTTTCAAAGTCTATTCTGACTTCGTTGTCAATGGCTTTATATTTATTATATATTTATTATATTTATTATATATTTATTATAAAGCCATTGACAACGAAGTCAGAATAGACTTTGAAACGTATGGTATTCCTGCAATATACGTAGTTTTATTTCTATTGTGGTGTTATTCCCCAAAGAAACATAAAAATAATAAAGAAGTTATGGTCCAAAAACTAATCGTATTTTTTTCTCTGAGTAAACTGAAAATTTGGGAGCGTGAATATTTGGAGCAAAGTGAAAGTACACAGTAATATAGACCCAAAACTATTGTCTCATGTATATATATATATATATATATATATATATATATATATTTTATATTCACTTTGATTCAATTCACTTTTTAAAAAAAATTATTTATTTAGAAACATACAATATTAAAAGTGAACAATTAAAATAATTAAAGTACTTGAATAACTTAATGCTATAAATGATATTATTTGAATGACTTAATACTAAAAGTGATAATATTTGAATGACAACACGAGAACGTTTCCAGTTGCTTTTATAACATTAACAAAAGTGCTGATGCAAGTCAGCGTTTTTACTGGTTAAACGGACTCGTGTAGGTTTCCGGGAAGTTGTTTGCATATAATTCAAGATGTAATTTGATATCCCTGAGAAGTCACGTACGCTTTAAATTCCGTTGACTTCTCGACTGTGTGAATTAAGTGCTGATATATTTTGCATATAACAACTCCCCTTACATATCAAAAGTTGATGCTATAACATCAACTTTTAGGAACAGAAACATAAAATAGTATAAAATGATGTTTGAATGGTATGAATAATAAGTAATAAGTGTATAAGATATGAATAAAATAAAGTAATAGGTAAAAATCAAATTGATATTTGTAAAATAAAATCGAAATATGTTAAAATAAATGAGCAATAAAATAATACGAGTAATAATTAAATGCTTAACCTAAACATATCAAAATAAAATATAAAGTAAAAGGAAATGTGAATAAAAATAATGTGTAGGAAAAAAAAATAAAAAAGTTAATGATATAAATTAATATCAAAAATGGTGTTTTTAGAGAACATAAAGGGTATACCTAAACTTGCGTCTCTAACCTTTGTTCTGTTTTCAAAACAGGCCTAAGCTTGGGGAAGAATTTGAGTCTTGGCTGAGGCACTGAAGTCTGGTCAGGATTGCAGTCCTTTGGAGGTTTTACCATCCTCTTTTTGACAGCTTGGAAGGTGATGAGTGCTGCTATGATCATGAGAGCAGCTATGGTTGTATAGGTAAACCAAGAGATATTTTTGGATACAAACGGCTGGTTTATGAGACCATCGAGGTCTCTGGAATATTGTTCCAATTTGTGATTTGCTACGTCTAATTCTTCTACGTTAAGCGTGTTCAGCTTCAGGGGCTGAAGTTCAGGAATTATAATTTTTTCTGGCACTGCGTCGCAACAGTTGAACGGCACTGTTACTGGTTGGAAGGTTTCTAGAACATCGGTTTGTTTACCAGATTCGGCTTGAACTTTTGTAATTCCTATAAACGCACTACACTCTGATTGAAGAGTCAATATGGAGTTGAGGGAGATTGTAAGAGTTTTTGGGTTTGTTTGAGCGCAATTCACTGTAACACTTATGGGTTCAGAAGTAATTATGAGCCATGTATTGGGTTCTAGTTTTTGAACGTTGTATCCTTGAGTGAATATTAGTGAGCTTTTACAGTTGTCGGGTACCTTCTGGACATTCTTTAGAAGTTGAGCTTCACATAACGCGTTTGTGTCAATAGGATATGCGTAAAGTTCAGAGCACAGTTTCTTACGAGTGGATAACGGTTTACACGCACTTAAGTCTTTGATCGGAATAAACATTAAAGAATCATCATTCTTTGCAAGATATTTTTGAGTGAAGGATAGCATATGATGTAAACCTGTTCTTTCATCGTATATAGGGATAGGATATAAATGAAAGACTGTGTAAGGATGTTGTTCGACTAAAGGGATTCTTAACACAAATATAAGATCGGTATATGTTTGAAATGCCTCTAGTTCAATAATTTCCAGATATTGTGCGATGCTCGAGTACTTTACAGCCAATGGAAGGTTACTTTTGACTAAATTTTGCGATACTTCCTGTAATGAGGTAATAAGATGTTCTGGTGTTAAAATTGAAGAGTGAATTATTTTCAGACGCGCGAATGTGATAGAATTTAAAACATCATTCAAATTATCTTCTAAGTAGAGATAATTCTCCATAAGTTTTTCACATATTTCAAGTAGTGCGAGTTTTGATTCGACGTAGGCGACCTTATCATTAATTTTTCCGATAGTGTTTTCCAGCTTTATCATGTTATCGTTAAAAAGTTTCTCGTCAATTCTAAGATTTTGGATAGTTTCGTTGAAGTTTTTAATTACGGATGTGGTGACACTTATTTGGTTTTTTTGTAAGTTCTCAATTTGAAGTTGGCCTTGATTTAAGCGGTTTATGCTTTCGGTAAAGTATTTTCCGTCGGCGGCGTCTAAATTGCCGGTGATTGCCTTAAAAAGGGTACCTGCCCCATCAAGTATACCTCGTTTGTGTCTTTTAGTGTCCATGTGAATGTCAGTAAATTTCTGTTTGATTGAGTTAGAAATTTGATTGAGAAGATTAATGTGGGTTTGTACGTCTGCGCGAAAGTAGTTCATAGCAAAAGAATTGAAGTTAACAGTTTTTACAAGAGTTTGTAATATTCTGTTATTTGTTGTAAATACTTGTTCTAGTGTAGAAATGTTTCTGTGTACTAAAAGTGTCCATTTATCATTGGATACAGTTATTTCTGCTTCGTTATGGAAGTAGATACCTAAAGTATTGTTTATTGGTTGTATTTGAAATTGGGGTACTGCTGACCCGAACAGCAGGCAGAACCTGAAACAGAAATTAACTTTCTGAGAACGGTTTCATTCGGTCGAAATTTACTTTTGATTTTTGGTTAGTTTTAGGGTTTAGTACTGTTGCGGAGTTTCTGTGAATCTCCAGGATTTCGAAAGGACCATTGAATTTATTTTGGAGTTTGTCCTTGATCTGGGATTCTTTAATATAGACTTTATCGCCTATTTGATAGTTAGGGAGATTTTCAGAAACGTGTTCATCAAATCTGACTTTCGCTTTATGTTTTTGGATTTCCGTTCTTTCGCGAGCAATTTTATAATAGTGAGAGATACGATTATTGAGATCTCTGATGTACTTAGTTATCAGGGCTTGTTGGTTGTAGAGAGTTTCTGGAGTCCTACTCGAAGTATGTCCATAAACAAGTTCCATGAGTTTTGTTTACAGAATTGTTATATGCAATGATTGCATAAGGGAGGATGTTAAAAGGGTGTTCGTCAGGATTTTCTAGTTTATGGATTCTAATCATCTCTAATAAGGTCGAGTGGAATCGTTCTAATGAACCATTTGACTGGGGATGTCCCACACTAGAATAAGATAGTTTGATGTCAAATAGTTTACACAAATCTCTCATTAGTGTGTTGTCGAATTCCCTGCCATAATCACAATGTATCCGTAATGGAGTACCGAAGTGTTGGAAATAGAGTAGTAAGGTACTAACAACGGTTTTTGCGGATTTGTCGGTTATGGGGTAGGCCTGAGAGAATTTTGTTAGTTCGTCCCGGATAGTTAATGCGTAGTTTTTTGTCGGGACTTCTAGAATATCGATGTTGACGCGTTCAAAGGGTGTCCGTGGGGTTTCAGTAATGACAAGTGGGCTGTCGAGATTTTTCCGGTAAACTTTTGCTCTCTGGCAAGATTGACAGTTTTTGATAAAATTGTCAACGTCCTTAGTCAGTCCTTGCCAATTGTATTTTTCTTTTATTCTGCGGATAGTTTCATTGATACCTCGGTGTATATTATTTTTGCCGTTATGGAATTGGTCAAGAATGATGGGTATTTGGTCTTTCTCAACTGTTTGGACGATATTTTGGCAAACTTTCCATTTGATGTCGATTTCGGAAAAGATAAACGAAAGCATTTCCAAAATGGGCAGTTCAATGTTATTCTCAACACAGAATACTTCATTTTCAGTAAACACATCTCTACTATTATACAGAGATGCGAAAAGAATCTCGTTGACTATTTCTGGGTCAGAAGGAAGAGGGACGATGTAATAGCGTCTTTTTCTGACACTTTTGCTTGCAAAGACATTTACTCTAGGGGTACGGAAATCAGCATTTTCCTCAAAAATGTCTTCGATGATGTCATGGTGAAAATTTTTCATGAGAGAGCCTTGGGGAAATACTAGGATGTTTTTGTTTCCTCGGTCTAGGAGTTGGCAATTAGAAAATTGAATTTTGTCGTAATCTAGGAGAGAGACGGTTTGATATCGCTCGACAAAAGTTTTAAATTCTTCGGAGATTTGTTGGAGATTAATAGGACTTCTCGTTTGGGGTTCTTGTGAGTCATCGTCAGTTTCGTTTGTTGGGAGTACTGGAAATGGTGTTAGATGATTGTTTGCTTGAAATGATATGTATTCATTAAAGTTGTTAACTTTAATGCGAGAGAGCGCGTCGGCGTTTTTATTTACTTTGCCGGGTTTGTAAATTATTTGATAGTCGTACTCCTCGAGCTTAAGGCGCCATCTTGCAAGTCTACTTCCAGGATCCTTTATAGAAAACAGCCAAGTTAACGGGCGGTGATCGGTCAGCAGTAAAAACTTACGGCCAAAAATTATCGGACGAAAGTGTTTAACCGCCCACACTATTGCAAGGAGTTCTCGTTCTATGGTTGAATACTTAGTTTCAGCATTGCAGAGAGTTCTGGAGGCATAGGCTACGGGTAAATCTTTACCTACGGGGCCTTGAGAGAGCACTGCGCCGATAGCAAATGAACTGGCGTCGGTTGTAAGAATAAATGGCTCTTCAAAATTAGGGTATATGAGTATGGGAGTAGAAGTAAGGGCTCTTTTTAATTCGTCAAAAGATTTGACACATTCTGAATCAAACTGGAAAGGTGTGTCTTTTTGAAGTAATCTTGTCAAAGGTTTGAAATCTTGGCGAAATTGGGGATGAATCGCCTGTAATAACCAGCTAACCCTAAGAAGGACTTGATATCTTTTGGGTTTTTTGGTTGGGGAAAATTTAAGATACAATCTACCTTTGAGGGGTTAGGCTTCACGCCTTCGGGAGTTATAAGGTGGCCAAGATACGCGACCTCTTTGCGAAGAAACTCGCATTTGTCGGGTTGGATTTTTAGATTGGCTTTTCGCAATCGTTTGAAAACTTCAGAAAGTCGGGTTATGTGCTCATGTATAGTCGGAGAATAAACGATAATGTCGTCCATATAGACTAAACATCTCTCGTTTTGAACACCTAAAAGAATATTATCCATTACCCTTTGGAAGGTGGATGGAGCGTTTTTAAGACCGAAGGGCATTCTAACAAATTCGAAATGGCCATTATCAACTGTGAATGCTGTTTTTTGGATGTCTTTAGTATCGATTTCGATTTGGTGAAACCCGGAAGCTAAGTCGAGGGTGGTGAAGTATTGGCATTTGCCAAGTTGGTCAAGTAAATCCGAAATGTTCGGTAGGGGATATTTGTCGTCAACAGTAAGTTCATTTAATTTACGATAATCGACGACGACACGCCATTTTTGGGTACCAGATGCGTCTAGTTTTTTGGGAACTACCCAAACCGGGGATGACCATGGCGAATTAGACGGACGTATAATGCCTTGGTCAAGCATCTTTGATATCTGACTTTTTACCTCTTGTTTGTGTATTTGGGGGTACCGATATGACTTTGTGAAAGAGGGTTTTGCGTTATTAGTGTCTATCGAATGTTTGATTTCGTTTGTAAAGGTCAGTTGGTCACCTTCTAAATAGAATATGTCGGAATATTCGAGGCAAAGTTGAGAAATAAGTTCGGCTTCCTCCTCGTTCAGATGTTCTAACCGAAGTTGTTCCATAATTGTAGTTTGTCTATCAGGCTGGGTCAAGTTTTGAGAGTAATTTTCAGAAAGAATGTTTACGGAAAAATTGTTTATCGGTTCGAGTTCCAAATTGTCGAAATTAACAGTCTTGGGGATAGCATTTGCATTTAAAACTGAAGTAAGGAATTCGCCTTTTTCATTAATTTTAACAAGGGCACGGGGAAGATAAACTTTTTCTATTTCGGCAGATGATAGGAAAGCATCAGTATTTTTGAGGTTACATTTTAATTTGCATATTTGTTCTGTTCGGGGTTCTAAACAGATTGTATTAACCGGGATGCAGTTATTGAAAGTTGAAGGGTTCTGAGTACGCATGACAGTATCATCCGTAACTTTGTAGAGAGGTAAAGTTTTAAAATTAGTGACAAGTTGTTTGCTGTTAAAGTCTATAACGCAGTTATAGTGTTCAAGGAAATCTGAACCCAGTAATCCGTCGAATTCAATGTCGATGTTGCAAATATATACCTTGTGTGGGTCGGCGACATTGAAAGGTACAAGGGTGGATTCGTTGATTAAGATTTTCTGATCGGTGATTCCTTGGATGACTACGTTTTCGGAAATCGTTGTTTGAAGCGTTGGCAGGTTTCTGGTTTAAAAATTGAAAGTCCTGCACCCGTATCGATAAGAAGTTTATAGGTGTTTGAAGAGTCAGTAATATAATAAAGATTCTTTGAGTTGACGGAAAGAAGGGGTCTTACAGAAAGTTCTGTTCTGGGAAGTTGACATTGGGGCTGAAGTCGTCCAGATTCATTGTCTGAATTTGGGTTTGAATTTCTGAAATTTCTTGGTCTGGGGGTTCTGACTGAGTGGGGGTCAAATGAAAATTTACTTGAGAAGAATCAGGTTCGTCTGAATAAAATTGTTCAGGTTGTTCAGTGTCGAAATATTCTGGTTCACAATTTTGTTCGAAATCGTTAGGGTAATATTCTTGTATGTTTCCGTACTCATTGGTTAAAGGGTAGTATTGGTTTTCGTTTTGAGAATAGTTATAGTCGTTGTGATATGGACCGAAATGTAAATTGTTCAAGTGATGAGTCTTTGGTTGCTGATGTTTAAAGAAACTCGGGTTCGGTCTGTAATTGCCAGACATTTGGGGTTGTCTACTGGTAGATGGACGAAATTGTTGCTGTGAAAATTGTTGACTGGGATTAACATTTGTAGATTGATTAGCAGGTTGATTGGAAAAATGAGGGCGATAATTCGAATAGTTCTGATTAGAATTCGGGTTGTGTTGAAATTGTCTCATTCTCAATAAGCATTCGTTGCTTAAATGGCCCATGCGTTTACAAAAAGAGCATTGTTTTGGAGGTGGACCGTTATTTGGTTTACGAGGGGGTTGTTGGAAACTTCTATTACCTGAAAATTTCTGGGTTTCTAAATGTGAGAGTTGTAGTTCTCGTTTAATTCTGGAAATGGCAGTGAGAATACTGCATGGGTCGCTAGCGCGAACGAGTTGACCAATTTTGGGCTCTAAACCCGTAAGTAGGCTATTAAGAGCCATTGACTCTATTAAGTCAATCTGTGCTTGTTTTTCTTTGATAGTTAAATTTTGCTTGTTTATAGCTGCTAGCATTTTCGCTTGATGCGTCTGGAGTCTAGCAGAGAAAGTGAGGGGGGATTCATTAGGAGTTTGCCGCATTCGTTGCAAGTCCTGTATGAGAGCCGAGAGATCCCGAGGATCTCCAAAATGATTTTCTAGGAGGGTTTGAATTTCGACTAGTTGACTAGGGTTTCGCGAATTAATTAACTCAGCCGCTCTACCGCGTAACTTATTTTTGATATGGAGAATTAGCAGTACTTGCTGATTATCCGTTGCCATGCTGTAAGCAGTATTACAGGAGCATATGAAAGTATTCAAAAATATCGGATTACCATCATACTCAGGAATTATGGCAAATATTTCCGAAAGCTTATAGGGTTCTACAATTGGTGTAGCTGCCTGTCTAGTCGTTGCCATTTTTAAAATTGTATAGATTCGCACAATAAATCGAAATTAAACGTTGAATAAAAGTTTTAAATTGAAATGGTAGAAAATATACGGTTTATCGATTCAGTATTGAGTAATGTTTAATATAGTAATAACAAATTTAAAATAGGAATGTATAAATGGTAGATTAATAATAAACTAGAAATAATGTTTCAAATACTTCGAAATATGTGAGTCGAAGTAATGGAAATAAAATAATATGATTATGTAAAATATATAGTTTCAAATTAATTATTTAGGAATGTAAGGTTATGAGGAATAAAATATTATATAAATGAAAGAACTGGTGGTCATTCAAAATAAAATCAAAATAAAAAATAGTTACTTTATGTGATTCTTACGTTATTATTCCTCGCATCGGACTGTTCTCCGCGTCACTTAGCACTGGTTAGCCTGGTTGCGTGTTCCCTTGCTAGTACTTGGTAGTTGTTGTCCTTTTCAAGTAGGTTTTGTCCACAATGATTTAGAAATCTCCACAGTTAGTTAGTATTCACGTGTTCTAACTGTGTTGGACAATCCTACTGACTGCGCCAATTTTATATTCACTTTGATTCAATTCACTTTTTAAAAAAAATTATTTATTTAGAAACATACAATATTAAAAGTGAACAATTAAAATAATTAAAGTACTTGAATAACTTAATGCTATAAATGATATTATTTGAATGACTTAATACTAAAAGTGATAATATTTGAATGACAACACGAGAACGTTTCCAGTTGCTTTTATAACATTAACAAAAGTGCTGATGCAAGTCAGCGTTTTTACTGGTTAAACGGACTCGTGTAGGTTTCCGGGAAGTTGTTTGCATATAATTCAAGATGTAATTTGATATCCCTGAGAAGTCACGTACGCTTTAAATTCCGTTGACTTCTCGACTGTGTGAATTAAGTGCTGATATATTTTGCATATAACATATATATATATTAGATGGTTTCCGGGAATTCATCCGCGTAGTTGATAACTGTTCCCGGCCGGGATCGCTGGTAAAATGACGACGTTACGGCAGAGTCACATCTGCCCTCTTCAGGTCGGTTCGCATAAGATGAAGAGGGCAGATGTGACTCTGCCAAAACGTCGTTATTTTACCATCGATCCCGGCAGGGATCAATTATCAACTACGCGGATGAATTCCCGGAAACCATCTAATACATTTAGTGCCCGCGAGAACTTAAAAACATATATATATATATATATATATATATATATATATATATATATATATATATACAATTATGGCATATATATTTTAGAAACATAGGGATGAATACATACCAACATTTATATATGTATGTATATATTACACATTTGAATGGATCTAAGTATGTGTATTGCACGATCGGTCGACCACCAATAAGCCAGGTGATCTGCTGTGCGTGCTCCGTTTTATTAAAGCAACAACGAAAAACAGTGCCGCAAAATTATCAGCCTTAGTTCCAACAGGTGGTGTCATAGATGAGCATACTAAGAGGGCTTTTCTACAAACACAAATTTGGCTTGGAAACAAAAACATTCAACCAACTGATTGGGGGGGAGGGTCAGTAATGAGGGGCTATTGAATCCAATATAAAAACTACTGATCCATTACACCGCAAGAGCTGCTCATAATGATTGTTTGCAACTGCAAAAAAACGTTGCGGAGCTACATGCGGTGAAGATAACTGCCAGAATAGACCTTCAATTGATCCGGAAGAAGATTTTGACGACAGCAGATCAGACGACTCGGATGTTGAGTCATAAATAATTATTTTTATTGACGATGATTTTTTATATTTTTTTAATGCTCTTTGTTTGTAATGTTTTTTTATGTATTGTAATTCTAAATTCTTTATAATTAATTACTAATTTGATTTAGTGCATTTACAGATAATTCATAATTTTATATTTTATTTTCTATTAAAAAGTGTGATTTTTTAATCTATAATCAAATTATTTTTAATTGTATAAGCTTACATTTTCAACGTTTTAATTTAGGTGTAGTTTTAAGGATCGAAAAGCTTAAACATATAAAAGTCCTTTTAGAGAACGTGGAACAGCCTTGAAATTATTTTCAGTTTGTAAAAAAATATTTTCAATCATTTTTTTATAGAGGGGTTGTTTTTAAGGGTTAAATCATGACAAATAAGGTAGGTACCATAATAATATTTACTCTATATTTAAATCTTTTTAAGTTATATAAAAGTCAATTTTCGTGTTTTTTTTTTAATTTAGGGGTCGTTTGCAGCGGTTGTAATGTTTTTTAGGTGTTAAAAATGAATTAAACATGATGTAATTGTGTTAGTGAATACTTCAGAATGACACTCCTTTATATTAATCACGTTTTCTAGCTATAAAAAGTCTCAATATTAATTTTTTCGTTAAAGAGTTGTTTTTACCCCTTGAAAATCAAAAGCGGAGTTCGGGTCAATATCACTTTTGAAGTTAAGGGAAAGATAAGCCCAATTCCAAAATGTCATGCAAATCGGTTACTAGTAAAAAATTTAGGAGGTAAAACCCTATGTTTCCCTTCAATGACTGCACTAAACATAGTTTCTGCAGAAGCACATGCCTACAATATGTCATCAACATCATCCTTTTCGTTATAAATATATTTGCATATATTTCTACGAGGTGATGAATCGATTTTACTTTTCAATAATAATGCGTAGGAAGAGCTCTCATGCTAATAAAAACAAGCCGCTCAAAGCCTGCAAACAAGGTGAGGTTCGATCTTCGGTTCCAACCACTCACCCACGTAGTGTGTTTGTTCTGTTTATATGTAAAACATCATTTCGAGTCTCCAAGCTTAGAAATATTGACAAAAAAATTCTGTTCATACTGACGTGCAAAGATGTAAAAAATTACCTTCTTCCCATTTACTGTTTTAACGTGATACAGCTTTTAAAATTCTCCATTATAAAGCAAAAAGTGTAAATAGTTAATCCGGTGTAAATTTTTTAAAGCATATGTGAATATAAAGCAAATCAAATCTAAATATTTTAAAACAGAAAAACACATTTGATAATAGTACAATGTTAAATTAGATTTATTTATTTGTTGCCAAATATTTACAAATTATGGATCTTGAAGCTTTTCAAATACGTTCAGATCTTGTATTTGTTCTCAAAATACCACTCGTAGAACAGCAACCCTATACCGCTTTCCATGTTTATCCTATCCCTATCTATGACGATAGGCTACACCATGTACTTAGTTCACCCAGAAATACATTACGAGAAATGATGATTCTTTAATGAACGCCCGAATAATGGACTTAAGTATTTTAATTAAATTTATTTATTTATTTTAATTTAATTAATTCAACGGGCAATAGTTCATAAATTGTTGGTCCAAATATCTATTAATTTTCGATTATATACATTTTAATTATGTCGTTTTAGTCACTGTATCCACAACGAAATTGCATGAGGGGGGGTGAAATTGAGTTAACAGGATGGTAAGACTGTGCTGAATTTGGAGGGGGCACTTCTGTGTTTGTTTACTAATGAAGATGACAACTACGCTATTTAAACCGCATTGAGTTTAAAACCTTCTATTCAGACGTCTGTGACAAATTAAAGATTCCACAGATTTTTGATTCTTGTTACAGAAATATATTATATGCATAGATATAGATAGAGATAAAAATATATTATATTCATAGATATAGATAGAAATAGAAATATATTATATGCAATAGATGGATGGTATCAATGTATAGTTTGGTCATCCGATCACGAGTACATATCGTAAAAGAAGAAATTTTGATTTTAGGGGTACCTCTGGGGGGGAAAACTAAAAAATCTACCTTTCCCCCCTGATCTCCGAAACCCAAAAGCCTAAAATTTTGAAAATATGGGAAATATAGAGCGTTGCCCGAACTTTAAAGGAAAAATAAGGAAAAACCATTAACATTAATTTTTGGGGGGCAAATTAATTTATAGAACTAAATGAAAATTTACAAATAACAAATTTTTCAAATGCATCATATAATACATCAAATGAAAGGTCCCATTCTGAGGAACACAAATATATTTTTTCATATTTAAAAAAAATAGTTAAAAAAATATTAACGAAAATATACCAAAATTTACCCATCCCCCCTTATCTCCGAAACTAAAGATTTGAAAAAAAAAATAGAGGTATAGGGTCTGACCTAAAGTTTACTGGAAACATAAGGAGAACCCTTTACTTTTAATTTTGGAGGGGGGGGGAACTTACAGAATTAAATGGAAAATATAAAATTAAAATTGTTTCTAACGCATCATGTTCGGTGACGAAAACAAATATATTTTTTTCATATTTTTAAAATAAATTATTTAAATGATATTAACAAAAATATAAAAACTTTTACCCATTCCCCGCCTCCTTATGTCTGAAACCATGACCTGTAAAACTTTGAAAAAAATAGAGGTATAGCGCCTCACCAGAACTTTACTGGGAAAATTAGGAAAATCCCCTAATATTCATTTTGGGGGACACATTATAAAATTAAATGGAAAATAAAAAATTATAATTGTTTCAAACGGATAAAGTAATATATCAAATCATAGGGCTCATTATGGGGAATAAATTTTTTTTTAATATTTTTAAAATAAATTATATAAAAGATATTAACAAAAATATTTAAAAAATTACACATTCCCCCTCTAATATTGATTTTGGGGGTCAAATGTCAGAATTAAATGAAAAATAAAAAATTAAAATTGTTTCTAACGGATCATGTATTATATCAAATCACAGGGCTCATTATGACAAATACAAATATATTTTTTTATTTTGTTTTAAATGAATATTTTAAAATATATTAACAAAAATATTTTAAAAAATTACCCATTCCCCCCTTTATTCCCCAAACTATAAACATATTTTTTTTGTTTACAAATTATAGAATAATAAACGGAAAATAAAAAACTTTTTAAACGCGTCATGCAATACATCAAATGAAAGGGCTCATTATGAGGAATACAAATATATATTTTTCATATTATTAAAATTAATTGTTTAAAAGATATTAACATAAAGATATAAAAAATATCATTACTCGCTTTATTTCCGAAACTATACTACCCAAATTTTGAAAATAGGGGTACTGGGGCTCACGTGAAATTTATAAGAGAAATTATTAGAAAACCCCCATAGTAATTTTAGGGACAAATTATAGAATTAAATGGAAAATAAAAATTCAAATAAAAGGTTCATTATGTGAATTACAAATATATTATACTTTTAAATCATTTGTTTAAAAGATATTAACAAAAATATTAAACATCGACTTAATTCCCATTTTAGAAACTACACTATTTAAATTTTGAAAAATATATTTTAAGATTTAATAATTTAGAATTTAAAACTTGACCTATTTAGTCCTTTATCTTTCAGTCTACAGAGCCTCAAAATTCAGACAGTAGATTATAAAAGGCTTCCCTGAAAGTTTATTAGTTAAATAAAACTGTAATGTTAATTTTTGGGGGCTAAATTAGAAAATTAATTACATACGTATACTAATAAAAATCAAGCATATCCTGAAGCAGATAAAATAAAAAGTCTATGTGTGGGAAATGAAAGTGTATATTTTTTATAAATTTAAAACGCTTCATTTAAAAGATATTCGGGTAAATATAAGAAAATGCACTCATTCGCTGCTTGTCTGAAACTGGAATATTAGAATATTGAAGGTGGTACGGAACCCTTAGTATGCGTGTCCAACTCGCACTTGACCTAATTATTTTAAATCAGTATTCGTTATTTAAAAGATTATTTATTATTAACAAGGCTTTTGATAACTGGGGTAAAACCATGAACGGAACTATGTTACTGTTATCTAGTAACTATTATTAAAAAAACACTTCACACGAATTAATGAATCAAAGATAGCAACATGACTTTTTATGATGGCATACGACATCCTGTTTTAGATTTTCTTTCCGGATATTACTAAAACATATTTCCGTTTCATTAAATCTGACGAGAAACACTAGACTGAAAGGATCTACCTTTTTTGTTCCTATCTGAACAACCCTCATCAAGGAAATCCAATAATTTACTTTCTTTTCTAGACGTCCAATGGTATTAAGAAACAAATACATTCTCGCCATTAACCTCATTTCCGTCAGCCTGTCTTTTCTTTCGCCTCGATATAATGTTATCTGAAGAATCATTAAGTCAACTCAAAAAAGGGAAAATTTTCATATGAATAGTAAATGGTATTGCTTTCTTGACATTTATAAAATTACATCTACGAGTGTGTGCAAGTACAACGAAATTTGTGAAAGCGACTTTTAATATGTAAAACGAGTAATGGAGTTATGTGAAAAAGACAATAATAATATTTTGTTACTGACGAAGTTTTTTGTTTCAAAGAAAATCACTTTGTGTCATGAGATTTATTATCCCACCGATTTGACCATGCAATATTTGGCACTCGCTCTTCCTCTAAGGTTCAAACAGAATAGTTTTAAATGGACATTAATTTAACTCCAGAAAATTTGCAGATCCATAATTGTTGACGTGGATTTAGTTGTCCATATGCTATGTCCAGAACGCCGGTTTTTATAAAACTAGCATTATAAGCATTATTTCTATAGAATTTATATGTACTATACAAATGTTTGTCGGTTTAAATGTTTCACACAACATAATAATTTATATTTAAAAAAAAACCGACATCAGGTGACATTAAATAAAAATAGTTTAGAAACCGTGTGCAATTAATCACTATTTTCAGACACATCTTTTTTTTATCTGATTTAATTAAAGTACAATTCAATTGAAAATTTTAGCGTATTCTTATCTCTCTCTTTTTCTACCTCTCACTTTCTCCCTCTCTAATTTTTATTCTTTGTCTATATTTTCCATATATAATTTAACTTTTTTATTTGTTTTATTATTTGGGCCACTTTCTATAAATGTAACTAATTCACTCTATATTGCATCCACACTGTATATGCTTCTGTGTATTGGTCACCCCTATATAACTTATTGGTCTATCATTTTCTGAATCACCCTATACAACTATAATTCAACTCCACACAATATTACAACGGTCCTGATATCTTTAAAACCACCCTGTATAAGTATAAATCCTGTCCACACTATTGACTCTTTCTATTTTTCCATTGTTTAAATTATTTCTGTATACCAATGATTTTATTTCGCCCCATATATCTAGTATTCCATTTATGCAAATGCTCATGGTCTACCCTATATAACCACATTCACCTTTTTTAACCACATTTTCTGACTATAATTTTACTGTACCATTTAATTCAACCACCCGGTATATGCAATTACTTCTAAATATATAGTTCAAACACCTTGTATAAGCAACTACTATGTTCCAAACTATGCAACTTTTTTAAACCGCTCAGTTAACTGTAATTCTACTCCACCTTTTGTATAAATGTAATTATTCTCCATACTATAACAGAAATGTCCACTCTGAATAACTATAGTTTCGCTCCACCTTGTATAGGTCTCTACTTATGTGCCACCCAATACAATATTTTTAGAACCACCTTGTATAACTAATTTACTTCCAACTTATGTTTCAACCATCCTATGCATACAATGGTTTCTGAACCACCTAATTTCACATGCACGCATGCACACACCTACAACCGTATATCATATAGAATAGTCCGCCGACAAAACAAATTTTCGTTTCAATAAACTAACAGAATATTTTTTTATTTCAAACGAATCAAAATAAAAACGATTACAAACACCCTGTACGATGTACTTTCATGGCAAATCTTCACATTTAAACTAGATATTTATGATAAAAATCTGACATTTACCATGATGATTACAGTTTTTTTGCATATATTTTTCCAATTTAAAGCAAAATGGTAAGTTTTACACTATACAAAATATACCGAATGAAGCTGGAGCACATCTTTAAAGAATACAGTTTATAATATTAAAATTGCGTGAGCAGTTTTAGAGAAAACAGTGAAGATTCATTGAAAATCGCTGAAATCTAGTCCCTTATTTACTTTTTTCTGATTTTCGAGAAAACCGTAAATCTCATGTTATAGACAACTATACGGGACCTTTCCGTAATGTTTTTTAAATAAGCAGTTTAAATCATCGAAATTGCCCAAGCTGTTTTTGAATAATCGCTCGACATACATAAAAAAAAAGTTGCATACGAATTCATAACCTCCTCCTTTTTGGAAGTCGGTTCAAAAGCAAATATGAAATGTACTTTTTGTAGGACCTCTCGTCAAGTAAGTAAATAAATGCAATCTTATGCTACCTTCATATTCTATCCCGATGTTTGTCGGTTTACATGTTTAACAGAACACAAATTACAAATATAATTGTGAATGCTAAATTTGTCATAGCGAACTTTTTAATTTGTAATTTATTTATGCGGTTGTGTTAATTTGTTATTACCAGTGACAACAGGGTCTGATTTAGACCCTGAAACGTTTGGAACATATTTCAAATATACATACTTTCCACGAATTGTCGTTTTATTCCCAAGAAATCATAAAAATACAAATATATGATACATATTTTGGGTTCACCCTGGTTAAGTCTATTTTTTCTCTTATTCCTCGATTTTAGTATCTTCACTTTGATATGGTTTGTCGGTGTGATTTACTTAATCTTTCTTTATATCAATGTTGTATATCAGATAAGATCATGCATTTTATCCTTGTTTATTACCCGACTTCAAAAACAAGGAGGTTCTCCGTTCGTCTGTATCTGTTTTTTATGTTTGTGCGGTGATTACTCGAAA
This sequence comes from Octodonta nipae, assembly GCA_034190945.1. Taxonomy (NCBI): domain Eukaryota; kingdom Metazoa; phylum Arthropoda; class Insecta; order Coleoptera; family Chrysomelidae; genus Octodonta; species Octodonta nipae. The sequence goes on from CM067222.1 coordinate 24,180,740, forward strand.
ACAGCTCTAGGAATTTCGAACGTTTATACTGGATCCTGTTCCGGGGGACCCCAAAGTAGTCCCATATTTTTTCAAAGACATAGTTGCACCGTATTTTAGAAAATCGGCAAAAACTCTTTCATATGTAGTATGCTATTATAAACATACGAACATGTTTATGTTCAGAACTTTTGAAAAGAATTTCAATTAATTAACTGGACCTTTATTGTTTTCCATCACATAGCTTGTACCAGTTTTTAGAATACCGGCAAAAACTCTTTACCGACTTTCTTAAATGGTTAGCTTTGGTGGAGGTGCTGGTATTATAAAAAATATGGAAATGTTTCTGTTCAGATCTTGAAGTATAATAAATTGAAAATAGATGTCTGTGTCTTCATAAATCAAACGATTTTTTTTATGAATGATATTAAGAGAAAAATTATTCTTACTTAACATTTGCAGTTGTTTTCTGAATGATAATTGTGGCATCTCTGGTTTTTATTTTTTCCGAGATCTTTGGGAATAACACCACATAAACTTGGAAGTCTGTACATTTTAAATTCTAAACGTTTCAAGGTCTAAATCAGACCCCGTTTTCATCACAATTTGACATTAATTATACATTGGATTCCAAACGTTTATTTAATTGTCTTATTGTGATTTATTTTAAGAATCACCAAGAATTTCTTATACGCGCACTGGACAATATCTCCTAAAAAGCAAATATCTAAAGAAAAAATGTAAATTTCAATAGACAAAATATGTCAAATCATAAACCAAACCCCATAGTCAGCTACTACCATTCTTCTGAAAACTCCACCATATATCTTAAAAACTGGAAACTACGAAAAGTAATCGAGTTCTACGACAATTTTGATCTTAATACCATTTCAAGTAACTACAAAGAAATGTGTTAATACTGAGACTAAATTTGTTTTTTTTTTCTTTTTTTTTACTTTTCAGGCATTCGAAGAACTAGAAGATCTACTGGCAGAAAACAATATCTGCATTGCAATCAAGGAAAAATTAGTCAAAGATTCCGGCGTAGCCAGAGAATCCGCCTACGACAGTATAGTTCAAAAGTTACTAACAAAACCGAGAGCCAGAGGTAAGTGAATTTAAGTTATCGAAATCCTATAACAAGGTTCTGTTTAACATTTTTGGTTTTACTCCAAAGCTTATGCTATTCTTATAAAATACTTGCTGACGACAAAATATTCGCGGCACAAACGTGTTCGTTTGAATGCCGTCTCAAAAATGCTACCCTTATCTTTACGATAGTTACTTCCACTAAGTTATTGCATCTTTGGAAGTTGTCGTTTGAGATTCTTTTGTCGTTATCTCTTATTATGGTTCCCAGAAGGAATACGAAACCGACAGAAGTTTTATATTGTCTTTTATGTTTTACTAAGCCATTAACGTGAATCGACAAAAAGTCACAAAGTTTTGAGGTTTTTCGAATATATATTTTTTCTTTTTTGTTGCACGTAGAGACGTATCGTATTGAATAGCGATTCAGATTTACAATTGTGATACCAACACAATTAATTTTTTCGTATAGATGATTTCTTTGATTTTCGACTCTTGGCAATAATTACTAATACAAATGTTTTATTAAATTCCTAAATAAAATATATTCAATATAATCAGCGACAAACTTTAGTTTAATAGAGAATGTTCTCTGCACCTTAGCTCGAAATTGAAAATAGATACGAACTTTCAAAATTCTACTTTATTGACATTTGAGATTTCAGGAAATTGACAACAAGGTATTTTTGTTGTCCATATCTTTATTTGTCTGTCCACAGGCTTTTTATTCTGAACACAGATTTTAAATAAACTCTGCCGGTAGGTACATAGTGGAGTCCAAAATATGGAAATATCCCCACAACATGGGGGTTATGGGACCTATAAGAAATATTAAAAAGTTCTCGCCGTCTATAATTAGGCTCATTTATATTTTGCAAAAAAATTTAAATTATGTCTCCACATGAAACTAGCAAATTCGAAGTAGAGTCTATAGAATATTGGTTTTGCTCTACTATAGATGCCAGGATGATCCTTTAATGGCCCGAATTTGTATTTAATTTTAGTGGTACTTATTTTAAAATTTTTCCTGGCGATCTCGATTCATTCTCTTGGTATGTCCGAACCATTTTAATTATTTTTTCATCTTTCTGGTAACGTCTACATTCCTTATTCTTTCCTGTCTTGCTTTGGTGTAACTTTTTCTAAGAAAATCCATGTATGTGTCCAGTAGCTTTCTCCTGTTGACCTTACTTAAATGTCAGATTTACGGATCATATGTTGTAAGATTTTGAGTATGGATTACTATTTTAGTGTCTGGTCTAATGTTTCTGTAGCTTTTCTTCCCTGTCTTTTTAACCGACTTCCAAAAAGGAGGAGGTTATCAATTCGTATGCAACTTTCTAGGGTTCCGTATATACAATATACGGATAACCTTATAATATCACTCCGGATTTCTGCCTGTGTCACATCACAGCCATTTTCTCCTAAACTACTGGACGGAAGAGGTTGAAATTTGGTATCAATGTATAGCTTGGTGACCCGATCAGGAGTACAACAACTAAAAAAATTGACAGTTTCCCCGCCTGATCTCCGAAACTACTGAGCCTAAAATTTTGAAAAAAATAGGAAATATAGAACGTTGCCCGAACTTTACAGAACAAATAAGGAGAAACCATTAATATTAATTTTGGGGGGCAAATTATAGAATTACATAAAAATAAAATAAAAAAATTTTCAAACGCACCATGTAATATATCAAATGAAAGGTCTCATTCTGAGGAACACAAATATATTTTTTTCATATTTAAAAAAAATTATTTAAAAAGATATTAACGAAAATATATCAAAATTTACCCATTCCCCCCCCTTATCTCCGGAACAATAAATCCTAAAGTTTTGAAAAAAATAGATTTATAGGTTCTGACCTGAAGTTTACTGGAAAAATAAGGAGAAACCTCTACTTTTAATTTTGGGGGGCAAATTACAGATTTAATGGGAAATATAAAATTAAAATTGTTTTAACCCATCATGTTGTATATCAAATGAAAGGGCGACGAAAACAAATATATTTTTTTGATATTTTTAAAATAAATTAATTAAAAGATGTTAACAAAAATATTAAAAAATTACCCATCCCCCCCCCCTTATCTCCGAAACCATAAGCTGGAAAATTTTGAAAAAAAATTGATATAAGTTGGAGTAGAATTACAGTTATATAGGGCGGGTTAAAAAAGTTATATAGTTTGGAATATAAGTAGTTGCTTATACAAAGTGTTTAAAGTATGGGTAAAATATTGTTATTCAGGTGTATCAAAAATTTGTTATATACGCATAAGCAGTTAAGATATTTGAATTATAGGACGGAGTATAATTATAGACATGGGTTCAAAAAATGTTAGAAGCAGTTGCATATACCGGGTGATCGCAATAAATGGTACAGTAAAATTATAGTCATAAAGTTTGGCTCAAAAAGGTGAATTTTGTTATATAAGGTAGGCCATGAGTAGTTGCATAAATGGAATATTAGACATATGGAGCGTATAAAATCATAGGTATACAGGAATAATTTAAACAATAGAAAAATCGAAAGAGTCCATAGTGTGGAGAGGATTTATACTTATACAGGGTGGTTTTAATAATTTCAGGACCTTTGTGATATTGTATTGAGTTGAATTATAGTTGTACAGGGTGGTTCAAAAAATGATAGACCAATAAGTTATATTATATATAAGGGAAAGGAAGGAAGAGAGAGAATAAGAATACGCTAAAATATTCAATTGAATTGTACCTTAAATCAGATAAAAAAGAAGACATGTCTGAAAATAGTGATTGACTGCACACGGTTTCTAAACGGTTTTTATTTTAAGTAAGCTGAAGTCGGTTCTTTGTTAAATATAAACTTTACTGGCTACTTTTTTGTAGAGGATGTTATTAAACTTCACCCTTTAAGAGAATGATTCAGATATATTTTAAATAAGGTACGTTATTACACAATTTTTTTTGATAATTGTTGATCTAGCCGAAATTATTTTAAGTTACAATTATTATGCTACCATAAAGGGACGGATAGAAATTTTGACGGACTTAAGTTAAGGCAAGGTAGTAGCCAATGGAAAAAAAACTCGTTAATTTATTTACGGGGGGACAAATTTTATGCGTATCGGTCACCCTGCAGTTTCAACCCCTAAGCGGGGGTGAATATCACTTCTAAAAGTTTAAATACAATGGGGTATCATGTGATACCTCATTTTGAAGGCCTCTTTTTTGCCAATCTTTTGACACATAACTTTTTTAATTGACCTAAAAGCCGTAAAAATTTAAAATTTTGAAAATAATTACCAATTACACCAAAATTGATTTAGGGCGGTTTTTGGGTTCGCCGATCACGAATCTGATAGACAAAATTCAAGATGGGGAATCCAATATGGACGATAAAAATGTCCCACAAGACAAAATATTCGTCCGCCATCTTGAATTTTGTAAATTTCGAACTCATGATCAGAGACCCCAAAAACCTCTATATATTAATTTTGGCGTACATCGGTTGATTTTTAAAATTTTCATCCGCCATCTTGGATCCGCCGTTTTAAATTTTGCAAATCTGACCTCAGATTCGTGATCATAGACCCTAAAAACCCTCCTGAACCAATTTTGGTGTAATTGGCGTTTATTATCAACCATTTAATTTTTTACGGTTTCTAGGTCATTACTCTCATACAAAATAATCTGTTTTAAAAAATAATGTTTCAGAAGTTTGGTATCACATAATACCCCGTTGTATGTAAACTTGTATAAATGATACTCACCCCTTCATTAGGGGTTGAAACTGCAGGGTGACCAATACGTGTAACATGTGTCCCCCCGTAAATACAAATGAACTTGTTTTTTGGTCTTTTTCTTTTAAACATATTTTGAGTGGCTAGTTTTGAAATGAAAGCCCTGTATATAAATAAACTAATTCTAAAAAACAGCACGGTCTAAGTCCGGAAAAATCTGAACCAACGATACATTTTAGATTAACCTGATTTTGAAAACCATCCACTTTGTATAACAACACAGAAATTAAGCAATTTCAATTTCGATATTAAACGAAATATAATTTAGGACACCTCAGTGTCTGCAAAACAATGGCTGCGTTGCGTGATATTTCGAAATATAACTAATACTCATCGATCAAATCCGATATCGTTTTAGTTAGAGACGAACAAAAATTCTGGTTATTATTATCAAAATTTAGGGCGCTTCCTCGACAAGATGCGTAGAAGTTCCTAAACCATTAAACGAAACCGTCGTTAAAGGAGAAGGAAGGTAATGGCAAAATATTAATGGATTAAATGACGTTTGTAGTGCGACCCATAAGATTGTCGTGAAAACGCTGTTGCGGTTTGAAACGAAATCTGGGATTACTTTTAACATCAGAGATTTTCATTTACATGCTAATTCGTCACGATGTGTAGGTCCGTTTGTAAAGGGTAGTCCAATTTGTTGTGGGGTAACAGCAATTTATTTTATCTTTAAGATTTCTGATTTAATTTTGATCTGACTTTGTGACGTAGATAAAACGGAATATTTAAAATATGTCACAGTAATGTTATACAAATTCATTTGTGTTGAGACAATAAAACATTTTAAAAAATATATAGGCGACTTGAACCTATAACTAAAAAGCTAAAAATAATTGTAACAAGATACAACTCTAGCAAATAAATAACAAATTCAATGTTGTTAGGTACCTACCCAGGAAGTAAAAAATGTAATCATTAAAAGGTGCTCATTCTGTACAAATTAATTACCTACCAATCTAGTATATTTTTGAAGTCGGTGACAAGCAAATCTAAAATCCTTCATTGCGTACATATCTACTAATTCATCAAACTTGATTGTTGCTTGGCACCAACTTCAAAAATATACTAGATTGTTAGGTAATTAATATGTACAGAATGAGCACCTTTTAATGTTTACATTTTTTACTTCCTGGATAGGTACCTAACAACATTGAGTTGTATTTTGTTATATTTATTTTTAGATTTTTAGTTATAGGTTGAACTCGGTTATATTTTTTTTAAAAATGTTTTATTTTCAAATTTTTAGTTTTTTTAACTCAGGTAGTTTTCATTCTTTATTTTTTATTTTGTTTGTATAACCTTAATAGACAGAACCAGGTAACATGGAAAGCCTCAACATTACACAATGATACATTTTCATTTAAATTGACAGGTAAATGTTACGAACAAAAAGTACTCGTACGCGTTGACTTAATAAGCCCAAAATATATGTATGCCTTACAGACCACGCCATGTAACCTTTTTTAACTTTTTTTGACAGCTCTGTATAACTATAGATAATTCCACTCCACCCTATGTACCAACCATCCTGTACATTCGACTGCCCACGGACAAGCATACATTTGTTTGCTGCCTTCTGTAAACTATAGGACGGAGTAGAATCCATCCCATATTTACGGAGTCAAATCCGTCCTATATTTCAACCATAGTATATAACTCCTTGTGGGCTACCCCATAAATTATTTAATTTTTAACATTTTATATTATCGTTCTGTGTAATATTAATTCCTCTCCACACTTTATGTAACTTCTTATGGGCTATAATTTTTTTGTAATAACACTGTATAAATATAATTCAACTTCAACATATCTTCCAACCATCCTGTATATACGACTAAACGGCCTTACCTATATTTCAATCATCATATAAATGCAATTCCTTCTATCACTTTACTTTGTGATTTTGATTGCTATAACTAAACATCATGTGTATAAACGCACCAAAGTGCAGACGTAAGTAGAAAATTTTCAAATTCGCAATTAAAACTTCCATTGCCTAAACTTCCCGCACTATTAAGTTGAAATTAAAATATTTATGAGGAAATATCCGCTATGTCATTTCGATGAAATTTTTGATAAAAATTTAACTGCAAGTTTCACATCGCAAAGTATATGAGATCACCTAGGGATCTTCCTTAATAGATTAAATGTTAAAATACTATACACATCCATAAGGAGTTTTTGAAAAATCAACCAATATGTTAGGGATATTGGTCGATTTCCATGCACGCATGTGTTCATTCACAAATTTCATCTCTTTACCAATAGAATTCCTTTCCAAAATTTGAAGTTTCACCAATCCGGATATATACTCTATTAAACAAGACCATATTCATACAAAACGGTTCACCACAGGAGAAGAAATCAGGTAACATACATACAAAAATATACATATATTGTGTGAAACAACCAAATTCATTTTTTTAGATTCTATACAGGGTAGACAAATTTAGATTGGAGAACTCTTTAATTGTAAAAATGAAAGCCTTATTGTCAGTGTTGGTCAGATTTGGCATACATCTAATGCAGTAGTTATAAAAAAATTCCAAATTGTAGAGTTTTGGCTAGATGTCCATGTCTGCGCTATTTGTAGATTTTTTTTATAAAATTGCAGATTTTCATGTATCAGCATATTTTTAATGAAAATCATAGTTTGTTTAGTTTAAAAGATAATTTCCCCCCTTTTCAAATATATCAAACTTTGCCTGAAAACGGAACAGAGTGTAGGTATGTCCATCCAAAAAATTCGCATACAGATAAATGAAGACTGGACAACGAACAATGTATCAAGACCAAAAGGCTGAGACAATCCTTGAACCAATCCTGTCACTCAAGAAGAAAGGGGTTCACAGGCCACGATGAGAAGAGGTAACTGATGTTTTGGCGTCCTAATGTCATTATGGGCCAAATAGGACTCTCGATGGATAAAGAATGGACTGACCGAAGTACAATGGGATTAACGGAAGTCATCTGGGCATGAATAAAACTTCAGATACAATTCGCAGTTACTACTGGGTTACTTATTGTTTAGATGCTATAGCCTGGTGCCGGAAATGTGACACCTATGCAGCCAATAAAGGCCTGAAAACCTGGACCAAAAGAAGAATGCAGCAATGAAATTTGGGCGTACCATTTGAGAGAATTGCCGTTGATTTATTTCCCGAGTCTGACAGGGGGAATAGATTCATTCTATTTGCAATAGATTATTTCACCAAATGGCCTGAGCGGTATGATAGACCCAATGAACCACGTTGGCTACGGTGCTGGTGAAACTGCTGTTTTGTAGGTTTGGTGTCCCGTTGTTGTTCCACACCTTTGCATTCGCAATCAGATGCAATCGTCAAATTTCAGCAGGAACTTGAAACAACATCTGTCCAAGGTCAAAGCTCACACTAGCCTAGGATGGTCTATACGTTCTGGTCAAGAGGATCAATGATTTTATTCGCCGAAATCCGAGAGCTAAGATAAAGGTGGTTCACTTAGAGAGTTTGGCTCTCTATCAAAGAAAGGATGATTCTGATTGTGACAATCGGAATTCAAGGAGGACACTGTGTGTTATAACATATATAACAAAAATTAAGAAACTTTCGAAAAATGAATCACTTTAAATAAGTGCCAATACTATAAAATCCGCCTATAAAAAAGCAACAACACCGGCAGTTCTGAAAACTTCGATTGATGAAAAAAACTAAGTTCTACGTGATTTGGGAATCGAATACCATACACACTGGCAGACCAGAGATGACTGGCAAAATTCTCGAACTGGACAAAACTATAAAATGCTATTGTCTTATGGGTGAGCAGCTTTAGTTGAAGGCAGCGTGCAGCACATCAGCTGTATGGTATTAGTCACTTTTGTTTTTGTAAATAAGGGAGTTTATTTGGTCAAATAAGAACGTATAAAGTGAATGTAAAATGTGTGCAATGGAACCCAGGTCTGTAATATGATTAAACTGAGATGTATTTACTAAATACATAAATAACACTGGTCTATAGTGGTTTCGTTGCCCTAGACAGAAGATCGATTTTGGATATACTTATAGTCACAATTCATGAAACTATCAATCGTTTTTTAAGATTTGCTCTCGTATATTTTTAAATCGGTATTTTCATTTTACATTACAAAAACCGGAAATAAAATAACATATATATTTACAATGTCAGTGTTATATTTCAATTAAACTCCTTTAGAGCTTTTCTTTTATAGTTTTCCAATGGACAAACTCTTTTGAAGGACCAGCAGTAATCTGCTATCATATGACGATCCCACTGACCCTGATAGATTTCTTCCATCACTTTTATATCCTGGTGGAACCGATCTCCCTGTACCTCACTATAATTTCCTTAATTATTCGGAAATTTATCCAGATGGTTGCAGAGATAGTGTAACTTGATTCTCATATTTGCTCCTAGAGTGAAAGTTTGTCAGCATATTTTGCTAATTTTCTTCATAATTTTGTGCTTTATGGTTACCTAGGAAATATTCGACTACCAACTCAAAACTTTTCTAAGCTTCACTTTCTGGAACAGTCATAACTTTGATAAAATCTCTATTTTCATTAATTGCCGTATTTGAGGACAATCAAATATTCCACCGTGCAACATTTCCATACTAAGCTTCGAAAATTTTCTACAAATGTAATTAAAACAATCATCTTGTCCAACATTTTGACAAATTACCCTTTTCAAATCAACACAGTTCTGCCATTGAAGCTTTGAACATCAAATATTTTCGTATTCTTCTTTGAGTTTTGTTGAATGGGCAATTGGAATTGAACTTCTTTTACAACTGTCAATAAATAGGCGTCACTCAGTAGGTTTGTATTTTTTTAAGCGCATGTCTAGAAGCAGCTTCTGGATATTACTACAGTACACCAGTTCCTCATTTTTACTAAAAAATGTAATTACTCACTTTCTCGCGGACGTCTAAATTATTACCGTTGGTGCTAATAAATTTCTTTATTTCAATCTTGAAGCTAACAGTTGTAATCCTTTTTTGATAAATTGAGATCACGTATTAAATCACTGAGTTCATTTTTAGAAAATCACTTGGGCAAATAGATGTTTCACCCTCCCCCCATTCAGTTCCACAGATAGACTGTACCGATCTCTGTGAATTTGGCGACATCATTCTTCCCGAGGGGATGCGATTTACTTCTAAAACGTAAATAGGGCGAAGGAGATTTTCATTGTACATAATAGAACATTTTGTAGACCGTAAGTCTAGATATCTCCATGTTTGATTTCAATTAAAACTTTTCGCATCTACTACGCAAAAGTAACAATCATCAAAAGGATTTTTCGACTCCCTTCAGATCATCGGAATATCAAAATCTAATCCAGCACATTCTTCAACAGAAGACTTACAAACTTTTGAAGAACCCATGGTTAATCTAGTTTATCTATTTTAAAACCTAAATACTCAGCATAAGTCGCCCTGACAAATCTCTGATATTTCTGTTCTTTTTTTTTTGTTATATAAACACAACAAATATTACAAAATAAATCACTACTACATTTACACTTTCTTCGTGACGATTTCATGTTATATGAATATATGAATAGACAAGACTTATTAGAATGAACATTGAGTAAATGGAAATATAAACACATGACAAGTTTACAGATTCACGTTTAAGTACTTCACTATTGTTTGCTCAGGTGCGCAGAACCCTAATCATAAATGGCAAAATAAATTTTATTGCTAACAAGCCGATAATTGATCAAAATATAAGATTAATATAAAAACAAGAGCACCTTCAATGCGTTCACGAATAAATTCGTAATCTGGGCACTTGAAAACATCAAAATTTTCTAAGATATCCAGGGCAACAAAAATTTTTTTTGTTTTGTAGAGCTATGAAATTAATGAATATTTGAATCTATTGAGGGAAGCCCAACTTGTGAAGGTTATGACTAGAGACAATATATTGTCTTGCATGCATGCATGCATTGTAAAATCTCTAGAATTTTTTTATCTGCATGGTACCGAATTATCCCCAAAAAAAATTCTATAAATGACCAGAGGTATTAAATTGGAATAGAGATATTTAATCCATAACAATAAGTTTTATCTGTATGCATGGAGTGAGGTCACTTAAAACAATTATTGTCGGGTATCTCAAAGTACAAGACAAGACCAAACCACAACATACCCACATACAGTAAACAATAGAAATCTATTATATGTATGAGTTTCATAGGTACCAAATGGTCACGTTACTCTGTTTCAGATCTGTACTATTTTACTGTGAACTGTTAAGGCGGCACTTCACTTAGCTTTAGCGTATTTTTGTTTTGTATTGCTATATTCGTCCAAATATTTCAAACGTGTCATCCACACATATCGCAAAACACTGAAAAATGCAAATATGTTTGAAAACCGGTAATGGATGAGTAGACAGCAACAGCAGGTTATTTTTACCATGCTTCTTGTTATCATTACATGATATATCTACATAATTACGAAGTTATTAAAAATCCATGGTGAAGGTTCCCTCTTTTTCCGCAATGTGCACGGTTGTTCCATATTATTTTTAATATCTATCCATGAATCGTTTATTTCGTTTTTATTTTTATGTCTGCTATATTTGGAGTCCTAAATGCAAGCAGTCATTTGGTAGGAACAACTCCAAATATTTCATAACATTTTGGTTCGATCAATTCATTTTGCCACAAACACCACTTGTATTGAATTACAGCACTAGTTGATCACGATCGAAGCGCGGACGTATGTGAACCAAGTGTGGGCAGTTAAAGTAAATGTTTGGCTTATTTCACTCCTTTGATGTGCAGTGAAAACCGACAAGTGGATGGTAAGGCGAATTTGCTCTTAGCGGTATTCGACTTATTTGTTCAAATAAAGCAAAAAGAGCGAATAGCCTCTCCACACATCGCCGTTTTTTGGACAAATATAGCAAATATACGAATACGCTACACCAAGTGAAGTGCCGCCTTTACATCAAATTCTTCATGACAACTAGAATTTATAATATTTACTTGTCGTTTAAATCACAAGTAACTCCCACAAAAGTTGTCTGATTTGTTTGAAGCGACTGATGAAATATTCGTACACAAGCTCACTGTCAGAACTTCCATAACATATATCTAACATTCTTTTGCACGCATGAAACGTACTTTCGGATTATTGCAGAGGCGGGCCTGATGTGTTTAAATTAATTGCATGTCAACTGTACCGCCATACTGTTTCAACTTAATAATAAAAGGGTCAATTCGCAGGATGTTTTCGCAACATTTAGTGTAACATTGGGATTTACATAATTTCATCGTCAAAACTGATGACATGGTATTTAAATTTGTGTTACGCCAAATCCGAATTGGCGAACTCACTTTCACATGACAAATGTTTGTAACTCGTCTGTGGAATATTACAGGCGGTAATGAAGTGAAAATTTATTAAAAGTACATGTTTATTAAATGACATCTTGATCAATCTTAATATGTGAGGCTGAAAGAATTTGATAGTTCGCCCTTTCAATCAACTATGTATCACGAATAAGTCTTAAGAAGCATGCTAAGTAAATGCAAATAAAAAATGGGTGAATTTATTTATTTAAATTAGTTCATTAATTTATGGCCCTTTAAAGAAAAATAGAAATATTAATACAGATTTTTATTATATGCGTATTCGTAGGCGCTTCAGAGCGATTTCAAGAACGATTTCGTTCATCATTCTTCACTGTGCTGATCATTGACTGTTACCATTCCACACTCGATTGGTGGAAACGAGGGGGATGAGTTTGAAAATATAAAAAAATTTATGCTGATTTCTATTGGTGATTTTTTTTAATTATTAGGATTTTGTATATTAAGTACACGGCTATCCTTATAAGATCAGTCCTGATCTTTCCTATCAGGAGTCCATGTGGGTAATGCAGAAATTCTGACTTTAGGGGTACTTCTGGGGAGGAAATTTTACGAAAATCGAAATTATTTAGCCTAAAATTTATATCTACAGGGTGTCCCAAAACTAATGGACAATGCGATATCTCAGTTAGAGGCGGTGAAAATATACCGATTAACAACAAGCATGTAGTAAACAATATACAGAGTCCTAAAGTTGGTATTTGGTTTTTGAAAATTTGTGATATTTGAAAATATATTAAACTCAAATTTGTAACAGCATAGTTTTCAAGGGCGATAAACAAGAATGTGTTATCATTTTTCATTGTACTCTTGCAGGGTGTTTGTTACGAAGGTCAAATTAGGCAAATCCAAGTTTATTTTTTTAACATCCCGTATAATTTGCCGGTAGACGGTAAATAATGAAACTGCCATAATTTCAATACAAAAAAGGAAACTTGTTGAATACCCATATTTCAAGGCGATATCTTGAAGATATTGCCATTTTAAGACGCTTAGTCATTTAAATAAAACATTAACGGTTTTAAAAACATTCAATTTAATTATGAAAACAAAAAAAATAGATTCACTTCATAAAATGTTGAAATTGATCACCATTAGCATCAGTGCATTCTATTACACTTTTATGAAATGTCGTCTTATCTTAGAAAAGGTTGCAATGTTATGTTTTAGAATATTCGCGGATTCCTGAATTTTCGCTAAAAACCCGTTTTGGGTATTAATTTCATTGCTGTACACCAAAAATGTCACGTATCCCCATAAGTGAAAGTCCATAGGATATAAGTTCTGAAGTACGAGGCGGCCAAGGGAATTCACTGCCATGTCCAATCCAACGATGCGGAAAGTAGTAATTTAAATATTCCTGGACTATAAGTCGATCATGTGGCGGCGCGCCATCGTGCATAAACTACATATGCTACCTTCCAATAAGAGGAACTGTTAAAAAAATTACGAAAATTATTTTCCAAAAACTCTTAATACTGTAATGCATTTAATCTCGTCGAAAGTTCAAATGGACCAATAAATGACCGCCAATAATCCCACACCAAATATTAATGGAGAATTCATGCTGAAAATAAGCTTCACGATAATCATAATAATGGTTATTCTTCCAATTGAAGTCTCCAGGGCCTGTGAATGTAGCTTCGTCAGAAAATAGGATGTTTTCAAGAAACGTTGGATCTTGAATGATTTTATGTTGCATTCACTGACAGAACTGTAATCTACGTGGTAACTCATTGGGCAATAAATTTTGTACAGGCATAAAGTGATAAGGATACAATTTTTCTGATCGTTAAATTCGTTATATACTCAATTTACTTCAGTAGCTGCTTGCAAGCGCCGTGTACATACTGCAGGTTTTTCCAAATTCGAACTAAAATCTCATCTTCATGATCAGCTGAAATTCTTTTAGGGAGAATTTTTGGTGTCAAACGAACCTATTTAACCTAAATATAATCATTGGAATATTTTACGATTAGGCACATTTCGATTTGGATATAACTCTGCATATCGTCTAACTGCAGCACTTGAATTATAATTTACTTGTGCATTAACAGATATGATTTATTGTTTTTTCACTATTGGCAAATTCTTTAATTCTAGGCATATTTTATGAAGGCTTTATTCCATGTACTCACTTTAAAAACACAGTAAATAAATCGACAGTAAGCAACGAAGAAATCAATAGTTCATTTCAAATTCGCAACCTACTTAAAAAAAATCTTTTTTGAAGTTGCTTGCGGTGCTATATTGTATCGGATTTGAAATGCAATATCTTGGAAACGCCTTGAAATATGTTTCATTATTTATCGTCGAAACGCAAATACGGATTGTTAAAAAAATAAACATGGATTTGCCTAATTCGACCTTCGTAACAAACACCCTGCCAGAGTACCATGTAAAATGATACCAAATCCTTGTTTATTTCCCTTGAAAACTATGCTGTACCAAATTTGAGTTTAATATATGGAACCGTTATCCAAATATCACAAATTTTCAAAAACCAAATACTCACTTGAGGGGTATATCGTTTACTACAAACTTTTACTAAGGCAGGTTTGTGTTAATCGGTATATTTTCACCGCCCCTAACTGCAGTTATCGTATCGTCCATTAGTTATGAGACACTCTGTTTATAAGACGTTGCCCAAAACTCACAATAAAATATGGACAAACTCCTAATATTAATTTTGGGGTGCAAATTATAGGATTAAAAGGAAATAAAAAAATAATTATTTTTTAAATAACAACTCTTTTAATTCTCAGAAACACAAATATATTTTTTTCATATTTTAAAAGTAATTTGTTTCAAAGATATTAACAAAAATATTCACAAATTCACCTATTTGCTCCTTTATTACCGAAACTATAAGACCTAACATTTAACAATAATTGGAGATATAAGGGCCCACTTTTTACAGGAAAAATGCGCTGAAAATTCTAATATTAATTTTGGGGTCATATTATAGCATTAAATGGAAAGTAAAAAAGTTAACTATTTTCAAACGCATATTATATCAAATAAAACGGCTTATTATGTAGAATACAAATCTATTTTTTTCATATTTTTAAAATAAATTGTTTAAAACAGATTTAAACAATGATTCATATTTTTAAAATAAATTGTTTAAAACAGATTTAAACAATGATTATAAAATTTTTCTACTCCCCACTCCTTTATCTCCAAAACTATAAGACTTAAATTTTTCAAAAAAATTAGAGGTATTAGGCCTCACTTGAGCTTTATAGAAAAAAAGGAGAAATCTTAACATTAATTCTGGAGGGCAAGTGAGTGAGAATGTGAGTGTTTACATTGTCATACCGGTTTTTGGCAGCTCCTGTTTATACGATCAAAACCCCTTGGGGAACCGTCTTTTTTTAGTTTTTAAAAAACTCTTTATTAAATAACTATTTTAGTGTGAAGTCAGAAATTATTTTTTCCCCTAACAAGCATAGAAGACCGAGTTAAACATCCTACAAAGTGAATAGTTAGTTTAAACGATTCATTTTTGTGTGCCTAAAAACTTCGACATGCCATCAGCTGTTTCGTTGTTGTTGGAAGAGCGCTTCTTCGAGGCATTCTCATTCGGTGAATTTTTCTGGGTGTAAGAAAGTGTATCATAATAAATGAGTTAATATACCGAGTTGACAAAATAATTTTTCAGGCCTGTCCTGGAAATGCGTCGACTGTTACGACAGAATAATGAGTCAACTGATATGAATATTGTGATATCTAAGTTAGATGACTGCCAATCAATCAAAAGTTCTTTAAAAAAGCAGCAAAAATTATTTGTTGAATCATTACAATTCTATGCGGAAACAAAATTAATGATTTTAGGAACAAAATTTCTAGTTTTGAGGACAGGATTAGTGCTGTTCATTAAATTCAAGTCTATATTTAAATAGCCAAACGAAAGAATTGAAGGACGACGTTCACTAGTTACAGCAACAAATAAGGATGAACAACATTGGAAATTGAAAATAGTGGGATTCCCGAGACAGCCTCAAAGAATGTCGTTAATATTTTCAACAGAATTTGTGCGCAACTACAAATTTCTAACTGCAGCATTATTATTGAATCTCTCCACAGAATTCCTTCTACAAATAAGGACTTGCCTAAACTGGCTATTCGCAATAGAAAATGTTTGTAGGCTAGCGAGATTGAAGCAGCTGCAAATAAATATTTAACATCTATATTAATGAACATCACACTCCCAAAAACAAAATATTATTCAGAGAAGTTAGCGCATTCTGTAAGTCAAAAAACAATATTCAGAGAAGTTCGCCCATTATGTGAGTCAAAAAACAATTCTTGGCACCTAAACTGCTCTTATAAAGGCTCATTTTAAAGATTTTCCAATTATTTACAACTTTTCGGTTGACAAGATCACGATTCCTGCATAATCTATCTCAATATAACCAAAAAACAACATATTTTTTGATAGTTTTTATTATTTTATTAAATTACTTCTACGATTTTGCGGTTTGCTGTTGATTTTTATGTCCCAAAATGTCTTCAATTTTGCTTTATTGACTGATGTAACATTATTTATTTAGAAAACAATGCAAAGTAGATTATCGAAGAAGCGCTGAAGTAAATGCTTTTGGATGAGCCGAAGGAAATATTGACTCTATCCGCAGGAAAAATGGAAATAAGCAGTGCATGATGACTTTTCAAAACCTTCCTAACATATTCTGCAAATTTGATATTCAAATCATATAGTGTTGTTATAAATGAGCTGCACATGACGAGAGTTCACAATAAAGCTGTTTCATTCAAAATCGACAAGATGTCAGCACGAATTTCAATTCTCTTGGAGTGTACGTTCATGCAGGGATGTACAAATTTGAATTTTTATTCCTAGGAGAGTATATAAACAAACTAAGTTCGATTTTCAAACAGCGAACACTGATTATTTCTCTACGGTGTCTAACGTAGATCTCTGTAACATGTTTTGAAAATTTCTAAGTGAATTTTGATATTTTCACGGAATTGTTGAAAGACATATTTATTTTGTTTGTGCATGTATCATTCAAAAATAAAGAGTTGATAATATAATTGAGTAGAAACCCTCAATGCCGCATTATAATGCAACTGGTCCATATTTCTTTTCTAACCTTAAAAAACAAGCGCCCTGATTAGTTAAATATAACCAGACAAAATCCGAAAAAAATTATATTACTAGTTTTTTTTTCAAAATCAAGATGACCGAAACAATATGGCCCACCCTTTTTGTAAACTCAAGAAATTTGCTGCAATTTTTTTATGCCTGGGTTTTTGAAATCAGTGTAGTCATTCTACTATTAGATAAGAATCAACAAAGCAGAACCAATGACGGATTATTATTAGTTAAAATCAAAGGTGCTTGCAAATAGGCTACATTATACGTAGGTCAAGTAGGCTATGTTTTAAAATAGAAATAGTTATTATGAGGGCACAAGGGTTTATATTGCTTTTAAAGAAAATACAGGGGCAGAAATTGGTATACACTGTTACCCCCAAACGAATGTAAACGCGTGATTCAACGTATTGAGCGAACTGAATTTATAAAATATCCAAAATATCAATAAAGTCAAAAATTACCCAACACATAAAATTTATAAAATGTAATAATAGGCGAAAAGTGTAAAAAAATAATACTTGAAAATAATGATAATAATATTTAAAATGGCAAACATTTTATAAATGCCGTAAATATGGGAAAAATGCCTAAATTATCAAAAATGACAAATAGATTCAGAAACCTTTAATCCTTCAACAATGACACAAATGTAAAAAATACGAACATTATAAAAATGTCAAATACCAAAATCCCGAAATTATAAAAAATAATAAAATCATTTCAAATATCAAAATAATAATGTCAAAAACACTTAAAATATTCAAAATGTGTAATATAACAACAATATGTTAAATATCTAAAAATATCAAATGCTAAATTAACAAAAACAGCTAAATTATTCAAAATGCGAAAAAATCCCAAAATAAAAGAAATGAGCTAACAGTCTAAAAACATTCAAAATATCTGACCACAAATTAAATAATAAAATAGATTTACAATTTCTTATTGCTTGCTTATTAGGTAAAGACATTAAACCAAAGAACTTATTGAAACATTGTGAAAATGAATTTTGTTAACATATTTTTCCTGGAGGTAACTATTTTGCCATATATTTTTTATGCGTATTTAACTCCGAATTCGAACTCGCAAACAAAACCTTGTCTTAACTGAAATAGAAACCTTACTAAAAAATGGCGTATATATATATATATATATATATATATATATATATATATATATATATATATATATATGTTACACTCTATATATATATATATATATATATAGGGTGTAAAAGGTTTGAGTGCAAAGATTTTGAGGATCAATACTTAAGGTTAGAACAAATCAAAAAACTTTATAACATTTTCAGAAATTAACTAGAGTTTCCCCAAAAAAAACTTAGAAGTTACGTACTGTTTATTACAGTAAATAATAGTAGTAGAAATTATTTTCAGCTTCCAAATGCTTTAATAATTGTATTAACAAAAAAAATTATATATTAATATTCTGTCATATATTATACCTTACTTTTCTCCGAATAGATGTTGCAATGTAGCATACAAACATGCCTTACTTCTACATGTTTTACTTTAACTATAGCTGACCGCCGCCAGGATTGTTTTTGTGCTGTATCAGTTCTTGTGAGACAATTAATATCTAAGTGATTTTCATTTAAAAAAATTGGAAAAACAAATATAAGTGGTTGTGAATTCTCACTTCGAGTAGACAGTGTTATAAAATGAGTGTAAATCCTGACATGTTATTAAGTTATGGTGAATGCAGAATTAATAGCAGGATTGTTGAATTTTGAACATTTACAGTGAAGAATCCCTTTGTTCCGCTGAGCTCTATCATGATGACATATCCTGTACGTACATGAATATTTATTTGTCTAGCATAAATAATATTAATTTAATTGAGTAATAATTATTTTTCGAATGATTTAACAGGTAAAATAACTACATATAAGAAATATTTTGTTTAATATACTTTGTATCGAATTATTTCTATATCATATGTACACAACTTTGCATTCTCCTTCTTTAACTTGATGCGCCAAATATTAATATATATTCATTTCAATACAT
Source organism: Octodonta nipae (assembly GCA_034190945.1). NCBI lineage: Eukaryota > Metazoa > Arthropoda > Insecta > Coleoptera > Chrysomelidae > Octodonta > Octodonta nipae. Next base: position 24,200,128 of record CM067222.1, read on the forward strand.
AGTTATTAAAAGCGTACATTTTTGAGAATAAAATTCCATAAAATTGTATTTAACTAAATAAATCTAAAGACACTCGAATCAAAATAATTATTCAAAAAACACAAGTGTTCATTTTTTTGCGGTGAATTAATTTTTGGTTATTCCCGGTAAAAGTGAATCTGATTTTACCGCGACGTTGCCGCATTGACAATAATTTACCTAACATTTATTTGGAAGTTTCTCGCTTATTAAGGCCTAGAGACCATACCGTTTTTTGTTTTATTTGGTTGTTTATCTCCATCCAAAATATATGCATTATTTACATATATATATATATATATATATATATATATATATATATATATATATATATATATATATATAGTTTCAGAGTCTAGATCGAACTCGGGGCCTCAATCTGCCTACTCCCCAAGAGTCACTAGGTAACTGAACTGAATTTGAGTCTGCTCTGCTTCTTTTATTTATAGGTAGCGCTGGGTTAGAAGAAGATGTCACGTGATGAGGCTGTGTTGTGATTGGTTGGGTATTGGTGGGCGTGTCTGCTTTGTTTAATCTGGCAATTACGGAGGTCCAAGCTGTGGGAAGGCGAGTACTGTCATCGCGTCTATTTAGACAGAGAGGTCTTTTTTCTATTTCGATAGCTTCGCGAATAGTGGATGCCCTAAGAGAATTGAGAGATATGATAGTCCTACTGTCCTCGAAGTTGATAGAGTGCCCTGTTTGGATATGGTGATGCGCGAGAGCTGAAGTCGGATCTTTTTTACGAACTGACAGAGAGTGTTCATATACTCGATGGTTAACGCGCCTGTTGGTACGACCGATGTAGCTTTGTGGGCAATCGCGACATGAGATTTCGTAAACTCCTCGATCCTCGTTAGGTACTTTGTCTTTGGGGTTACCGGTTAAGTTGCCTATAGTTTGAGTGGTGTTGAAGATAGTCTTTATTTGATGTCTTTGTAAAATCCGTGCAATTTTGTCAGTGACTCCTCGAATGTATGGAAGTACGGCTTTTTGATGTTGTTGTTCTGTTTCTGACGGGGTTGGTGTGATTGGGGGTTGTTGAGATTGATGAATTATACGCGCAATGTGGTCCGGATGATAACCGTTTTGTCGAAGGATTTGTTGAAGATTATTAAGTTCGTTTTGTCTATTGTCAATATCTGTTAAACGAATAGATCTGAGAGTCAAAGATTTCATTACAGAACTCAATTGGGCAGGGTGGTGGTGTGATTGGGCATTTAAGTATCGATTGGTATGGGTTGGTTTTCTATAGACGGTATGTGAGAATCTGTCATTGTTGGTTTTTGTTATGAGGACATCAAGAAACGGGAGAGAAGAATCGGACTCGATTTCCATTGTAAATTGTATATTAGAATGTATACCATTGAGGTGTTGTAGGAAGAAGTCTAATGAATCTCTGCCATGAGGCCAAATGACAAAAGTATCTTCTACATATCTAAGCCAACAGGAAGGTTTTAAATTAGACGAGTTTAGGGCCTGGGTTTCGATTTGTTCCATGAAAATGTTAGCAAGCACTGGAGAAAGAGGTGAACCCATGGGGGCCCCACGGACTTGTTTGAACAGAGTGTTTTGAAATGAAAAATAAGTGTTAGAGGAACAGTGTTGTACAAGTTTGATAATGTCAGAAGAGATATTGTATTTTGTTTTTAGAATATCTAACGTTTCTGAAATGGGGACATTGGTGAAAAGAGATACAACATCGAAGCTAACTAGGATGTCATTTTCTGAAATTCTGTAACCACTTAGGATATCTAGGAAGGAAGAAGAGTTCTTTACGTACGAGGATGCTTGCTCGGCTAGAGGTTGAAGGGTTTTGGCTAAGTACCGGGCTAATTCTTGGGTCGGGGATTGTACCGAACTGACAATGGGTCTAAGAGGAATGTCCGGCTTATGAATTTTGGGTAGTCCGTAAATTTTCGGAATTTTAGAAGACTTTTCACGAGAAATGATGATCTTTTTAATGTCAAGAGGAAGTTGTGTCCTGTTGATGATTTCCTTAGTCTTTTTCTCTAAGTAAGTAGTAGGATTATTGTTTATTATTTCAAATCTTGTAGAACTTATAACGTCATTCCAAATACTTTCAAACTAAAACATCACACCTCTTCACGTTCAGTTTCCAGTATTCTTAACAAAGCAAGTTTGGCCCTCTTACGAAATTCCATCCATTCAATCAGATATCAACTTGACCAAACCAACCGAAATTTGTATCACTGTTATTCATCATTACATACTTTCAATCCTCATCCAATTCTGTGGGACAATTTTAATCGCATTTCGAGCGATAAAGCCGAACACCTGGCCCAAAAGAAAACAGTCACTCCAAAACTTAAGCTAACACGACTTATTACAAAACAACAACCCACTGTCACCTCACCCCCTCAGACGACCGTCCATAACTTTTCTGACTTCCCTTTAGACTCTACCAGTTTACACGTCCTATCCAAAGGTTTCAATTTCGCAGTGACGCCGAAAACTATCCCAACTGAAAGAATCATTTCTCAAGTTGAGGTAGCTTTGGTTGAACTAACAGATATTGAGGCTGAAGATACTCGTCAAGACATTGCTAGAGTACTCCGCACATCAAAGCCACCAAAATCAAACCTAACTTCTAACGAAAGACATGCACTAAAACAACTACGTAACAACGATGACATAACTATTCTTCCTGCCGACAAAGGTAACGCGACTGTTCTTCTCAATACTAAGGACTATGTTCACAAGATGAATTCCCTACTCCACACTGCAGACTACGAAATAATAAACAATAATCCTGCTACTTACTTAGAGAAAAAGACTAAGGAAATCATCAACAGGACACAACTTCCTCTTGACATTAAAAAGATCATCATTCCTCGTGAAAAGTCTTCTAAAATTCCGAAAATTTACGGACTACTCAAAATTCATAAGCCGGACATTCCTCTTAGACCCATTGTCAGTTCGGTACAATCCCCGACCCAAGAATTAGCCCGGTACTTAGCCAAAACCCTTCAACCTCTAGCCGAGCAAGCATCCTCGTACGTAAAGAACTCTTCTTCCTTCCTAGATATCCTAAGTGGTTACAAACAAAATACAATATCTCTTCTGACATTATCAAACTTGTACAACACTGTTCCTCTAACACTTATTTTTCATTTCAAAACACTCTGTTCAAACAAGTCCGTGGGGCCCCCATGGGTTCACCTCTTTCTCCAGTGCTTGCTAACATTTTCATGGAACAAATCGAAACCCAGGCCCTAAACTCGTCTAATTTAAAACCTTCCTGTTGGCTTAGATATGTAGATGATACTTTTGTCATTTGGCCTCATGGCAGAGATTCATTAGACTTCTTCCTACAACACCTCAATGGTATACATTCTAATATACAATTTACAATGGAAATCGAGTCCGATTCTTCTCTCCCGTTTCTTGATGTCCTCATAACAAAAACCAACAATGACAGATTCTCACATACCGTCTATAGAAAACCAACCCATACCAATTGATACTTAAATGCCCAATCACACCACCACCCTGCCCAATTGAGTTCTGTAATGAAATCTTTGACTCTCAGATCTATTCGTTTAACAGATATTGACAATAGACAAAACGAACTTAATAATCTTCAACAAATCCTTCGACAAAACGGTTATCATCCGGACCACATTGCGCGTATAATTCATCAATCTCAACAACCCCCAATCACACCAACCCCGTCAGAAACAGAACAACAACATCAAAAAGCCGTACTTCCATACATTCGAGGAGTCACTGACAAAATTGCACGGATTTTACAAAGACATCAAATAAAGACTATCTTCAACACCACTCAAACTATAGGCAACTTAACCGGTAACCCCAAAGACAAAGTACCTAACGAGGATCGAGGAGTTTACGAAATCTCATGTCGCGATTGCCCACAAAGCTACATCGGTCGTACCAACAGGCGCGTTAACCATCGAGTATATGAACACTCTCTGTCAGTTCGTAAAAAAGATCCGACTTCAGCTCTCGCGCATCACCATATCCAAACAGGGCACTCTATCAACTTCGAGGACAGTAGGACTATCATATCTCTCAATTCTCTTAGGGCATCCACTATTCGCGAAGCTATCGAAATAGAAAAAAGACCTCTCTGTCTAAATAGACGCGATGACAGTACTCGCCTTCCCACAGCTTGGACCTCCGTAATTGCCAGATTAAACAAAGCAGACACGCCCACCAATACCCAACCAATCACAACACAGCCTCATCACGTGACATCTTCTTCTAACCCAGCGCTACCTATAAATAAAAGAAGCAGAGCAGACTCAAATTCAGTTCAGTTACCTAGTGACTCTTGGGGAGTAGGCAGATTGAGGCCCCGAGTTCGATCTAGACTCTGAAACTCTTTTTCACTTTTGTCTCTTGATAATGGCTCCGAAGCAGGAGTCGAAACGTCGAGTATTCAATAAATTCAGACGCGGTTCTCACCCGGAACCTAGCTTAGTTCATAATAATGACCGCGGAAGCCTCTCAGAACATATATATACATATATATATATATATATATATATATATATATATCACAATCTAATAAAAATATCATACATAAATATTTGTTTTTTTTGACAAAAGTAGATGTATTTCCAAATGAATAAAACGCTCTTCATTTGCCTGTCAGCAAAAGTCAAAAAAATGATCTAAAGTATCCTTGGCGACAAATATAAAGGACCATATAAAAAAGATTCGTTTCAACTGTAGGGTTTATCTACACTGAATAAAAATGTCCCTCTAAAGCAGATGAAATTAAAATTCTGGAAACGCGGCAGGCTCCCCGATTGAAACGAAACGTACTATCCGACTATAAAATGGCAAAAAAACGACTGTTCGGCATATTGAGCATGATATTAGTATTCGCTTAGTACAAATCGTATAAATGCTGAAAAATGAGACCTCCTTCATAAAAACCGGCTATTGTGTTAAGTTGATTAAAATTGGGGCATAAAGTTTTTTTACAGTTTTCCGCAGGGAGAATTCTAAAAAGATATTCCGCATACCTCAACACAAACACATACACACACAGAAAATAACAAATAAAAAGAACAATTTCGAAATCAAATTAAATTCCGAACATTTTTTTCTCTTGGCAATGAATTCAGTATAAATTAGAGTTTTCCAAGTTTGTATCGAAACACATTTACGTTTTATTACGAACAAAATGTTTGTATCAATGGGAAATATTGATTACTCGATATATTCGCTCTTTATTGCAAATTAAATTGTTTAGGTACAAATTGTGAATTGTGAAAAAAATCCTGCATTAATGTTTTCAAATTAAGTTATGAGAGTTGTTACAAAAAGCTGAACAGTAAAAACCATACAATATAGTTTGCCTTATATTTCATTAGAGGTTACTTGATTTCCCATATTTGTGTAATTGCCTATTTGCTTTGCACTGTAATTTAAAAAATTTTCGTCTTTTGTTTCGCAAAGTTGGTTTCAGTTTGTATACAAATTACTTCACTAAATTAAGTTTTATGTAACATACGGATTTGTATCTTCCCATATAATACATTTAAAGAGTATCTAACTTGTTAGAGTGTTGCATCCTCACTCGTTGCTTAGAAGTTATTGCGCAATCACATTTTGAGAAATACCCTCAAAGGCAGCTGGTCAATATTTGTTCCAAAACAAATTTTCAACCCTTCCTTAGAAATGCGGAAATGAGAACTTTTGTTCTAGATACCAAAAACAACATCATACTACACGTTCATTAAATTTGGGGGAAAGCTAATTGTCATAAGAATATGGTGGGGTCCAAAGGACACCGCCGGAATCCTTACGTAAATTGAGTTTCGGTCAAATGGTTTGAAAGCAGATGGGTTTTGTGGCTTTTAAGTAGAAGATTAAAAGTGTCTCTGGAGTCAAGGCCTCAAAGTTTGTTCAAAGGTATCGCTCGCTGTGGCTACAATGCATTAGATTTTACTACCTGCCTGTTGAACCGGCTCAACAAATGTTGTGAAAATCAGCAAATCGTAATGTTATGTAAGTCAAAGTTGAGGTAGAAATTCTTGTGAGAAGAAATGGGCAATGGCGAAATTTACATCATGAACCGTCGGCTTTATCAGGTCAAGCTTTCACGATCTTATATACAAAATAAGTTAGTGAGGAGAATGATGACGAATTTCAAGTAAACGCGGCTTTATAGGAATTAGGGTTTACTTCTTGTTTCTTCTTGTTAAGCACGATACATTTATAACTTACAAATATGGTGATGGAGATGGAATTAATGCTGCTGACGATGCCCATAACATAATAGAATAATTACTGCGCATGTCGATCTGGTGAACATAGCTCATATCGTCTGCATTTTGTGGTTTTTGGGCTACCACCGGCCTCAAAGTAATATCAAGTACCTCGATGAATCCTTTCTGAACTCAACATCAGATGAGCGCCATGCACTAAAAAAATATTGAACTTTTAGATTTTTTCCCGCTAGACAAGTCAGCCCTTTTTATGGGTGCATGACGTGCTGAGTTCGATCTAGCAACCTCCCCGTAGTGCACATCGCATGACGCTAATGCAGACGGCAATCGCCATGATTTTTATTGTATGTTGATTATTGTGAAAAATTCACTTTACTGATCGTGATCTGAAAGATCATTTCAATGTCGTTTTAAACATCTCAGTCAGCGACAGTCTACTTGGGTTATTTAACTATACAATGCAGATCTAAAGCATTGTAGCTTCAGTGAGTTATAACTTTTAACCACAATTTTTTAAAGCTTGACGTCCATTGCCACTTTTAATCTACTATTCAAAAACTACAAAACCATTTGACCGCAACCCAGTTTACATAACGTTTCCGGCGGTGTCCTTTGTAAACATACAAAAGTATATTATTCAAGATTAACTGATATAAATGCACACAAGAATGTAGTTTTTATTGGAAACATAACATGTAGATCTTTAAATGAAAAATAATAAAAGCATAGCCATAGTGTATATAGATACCAATTAAAATCTTCGGCCTGTCTTGAAGTAGGTTAATTAACCTTTATTTTCATTTAATTTCATCCAGTTTTTAAAAAAGTTCCTCCTAATTTTCGAATATTATAGGACCCTCGCAAGAAAACGCATCCAACGCTGGAAGCAAATGTCGCGATCCTCTCACTGTCTTCATAATTACCTCTTTTAAAAATATATAATACACGGGTCTCGCTATCTTTTACATAATTAAACGTTATACTTGGAAACTCATTTCACTTTTTCTAGTTAATTTTCACATCTCTCACTAAATGGCGTACCCGCATTTAATTTTAAGTCGTATAATGTCTAGGGATGCAAGAGATGCAACATCCTTCTTAAAAACATCGATGTTTGGAAAAATTAATGTTCCACAGCACAAACATCTATATTCAAATACATAGATAATTTAAACAATACATGGATGTTTTTTCTATGTTGTAATTATTTTATCATACGACTTTAGATTTGCTCAAAGACATTGAGAAACATAAAAGAAATAGAAATCTTTGAATGTTTCATATGCATCACAAACCTGACATATGTAGCTTGTAGCGCAAAACCCGTTCGAGAGAGATATTTTGTTGGTTAGACAATACACCTCTCTCTCACCTGTCTTGGCGATATTGTGCCGATAGGCTGCCTAGTTAGTATCCGGTGGCGTGAGTTCGTTCTTCAATTGGCAGAAGGACTATGCAAGGGCGCCAGGCCAATGGACACACACAGTTAACAAGAAAAACGACAAGATAACGAAAGTTTACAATTTATTCTTGTTCTTTAAATTAACACTTTCCTATATATATTGGTCGGTATCATAGAACAAAATTAAAAAGTCTATATATACATGAATTAGTTAGAGTGAAGTTACAACAAATAATCTATAAATTCTTGCCTTACAATACCCTCGGTAGGAATGGCCTTCGGTAGTGGTCAGTCTATCAGTCAAGGTCCTGATCCTGGAGCTATATGCCTAACAGCAGCCGGGGTTCCAAGAACTTAGGGCAGACAGGAGTTTCCACTGTCCTACCAGAGGACAAGTCGAATCAGGTAGTACTGCCAGAGTTCTGCTCCCTTAACTTGAGGCTAGTGGTTACGTATCTGGGCACTCTTAGCCCCGGTTGATGGTATACATGAAAAAGTTATTGGCCAATTAGAGATAGCCCTTAGAGTATAGATACTGAATTTTCCCCCTGACTAGTATAGGCGTATATATGCTCTATAGGATCGGTTCGGCACGTGAATGAGGTGAGGCACCCTACCTTAGTTATCTCTAACTTCTTCACTCTATATTAACTATTTAAATACTACCAAAAATGAGTGAAAAATACTTTAACTAATAAAAGTAAATTTGAAACGCTTCAAATTCTAAGTAAAAATAGATAAAGATAAGACTTAAGGTAAATTGCAACTGCTAGTTATAGTTTCAAACTAATTTAGATTTAAATAACAAATCAGTTATTAATTACAGGTAAAATTTAACGGTAAATCAGATATAAAAACAATTACGTTTGAGAGCTAATAATGTGTTTAAAGATAACGGTATAAAAAAATATATTCAAGATCTAATCATGTGCCTTCTAATCCGACAAACCGTTCGACAACTGAATGAAAGCGAATTTCCGCCGAGATAATGGGAAAACTCGGTATTCTAATAATAATTAATATCAATGTACGGTACTTTAAAAATGATAAGGTAATAAACGATAAAAATGGTTATTGCATCTATATTCATAAATTCAATAAAAAAAATCAGATGTGAAATCTGGGCATAAAGATTTCTCCCAAGTTAAACAATTAAAATAAAGAAAACTAGGCGTAGCAAAATGCTTTAGCTTAGAACCTGCTTGGCTTTCCACTGCAAACTTAGAGAAAGGATATATTACAATGTGATTTATTTATAACCAAGCAGACAAGCAACCAATCTGGGCCAATGAATAATGAAAGACCAGCGAGTGACTTAAATATATATGTATATATATATATATATATATATATATATATATATATATATATTTATAAATAGAAATATATATGAAATACTGTACGAAATACAAAGAAAAAAATATAAAAAAATAGAAATTTTTAAGTCACTCACATGATCACTTCCAGTTGCAGTCCAACCCAGTTGGGAAGCTTCGTCAGCTACTAAATTTAGCCTCAGAGGAGATTTCGTCTAGTGGATCAATTCGTCCTTTCCTGAATTCTGGTAGATATCGCCAATCAAACTCTCCAGATTCACCAATACCTAAAAATGCAAAAGAGGCCGGGAATAATTGTTCCCTTATTCCTTTATTTTTTTTATCACGATACGTGTGAAATCTTTAGCAACAAAAAAAATGAACCACGCAGTTAAGCCAGAAACTATTTATCGTTGCAAGAAAACGCGGTATATCGATATTAAGATGAATATGAAACCAGATTCACCTAAAATTTCTTTCCAAAATTATTAATAGATACGATAAAGTATGAACTATAGCCGATAAAAAAAATTCATTCGATAAATCAAACTATAACGATAATCTGAATCTGCTTAATTACAATCAAATATACGGTAATAAGGAAAACGATAAATTAAGCAAATTCTAACCGATAACTTCACGGTAAAGATAAAGAATTTTCCCAATAAAAAAAATTAAACTAAGAACGAAATTCGCCTACATACCGTCTTTATGGCGGTCGGAACAGAAGAGCAAGCAAAATCTACTTCCTTCGAGCGTTTATCCCACTTGTCCAATGATAAAAGTGGGGAAAGGAAATGACATGTTAAATTTCAAATTTTATTGAGCGCGAAATCAGATAATTTCGATAAAAGAACAAAGCAAACTTTTACTAATTAAATCGTAGATAAAATTTTATTAATGACAGTTTCCTTCTTCCCAACAAAATTATATTTATTTAATATTTCCAGTTTGGAGGGAATTTGCATCAAAATAGCACATGATGTTCGTTCTGTCAATACATTTATGGCGCTAAATCCCAGGGACAGAGCTGGACTTGGAATATTTTCCAATCGAATTAACTGTTATTTAGCAATTAAAAGCGAAAAAGCGATTGCGTAAGCGACTAAAATAGGAGTATTTACTTACGTGTTTATTTATTAAGGTAAAGACACTGGTTTACTACTGTAGAACTCAGTTCAGAAAACGACATATTTAGAAAAGTGATTTGAAAAATAAAAAAGTAATTTATTAATCCGATAAATATGAGTAAATATCAATGTAACAGGGAGAACGGCAATTCACCCGTTACAAGCTGTATTATCTAATAAAATATATCAACTTAAATTTTCTACTTCACAGTCAATAGTTAACTAAACGAAATAAAAGGACTTTAAACAATATATGTTCTTATTTTATTCATTAAAAAGATTTATTTGATTGAAACTAATAATTTTATAATGGAGTTTAGGAAGCTTGGACAATCTAGTCCCCAAAAGCTATTTCTACCCTGAGTGATTATTGCATTGGCTTCTGAGAACAAGCGTTCGCTTGGTACAGACTTCACAACGATGGGGAGGTATACCATTACCAACCAAGTTTTGGAAATAGTGATTTTATATCCTCCCAAATCTCAATGACTTCTCTTTTTATTGATCTAACAGAAGTACATCTGAACTTCTGTTTCTTCGAAGGTTTCTGTTGTAACTGTAGTAGTTTTTTTTTCATGTTATTGTGTATCAGCGGTTTGTGATATTTCCAGATGTCAAATTTGCAATCATCTTTATCAGATTCAACAGATGTGTAATTATTGTCTCTGGGTGAGCTGTAATATTCTGTTGCAAAACATCGATGTATCGTTTGCATCGGTAATGATGTCACCCCGCCCAGTTTCCAAGATGGCGCTAGATCTTGTAAGAGAAATTGGATCTACTTGCGTAATATTTTTATTTGGTAGATGTGTCAGCAACAAATTTTATCACAAAATAAATTTGTTCAGTTTTTCTTACGACAAAGAAAATAATATTTTATCGCGAAATGAATTGCAACATATAGAAGTTTCAGGAAAAAACTAGCACAGACAGCTGATACTAACTTTTCGAGATTTTCCAATCCGTTGAACGCATTACTGTTGTTTCTAGTCGAGAACCTTCATCATTGCGCTCCCCTCAACTTATTGAAACATTGAATGATTTGATTTATGTATTTAGTACATATAACAGAATTTAATATTTTATTGCGAAATGAATTGCGACATCTAGGAGTTTTAGGAAAATTAGCTAACAAAGAGCGCAACTGATGAAGTTGTCGTCTAGAAACAATATATTGTCTAGCGTTCAAGGGCTTGAAAAACTTCTAAAAGTTAGTATCAGAGAAAGTAATAACGGGCCATTTTCAAACAATCGCTAAACATATTACAATAAATACATTTTTAAAATACAATACATAAAAAAGACAGAAGTAGCTTAACAGAAAAATTGCAACATTTAAATACTTTTTCTGAAGTCAGTGCCAAGTTAAACTGCAAAGTTGAAAAGGAGAACTCATAAATGTGCTTCCCAAAATATTGTTACGTAAAGTTATAAAGTCGGCCGAGGGAGGACCCTGTACCAAGTGTAACTGTCAGTTCGGGAGACATCTACATAGTTCGATATTACTGCCACAGAGTAAACTTGAAAGCTCTCAAATGTAAAAATTGTATATAAATAGATGTTCTACGAGCGTCATAGTCAGTCTAATTCATAAGTTCAGTGATTATAAGTAGTAAAGTATATGACAAAGTGCATTGTAAATTGTGTTTTGTGTTATATTGTATGATCTGTGTTTCAAGAAATGTGTGTAGCAGTATTGAAGGTTAAGGATTTGTTTTCACCGTACATAAAGGCATAAAGGAGTATTAATTGTAGAACAGGTGTATAATTGAACCCACGGGAATCCGTAACAATATTTTCACTTTTAGTTGGCACCGACTTCAGAAAAAAAATTTAATTGTTGTAAAAATATATTTAATTTTAGTAAATGTACTTTTGTTTTTTTTGTCGGTTTTTGGTTTTTCATAATGTACGTCTTTCACAATTTTTGGTGATGAAATGGCTTAATTGGAAGTAGTTTTCAAATCTAACTAACTTTGTTGATACTGCCAAAAACAAGGTATTTTATGTTTAAACAAACTCGTTTACTGTTAAATAGAATAGAGTAAATTGTTTTCTAAATATTTGTATGTATTAAGAAAGTTTTCCATATGGTTAATCCGCTCTATTATAGACAAGTTGAGAATTTCTATCTTTTTAGATTTGTTAATTATCAGACATTTTCATTTATTTCCAATTACATTCTTTTAATAGTCTCTGGGCAGCGATATTTTGTAATAATCAGTCTTTCATTAAAAAAAGATATTATAAACCATATTTAGTGATACAATATATAATAATTGGATTCACTTTCAATTCTAATAAAATTTATTTGAAAACATTTTTAGATATTATAAAAAATAAAGGTACTTCAGTTTTAAGCACAATGAATATTTTTTGTTAAACCGAGTATATAGTTTAGAAAAAAAATTATTATACGATTTATAGTGATATGGAATAATTGGGTGTAGTTTTTAATGATAATGCCTTCTGGCAATTTCAGATATTATCAAGCATAAAGATTCTTCACTTTTAAGCGGTGTGACTTGATAGTTTCGACAATATAAGAACAAGTTTTTGCTATAAAAGACAAACAATCTCTTTATTGAATGCAGTTAAACAAACCAACAAACGTCATACGGAAAAATTACAGACCAACGAAATTCTAATCCAATTGTTTACTTACATCAACAACGACGGCTTCGAGGTTGTTTAAGAAATCTTGCCTTTTCTCCTCACATGAAATTTACAACAAAAAATATATAAATCAACATTTCTCGAAAAGAACGTTCTGTGATATTTCTTGTTCTTATTATTTTTATTATAATACGGCAAAGTTTACGTGAAAATATTGCTGCTTATTTTCCTGTTAAAAGTTTCCACTTGAATTTCTTCCCTCATTCTTCAACTTTCCTACGAAAATTAAAAATCCCAGAGCTCGTTCTCAGGTCGAAGAATTTTATATATAAATTATAACGTCGAGTCAACTGCTGTACTTTATCCGACTTGAAATTTTATATCTTCCGCTAACAGCACAATTTATCAAGACTTTTTAATAAAAACAGTTCGTTTATTATTTATTCAATAAATTCGAAGTCAGTGCAGCGACTTGCAGTCTGCAGTTCTATAAATTAGATCGCCTAGACAGCCGATATTAAAACAAAAGGTTTTCCGCTTAAAGTCTCTCACGAATCCCGCCTTCGTTTCCACTCTCAGCTCCCGCTGATTTTCGAGGCACATGTGCCCGTTCTAATGAAGAAGTGCGAATCGAAATCGAGTTTCTAGTCAATTTATAATTTGGATTGAAACTGTGACCAGGATATTCATGAGAATTCGTAATTAAATTAATGGGTTCGAACAGATCTGCGAAGAATGTGCGAGATAAAGGAGTACAATTTTTTTTCCATGCTGATTTTTCACTATTTCGGTGCAAATGTACATAGTACGTGATCATCGCCCGAGAATCAGTGGAATTATGTTTCTAACGAGCCAAATTCACTTTTTGGAAAAAGTTTTTATTAACCAGCTTCAGTAGAAGTGTTAATTCATCTGTACAGTGATGTTTTTATTGTCCCCCTTAGTACTTTTAAATGAAACAAGATGTCGATTCCAACAAAAACCTCTTAATATGTTGCCAATCACTCTAAGTTTTAACATTAATTAACTTAAGTCTAATTTGAAAAACATTTTTTAAGCAAAATCATCTTAAAGCGAGCTTACACATACAGATACGAAAATCGATGAGTATGGAGGTGAAATGTAAAAATTGCATTTGTTTCTAGACTTCGTTCCAACCGACACGACGGACGCAACACTTCTTTGACCTTGAAATGCCCATACAAGTCAGCTGTCTGTTTAAAAAACTGGGACCAGATTATATATTAAGATTCCTTTCGTTTAATGAATATCCATTATAGTAAATAAACACATAATATCCAAATAATATACAGTAGCAGCACAAACTTTGCATTTCGTTCTAATAAACAGTCGAATTTCCTTTTTGCGTATTTTAAATTAGAGACGTCAGATATGTCAGGAGTCAGAACATCACAAAAAAGGTCAACGTTAACAAGTTTATGGATGGTAGAAACAAGAACAACAAACGAAAACTCCAATAATTTATGTTTAAAAATTAACCGACTTCAGCTGACATAAAATAAAAACAGTTTAGAAACCCTGTGTAGTCAATCACTATTTTCAGACACATCTTTTTTTTATCTGATTTAATTAAGGTTAATTAATGTGTTTATTGAATTTATTTTTTATCTATAAAAAACATGCAAGTGGTGTTTTAGTTCAATATTTGCCAGTAGTGTTTTTTTTTCATTTTCTATATTACTTGTGAGATATATCCCATTAATATATGAAATTGACTATCATGTAGAATAGTTCAGCATTTCGCGTATATCCTGTACAAAATTTCGAGTTCATTCGGCAGTTCAGAATTATGTTTGTGCTATTGTATAAACAAAGCAGCATTGGCACATAACAATGTTTAACAACAATCATTGGGAACTGGCACTTACGAGGAGACCGCAGTTGATTTGGCTAGTCATTAACGCCGTCAAACGCACTTACTGAAGTACAAACATTATTCTCTGCAATTATCCAGGCAAACGGCAGCTCCGCACCATAGATGGAATCGAAATGAGTAAATGAAATGAAACGTTTCGAGAATAATTGTTCGTTTGATACACATAACGAAGCTGTGTTAAACTTTACACAAGTATATTCTGTTAGTTTATAAAAAATAATCAAAGATATATAGACAATTAACGTCAACAAAATAATAGCATTTTTTGGGATTAGTCTCACTGTACTGTTCCTTGTTTTTTCTAAAGCTTCACAAGAAAAATGTTAACAAGAAAATATAATTTCAGAATCTCTGGTACACTCGTAGCACTTACCATCCCGTAAGAATGACCATCTTAGTCAGCTAATCTCTACATCCAATTTAAATTTTTCAACACCTTTATCCAAAGTATTTATAGTGCCAAGACCTACTGTAACAAAAATGCTTTCGGATCAGTTTGTGAACAACCCAAGTTTTTATTTATTTTAATCTAGTATAAATTAGACACTATAATATACCTCAAGTTTTTTCACGAATTTCGCAAAACGTGAAAGCATTTTTTGGGCACCCTGGTCACAAAGTTAACATCAATATTGAGTTGCCCTCAGATATTTTCCTGAAATTTCCATTTAATTCAGATGGGGAGTACCATGGTGTGACATCCTCAAAAACTTATTCTGTTGTCCTTACGTATATGTGTCTATCCGCTAGTTTTTGATCCCTATTTTTCGCAATACCCTTAACACCGTCTATAAACACTGGCGCTCATGTAATACTTTATGTTTGTGTTTCCAACGAGTAATTGTATTTTCATTAAATGAAGGAACATGTTTCTACTAATTTATAGAAAACAGTCTAAAAACTAACTTTCACGACTATATCAGTTATCTATTCTGAGCACAGAATGTTCATACAAATATTTTACTAACCTCTTCGACCCGCTATCATCATAAATGAATTTTATGACGGTTAGTCCCAAAAGGAACAATTTTATGTTATCATTAAATTTATGATTATTCTTCATCACAGTCGTATACAATTACAATTATCTTCTTGTTAGTAATGATTATCCTTTTAGAAAGATAGGATATCCTCTCCAACAGTATATACATATTACACTACTTTCAGGTAAATAAAATGCAGACAGGACTGCCAGAATGCTGGGAGAGAAGATCCTTAGATGGATTAACTAGAATGTGGAAGATAAACTAAATATAAAATTAACAAATTTTGCCACTTGCCACAAAAATTTATATTACGGAATAATTCGACAGGCTAATGTTTATAACTCTCAATGCGTTGTAAATGTCTTTTGTCAGCTGAACTCAGAATTATGTTGTTACCGATCATTTTATTTTTGATAGAATTTATTAATTTTTTCGCCATACTTTTAATCTATATTCTTAGTATTTTTATCCGGAAATTTTAATAGAAAAATCCTTAGATTTCCATTAAAATAGTGGACGTACGATAAATTATTGGATCTTGTAGCAGCACATATGACTGAATTTTGATATTTCTTATGATATAAAGTGCCTTAAGATTCAGTATGAAAAGTTGACAACAAATAATGTTATTTTCGAACAAAAATATATAGTACTTATTAAGAAGTAATTTATTTAAAAATCAGTAAGTACCATTGTATTACTTCCTATTTTACTTCCAAAATTTAAAATATCAAAAGGGATAACTATATTTTAGGTAAGGAATACACTTTGTATCAAAAGGTAATTCAATCATTTTTGGTCGTTTATTTTTAAATAATTGTATTTGTTCTAAGGTTAATGACAATTTAGTTCAACACTTGAAAAGGAACATTGATAAGTACCGCATAAAAGCAAAATGGATAATCATTAATTAATTCTTAACAACAAGGAACAAATAGTCATGGTGAAGCGTTTTAAATCAGTTTTCCAACATTAATATCATCAACATCATCATCATCATATGCAGATACATTAAACTATTTTTTCATGGTGTACCCTCCCTGAAGAATTGAAAGATTGCAGAGGAACTTGGAGAGC
This sequence comes from Octodonta nipae, assembly GCA_034190945.1. Lineage (NCBI taxonomy): Eukaryota > Metazoa > Arthropoda > Insecta > Coleoptera > Chrysomelidae > Octodonta > Octodonta nipae. The sequence continues at coordinate 24,216,797 of CM067222.1, forward strand.
TTGAAATCTCTGAGAATGACAAAAAGACTCTATTGAAGAGAATTATAGATAGGTGTACCAATGATCCTTTTGACTAATTTAAATGAAGAAGAAGAAGTGTAGGTCTGAAGAAATGAAGAACTAGCTCCAAGGACTAAGAAGAAGAACATACTTTTTGGCAGTTTTTTTATTGGGAACTCAAGGCTAGTGTTTCTAGAATTGGCCTTTGAATAACTAAACGCGTAAAGAAATATATTAATGAAGAGAAAAGCTCAAGAGCTTATCGGAGACACTTATGGACTTGAGGGAACAGATGAAGATCTTTTTGTAGAATTAGAATTGTCTAGGAGAATTTAGAAAATGAAGAATATTTTTCGAAGGGGATATGAGACATAACTTACTACCCTGCCTCAATGCTGGTTGATAAAGGGCAAATGTCGATTTCCTTAATTTTTGCCCTTTACCTTCCCCCGAAATTGTGTCACAATTTTTTATTAATTGGAATAACCTCGACTTGGCTGGCTCTCGATCCCGGGTTAAAACTTGTTATCAAACTCAAATTTTTATTCAATCGAAGAACTTTCTCACTGAGCCAATGGAGACTGCTAGAGTAAGATAGTGTATATGATATTTTGTATATTTAATAATTAAATAAATGAAATTCTATTGCCCCTTACAATATATTGTGGTTTAGATTTTTTCTTAATAAACACTTATGTATTATAACTATTGAGGATTGTTTCGGTCATTCCTTGGTGATAATTCATATTTTAATTATATTAAAACACTAACCACTGTGGTAATTTTCACAAATTTATTATATTTTATTTGACAATCGTTTCGCTCTGATGACAGGCTTCGTCAGAATTAAATATTAAACTAAATGCTAAACATCTGAATAATTATATAGTGTTGTAAGATAATAATGAATATATAGGTATAAAGCACAATATGTTTACTGTATAATATTAGTGAAGGTAAACATTATTAATATAATCTTGAATTTTGTATTATATAAGTATATTAAGATTAAGTAAGGGAAACATATTTGTATCAGTTTGGTCGTTTAACAAATGTGGCGAATTTTTATTTTTATTAATCTCAAGTGATTCTAAAAGAGTTAATTTTTTACTTTTTTGTTCTTCATGTGAAATTTCGAAAGGTTTGTGGAATATGATTTTCATTTAATAAATTGTCGGCAAATGTAGATATGTTGTATTTCTGATTTTCATAGGATTTTAAATGTTCAGACCATCTTGTTTTAAATGACCTTCCGTGTAACCCATTAATTCCTCTTTTGGCTAAAATATTCTTGGACAAAGTAGAAACTCTAATATTTAAACATGATTTGAGTAACAAATTCTTATATTGGTACGTTGATGATGATTTCGCTTTCTTTACTGGTATACAGAGACAATTAACAAATTACTACATAATTAGGTAAACCAACTCCACCCCAATATTCAATTTACACTAGAAACAGAAAGAAACAACACATTAGATTTTCTAGAATTACTCATAAAAGTATCTGATAATAAACATAATTTTTCGATATATCATAAAAGTCCCATACAGACTTCACTATTCACAATACTTCATGTTATGCAATCCAACACAAACTTGCAGCATGTCACTCCATGGTACACAGATTAGTAACTGGCCCGTTATCTAAACCTAACTTTGACAATGAACTCAATATGATAAAACTCATTGCTATCAATAATGGTTACACCCCCAAATCATTGTTAACATTTTATCCAGAAAATTAAAGAAAAAAGCTCCCAACTCTAACTCAAAATTTCACCATTCCATTACATTTATAGGTTCTCCATCTAAAAAAATTTCTTAATTTCTACTAAACAGAAATATTCAAGCAGCCTAAAACCAACAATAATTTGGCCCAACACATAAAAAATAATAAAGATAAAATTAATAAATATGAAAACTCAGGAGTCTGTAAGTTAACATGTGGTAGTTGCCCAAACTTTTACATCGGTCACACAGAAAGGTCATTTAAAACAAGATGGTTTGAACATTTAAAAGCCTATGAAAATCAGAAATATCTACATTTGCCGACCATTTATTAAATGAAAATCATATTCCACAAACTACTTTCGAAATTTTACATCTAGAACAAAAAAGTAAAAAATCATCCCTTTTAGAATCACTTGACATCAATAAAAATAAATATTTACCACATTTTTTTAACGACCAAACCGATGCAAATATGTCTTACTTAATCTTAATATACTCATATAATACAAAATTCAAGATTGTATTAATAATATTTACCTTCCTAATATCATGCAGTAAACCTGCTTTCTACCTACGAGTATATACTCATTATTACCTTACAACACTATATATATTGAGATGTTTAGCATTTAGTTTAATATTTAATTCTGATGAAGCCTGTCATCAGAGCGAAACAATATAATATAATAAATTTGTGAAAATTACTACAGTAGTTAGTGTTTTAATATAATTATTATAACTATATGTAATGTAATAGGACTGAACCTTCAAACTAAACTTTAACTACACTTGTAGGTTTTTTGCAGTTGCTTCTTAAAGGTTTAGTAAAAAATGTCTAATAAATATTTTTCGAAAAATTTAAAATATATGTATCAACAAATGTAATCAGAAAAAAGTTTTGCAATCGTACAGAGTGTTTGGTACTGTTTATATTTTTCTGCATTTTGCAATATTCTGGCTTTTGCTGTACTACCTGCAAAATCGAATGCTTCCGAGAGACAGCTGTCTACTTAAATAATGTTCCTATAATTTAAGCGGTTGTAATTAAAGTGCCCTCGTTATGTATTACTCGAATATTAAATATGTTTGAAGTATTACAAATTTTGTATTTTAATTAAAAATTAACTTACAGGTGAGATGTTCGTTTGTAGTTATATTTACATTAAGAATTAAATTACACATTAGGATTAATATTTGAGTTGTAACATAATAGTCACAATTATTTTAATTAAGAACGACACAAAGAAAGAGAAACAGAGACAAATATAACGAGAAATGGGAAGTATGTCTGGTAAGAAGCTTTCGCTTCCGTCGTTCAGTCTCGAGTGACTGCCAATCGTTTTTTCATTTCTGTCTTTATTATCAACTTGTTATTAAATTTACTGAAGACGCGAGATGTAAAGACCGACATCTAGGATTTTCGGGGAAACTAGCAAATAGATGTATAAAAGAATGACATCTCGAAGAGCGAATTAAATTTACTTCTTTAAATTTACTTATATTTACTATCAGTCGTTTTCGCTTCAGAAGAAATACCCTAATTGTATAGTCTCTACAATATTTATGAACGTTTTGGATATTTAACGAGAAAATCTGGTCGATAAATACCTTTCAAATATGCGGTTTAACAGCCGTTGGTAGCATTCTCAGCTACTACGCTGCATTGTGGTAAATATAGTTGGCAGAATTTCGGGAACACCTAATTGCAATTCTCTCTGGATATAGGAGATTGTTAGTAAAGTGGTTAGATTAACATACTTGAAAACAGCTTCTAGTCTGTGTTCGATACTTCGTTAAAAATACATATTCAGGAATTGGCTATATCCGTAGCAGCTGAACGCTTATATTTGTATACTAATTGTAGTAAAATAAATTAATGTTCTTTAGCAATGAGATATTTACAGAAGATTTCAAAAATTGCTTTCTAAATTTGCTTTATAACTACGACGTGTGCAAAATTTCCGATTTTCTAATAAAGATATTTTTTACTGGAATAGTTTTAATGATAGTTATTCACGAAGTACAGATAACACATTGTTTGACAATTATAGGGTAGACTAACAAAACCAGTGGATTTATATTTCCAGTTCTAACTTTTTTATGGATTAATTAATTAAATTAGGTATGTTTTAACATCCTGACCTCTACTTTTCTCTTATTTTTAGTGTTTTTACTGACTTGTTAAAAAAATAACTATAGTACAAAAGGGAAGACGCATTTTATCCAGAAGGAAACATTATAAAAGATCATCGGATACAAAATAAAAATCCACAGTGATTTGTAAATAGAACTTCAATCGAAATAGAGCGGAGATCTAAGCAACAAAACACAAAAGACCAACACATCGATAATAGCAATACACCAACACAAAATTAAATTAAAGGCGTAATACCATGTATTTCGAATTTAGCCGAAAAAATTAAACCCTTAGAAAATAAAACGATTTTTAAAACATATAACACATTACCATCTGATCTTGCAGGTACAAAATATCCTCAGAAACTTAAGGTGTGGTGTGGGATAGACCAAGGAAGAATTGTGGGTACCTATTTCCTTGACGTGAACTGGTGCAAGATATTTGTAGTTTCTTCGATGCGACCTTATTCTTGAACCAATACAGGACTCCGCACAAATCTTATGGGTTTGGGTTCCCGGTCAAATTGGCTGCAGTTTTAATTTGTTGTACCTCATGACGTACTGATCAAAATTTACCATATGCACAAAGTCTAAAAATGGACAGTTTTTGAGATATCAGGGCCATAATGAAAGAAAATACACCATTTCTGAACTATACAAGAATCATATGAACTTAAAAAGTATGAGCTACTCCCTAAAAATTCTGGGTAATTAAATCAAAGGTTATGGCATGGAATCTTTCATTACGACCTTGCAAGTAACCTTCAAGATCATTTCAAGGTCAACCTGGTTTTCAAGATAGGATCGCGTATTTTTTTGTAACAATAGAAAAGAGAGCTATCGAAAAACTAAACAGTTTTTACGAATTAGAATGAAAGCTCGCACGTTTTGAATTTGGTAAAGTACAACTGTCATAAGAGGTCGCAAATAGGAATTTAGGTTAACAACGGTCTCCACCGCAGTTAACCGTTTAGTTCCCGGATCATGAGTTTCACATCGTCTGATTTTGTTTTATTTGGTTAAGATTTTTCTGACTTTTTCCAATTGTTTCAAAAAAATACGCAATGTTATCTTGAAAATCCCGTTGACCTTGAACTGACCTTGACGGTTACTTGCAAGGCCATGATCACAGGTTCCATGCCATAACCTATGACTTAATTACCCAGAATTTTTAGGGAATTGTTTATACTTTTCAAGTTAATATTCTTGGATAGTCCGAAAATTGCCTATTTTGTTCATTATGACTGATCAAAAAAACCGTCCATTTTTTGTCTTTTGCCTATGGTAACTTTTGATCAAGATGTTATGAAGTACAACATACCAAAATTGCAGCCAAACCCATAAGATTTGTGCGGGGTTCTTATGTACACATGAGGAACGTGATCTTCCGATAAATCACATTTTCTTTCAACAAGATAGTGTACCTCCCGATTATGCAACACCTGTCAGTGCTTATTTAGATGAGGCGTTCCCGAAAATTTGGATAGAGAGAAAGAAACCTATGAGTGGCCAAATTTGACACCCCTAGATTACATCTTGTGCGGGGTACTTAAAAAGTAAAGTATACGTTACTACAGCGAATTTAAAAGAATTACAAGCGAGAATTCGTCAGGAGATACATCGTATACCTCCTGAAATTTTTGCCAATGTTCTGCAAAAATTTATTAATCGTCTTGGTTACTGTCAGATAACCAATAATGAACAATATCAAGATTTACTTTAATCATTATTATGAAGTTTAAGAAAATTTAAAATAACGGTTTTCTCATTTTTTTTTTCTAACCTAGCTAATGTAATCATATTTTTGACGATGTGTACTTACATGCTCTTTCAATTAGCCTGGTCCAAATTGGGTCACGCCAGTTAAAAAAATTGTCCATGACGTCACAAATAAGAGTCGTATGTCAAGAAGTGCCTTTGTTAAAATCAAAATCGACGTTTCAGAGGATTTTTTAAATTTCTCACATTCAGATACAATGAATTTATTCGTTACTTTTCAAAAAATATATTTTAATTGAATTTGAATGATTTGAGTTAAGACTGAATTTTCTACTGGTGTGGGTTGTTATCTACAACCATCTCATACCAAGATTTTTGTTATTAACCTGCCTGAAAAAAAAAATATTTTGTTCAAGCTCTGATATAAATTATATTGTAATACCTTTGTTAAACAGAAAACTTATTATTAAAATTCTCAATAAGCAAACCTACCAAATTGTTTTTTGGATTATTACAAATTGGCAACAATCTATCAAAAATTAATAAAACGTTTTATAGCGAGTCGACTGGCAGTCAAACCAAATGCTTCTTTTATTTTTAACTGACTACCAAAAACGAGGAGGTTATCAATTCGTCGCGTATTTTTTTGTACGTATTTTACCTCTCTGATATCTCTCCTATTGTGCAAATGGATGTACTTCTTGTTTTATAAAGTATATATCCAGATTAGTGAAATTTGAGAGAAGAATTCTATTGGTAAGGTGATCACAATTGTGAATGAACTGCAGGGAAATTGACCAATATACCTCTCACATATTGGACGATTTTCCCCAAACCCCTTATCGATGTCTATATGTTTTTAATGTGTAATCTATTAATGAATACTTTTATGCGACTTGCAACAGGCAGTTTTGCAGAAAATTGCTGAAAAATATCCAATATTCTTATCAAAAATTCCATCGAAGTGACGTAAAGGACATTTCCTCATAAATATTTGAATTCCAACGTAATAGTGTGGGCACTGGAAGTGTTAATGGCTAATTTGAAAATTTTCTATATGTACATGCCAAACATATATGTTGTATAGTATAGTATTTTCCTGAAATCTATGAGTACCAAACTCAGTTTGTTTGTATACCAGGCGAATATCGATTTAAATGAAAATTTTTGAATTTGGCGAAGACTTTGCTTTAGGTGTCACCCCTATTCCCGGTCTAATAGAAAACTCAGTGACAAGACATGTTAAGCTATATGATGCAATGATACATAGGGTGTTTAGATATAGGAAACAAAACCAAAAAGTTAAGTGATAAAAGCAATAACAATAACACAGATGCATCTGTCTGAATTATATCGATGTATAAACTAACTAATTGATCATTTCTTAATTCAAATTTCACAGCCGATTGAATTATAGAATAAACATTTCAGAAGTGTTTGTTCATCACGGTAAGTTAAGAGCAATCACTCCTAATATTAAAAGTTCAATGTAATTTGGAGTTTTGGGAAAAATTTGTGGGGCTCATGAGCAGCCGTATGTACAGGATGGTTGGAATATATGGTGGAATGGATGTTTGGTGATCGAAAAATGTTATAAAGTGTGATAGTGAAATATGGAGCGGAGAAGAATAATTGTTATAAAATAATGTAGTACCTATAAGGTAGTCAACCCTGTGTTGAAATATATTGTCAGGTGGAATTATTACAAAGTGTTTTAATAAAAGATAATTGAAATTAAACTCATTCATTTCGTCTTCGAAACAATTAGCAAATATCCTCTACTAAAAATCTCGTTCTAACTAATAATTAACAAAGGTTTAACTTTATATTTAACACATTAAACCTTAAAGTATACCAATATATTCACATGTTATTAGGAGGTTGTGATATTAACTGTACGCGTGATGGCGTCAGGTATTTTAATGATTTCTTTCATATAATGTCATCAAAACGGTCCAAATAATTACAATCTTTATAAAACGTTTGGACAAGACAACGTCTGTTAGTTAAACTTTTTTTTTGGCTAATTAAGTCAACAACAAGTTCATTTTGTTCATAAACTTTTACCTGTCAATTTAAATGAAAATGTATCTTTCTGTAATGTTGGGCATTTTGTTGTTACCTGATACTGGTCTATTAAGGTATTAAGGTTATACATACAAAATGAAATATAAAGAATAAAGTTTAAAAACTACCTGAGTTGAAAATAACTAAAATTTGCAAATAAAACATTTTTTTTAAATATAACCGACTTCCAAGTATAACTAAAAACTTGAAAATAATTATAACAAAATACTAGTCTAGATAATAAATAACAAATTCAATGTTGTTAGGTACCAAAACACAAAGTAAAAAATGTAAACATTAGAAGGTACTCATTCTGTACAAATTAATTACCTACCTATCTAGTATATTTTTAAAGTCGGTGCCAGGCAACAAACAAGTTTGATGAAGTTGCATGATAAGTACTCAATACAGGGTTTTAGATTTGCTTGATACCGACTTCAAAAATATACTAGATAGGTTGGTAATTAATTTGTACAGAATGAGCACCTTTTAATGTTTACAGTTTTTATTTTGTGTGTGGGTACCTAACAACACTAAATGTGTTATTTATTTGCTAGAGTTGTACTTTGTTATAATTACTTTCAACTTTTTAGTTATACTTGGAAGTCGGTTATATTTTTTAAAATGTTTTATCTACCTAAAGGGAAAAAAACAATCCTACTCAGCTAACACACGATATATTAGACATATTTTTGCATGCATACTTTATGAATGTATTAAAATGTCAGTTGAACTTAAAGCGATTTGTTTCCGGAATTTGCCATTGAGATAAGAGATCGCTTTGCAACTGTTAAATGTGAGTTTCGAGGAAGGGAAAGAATTACATGGCTTCGAGTGACAGTTACCTATTATAGAAACTATAAAGTTTCCTCGTTTCTCGTGAATGTAATTTTGTCGTTATCTATTTCATAATAGATAAGATTCGCAAAAGTTTCGATATGGAGCTGAAATGTTTGGGAAGAGTTACGATGGAGAATGGAAAAGTTATTTCAGCAGACTTCTATCGATTTTGTGAAATATTTTTCTGTAAATTCAAGAACAGTGCAATGGATGATCGTGATGTGATGCAGGCACTTTTAATAAATGTTCGGAAACTATCAAATAAATGAACAAAACGTCACGATAAAAATCATATTAAAAGAGACCAATATAAAACTGGAAACATATTATTTCAACCGTTAAAATACATGAAATAATTGAAAGTAGTCGATTTATGATGTTGACTGATATACAAAAGTCCAGTTAAAAAGGCCACAAGAAATATGAAATCAAAAACTTGTCTTAGAAACTATCCTGTATGTATTAAAAACTAATAAACAAATGTTACATTTGATTAGCTGAGCTAATCTTATTTTGGTATAGATGGTAGAAGCTACTGAGTCACTCCTGGGAGACGTTATTGGAGGAGACAAAACGGGACTGGTTCTTCATCCTGAGGGTTGAGGTGGGAGTCAACTATCGACCTTTATGCACAAAAAAGCCCAAGTACAATAACTACAGATTTGCCTTTGACTCGCACAAGAACAATTGACCAACTCAAACGAACAGGACTATCAGTATTGGGACCTGTAATGATCAAAATTGGTACAGATATGGAACATATTCAAATATCGTCGAGCAACTCGCAAATATAGAAATAGTTATAACAGTACTTCAAGAAATAAGATGAGCTGAGGACGAAACTGTAAAGATAAGTCAATGGAAGACATGAATTTGGATCGAACGTTGTAGTAGGAGCAGAACTCGTGAGTAATATATGAAAGAATGTGCTAAATCAGAGTCAAAAAACAAGTATTTGTGGAGTCTAAATCTGACTCTATTTTCAATAGCAATTAAAACAAAGAACTTTATTCTTTGTTAATTAAAATTTTTCGCAAAACCAATGACAACATACAGACTTTTTCAAAATCCATAAATACACCTAATATGCCATAGTTATCATTCATAAGATAATCCACTGACAATAGGTTCGTTCCAACAGAACGAAATAGCGATACACAACCGATCATCTTCGTGGGCTGTGACGAGTTTACAATGATGTTACGCACAATACGATTACCGGTTGGTTTAGACCCTAAAACTTTTGGAATAATTGAAATATGCAGACTTATAAGTATGTGGTGTTTTCCCACAGAACTCAGAAAAAATAAAAACCAGAGTTATCACAACAATCATTCAGAAAACTTCTACGACATCTTAGGAAAAACTATTGACACAACGCTCAAACAAGACATACGATTACTGTGCAATATACTGCTAATATAAGCAAAGAACCTAATTTCAAAAAAACGATACGCAAATACAGCAGTCATGATCCCCATTTTCCAATTACGACGCACAGCGAGACACTCTGCGTACTGTGTGCATACAAGGAATAACACACTGTATTTGACTAAAAGGCGATAAATGGAACGGCTTTAGTTCCTTAAATACATTACAGATGTCATTAATAAATAATTTGGTCAAGTGCGAGTTGGACTTGCATACTAAGGGTTCCGTACCACCTTCAAGATTCTAATATTCCAGTTTGAGACAAGCAGGGAATGAGTGCATTTTCTTATATTTACCCTAATATCTTGTAAAGAAAGCGTTTGAAATTTATAAAGAATATACACTTTCATTTTCCACAAATAGACTTTTTATTTTATCTGCTTCAGAATTCGCTTGATTTTTATAAGAATACATATGTATTTAATTTTCTAATTTGGCCCCCAAACATTAAGATTAGAATTTTATTTTACTAATAAATTTTCAGGGAAGCCTTTATAATCTACTGTCTGCATTTTGACGCTCTGTGTATTGAAAGATAAAATAGGTCAAGTTTTAAATTATAAATTATTAAATCTGTTATTAAAAATACAAATAAAATATATTTTTCAAAATTTAAATATTTTATTTTCTAACGTGGGAATTAAGTCGATGTTTAATATAATATAATTGTGTAATTTGTCCCTAAAACTACAATGGGGGTTTTCTAATAATTTTTCTTATAAATTTGAAGTGAGCCCCAGGACCCCTAATTATTTTAAAACTTTTAGGTTGTATGGTTTCGGAAATAAAGCGAGAAATGAGAATTTTTTATATCTTTATGTTAATATCCTGTAAACAATTAATTTTAAAAATATGAAAAATATATATTTGTATTCCTCATAATGAGCCCTTTCATTTGATGTATTGCATGATGCGTTAAAAAAATATTTTTTATTTTCCGTTTAATTCTATTTAGCCCCCAATATTAATACTAGGGATTTCTTCGTATTTTTCCTGTAAACAATAAAATAGGTCTTGTAGTTTGGGGAATAAAGGAGGGAATGGGTATTTTTTTAAATATTTTTTTAAATATATTTTAAAATAATAATTTTTAAAAAAATTTAAAAACTATATTTGTATTCGACATAATGAGCCCTGTGATTTGATATATTACTTGATCCGTTAGAAACAATAATTTATTATTATTGTTTATTTTACATTTAATTCTATAATTTGCCCCCCAAAATGAATATTAGGGTGTTCTCCTTATTTTTCCAGTAAAGTTCAGGTGTGGCGTTATACTGTTATTTTTTCTCAAAGTTTTACAGCTTATGGTTTTAATTTTATATTTTCCATTTAATTCTGTAATTTGCCCTCCAAAATTAAAAGTAGAGGTTTCTCCTTATTTTTCCAGTAAAGTTCAGGTCGGACCCTATACCTCTAATTTTTTGCAAAACTTTACGATTTATAATTTCAGAGATAGGGGGGGAATGGGTAAATTTTGGTATATTTTCGTTAATATCTTTCTAATTATTTTTTTAAATATTTTTGTGTTCCTCAGAATGGGACCTTTCTTTTGATGTATTACATGATGGGTTTGAAAAAAATTTTATTTTTAAATTTTTATTTAATTCTATAATTTGCCCCCCAAAATTAATATTAATGGTTTCTCCTAATTTTTCCTGTAAAGTTCGAGCAACGTTCTATATTTCTTATTTTTTTCAAAATTTTAGGCTCAGTAGTTTCGGAGAACGGTCGATTTTTTTAGTTTTCCCCCCAAAAGTAGCCCTAAAATGAAAATTTCTTCTTTTAGGATATGTACTCCTGATCGGGTCACCAAACTTTACATTGATGCCAAACTTCAACCTCTTCCGTCCAGTAATTTAGGAGAAAATTGCTGTCATGTGACAGAGGCAGAAATCCGGAGTGATATTATAAGGGTATCCGTATATTGTATATACGGAACCCTTAAAATAGAACATAGGCTATTGCACTTTCAAATGTTTTTGTCTCTTCGTTATAAATAACTTTTTTTACAAAATCACTGGAACAGACAATGTGGTATATTTTCTCAGCTTATTTGAAATTACAAGATATTAAATTTTCAAAGGATGGTCTGAGCACGTAAAGATTTACTAGTGCCGTAAAGATGATTAGCGTTGTTCGTGTTATATCTCTCTAACCTAATATTACTATGTAAGACAGAAATAAAACGAACGACGATGTTATCCCTCTATGTCTCTGCTCACACAGACGATACACACAAATTTTCCTTGTGTGAATCTGTGCGCACACAGTGTCTTGCTGGAGAACTAATTGAACCATTAAGACTCGCGCACTGTCACACAGTGTGCCTGTGTGAGTTATTAGAAAACCACAAATATATCCTGGTTACAAATAATTAAGGATAAAATTAATAATAGTAACGTTATTTCGAACAATCGAATGTTTCATACGATTTTTTCCTAGGTTATCCACACTTTTATGACTTTAGTGGCATATGTCATTATTTACAACAAAATCGCACCTTGGAAAGCCACATTAAAGTCTGAAGATAACTTTCTCAAATTCTTTCAATTTGAAAGAAGCTTTTTTCATATGATTTTTAGATTTTATGATGCTACCATTTATACAGGGTATAAACGGTTTGACTGCAAATATATATATATATATATATGTATTAGATGGTTTCCGGGAATTCATCCGCGTAGTTGATAACTGATCCCTGCCGGGGTCGATGGTAAAATGACGACGTTTCGGCAGAGTCACATCTGCCCTCTACAGGTCGGTTCGCATAATTCTCGTAGCCTTTCGCTTTCGCTTCTAGTTACTCGAATACAGTATTCGAGTAACTAGAAGCGGGGAATCCATTTGGAGTGGAGGATTAAAACGTTTCTTAGAATTACGATGTGTTAGGACTGGCTAAATGCTTTTTCTGTGCTTAGTATTGAAAAAATATATTCAATCAATGCCAGACTTTAATAAAAAGGTCATTAAACATTTCGCTTTCGAAAAAAGTCGACGAATATTTTAATTAATAAAAAATAAATACCGTATTAGAAAAGCTATGGTTTGTTTTGTGGCATCTTTGAATCCCAATATTTGACCAGTAAAGTGCACCACCAGTTTCATAACCCACCAGCCGCCACTGGTTGCAACTATATCAAAATTGTAGCAAAATCTCAGTTCAAACATTTCCTTGACAAATTGTGTATTCTATAATTGCCAAACACGAAGTCTGATTTAGACCCTGAAACTTTCAGCATATTTGAAATATAGAGAGTTTTCTTTAATTGTCGTGTAATTTCTAAGTAACAAAAAGTTATTTCTTGTTAATTCCAGGTTCGTAGTAAACTCAAAATTTTAAATGTTTGTCTGCTTCAACTTAACATCAACTTCGTATTTTAGCTACTTACTAGTTACTTATTGAAGATGTTCTGTAAACACTCATAAGCGGTTCCAGAAAGCTTAAATTGCTGCTTTACTAATCGCTAATATATACTCAACAAAGTTTCTGTTTATTATTCTACATCTCTTGACTCATTAGAAAAGTTACCGCACTCAAGTACTCGTCTGAAGCGCAAAATACAGTGTGAGGGTAACGTCAAGAAAAAGTTGTAATAAAGTCGCATTTGAAAAATGCTCACGTATAGAACAGCGAAGTGCCTACAGCACCAGACTCCGAAAATCAATAGGCAACGAATGAACGACAAGAAAGCCAACCAAATCTTAAAGTAATTTAATTGAAATTTGGAGTGGAGAAAACTGTTCGTGATCTCACTACTTAAGGTATAACATTTTTTTCACTCGCTTTTGTTCGGAATAAACAAGATTTCTTCCCGAAAGAGAGACCTCAAATTTGTATCCAGTATATTTCTGTTGTGCAGAAATATACTTGATACAAATTTGATAAATTAAATGCTGACTACGACACAATTATACTGGATTATGGACGAACATAGATATAATAGTATTAAGGATTACTGTTGGTTTTAATTACAATTGTCTTCCATTTAATGAACGTTTGTTCAATAACGATAAAAAAAACAAAATTCACAATAGAAACTCAACTGATAAATCTGACTTTTAGCGTCAAACTAAAAGTGTACTGAACGCGCTACTCAACTGAACTAACTCTTCTGTCTGGGAACACATCTTTATATATCATTCGATACATTGAAATAGAGTTTTCCATGTCTCAAACCTAGAAACTTGTAGATTGTTTCCAAACTGCCATTTACCATTTGCTGTCAGTGACATATAGTTTGTGTATACAGGATCCGCCTGCAGGAGCAATGCTTCATCACCTCCATAAGGCCAGAGGATCCAGATGACAAGCTTCATCTTTGTCATTGGGCTACAAAACCGGTTATTCTCTTGATAACCCCTTAGAGTCTATCCGATGAATGTGACAACCTCAACGACATGCCATTCGGCCTTTGTGGATTGTACCACCTGACATTGTCGACTTTCTAAAATCCGGTCGAATTTGTTTCTAAATCATACCGAGTTTTCATTCTGGCCCTGGCTTCTTGCTAATTCATATGTAGCCAGTAATTATTTCCTTAACTGATCTGCATATGCCTTAATTTCCATAGAGATTTATCAGGAATCCGAAAAGCCAGTTCACCCGGGAGTCTTATCTACTTTCTGAACAAAACTTAAGCTGGTGTTAACCTAGGGCTGCCATGTACAACAGATCGGTATGCGAGCAGAACCAGAAGAATATGCTCATCCTAGATTCCATTGGTTACTGTCTACCACTTTAAAAAGATGCGTTTCTAGAGTCCTGTTAAATCTCTTTACTACGCCGTCTAATTGTGGGTTCTTTTGGTACTCCAGATGTGTTCTGAACTAACACTGAACTAAATGAACTCTACTCAATCCTAGAGGTTGTACCATCTGCAGTGCACAAATATCGTGGTACGAGTAAAAAGTGAGAGTGCAATAGAGAGGGCAAGATGCTATTTCACTCGGATGGTCGAGCTGCTTCCAATGAAATCCCTTCAGCATATTGTACATTGGCTGCTTCCACCCACCAAGTGAAATAGCCTTGTACTGTCTCAATTGCCCTCTCTTTCTAGCGTTGCCATGATTTTGTACATAGAAGGCTATCTCCAGATGGTTCATGGTCTAAGTACTCAACTGATCTAAGTCTGCTGTCTCAAACACACAAATTTGACGTTCTTGAGTTTTCTAAAGTGCTCCATGTCACGAACCTAGAAATAAGATTATTCCCGCACTGTCAGTTACCATTTGCTGATAGTAACATGTAGTTTTTATATATAGGCTCCTCTCTCGGGCGCAGTTGTAACTTTCCGTGACTAAATGTTGATGTGAGATATTATGTTCGACATATAGAGCTTCTCACTGAAACAAGCACACAGAAGTTCCGTGTCTGCAACAGTCCATGTCAGTGTCTTAACTCCATGATCCTAATGTTACAAGTAGAGTAACATGTTAAAATTTCAGGGTTATTTCACCTGCGCAAGACATAGTCAGTTGTCTCTTCGAGTTTTAATTCTTTCGTACGCAAGATATCATATTGGGGCTCGAAGAAATGTGGAAAATCCCCCAGCTTCAAATATGCCCTTCCTGAATAACTTTTAAAGGGCTAAATATAATTTAAAAAAATTTAGTGTGATAGATATGAGGATCCTTTATATTTGTAGATAGTGCTTCGGTAGGTTTCTGCATGAGCAATATTTTTTCCCTTTCAGTTATTTTATAATAAATTACTGCATTTTGATTTATAATGTAGCTTTTAATTTCATGTTATATTTTATTACATAGACTTGATAGTGATGAATGAATTTCGATAAAATTTTGCCATTATTTTTTATTTTAATAAATGATCTATACATGATCTTCCATGTATATTGTCTGGTCTAGTTAGTAAATAAAAGGTAGATATTGGTATTCTAGAAGGCTGATATTGTCATTGCCACCTAAGATATGCAGTTGGTGCTCTTTTCCAAAATTACATTTGTTATATTCAGTTTTACATTAGTTTCCAATTTAAATATGTTTCATATTTATACTTAATGATCTGCAATAAAAATTAATTTTGCGAATAAACAAACAGACAGTAAAAACAAATTCTATTCAACGCACTATTGAAGATATATTAAGAAATATTTATTATAAAAGTTAGCAAGACAGGATATCTACCGGAAAGATCGAGAGCAACTGTGATGGTATTTAAACGTCGAAGTACAGCAAGAGTATAGTTCAGTATATAGCGACATAGTGGAACAGCCGATTTTAGGTATATTTTAAAGCAAAATTTATGATGAATTTGTGAGTAAATAACGACAAATATTGTTAGTGTATTAAAACATTTAATAAATATATAACGGACTTCCACCTATAACTAAAAAGCTAAAAATAATTATAACCAAATACAACTCTAGCAAATAAATAACACATTCAATGTTGAATACTCTCTTCGAGGTGTCATTCCTTTGTACGCAAGACAATATATATTATATATAAATATAATATATATTGTTTCTGGTCGGGAACCTTCATCAGTTGCGCTTCCCACAATTGAATGTCCTCTCGAACACCTCTTTATGCATTTGATGCATTTCGTTAAATGTCGGTCTTATATCTCGCGTCTTCAAACATTCAATGTTGTTAGGTACCTACCCAGAAAGTATAAAATGATAACATTAAAAGGTGCTAAAATCCTACATTGCGTACTTATCTACTATTTCATTAAACTTAATTGTTGCTTGGCAACGGCTTCAAAAATATACTAGATTGGTAGGTAATTAATTTGTACAGAATGATCACCTTTTAATGTTTACATTTTTTACTTTCTGGGTACAACATTGAATGTGTTACTTATTTGCTAGAGTTGTATTTTGTTATAATTATTTTCAAGTTTTTAGTTATAGGTAGAAGTCGGTTATATATTTTTTTAAATGTTTTATTTTCAACTTTTTAGTTCTTTTTTTAGTTTAGTTTTCATTCTTTATTTTTTATTTTGTATGTATAACCTTAATAGACAGGACCAGGTAACATCGAAAGCCCCAGCATAACAGAATAATACATTTTCATTTAAATTGAAAGGTAAATGTTTACGAACAAAATGTACTAGTACGCTTTGACTTAATAAGCCCAAAATATATTTATGCCTTATAGACTACGCCATCTAACCTTTTTTCAACTTTTTTTGACAACCCTGTATAACTATAGATAATTCCACTCCACCCTATGTACCAACCACCCTGTACATACGACTGCCTACGGACAAGCATAAATTTGTTAGCTGCCTTCTGTAAATTATAGGACGGAGTAGAATCCATCTCATATTTACGGAGTCAAATCCGTCCTATATTTCAACCATCGTATATAACTCGTTGTGGGCTACCCCATAAATTATTTCATTTTTAACATTTTATATTATCGCCCTGTGTAACATTAATTCCTCTCCACACTTTATGCAACTTCTTATGGATTATGAAATAAATAATTTTTTAAGACACTGTATAAATTTAATTCAACTCCAGCATATATTTCAACCATTTTGTATATGATTTGTTTATGATTTGTTTTTCCAACATTTGTATACCACCAAACGTCCACTCCACCCTATATTCCAACCACCCTGTATACAGGACTGCCTATGGACCACTATCATTCTACTCCCTCCTATATGTCAACCATCATATAAATGCAAACCCTTCCATCACTTTACTTTGTGATTTTCTTTGCTATAACTAAACACCCTGTGTATAAGCGCACCAAATAGCAGTTTAGAGTTTGACATGTGTTGTTACTGAATTTTTTATTCGGCCGGGAGAATGTGACACCAAAAGCACAGTCTTGGAAAAATTTTCATTTAAATAGGTATTTGCCTGGTATACAAACAAAGCGAGCTTGGTACCATTGATTAAAGGAGCCGAAAGTACTATGCTTTACTACCTATATACTTGAGATGTACATATAAAATTTGCAAATTTCCAATTAAAACTTTCAGTGCCTACAATTCCCGCACTATTACGTTCAAATTAAAATATTTATGATTAAATGTGCGTTACATCATTTCGATGAAATTTATGATAAGAATATTGGAATTTTCGGCGATTTTCTGCAAAACTGCAAGTTGCACGTTGCAGAAAAGTATATGAAATCACCTAGTGATCTTCCTTAATAGATTAAACGTGAAAAAACTATACACATCCATTAGGAGTTTTTGAAAAATCGACCAATAAGTTAGGGATATTGGTCGATTTCCATGCACGCATGTGTTCATTCACAAATTTCATCACTTTTCCCAAATTTGAAGTTTCACCAATCCGGATATATACTCTATTAAACAAGACCATATTCATTCAAATCGGTTCACCACAGGAGAAGAAATCAGGTAACATACATGCAAAAAAAAACGAATTGATAACCTCCTCCTTTTTAAAAATCGTTTAAAAATAGTTTTGAACCCACCGCGTTCGTCTCAAAATTTAATTTATCAATCAATACAATCTAAACCTTTTTAAATTTCAATATAAGCCGCCATTAAATATTTATTTTGATTCGCACTTATTTTGAAATGCAATTACATTAGTCTTTTTCAATCAGTAACATGACTGCTGCTTAGTTCCCCTATATCCCTAAGAATAAACTGTGGTTGGTAGATGCTTTTAATTAATTAATGTTTCAAAACTTCAGCGTTAGTGAAGAGGGTCGTCACCACGGAAATAGATATTTACACTCTCTGAGGCATTACTCATCATTTAGTACCACTTTTTGCATCCATCTTGATAATTACTTCAAACACTAAGACGATATAACACGTATTTAACAAATTAACAGTTTGCAGACCTTCCGAGTACCGTATTTTAAGTATTAACGGATAGTAAATTAATAGAGCGATAGTTAGATAAATTATTAAATGCAGTTCCACAGCAGATAACGTTTAACGTTGTCTTCAGTTGAAAAACAAACTTAACTTGCAAGCTATTTTAATTATTTAACGAGTCGCACTGCAATAATAATTAAAAAGTGTCTTAACCTTAACTCCTTAAAAGTTTTGTTATCAGATTTATTATCAATATTGTATAATAAGAGATCACTCAATATCACAATACGTTTTGCTCAGAATTTTCAGGCACGTAAGAGTTCACAACAGAATAAGGGAAAGTATTTATATTATATTGCGGTTGTTGGTAGGAATTTCCGTAGTAGACTATATTGCTGGAGATTCTGAAAGTATTATTTTTCATATGTATTTCAAACCAAAAATTTTGAGCTTTACCTGAAACGTAGTAATTTTAATATAGACAACAAAGGTGGGTTTATTTTGTATTTAGTAATAAATCTCATTTATAATTGCAAGAACTAAGGGACAGGAATCGTGAGGCGCGCCAAAGTCAATGTAGTTAGTTAGTTAAATTTCCTTTACATTACAAATAGTTTGTGAACACAAAACGTTGTAAGCAATAGAAGCAGTAATTTTTGATAAATTTCTTTTCTTCCATGAATATAACTGCTTAGCTATGCAAACAGTATTGAGTATGAAAAATAAAGGTTTGGTGTTAGGGTAGAAAAATGTGTGTTAGTATTTTTGCGACCCAACAAAGTTTGCACAGCTTTTCCAACATCATTTGCCTCTCTCGTAAAATGTAAACAAATATTATTATATATTAAAATTTAATGGATTAATGTCATCTTAATTGTCGCAATGCTAGAAGATTCTCACTTGTGAGTTACTTACCTGATTCCCTTGAGGTTCTGTTTCCCAAGGGAAAGTTTTTAAAAAGAAATCGTACGAAAAGCAACTAATATATCGCAACCGACAAACTTGACGAGTTGCAAAACTTTCAAACGCATAGCCATATAAACCAAACTTTCCCAACTTTCACTGGCTCCCAGCTTAATATGAAAATGATATCGATGAAACTTGTAATATATGAGAAAAGTTGAATTTGATATTGAAACAGCTCAAAACGATTATTTACCGCAGCAGGTTTCACGGTGGATAGAGAGAAATATGTGTTCCTTTTTGGATAACGAAGTGTTTAGAGACCAGGCTAGAATATAAATTCTGAGTATGAGCTTTAGTTTTAGTTGTAATTTTAATTACTGTTTGTTGGTCTGGGAATAAGTAATTTCTTCTCTTTTATTCATATTTTTTTACCTCTGTAACATGTAAGTATTTGAAATCTGTAATGAAAACACAGTCAAAAAATTGCCAAGTTTACTATGTCTACCTCCCAGATGTTGTGTAAGAAAGAAATATATCTATTCGATTCGCTAAATGTAACTTTATCATAAAGTACCTGTCCCTGACGGTGTTCTGCCAGATGCTGGCTGGAAGATTTTAATTTAGTCCCGGCTTACCTTCAAGATTGGCACTAAGTATCTACTGCCCGAATTGTCTAGCCCAGTACCTTCACATTTTTTTTCTAACCGGTCCCGGCGCTTACATATTCCATTCTGGTGAAGGCGCCAGAATATGCAGTGTATCCACCATTCCATAAAATGGTTTCGAGAGGCGTTATAGCTAGAAACATGGTTGAATTATGTAAGTTTAGAGAATTTAATTATAAATTCAACCTTTCCCGAATATATGATTTATCCGTACAGGTTTTTCAAATAATAAGGTAAAAAAATTTTCTGTTAAAAAGATATCACAAATTTAATATAAACTTCCATCACCCTTATCCAAATGTTATCCTTGACTCTTTTAAAACAAAATTTAACTTTCCTCATATATTAAAACTTTCTCCTATATCATTTTTATATTAAAGTTGAAAACTAGTGAAAGTTTGTCCGTGTAACTGCATATTTCAAAAGTTTCACAACTTTTTCAGAAGTATTGACAGTGAAGATATAAGTTCATATCCCTTTTTTAGAATTTGTGGGGTGATTTAATGGGAACCAGCAAAACAGGGTAATTTAAAATTGAAATAAATCGACATATATTCGACTGATATAGTGAGTTCATCTGTCTATCATAGACGATTTGTCATTATTATCTAATTGTCATCTGAAAATATTGGTTTTCTTTTTTATATAGTATTGCCAACTTTTGTTTTAACCGTCTTAAAATTTTTCACCAATGTCAAAGTTTTCTTAACTGGAAAGCATTTTTCGTAGGATTCATCTAACAGTTGGAACTTTCTTTTGTATTTGAAGTTTTGAGATCGCATTTAGTGAATGTCGTAAAGTTGTTTCTAACAGGTCAAAGTTTATTTTATGACAAATATAACTGTTAGCCATAATACTGAAATATCCTTAAGAGCAAATAATGTATGCGGCTCCTTCAACATTATTTAAGATTCCCTTTTTAAATTAAAATCAAAGAAAGAAGAAAGAAAACAAAGAAAACCTAAAAAATACTGTAGATAATAATCTTCATTTAGGCAGGTAAACAAATCTTACTTTCCAAGAACATATAGAGACAAATTCGGAACAAAATTGGAGTGTTGGGAATGTGTAAAGTTGAATTGAGTATTGTCGTCCAATAATTTTGCTTTCGGACAATCATTTTTGTTTCAACAAATGTGAGGCTCATGTCCCACAAAAAGTTCAGTAGATATATCATAAAGAAAAGAAAAAACATAATTTCATTGCTACTGATAAAATACACTATTCAGCACCACTCACCCGTTTTATTTAGATACTAGCAACCTGTCCCTGCTCCGCACGGGTTCTTTACAGAAAATATAAACTACCCTTTGTTACTCCGAAATTTCGGTAAAAATGGTTGAGTAATTTTTGAGTGAAATCGTAACAAACAAAAACTCAATCATCTTTCCTGGTTATACATAATATTAATTCAGATTATTTTTTAAGTGACAATTATTTATGAGGCAAACACAACAGAAAACATTTAGATTAGTTTATAAGTACATTCTTTGTATATGACATTAATAACCTGTTCATTTGTAAAACGACGTACAAATTTTGTTTGGAAGTAACACGTGATAGATCAACATACAATTGCCTGTGGGAAAAGCACTGTGGGCTTAAATCTACTCCCGTCGAGCAAATAGCCAGCGGGGGTTCAAACACCCCCCGAAATTTTGGAAATTTTGTTTTCAACCTTAAATTTTAACCCGGTAATAATCTTTTTCATAACAATAAATATTATGTTTATACAATTTTATATGTGCTGGAAATACGTGAATACTTAATCAGCCCATCATCAGTCAAAAAAATTATCCAACCCGCAAAAATCTCCTGGCACGGCCTTGACCCCAGCAACTTTTAACGTTTAACCCTGCGCTTTATTAATTGTCATTCCAAAAGATATTTTTACGTGAAATTGTAGCCATTTAAATTGGAAGGGCAATTCTGAGGGTATCAGGGGAATTCTTGGTATATAAACAGTTTCACCATTTGCGTTGCCAGTTAATAATATTAGCAATATATCATATTATGATACATTCGATCAAAAAAAATTAAATTGACTACTTTGAATTTTGTATTGTTGCACAGTTTCAGTGCACTCAAATTTCTTAGTAATATAATAGGAGCACATACTTTTAATATTAATTTGAAACCAATTTATTTTCTTAGTGGATATGTTAGTAATATCGGGATAAAATTGTTCAATAACTTCTTCCACATCTTGTACCAAAACACAAATATTGTTAAAATTTACATAGACATTTCCTGCTTGAAATTCACCATTTCCTATTTGGACTAAGTCGTTAGAAAATTGCCAGTTATCTGCGCTAAACGATAAAATCCTCATATATTTAAGTTCACATGTCGTTATATGTGAGAAAGATGCGATCTTTTGAGCGATGCGTTTACTTCATCTACTCACGTTCCCCTAGTTATAACTGCCAAAATTTGACAGATTTCTCTAGAGAATAAAACAGTACAACCACCCACTGGGCAGTTACTGTTGCGCAGATCTCGCCTTGTCCTGTCTAGTGCCTCAACCGCTTTATGAGACATAGAAGCCTCTTCCCAAATAATCAAACTGCAATCCCTCATTAATTTTCCGGTACTACTCTGTTAGAGATGTTGCAAATGCTCGCGGCGTCATAACTACATATTTTTAATGTCAGTTTAAATGTGGAATGGCGGTTAGCAAACTTTCAAAAGTGTAGCTGCTATGCCGTACGATGCCATAGCTAGGGGAATTTTTCTGCCTTATCGTACTTTTGCTATTAATAGATTTTTTAAGAATGTTTTACCTGTGCCTCCAGGGGCATCTAAAAAAAAATTTACCTTCATTACTGTTATTATTTGAGGACAGTATTAGATCATAACATTTTTTTTGTTCAGCATTCAAGCGACATTCATCTTGAATAACTTGTAAAAGTCTCAAATGGTTATAGTTAGTTTATCGTAAATACTCTGTATTCATTGTTGCAATTAAATTGAAATTTAATGGCAAGGTGAAACAATGTTTTATAAGTTATACCTTGAAAAGTACGAAGACTACTGAAATTACTATATCTTTATTTTTAGAGTTAAAACAATACAAAGACTACTGAAAGAAGTAAGGGGAGCCGTCGAATATTACGGCGACACGAAATTAATTTCGTTGCGTGCTACATATTTTGATTTTGCTATATCTCCGAAGGTATTCATTTAATTTGCATATCTTCATGAAATGCTCAAGCCAACTAATGTATTTAAAATGATAAGGATTAATAACATATTTGTCTAAATAGCGTTCCAATTACCGCTTTATAATTGCCCATTTTTTAAGTATTAAAATTAGTTGGAAGACGCGAGATGTAAGACCGACATCTAGGAACGGCTCCAGATTCGGAACCTCTGTGTACTGATTCTCTTGAAAATCCTAGATGTGGGTCTTACATCTCGCGTCTTCAAATTTAACGAAATGCATCAAATACATAAAGAAGTGTTCGAGAGGACATACAATTGTGGGAAGCGCAACTGATGAAGGTTCCCGACCAGAAACAGTATATATTATATTCATATATAATATATATTGTCTTGCGTACAAAGGAATGACACCTCGAAAAGAGTATTAAAATTAGTGTTGCATGTTATCCTTAAGAGATAGACATGCCATCCCTGACTTTTTTGTAGACCTCTATAAAATAAACAATTTCACCATACATTATTTAGTTATTTCTCAAAGCGTTTAGGCAGCGTTTTCGTTGAAATGTCCCAGACGGCTTATTTTTTTTCCGACACCTCCAACAAATATCGTTATATTTCAGCCACATTATGAAAAAACTTAACAAAATACTCACTAAATTCTTCCTCGACAACCAGTTTATCGCGAACAGACAGACAGACAAACGCGGCGGAGGACTTTGTTTTATAATATGTAGTGATTGATTTAGATTTTGCCAGAGATGCTATCTTAAATAATTACGTATCAAAGAGGCAGACACAAACCAAACGAAACTGAGGGTTCGGTCAAATGAGCTGAATATATTTGACTTTAGTTTTTGACATATTGTGTACCATATGTCAGATAGTTGAAAATGTTGCAGAGTATAATGTATTTCGGATTTTTATTTCAGGACATTCTCATATACAAGGATATTTCCACTTAAGAGCCTGATCAAACTGAGAAAAAGTCCTTATAGAATTAAATAAAATCTATTGTATCTAATTGGAATTCTTTTCACGTCTACTTTCAGTCTTCGAAATGCTCTCTAAGTGATTAAATACATTCCACTGTAATATTCCAGCTCAATCTACTATTATTTTTTTTAGTTACAAAAATTATCGACCCTGATCTATCTGTATTTTTAGTTATAATCAAAATATCTTAACTTTAATTAGGCATTTTTGTCCTTGAATAAAAGTTCAGAAGTGCCCAACGAGTTTTTCGATAACTATAACGACTCATTATAACTATATCATTATAGCTGATACGTTGGTTGTACCTGCTCATTATTATACTGTTGAATCGCTATGTATCAATAATTCTGTTTTATTCATGAAATAACATATTTGTGAAAACGTTATTAAAAAAAGTACCGGCGTAGATCAATGTTGTTAGCAAAGTGAACCATAGAGCCGTTACTATACTTGAAGTGCCCTGCAGTTGCTTCTTGAATAAAAACAGCAACGAAAACATTATTAAAGTGGACAACGCTGTTTATTATTTATGTAAATTGTGAGTAGCACAAAATGAAAAAAGTTTTCAAATTTGTTGGCGGTGGTCATAAACAAACTCGGCAGTTTGAAACTTTTAGAAAATAATATATTCACAGCTTCATCATGTTAATATTTTGGAGGAAACAACAATTCACTTCGAAGTTTGCCGAAGTGCCATTATTGCGATATTGTTATGGAATGTTGAAGTCGTTGATTAAAATGTTTAAATTTTAATGTGAATAACACCAGTCGTGTACCTTGGACATTAAATTCGGTCATTTTTTAAGTTGACTTTAATTGAAAGACCTCTACAATCTAATTTTTCTCCAATATTAAGGCGCTTGACCTATCGCCGTATTATTGCGTTTTCCATCTCTCTCCATCTCTTCTTCTTCCTGTTTTCTCTTTTTGTTTCTTTGTCTCCTTGTCTTTTGATCTCTTTCTCTACTTCTGTCTTTCTCTCGTTCTCTCTTTCTCTCTATCTTTCTCATTTCTCTCTTTCTCTCTTTCTCTTTTTCTCTCTTTCTCTCTTTCTCTCTTTCTCTCTTTCTTCTCTTCTCCCTTTCTCTGTTTCTCTCTTTCTCTCTTGCTCCCTTTCTCTCAATATCTCATGCACACTTTGTTTCTATCTCCCTCTTTCTTTCTTCCTCTCTTTCATTCTTTGTTTCTGTCTCTTTTTTTGTCTCAGTTTCATTCTCTCTTTCTCTCTTTGACTCTTTCTCTCTTTCCCTTTTTCTCTCTTTCTATCTTTCTCTCTTTCTTTCTTTCTCTCTTTCTCTCTTTCTTTCTTTATTTCTCTCTTTCTCTCTATCTCTATTCCACTCTTTCTCCATTTCTCTTTTTACTCTTTCTCTCTTTCCTTCTTTCTTTGTTTCTCTCTTTCTCTCTTTCTTTCTTTCTCAATTTCTCGTTCTCTCTTTCTTTCATTCTCTGTTTCTCTCATTCTCTCTCATTCTTTCTTTCTCTCTTTCGCTCTTTCGTTCTCTCTTTATTTCTCTCCTTCTTTCTCTCTATTTTCTCTCTTTCGTTCTGTTTTTTTTTACTCTAACATTTACTCGAAGTTTTGCTTTATATGGTTTTCACTTTCCAAATACACACCGCAATTTGTTTCTCATAAAGGCAACATGTATCATAGGACTCTATTGATTCTCTAACTAACTCTAAAATAACAAACAGTATTCCACTTTTGATAAACACAGATCGTATATTCCAAAAGGCCAAACATTTCAAATTCTCAGTCTGACTTCGATGTCATTTGCAATAAAATGTCACAAATATGCTTGTAAAAACGATAAACGTGAGCTTCATAATGACCGAGTAGTTAAGCACACCACTGGAACACCCTGTATGTATAATAAAAATTAATAAATTCCCCACTTATTAAACAAATTTATACAAAAAGCAGAATAAACCCAAAAATTATTTATGACGAAATAAATGAAATGCTTAAAGCTGCCTTTTGTATTCCGTTAAGAATATCATTGTTCACTTCTAAATCTCCTTAGAAACAAGAGAATATGAATTTTGATGATTAAAGATCTCGTTTTTGTTTCTGCCTCAGATAACCTGAGTGTTTTCCAAATAAATGGATCCTTATTATTCACGTTGTTTTCATTCATCAACGTTTGTTTACACTTTACGCGAAAATTATATATAATAATATATCTTATATACAGTATTGATAATATAAATTCTAACATGTAAAGTGCGATATTTCAATTGACATAATATTTCGGACATAACAATTTTGTAAATTATTGAACTTATTCATAAATTCTGTATGCTAAAATAGGTGACTAATCACTCTCACAATCCTTCAGCAAAATAATTCATTTTTCAAAATGTCGGTGCCTGGTGGTATTAAATCAGGCCAATGAGGAGAACAAACATCCACATCTGTCCATAAAAATTCAGTCAGGCAGACCATTATTAATTGACAAACAACAAAATCAATATGAAAACGAATTTTTTAAAAAGGACCCCACACATTCCTTATGGAAAGTGAGCCCCAGTGGATTTGGCTGAAATTTACATATTTTTTCGATCTCAACGAAATGAACAAATGTCTTCCTGGCCGCAAAGTCCGATGACTGATGATTTTCAAGTTATGGTTAATTTTATATTTATGGTAGGGTATACCACGATGAGCTGAGTCGATATGTATATGAGAAAAAACTACTAGGAGTATTAATCTGCAAATTAGTATACAGGGGGTTTTCGAGGAGCTGGTTTCAGTTAAAATGTTTTCTCCTGACTACGACTTCCGGTTTTACTTTTAGTGAACCCAAACTTTGTTGTTTAAATGGATTTTTTTATAGCATTTTTAGAATGTACGATGAATTTCAGTATAACTCAATTGAAAACATCATATGCCTGAAGAGCTCCAGTTGAAAGTTATTTCAACTTTTTGAAAGTTTTAACAGATGCAGCCCTCCACAAAAAAAATATTTTTTTGGAAACAAAGAGGGCCTGGTCAAAAATTACCAGAATTTGCCTGACTGAAACCTGGAGATTGCTATAACTGGAAAATATTTTAAAAAATAGGGAGTGCTCAGAAATTGGCCCCGAATTCGGCTATCTCGGAAATAGTGTAACTCATTTTTTTCAAATGGTAACCTAGTGGATTCTACACTAAAAAAAATAAGGGAAGATTATGTTTATAACCTCAAACCTATATTAAACGGTTTTTGTATAAACTTGGAAAAACTAAAATTTCAGAGTGGTTATTAAAGATATCTGAATTATCACTAGGCTTTTTTGAAAGAATGTACAAGAAACAAATACTGCCGTGTCAACAAACAATATTTGCTAATAATTAATAATAATAATACTCGGGTAGACCACCACCTACTCATGACACTTTGGCAGGGCTCATTCAAAATTACAAAACAGTGGCAGTTTGTGAAAAAGCAAGAAAAAAGGAAATCTGTTGTAGATAATGAAGAGAATGAAGTTACAGTATTCACATGCTTGAGAGCATATCCAGAAAATTCCTAAGTAGGTGCAAAAAGAGATGTGCGAATACCTGTGATGAATATTCAAAGGATTCTAAAAAAACATAAGTACCATCCTTGTTCATTCTCGTTAGTTCAGAATTTAAAAGCAGGTGGTGCCTAAAGAAGGAATGAATTTTCGAATTCGTTTTAATCAAAATTCAACAAGACCAACATTTTTTAAACAAAATGGTTTGGACGGATTAGGCACAGTTTATGAAAAATAGAATGTTCAACCACCATTACTGGGGTGATTCTAATCCACCTATATTTAGAGAAAAACATGCATTTGTATGATTCAAATTTGAACTGTAAGCTTCTTGGAGAGCAAAGAGTTATATCAAAAAATATTTTTCGTTTATTGTTAGTTCAGAGATATCTCCAAATTTTAGAAAATGGTTTACATCCATTAGACTTAGAATCAGCATTTTAGACAATCATTTTGAAGATCGTTGGATAGAGAACAATGGACCTCATCGACGGCCCCCTCATTCTCGCGACATTACACCATTTGCTTTTGTTTGTTTTGGGGTCGAATAAAAAATATTGTCAATGCTGCACCGCTAACAAAAAAGTAGATTGCCAGGAAAGACGAATGCATTAAGATTACATTCTTCACCAGAACTCATGCCGGATTTTTAAGAAAAATTCATAAATGTTTGGAAGTTGCAGGCATATTTACCATAGTTTGTTCAATTTCTTGTTTGTTCCCGTGTTGGGGTTTTACAATTGGGGATGATCCGCATCCATAATCTACGACAGCTTAATTTTCATTTGCATTTTAATAAAACGAATATGTGTTCTATAGTTGGAATGATCTGCGTCATGAGTGCATGAGTACGGTTTGGTATATCCGGATATGGCGTAGGAAAGGATTCGCAGACTTTTTTACAACCATATCAAATTATACATAAATGATTAAGAAACTAAAGTAATGTATACATTTTTCTTACCGGTTCCTTCAAAAAACCTACTAACAATTTAGATATCTCTAATTTTATTTTTCTGTTTAATTTAGTCTTGTAAGCATAAACTGCTACTTTTTGGCGTAGATTCCAGTTTTGTTGAGAAAAAATAGGTTGTCAATTGAAAAAAAAATAGTTATACGATTTTCGAATTCAGGGCCAATTTCGGAGCAATCCGTATATATATTTTTGAACAGTTTCCAAATATTTAGGAAGCTTCAAGTTTTATTCAGGCAATTTCTAGCAATTTTTGACCTGGCCGTTTTTGTTTCCAAAAAATCAATTTTTTGTGAGGGACTGGATCTGGCAAAATTTTCACAAAGTCAAAATAACTTTCAACAGGAGCCCTTCAGACATATGATGTTTCCTAAAATGTTATATTGAAATTCATCGTAGATTCTAAAAATGCTATCAAAAACCGGATGTTTCATTTAAAAAACAAAGTTTAGGTCTATTTCCGGTAGAACCGGAAGAGGCAGATAACTTAAACCAGCTCCTTGTAAACCCCCTGTATACTAATTTTCAGATGAATACTCCCAGTAGTTTATCATAAACATATCGACTGGCTCATTGTGTTGTACCCTACCATAAATATAAAATTAACCATAACTTGAAAACCATCAGTCATCGGACTTTGCGGCCATGAAATATTCAGCCAAATCCACCGGGCGACAGTTTCCATAAGAAATGTGCGGGGTCCTTTAAGATAAAAAACATAACTACTAAACGATTGACAACAACTCCAGAGTCCGAGTTGAAACGTCTCCAAATACAGATAAGTATAATACAATATACAATGCATTACTTCTATACAGGAATATTGGTTGCTCATTTTATAAACATCTCACTATATATAATTGTGAGAAAGAATATCTGTGCAGACAGCCAGTAATACGGGCATATTTACGAAATTGCCTTACTACACTTTGTTCTCCATATACAATTTTCAAATATTTATCTGTTGCAGGAAAAAAATTTGAGGAGAGAAAACCCAATGAACATGCAAAATAATGCAAGACCTCATCAACAATCTTTTCGAAATTACTGACCTTCATTGTTAATAAATCACATGCGAAGCATAAAAATAATCACAAGATATGAAAGAGAAATAGCACGGTACATTTTTCAACGCCTAGGATTACAGCTAATTACTACTGGTTGTAGGTTATAGAGTTCATCATACATATATCCCTTCAACAGAAAATAAAATTTAAAACTATTGATGGTTTCTAACTAATCTTAATTGAACCAGGACTAATTGATAAGTTTCAACTGAATGAGGGAATAATGGTGGTTTGTAATGAGGTGCATTGTCTGTCAATTTAAAATGAACGGACCAACCAAGCAACTTCTACTTTCGGAAATGCAAATTGGATAATTCCGGATATCATCTATATCCGCAATTTTAAGTGCATTGGGCACCACAGTTATTCGTTCGGATTCACCTTACCCACATGTGATGGAAAAAGAACTCCATTTTAGTTAAAATCATTCCTGGTCTATTCTGCTGTTTACAGTTTACTATAAAATACCTTTAACAAGAGCTCAAATTCTTCTCTAAAGTAATCGTTTGAGATCGCATAAATGACTTCAGAAACTAGTAGATATACAACATACATTTGACGCAAAATTTCAGTATGATATATCTAACTGTTCACTCTTAATAAATCATATCCATCATATACATGTGTGTTTTTAATAAAGTTTAAGACTTTAAAACGTTTGGATTTTTTAGGAATATACAGTCTTTTCCCCCAAGTGTGGTATGATTTACCCAAGAAGTCATAAAAAACTTATGAAAGTTTTGGTAGCAGAGAAGATTACAGCTTGGACAACATCATCATTATCAGTTTCTCTTGGATCTAATGCGAAGTCTCTATCTAAAGCTAAGAAAAGATTAAAGGTGCTCCTACTAAGAAAACGAATGCCGGTACACCAAAAACAACAAAATCAGCAAAAAAGCAAGTTCTCATAAAATAACTTTCGCATATGGCCTAAGAGTATTTATTATTACAAAGTTAACAATAAATATCACAAAGACATATCTTGTCTATTCATTTTTAACATCCTCTACATCCCTGCCCTACTAAATATCTAACCCTTTAGATTACCAACATGAGTATTGAATTAAAATACCAAACTTATTTGTTTACTATTCAAACGGTTTCAAATCAAAAAACCCAACGAAAAGTTACAACCGCCATCTGCTTTACGCATTAGACATGAACTTTATTACTCCCCACGTATCCCAAAGTACAATAATTGTCAAGGCTCAAAAAGAGAGTAATTTCAGTTCCTTTGTTGCAGGCTGCATTGTGTTCGGCTCCGATCAAGAAGTGGCGGAATTGATGAAAGCAGTTCGTCGTTGTAACGCCACTGGAACGTTCTCATGGATAGGATCAGACGGATGGAGCGCCCGCTCCTTGGTATCCGAGGGTAACGAAGCAGAAGTTGAAGGTACATTATCGGTCCAACCGCAAGCCAGAGAAGTTAGGGGATTCAAAGAGTATTTCCTGGGGCTTAACGTCGAGAATAACACTAGGAATCCATGGTTTGTCGGTAAGTTATTCCATTTGTCAGTTGCGATAGATCGTTTTGTACATGTGATTTATTTGCGACATATATACAGTGCGTTCAAATTGTATTAGAATTAGCGAATTTAAAAAAGAATTGAATGTATACACAAACAGAACCTTCAGTGTTTATGCACTTATTGGGAATAACCCTAAAATACTGGAAAATGCTGAATATTTCCAAGGGTTTCCGGATCTAGGTCCACTGTTGTCAATAGTAATAAAGATCCTATATGAGAAAAAGAAAAGTTGATAATATACATGATAGCACAGAAATTTCTAAAGATCGTATAATTATAAAGTTCCTTTCAAGTTGGAAGAATTTGAATCGGGAGATCTTCAGAATTGTATGTGGCACTCCTAGGTAGGACTTTGTTACAAGAATTCTGTGGATTCAGTGATCATACCTTTAAAAACCTAAAAAAAACCTTATGAACTTTCTTCCTTAATTATCTGTAACCGAAGTAACAAAATTAAAGCAGACTCTTTTAGTTATCATTTCGTGTTGTGTTCTCCTTTGTGTAACAGTTCGAATTTTGAAATTGTATTCCAGACATGTTCATAAATTTTTGAGTTTTGAAATTATTGTCATTAATGTAATTTTTGTATTTATTTATTGGAACACTTAGAACTCTAGATGTTTCTCTAATGTAGAATTTATTACATTCACAAAGATTTTTATAAATGCATTTTTTGTATTTTGAGCTATGTTTTTTGGTTTTGTTTTTGACATAAATAATTTTTATTGTATTACTTGTTTTAAATGTCGTTTTAATAATAAATCTGTTGTCTACTATTTTTAGTCTTACTGAGAAACACTGTATGTATGGTATTGCTATTCTAGTAATGGGAGTCAGTGTTGCTCGATTGAATTTGATGTTGATTCGTAGCGATTGTTTGGTATTCGATTTTGTTTAACTGTTTATTAATAATTTGATACGCAATATTATTGGCGGAAAGCACATTTTTTCCTCTTTAAATTTATTGATGTCGAAATAGTTAGGTTTTGCTCTTTCTTATAAGTATTTGATGAGACCTCTTTTTACTGGAGTTGTATGATTCGAATGAAAGTTGAAAGTTAGTGTAAATTGTTTTCCCTAAACATGTTTCAAGTGTCGTGTTTTTTTTTATTAAAATATCAAAAAAAAATTGTAATTGAGTTTAAATTAGTACTTGAACAGAATAACTGCGCTCTCTAAATTAAAAAGCTTTCATTTAATCTATTTTTACAAAAACGAATAAAATCAGTTTAGTTTTTGTCAAGATAACTCAATCCCAAATAGTAGGTATCGGTACCAAACTGGACATGACTGTCTACATATATAGGGTGTTTCAAATAACTTTCGCCAACACTCGACGCAATATTTGTTAGACAAACAAAGTTTATAGAATCGTAGGCTCGAAAATATTTAATTTTCAAGAAACGAGTTGTTAAACATTGGTAATAAATCATATCGTATTGGAAACTATTGACTTAACGTATTTCTTGACATTTGTAATAATTAATAATGATGTAAGAATTTTCGCAGGCAGTTACAAAGATTGCGATTTTCATTAATTCTACGAAATTCTTCCTATATTCCTTGCATTAGTTATTCTTTTACGTGATCGGCATTTTTTAAGCAATTTTCCTCAAGGATTTCCAGAAATAAAAATGCAAAGTATCTATATATCAGCTGAACGAGATGGCCAATCAAAAGGACCACCTCTAATCATACAAGCACCTGAGGTAAAACTTGTTCGAACATCGGCTTCCAAATATAGCCGATTCACATGATGCTGAAACCACATGATGCTAGAACCACATTGGAGCTCTTACGTGCAAGGGACTCAATTCAGTCAAATCATTGAGGATAAAATATAAATAGTACTCGTGGTTAAGCCTATTGAAAAAAACAACGAGCACAGTTAGTTCATTATACTGATAATGCGTATGTTGATGGAAAATATGAAAATATGTAAATTATCTACTCTACACAAATCTCCTGAAATAAATAGCTTCTTCAACTTATACGATATGAGGGTACAACCTGCGCCCAGAATAATTTAACTAGTTTTATGAAATCAGTTTGTCGTAAAAGACGAACTATATTTTTGAGAATATTTTACGAACAACTTTATGTAGACTTTGACCAAGACTGCTGCCCACTTTTTTCCAAAACATCTTGGACTAAGAATCTCCACCTCATTCGGATTGCAGCTCATTGTCTTGGGTTAGCAAGAAAAACGTATCCTCTCTAGCAAGCGGACAAAGGTCTAGCTATGTCAAACACCAATACTTACAAAACGAATTCCTACGTTTTCTTTTTTTGTTTCCCCAATGTAAGATTTTTTGCGTCCCTAAAAGGCACAAATGCCGCATTAATGACACTAGCCCCTGACGCGTTCATAGTAGTTTTCCTAGTGGAATCGTTATCGATGTTCTAAGGATGATGGCATGTAAATTCCTGTTCTGCAGAATAAAGATGTCGAGTCATCCATCTGCTGGGATCAGATTACCTGATTTCTCTAAAACCGCTGATAGAAGATAGTGTTTTCCACCTATAGTGGAATGAAATGCTCACGGACTGGTATGAACTGGGCTGACATAGTAGACACGCCTTGTTTATCTATATTTTGGTAGTAGGTCACACATTCAATGACTATCTTAAATACTTATTTACTAGAATCCAGAATTTCTACTTGAGGTTTTACCCATAAGAAGTGTTCCATGTTCTTAGACCACGATGTCTGATCCAAAAGCCATTCTAATGTGAACATAAACAAGTAGTAGAATATTATATTCATGGAATGTCTAAGTGAGGTAAAAATACTGAGCTACCCCAAAGGAATTACTAGTAGTAATCAGGCTGATGATCATTAACACAAATTTCCTTAAAGTCCTTATAAGAATATAACGTGTAAGCATAAAACAACTTTTTCATTTTAAGAATGAACCCTGTTCTGGAGTTATAGGAAGAGGACGCCTTGAGATTCAAACAACTAGAGAGAGACTAATTGTTAGACTGAAAAATGAAAGTGATTTAAACAATAAGGCTGGACCAGAAGTTGACTCCTTCTGAAATTATTTTCGGACCAAAGTAATTCTCCTCTAATTGAGAATGGAATTTAAAAAATAACTGAGGAAACGTCAAAACTGAACAACTATAAACAATATGAATAGACAACATATATTCCATGACATTCTAGATTGCTAGTTACCATCATACTTAATGCCTAGAAAATCCAGGATACATTAGAGTTAAAGAAAATATCTTGAAATTCACATCTCCATTCATTTTTCAGCCAATTCCTCAGTTAAAAAATTTATAATTAATTTTTGAAACACTTCAAAGCCACCAGTAGAAAATTGACATTGTCACAGCAACATTCCACTGTGTTCCAAATTCTTCCGTTCTGCCAATTGATTAAAAAAGTTTTCACAATGTCAGCGCAATCTTTCAATAACATCGAGTTTGTCTATATGAATAACTTGCATCCAACATAATCCTCATTCCACAAACTTTACGGCCAACTTTCCTCATACAAAATTTATAGCTCCTCTGACCCAAGTTTGACAGCCGTTGCTTCCTGTGGGGGATAAATAGTTTGTCAATGCCTTGTTAAATGCCAAATGGACGACCCTTCCTACACCGGAACGGTTGGAGAAGTTGGCATGCAGGGGCCACGGTCGCACTCGTGTTTCAATATAAAGTTTGTCGAACGCGACATTTCTTCGAGAAGGTTTGACAAATGTTTCTGGTTTGTAGTTCGAAATTAATGATTCTCTTGAAATTTGTACACTATTAAAGTCTTTTTAACTCCACGATTTCAGATGAAACTTTTATACAATTTATAATACAATGAAGAAAGAAAAAAGTCCATTCTCTGGATTCCATAATTTAGAACTATCAGCGACTGCGACTGCATTAATTGAATAGTTCTGCTGTCATAACAGCCGAACAAAACAACTAAGAAAAGAATTGAAAGACAAGATTAGCAACCTATTCGTCATAAAAAAAGGGAGGCAGACATTTGAGACTGAACGATGGAAGCGATGAATAAGCTTCGTCGGACGCGAAACAATTGTCGCAATTTCTAAATAAAGTGTAAGTATGTAATCAGTTGTATTACTTAAGTGAATTTCAACTTCCACCAAGTAACAGCCAACTAAATCCAATATTATTTACACCATTACGTTTAAAAATGGATTATTGTGATAAAGTACGTAAAAGCATAAGTAAATAAGAGATGCATTTAAGTGCACCCGACCCTTTTGAGTATACCTAATCCGGAGATACTTTGATATTTAAAAACGTCTACTTAAATAATGTTCCTATAATTTAATCTGTTATAATTAAATAGGTGAAGTAGGTTTGAAAATTTGAATTAATATAATTTAACATATTTTATATTTTCATTAAAAATTAACTTACACGTCATATGTTTCTTTGCAATTATATTTGAATCAAGAACCAAATTACATATTAGGATTAATCTTTGAATATAATAAAATAATGATAATTATTTTAATTTTATGTCCATTACTAAGTATGACACAAAGAGACAGAAACAGAGACAGGGTGATAATGAGAGACGGGAAGTATATTATTTTGTAAGAAGTTTTCGCTTCCATCACTATTTTTTTATGCTCATGAAGACATATGGAGAATATGCCTCTTAAGGACAGCTGTTATTGTATGAATTGCATCCTGCCTTCAGAAGGTTTTACTCTATAGTCCGATATTACGTAATTTAAAAATAGGGTATTTACTCTAAACTCAAATATTATTCCGAAATGTCAATTGTAAAAGTATACTTTATAACAAAATGGCAATTTGGTAACTAGTAACAGTAGCAGGTAGCGTTGCCCTTTTTAGTATGTTATATTTGTTTATTTACAACAATTTGTTAATTTTTATTGTCTTTTATCATCGTGGCTCATTTGATTTGTCGGGATGGTGACTATATGTTCATTTGCACACGATTTTTATTAAACAAATCGTTGACTCTCTAATTTGGCTCATCCTCGATGCATTTTGCTACGAAAATAAAATATTTTCCTCTCCTGACATTCCAAGCTCTATATCTGAAAATATTTTCAAATAAATCTTTGACTTCCTAAATTTGTAGTTTTCAACCTCTATTCATAACCAATTTCATTAATATTCTCATGGAATATTATATATTAATCGATTATTATAAAATTAAACTCGCCCTAGTATTTGTTCAAATTTTAAGACTTCTTAACAAAAGTGCAGTACTCACGTAATAAAAATTTATAAATTCCTGCTGTTAACACTGTATTTTCTTACTGACCTTAAAGAACATTCTAGAATGAAAGCCAGTTGCATTTACGAGTTGAAGGAGTGGATTATAACACTATAGCTGCACATTAATCACGCCCCCATAGTCCGTACACACGTAAAAGAAAGGTAATTTTTTGGGCATACCTAATCAATCTTGTCTGTATTTAAACTATTATTTGAAAGACAAAATGATGGATCATTATAATCAAGTTAAATTGAAGGCATAGTTTGTCCATCATATCACAGCCAAGTATCCTTTGACCCTGATGATAAATCATTTATGCAAATATCTAGCTGGCCCGCCCCAGTTGCACAGGAAGTAGAAAAATTGGTGTTTATTTATATGAAAATAATGTAAAAAAAAGTTCCTAGAGCCAGCAACACCCTACCGGGTACAGTTGTAAATATAAATCTTCCAGGTACCCATTTAAACTCGGACAAACAGTTTCATCAAAATCGGGCCAACCATTTGGGAGTATTAAAAAAATATATCACAATCCAGGGAAAATTGTACATCTTACCCAAGCACACATACAATGGGCTCAACCGTTAAAGAGGAGTTAAAAAAATTTCCTACAACCCACTCAAATACGGAAAAGATAATTTCAATGAATCATGGGAATCAAAGCCGAGACCTTCGCATTATTAGCAATACGCTCTAGCAAACTGAGCTAACTGTGCTCTCTCATGAAACGGTCGAGAAGCGAATATAGCAGCGACGCGTTGATTGAACAAATATCGTCATATTTAAACAATATTAAACTACAAATGTAAACTTTTCGCTTGAAATTCTCGATCTATTCATAAAAACCGCATTGAAATCCGTTGTGTGGTTTAAAATATCTAAGCTTACAGAAGAAAAAATGGCGAGAAGCGACTCGGTTTTATACTATGTAAAGATGGTGTAAAAGAAAGTATATTGTGCATAAGGTGTTTAAGGTAATCAACACATTTAAGGATTAACACTATATCCGTCTAAATAGCTTTCCAATTACCGCATTGTAAGAGACCATTTTTTGAAAGATTGAACAGGTATAGAAAGACATCCTTAAAAGGGTATTAAGATGAGTTTTCAATGAAAGCTTCCAGGCGGCTTGGACTTTACCGACACTTCCAACATTTATCATTATATTTCATTCAAGTTAAACAAAACCTTGGCAAAATGTATAGAATAGAATAAGAATAAATTTATTCACTACGTAGCCACAAAATGGATGTACACGTCAATACATTAAACAGTATAATTTTACAGATTAAAATATTTTAATGATTATTACATGCTATACTCTATATTGTATCTATGATGGTAGAGAATCTAATATGTCTTCCATAAATTCATTTATTGAATAATATTTTTTTTAACAGTAGGTCTTTAACATATAATTTGAATTTGTTATATGATAGGTTTTTTACAATTTGTGGTAACTTGTTGAAAAGTTTTTTTCCCATGTACATGGGTGATCTTTCGTATTTCCTTGTATTGTGACTCTCTAGACAAAGATCGTTGGCACTTCGTGTAGAATAGGAGTGAAAATTTGAATTAGCAGTATTCTTGTAGAAACGCTTCAAGCAGTTGTAATGTATTTATTAGACATTGTATATTTACATGACAGATAGATAATTTGATTAAGAACTTTATTATTGTTTATTATTGCGTTACTGCCTGCCTCGTTTTTGTCGAAAAAAAAGTAAATTTTTTGACAGCTACTCGCTTCGGCCAATTTGATGCTTTATTGAGCTCGTCTAATAATGAAATATCAGCACGTACCTTAAATGCTACACTTTGTGCGTCTTTGTGTGCATTCAGTGGTTGAACATTAAAAGTTTGACCATTTTCTTTCCAAGTACGACTTAATTTGTTTTTCACTCGTCCCAGGCTTGACTTTACCCACATGGAGCCATGCTTTATTTGCAGCTGGTGCAAATGTCTCGTCAGGTGTATCGGACAAATATTCTTCATTTTCGCCCCAAACTGTAACCACCTTTTGTTTAGCGGTTGCTGTTTGCTGAATTCTGTCACTATGTGTTTGTAATGATTGAACATTTTCCACAATATGTTTATTACCTTCTTGTGTCGGGAACTTTATATTACTGGCAACGCTGTGGCATTGTTTACTTTGTATGCGGTGTATCTGACTAACCTTAATGTTTGCTTGATTTTTAAGTAGGCTTATAATAGTTTCTTGATTATCCAACGTTCTTTCAAGTTCCTTAATCAACCGTTTCGATGATTCTATTTCATTTTTAGCTACTTTTAGGTCACATTTCAGCGCCAACACTTGCATATCTGACACTG
Organism: Octodonta nipae; assembly: GCA_034190945.1. NCBI lineage: Eukaryota > Metazoa > Arthropoda > Insecta > Coleoptera > Chrysomelidae > Octodonta > Octodonta nipae. The sequence goes on from CM067222.1 coordinate 24,255,872, forward strand.
TACCGTATACGTTTGCGTCTTTTTCAGAGTGATGAGTAAGGCTCTCTTAGAATTCACAGTTCTCACTCACATTTTCACACAGCGAAAGTGTTTTTAGTACTTTTTCACTTATAATGCACTCGCGTGGAACTTTTTTATTAATTATTATACGAATTAAATCAACTTTTCGGAGTTTATTCAATTCCACCTCAACCTCTTCTTGAGTTGCCATGTTGCCTTGCCATACCTAAACCATCCTTATAAATCACTCTATCTATTGGTGAAAGCCGCATGAAAATCCGTTCAGTACTTTTTGAGTTTATCACGAACAAACAGGCAGACTCAGCGTATGTAAAGTTTTCAAACACGTCAATATGTTCATATTATTATAGGAAACTTTATATTCAGAAACTATACACAACATACTACTGCCTTCATATTACTACATATATTCCCAAATAAAGACTGTGCATACGGCAGCGGGTAAATAACGTCTATTTTGCACAAAGTAATAAATCAAGCTTGGCGAATATTTGAAAGGTTCTGGTATCGACAGCAATAATTCACTGAATTGTACGAACGGATTATATTTTAGGGAAAACAAAGAATATGCATTGTAAGATGAAAAATTCGAACGCGTTCATTTCAAAATGCATGTTCGAAAGAATCACAAAAAGACAATTCATCACTCTTTAATAAATAAAATAATAAACTAATACCCATCACAATGTAGTTACTTTTATATGAAAAGGTTTTTTTTATCTTTGTACTTATCATTTCCTAGGATCTCAATTAATTATTATATTGACCTGTATTTTCTGTTTTTTTTATTGTTTTACCGACTACAAGTAAGAATGCTTTCAGTTCGTATACATACGGTGTCTCTTATGTCGACGTCAAGCTGGAACAGTATGATAGGCAAATTTATAGTAGTTGTCAGAGTTGGACTCGCATACTAAGGGTTCCGTACCACCTTCGAGATTCTAATATTCACGTTTCATCAGGAAATGAGTGCATTTTCTTATATTTACCTTAATATCTTTTAAAGGAAACGTTTTGAATTTATAAAAAATATACATTTTCTATTTCCACACTTTATTTTATCTACTTCATGATTCGCATGATTTTTATAAAAATACATATGTATTTATTTTTCCAGCTTGGCCTCCAAAACTAAAATTAGAGTTTTATTTTACTAACAAACTTTCAGGAAAGCCTTTTATAATCTACTGTCTGAATTTTGAGGCTGTGTAGATTGGAAGATAAAGAGGAAAATACGTCAGTTTTAAATAATAAATTAATAAATCTGTTAAACAAAATATTTAAAAATACAAATAAAATATATTTTTCAAAATTTTAGATAGTTAGATAGTTTCTAAAATGGGAATTAAGTCTATGTTTAATATTTTTGTTAATATCTTTTAAACAAATGATTTAAAAATATGATATATTTGTAATTCACATGAGCTTTTTATTTGACATATTACATGATGCTTTTGAAAATTGAATTTTTATTTTCCATTTAATTCTATAATTTGTCCCTAAAATTACTGTGGGGGTTTTCTACTATTTTTTCTTATAAATTTCAAGTGAGGTCCAGTACCCCTAATTATTTTCAAAATTTTCCGAAATATAGCGATAAATGTGAATTTTTTATATCGTTTTGTTAATATCTCATAAACAATTAATTTTAAAAATATGAAAAATATATATTTGTATTCCTCCTAATGAGCCCTTACGTTAAATGTATTCCATGATGCGGTAAAAATATTTTTTTATTTTTCTTTAATTCTATAATTTGGCCCCAATATTGATATTAGGGATTTCTTCATAATTTACCAGTAAACAAAAAAAATTCTTATAGTATGGGAAATAAACAGGGAATCGGTAATTTTTTTAAATTCTTTTTTTAATATATTTTAAAATATTTAGTTCAGGAGAGGGGCTATACCTCTTTTTTCAATTTTTTTACGTTATATAGTTTTGGATATAAGGGGGGAATGTGTAAATTTTTTTAAATATTTTTGTTAATATCTTTGAAATAATTTATTTTAAAAATATTTAAAAAATTAATTTGTATTCGTCATAATGAGCCTTTCGATTTCATGTATTACATGATTCGTTAAACACAATTTTATTTTTTGTTTTCCTATAATTTGCCCCCCAAAATCAATATTAGGCGTTTCTCCTTATTTTTCCAGTACAGTTCAGGTGAGGTGCTATACCTCTATTTTTCTTTAAAATTTTACGGCTTGTAGTTTCTGGGATAAGGGGGGAATGGGTAATTTTTTAAATTTTTGTTAATATTTTTTTGAATAATTTATTTTAAAAATATGAAAAAAATATGCTTGTTTTCGTCATAATGAGGCCTTTCATTTGATATATAACATGATGCGTTAGAAACAATTTTAATTTTATATCTTCCATTTAATTCTGTAAATTGCTCCCCAAAATTAAAAGTAGAGGTTTCTCCTTATTTTTCAGTAAACTTCAGGTCAGACCCTATACCTCTAATTTTTTTCATGACTTTACGTTTTATAATTTCGGAGATAAGGCCCCCCTTATCTCCCTTTCCCCCTGAATGGGTAAATTTTGGTATATTTTTCGTTAATATCTTTTTAATATTTTTTTAATATGAAAAAAATATATTTGTTCCTCAGAATGGGACCTTTCATTTGATGTATTACATGAAGCATTTGAAAAAAAAATATTAATAAATTTTCATTTAATTCTATAATGTGACCCCCAAAATTAATATTAATGTTTTCTCCTTATTTTTCCTGCAAAGTTCGGGCAACGTTCTATATTTCCTATTTTGTTCAAAATGGTAGGCTCAGTAGTTTCGGGGATCAAGGGGAAATTCTCGATTTTTTTAGTTTTTCCCCCAGAAGTACCCCTAAAATCAAAATTTCTTCTTTTACGATGTACTCGTGATCGCGTCACCAAACTATACATTGATACCAATTTTCAACCTCTTTCGTCCAGTAGTTTAGGAGAAAATTGCTGTGATGTGGCAATGGCAGAAATCTGGAGTGATATTATAAGGGTATCCGTATATTGTATATACGGAACCCTAAAAGTTATAAGCATTTTAAAAGAATTGAAAAAATGTATACCCTGTGACAGTCTTTTCACTCCTGTTGATGCAAACCTTCGCCTTTCTTTTTTCGTTATGATGTAATACCGAATAATGCTTCTGTACCGCCAAGCAGTTTTAAAATCAATACTTCGCCTAATTTTAATTGACTGTATGGGGAAAAAAGTACTACGCTAGGTTGGCAAGTAAGTTCGCACATTTAATAAAGATTCCAAAATGGTATGACATTTGCTAGGTTATTTTTTACATTACATTGCATAACTTACATGAATGGCTTGTAGAAAATTCAAATTTCATAAGACAAAATAAGTGGACTGGAATTTTAAATGGGAAAATAGTCGGTCCTTTTCAGCTGCCAAAGGTTTTCAAGTCTACTTTTTTACAAAATGATTTACCAAATGGAAAATAAGGGCATGTAGTTCCAGCAAGACGGTTTCCCAGAGTACTATGCACAACCATTTAGAAAATATCTCGATGGTTGATGGATAGTGCAGTCTGGTGCAATCTCGTGGCCCGCTTGTTCGCTGGATTTAAATCCGTCATATTGTTTTACTGGGGAGCAGTAAAAGAAAGAATTTACATAACGTCTATTGAAAATTTATTTCAGCTATGGCAACGATTAAATGATGCAACTACAGTTATTCTTAACTGAAGACTCGCCCATCTGATAATCCGAACTTGTTTAAGAAGATTAAATTTAAATGTAATCTCACCATTTAATTTTTAGTTGAATTAATAGAAAAGAAACAAAAGCTATTAATATTACTTAATAAAGTATTGATTTTGAATACTTTTGTTAAAAATTACATTTTCTTCCAAGCATGAACAGTTGGCTTTGAATTTTGTACAAGAGTTTACAGAAGCATTATTCAGTATTACGTCATAATAAAAAACTTATAAAACATAGAGATTTGATCAACAGGAGTGAAAAGACCGTCACAGGGTAAAGAGTTTTTCAATTTTTGCAAATGCTCATATTTTTAGTTTGACTAGGCCTATCACCATGTTCCGGCTTGACATCGACATACTCGGCACGCTGTATATATGGTTAATAGCTCATTCCGTTATGCATCCATTCGTCCCTTGTATTCTGATAAAAAAAATCTGAATTCGCATTTTCTACTATCATGTCAAAGAAAATTTTTTTATTATGGATCTCAGTGTATGCTTTCTTCTTAGCACTAATTAATATTCAATCCGACAAGTATTTTCACTCGGTTATTGATTTTTTGATCATTGATATTCATTTACGCTCTACTTCTGGTGTTTATGGGTTTCGTCAGTAATTTTGTTAATCGGGTATTATTCAGGTTAAATGTATTATTGTTTTGATATAGGATTACAGTTTTTTAAAATGATGTTGATTTTAAAGCTTCACCTCTTTTTTAAGGGTATCTCGAGTTTCAAGCTTTTAATTTTCCTATTTTTGTTTATTTGTTTACATAAAGTTCTCTCTATTCTTACAGATATACCTACCTCTAATATATGGTAAACTGATATAGGCCATGTAATCTCGATCACAGTTTTTTTCTTGTTTCCTAACTGCTTTTCTGATTATGTCATTTCTACAGCCACTTTTTCTTATGACGCTTTTATTTTATTTAATGTCTGTTAAAAGTGCTGATCTTAAGACAAAGGTATTGACTACTACTTGGGTTTGTGCTGAATGGTTGTGTGACCTGCCGTGTACGTATCTGTTAGTACAGATTGCTTTCATAAAGGCGGTGTTCTGGAAACTTCGGTCAGGTCTGGTTATGCGGACATCTGAAAGAGGGTTGTTGTGTTCTGTTTCTGGAGTAAATTTTGGTTTATTTCTGAAGTTCTTGTTTATAAGGAAATTATATAATTCTGATTTTCCGTGAGGCCATATGATGAAAAGGTCATACACAAAATGAACCAACAATTTTGGTCTTAGCGCTGGTTTGCTACGGTTGTTTCTTCCAAATGTGCCACAAACAAGTTGGAAACTACCTGTTATAGGGCAGTTCGCCTAAGAGCACCCTGGAACGGTCTATAGAAATTATCGTCGAAGGCAAAATATGTGTTTTTGAAGCAGTTAGCTGACTATGATTTGGAGAGGCAGATCCTCATTCATCGCTATGTTGTTGTGCTTCATCAAATGGTACGTTGGAGAAAGTGATATAACGTCTAGACCAGGGCTTCTTAAACTGAGGGTCGCGACCCCCCTGGGGGTCGCGAGACTACTGAAAGGGGGTCGCAAAGATCTGATACTTTTCAATCATTATAAATAAAATTTTAAAATCAACGTTTCCAATTATATATATATGTATATGTGAAATGAATGGGTACGTATTCTTTAATCCTTATTTTATTTACATTGTAAAATAGTGCGATATTACATCTACATCTACGGTTAATATATATTTCATTATATGGAGGAGGGGGTCGTTTAAAATTTCCTAAGCTTGAAGGGGGTCGCTATATAAAAAAGTTTAAGAAGCCCTGGTCTAGACTTTCTAATAAAGCGTCAAATTTTTTATGTGAAATTTTAGTGTGTTCTGCTGCTAGTGGTATGAATTTCGGCAGGTATTTCTCTAGTTTTTGTGATGATAAGTTTATTGCGATTAATATTGGTCTAAAGGTATTCTTTCCTTGTGTTTTTTTGGTAATCCATATAGTTTAGGACACCCGCTTCATTTTTCCCGTTGGGATAATGGTCTGTTAGATTTTTTGCTCTGTAGCCGATGTCTTGATATTGTTGCTAGTCGTTTTGTCGTGGTGAGTTGTAAACTCTCGAAATACTTTGTTATAGTCGGTCTCTTAGCCATATCCATAGGGTGCACCCATTAATTACGTGAGCTCAGAATAATGGGGGAGGGGTCCAATGAAATCTCACCAAATCTCATTTAAACCGAGGAAAATAATAGAAAATATCACCTCAACTTCAAAAAATATAAAATATTACAGATATCAAAAAATAATTTTTTGAGCGCTCATTTTGCCCGCTAAAATTAATCTGATGGCTATTAATATTATTTAGTGCGAGAGTAATAAACAAAATGGTTCAGGTATTTAAAAGAATACAGTTCGACGAGAAAATGTTTTCAGGATTCTACTCAAGCGTCGGGCTAAATATCTCCTGTGCGTTGTTGACGAAATTTTGGAGTAGATAGACGAAGAAAATGTATACGTTGCCAGTTACTGTCTTCCTGCACTACCAGATATCCCAGATGACATGTACCCAATTATTTCGATCGAAAAAGTACACGAATCCCCATGGATTGAGTAAAAATTAAAAAAGTGTTGTTTTATCTGTTTTTACTTTGAATTTTATATAATTTAAATAAAGTATAGTATACCTGAACAATTTATTATTTTCATGAATAATAAAAATAAATTAAGTTTAAAATATTTTTAGCGTCAATCTCACGTTAGGGGTGGGGGGGGGTCCAGGGAAATCTCACTTAATCTCACATAAATGGGGGGAAGTCTAAACTGACCGAAAAAGACCTCACTTAATTAATGGATGCCCTCATATGGATTTGACGGGGTCCAATGTTGTAAAAAATATATATATATATAGGTGAATTGAGAACCTCCAGCTTTTTATATTTTCATTTAATGTTATTATATTTTCAATTAATTTTTTCAATTAGAAAAATAATATACAATAAATTTGTGAATGCGCCAGTACTAAGCACTATCATAGTTTATGCGATTTTTTTAAAAAACTTTACATAACACGCCATATAAAAAAGTTTTAATCCTCTCTTTATTAAAATACAGTTTATATTGTTAAACTTATATAAATTGAAGCGAGAACAATTTCACTGTTTGAGGTAAATAAGATTTTCCAAGAATACAAACTGACACTACGTTTTCTCCGACTGCCACACTCTCCGAATATTTCTTTCAATCTTTCACGGTTAATTTAGAAATCATACAAAAACAAAGCGACCATGAAGTCGCCAATTTTATAAATAATTTAGTATTTCCTATTTTCTGCAGAGAGCGCTCTTGTTTAGTGAGGTGTATTTTACGAATAAATTGAGTTGAAAAAAAACGGAATAAAGCTTTTTGAATAATGTATTTGTTTCTTTTGTATTATTTTACTTGAACAACGATTTAGCTAGCATAAGTTACTATGAAAAATATAACTTTATCCTGCAAAATGTTTTTTTTTCTGATTTGGTATCGATTTTTGTAACACAAAACAAGTTTATAAGAAAATAATTTAATCAAACAGTTTTGACTACATGCAACATCCATAATGCGACATCTACTGTCATTAACCGCCATTTTAATACATTACAAGTAAGACAACCAACAAAAAAAAAGAGTATTCAATTGATCAAATTAATATCAAGAGGATTTTTCGCCGAAATTATTAAACTTAAATTATCGTATTCTGACAAGCGTTCATCCGATATTTCCTGGCCTCCAAGAGGTAGTCTGTCTGGCTCCTCGAGACCTGCGGCTGGGCTCGTGTCTTCGAGAATCCATAAAGGAATCTTCTTGGCGGCTGTTTGATATTCAAGATTCTTCCGAGAAGAAATACATGAATACGGGAAGCCGACGAAAGGATTCATTCTTTATGCGGTTGCCGTCTATTAAACAACAGATGTTAAAGATAAATTGCATATAGTTGTGTGAATATAAAATCCACGAATTCAGAGTGTCAATGAAAACATTACAGTATCGTTAGTGGCCTCCTAAAACTGGTACCCACAATATTTAACCCTCTAAAAAGAAAAAGCTCTAGCTGAGGCGAATCGTGTTGTCTCTCTCTTCTGCATACTTTGTACAATAATTTTCGCTGTAACCCATGTGAATAAGGACATCCTCATCTTGCAGACTGATGTTTAAATACTTCATAACTTTACACAGGTGAACTATTGCACAATTAATTCACGTGGACAAACATCAAAAGATTCCTTCTAATACTTAGTCACTTTTTTGACTTTTTGCTTTTATATCTTTGATTTCTTGCCTCTCAGCAATCCACATTTTGTATTTCATAACTTTCTGTTATCAAACTCTTTATACTTATTAGTGCAAAACATCTCAACATCTAGATAAACATTTTACCAAATATAAGTCTTCTAGTAGCTTTTGGTGATTATTGTAAGGTAATATTTTAGAGAACACAGAGGTATATGCTGATTTTTGCAAAAATCATACATTTTATTGAAATAGTTGTGGTAGTAAAAATCTCCAATAAAGACAATTCAATTCATTTACAAAACTGGTAGGCACTAGGGGCTAGAGTGATTACCAACGAACGTGCAATAGCTAAAACAGAGCCGCGTTTATGCGAAAATGTTATGAAAAACTTCACTAATAGATTAAAATCATATTTAGATTGACGACAATGTCATTGAAATTGTACCCTATTTTTCCTCTTTTTGGAAAAAGCTGCTTTTTTCCCTTGATTAAAACTAAAGATTTTGCTTATTCCGTTTCATGAGCTCTCCGTTTTTTAGTAATGGTACCCTTACTGTTTTTTTTGCTTTGGAGGGTTGCGGAAGCTTTCTCGGATTTGCTGGCAGCAGTAGCCTTTTTTGTATTTTTTCCTGTTTCCGCAACGGACAGTTTCTTTGCCGTATTAGGTTAATGGCTTATATTGCAGGTGACAGTTTTACTCTATTTCCAGCCCCAGTTTTTATCTCAGCGGGCCAGTTTCGTCGCTGAAGCTCCTGAAAAGCACGATACTGCCAATTAGTAAGATCCGTATTCACCTTTTCCTTAGTCTGAAATAAAACTCCTGAAGCGTAGGCCGACTTCAAGTGTTGTCTAATAAAAGTCGCTATATTTTCGGTATTGACCTTGTAGTTGGCAGCAATATATACCTTAATAGCTTTCAAAGACGATTCCTTTAAAACTTTCATGACATTGTTGACCATCTCATATTGTCGGTGGATGTCAGGGATTAGCCCTTGGGTTATTGGATTTTTTCTTCTTCTTCGTCACCATCTAGGTTTGGGGTAATGAGTTCGACACAGAAGTTGCAGGAGTAGTAGAACTGTCAGTTTCTATATCAGCTGATGATAAAAATAATCAGTGTTAAAAAAAGTAACTTAACTAAAAAGCATGAAATATTTTTTTACTGCAACAATCAAATACTTTTCTGAAGTCGGTGCCAAGGTGAACAGTGAAGTTGCGAAATACAACTTATACATGTACTTCCCAAATTAGTGTCACTTTAGCTTCAGAAAAAGTATTTAATTGTTGCAGTAAAAATTATTTTATGCTTTTTAGTTGTTATTTTTCTTGAAGTCGGTTTTTATTTTTTTAAAAATGTTGTATTTATTATACAATTTTTAGTGATGTAATGGCCTAATTGGATACAGTTTTCAAATCTAATTAACTTATTCGTTACTGCCTAAAATAAGGCATTTTAGTTTTAAACATCATTCACTAGTTTGACCAACCGCGTTCACTGTTGAATAAAATAACTTGTTTTCTAAATATGTATATTTATTAAGAAAGCTGTGGAACCTTTGATGTATCACAGACGAATAAACACAAAGGTTTGTACCCTAACTCCAAGCCTTTCTTTTTTTTCACTCAACGCACGTTTCAACAGCGAAGCTGTCAACATCAAGGAGCAAACCAGATTTACTTACTTACCCTAAAATTGATATATTTTTTGAAACCTAGTATAGAGTTTTAAAAGTTACATAAATACTTATCATACAGTTTTTAGTGCCATGGCATAATTAGATGCAGTTTTTAATTCTAATCACTTCACTTTGATAACTATTTTAAGATACGAGTATTAACAAAAATATAGGTATTTGTGAAATACCTTTATTTTTTTTAAATTTGTTGATAAACCTCGTCCTCAGTTAAAAAAGTAACATGGAATGATTACAGTATACGTTTTAGACCCTGCAAATATGGTTATAGAGAATAACTTTTTTTGTTAGTTATTAATGAAAAAATTTCGTTTGATTTGTGAAGACTATGCAGACTAATTGAAAATCTTCACCGTGAAGTTGATTAACTGACATTTAATTTGATTAATCCAAATTCTTTTAAATTTATTGTGCCCAATGTTCCGAACAGAAATAATTTCATATTTTAACCAGCGCCTTCACTATAACTTAAGACTGTAAAAAAATTCCAGAAAAAACTGTACAAATTATGCTATTGAAAAAAATTATGGGACTACTTCGGGAACCCCCGGAACTAAACCAAAATCGTTTCATTTAAATATACCCCAAGTTCCGAACAGAAACATTAACATATTTTTAATACCAGCAACTCCACCAAACCTTATTGTGTAAGAAAATCGGTAAAAAAAAGTTTTTTCCGATTTTCTAAAATCAGTACAATCTACGTTATTTCGACCAATTTGGGATCCCCCGTACAAGATGTACTATAAACGGTCGAAATTCCTTGAGCCGTTTTTGAGTAATCGCTAAACAAACATAAAAAAACATAGATACAGACGAATTGAGAACCTCCTTAAAAACGTCACAGGTATTGTGTTCTTCTGTCTAGAGAGAGAATAAACTGCTAAGTTTGTTGTTTATACAACTGAAGAGAAAATAAATGTAAACTTTTGTAATTCATTTCACCAATACAGTAATTTGTTTCAGAATTCTGGGAGCACCATTTCAACTGTAGATACCCCAACAGCTCGAAAACACCTTACAATATCAAGATTAACAATTTGTGTAATGGCACTGAGAAACTAACAAAAGACAACACTGTCTTCGAGGACCAGCTGCAGTTCGTGTCAGACGCTGTATTAGCTTTTGCATACGCGATCAGGTTGGTATATCGTTGTTATTACACAATACCTCGAGATAAGTGCTGAATTAATAAGCTCTGTCGTCTCGGGCGCTACGTCGTATATACATTCTAGGTGCGTTGTTGGCAATATTAAAAACTTCAAGTATAACCTTGGAATTTATCGTGAAGTTCTGGAGCTTTAAACGCAAATGTTGTATGTAGATGAAACAAATAACTAGTCCGAACGAATAACAAAATTTCATGCATAATGGAGAATAGACTTTTTTGTAAATGTGGCTTCTAGACAATGTGTATAAGAATTATACCTAAGTGCGCGTTGAAATCTTTCTATTTTCGTTCCTATAGCTTACAGAAAAAAGTTTTTATTGGAAGTTATTATACAAGCCAGATGACACGAAATTTTCTCGAATAATCGAAAAATTTTGAAAATATTAGAAATTTTTAAATCTTGTTTTTGATGCAGATGATTTGCTCTACTTTTGTCGAAACTCCGGATTGTGGAAGATATTTTATGTTATGTACGTACTCTTCTCGGTCGGTATCGGCATATTACGAGAGCAACAACTAATTTGTGGGTAAATAAATGAAAATTGTAGAACTGACAAATTTGAAATATCAGATGCCAATGTTTGAAATCATTTGTGCACATAAAGGTATCACGTTCAAGGTTAAAACTTTTTTTTAATTTCAGCGTTTTTTTTACATGTCACAAATAAAAACCTTTAAACAAAAATCTATTTTGTACAATTAAGAATTGTTAAAAATTGACGTAGAAAATTAAAGTTGTCTATAGGGATCTTATTTGTTAAATGTAAAAACGCTTTAGAACAATGCAAAAATATTTTGACAATTATTCAGAATAATTTTCTTATATTTAAGATTTGGCAGGTGCTGCAATTTTGAGACAACTAATTACTCATCTAGTATTACACTTGTATTAACCCAATCTCTGTAGGATTAACTACTATGAGTAAACTTCACTTGTGTCTGGTCGTCTTGTTTTCATAATTAGGACAAAATTGAAATAAAATTTCTGTTCCAAATTTTTATTTAAAAAAACTCAACAAGGTTGGCCTATCATCTATTAATCTGCATCGGCAGCCATAAACTGAAGTAAAACACAGATCTTGTTAAAAAAAGAAAATTAAAAAAAACAGAAAACTTAGGTATCCATAGGTATGGTAATAAACAATGCGGAAATCAACTTCGATTGGGAATGGAGAAATCTATTGCTAGGATAGCAAAAAAGCTATACCCTCAGTAGCAAGTGATCGTCAAACGTCAAATTGTTACTGTCATTATTTTTTACAAACAAGAAAAATAAATTAGCATCAAAGCAAAACTTTTAGAATAAGTATCGAACTATAATACACAGCGATTAACAACGACTATTTACATACAGAAATACATTTTGATCATATTGTAGACATGTTCTGTTAGAATAACTCAGAAAGAATTTCTGTAAGGACAGCTAGTAATCCGAGCAATTTTTCGAAACTGCCTTACTACACTTTGTTCTCCATTTACACTTTTCAAATTATTATCTGTTGCCGGACAAATCTAAAGAGAGAAAACCCTAGGGGACAGGCAAAATATTTCTTGTAAATATTCAGAAATATATATGAAACTACAGTTAATTTAATATTATATAATTATGTGTGAATTTATTGTCGATACCATTATTATGTCCTATCATGACTTCCGGCCAACACACTAACACACACATGCACGGGTTAGGTTTAGAAATCTTTAAAATTTTAAATAGTTGTTAGCCTTATCGATTGAGTAGTTACCCCAAAGACCCTTTGAAAGTTAATAGACGCTAAGGAAGTGATAATTTGAGTTAGATCTAGTGATAGCCGGGAGTCCAAGGTTGTCTCGTCTTGTAAATTCTGTACATAGCGATTTGATAGTATATACGGAATGGAAAGAAACAATGTTTTCAGTTCGAACGAGTTGTACATTATGAGGAGAATGATATGGGAAAAACTTTAATTTTTTAATTACTTTTCACATTTTATTCACTTGTTTCTGGTCGCTAAGGTCGGAAGGACCAGGACCATTAGCCTTGAGCTAAAAAGGTAAAGAAGAAGAAGAAGGAGTATGTCCTATTAGATAATTAGCGTAACTAAATTGCGATATTTTCCACGAAACATGTATGCTGTTCACTATGTTTTTTTAATTTAACAGATTCACTGTCAATCTAAATTATTTGTTTCCGTTAATAACTCGAGATGTAGAGATCACAGATTTTTTTGAACTTCCAGTAGAGTTCGTACTTGAACTTCTTGGTTAAATTATACATTAATACCTTCTTAAGAATCTTACACTTCTAAAAGCGTACTTATTGCAATTAAAAAAACAGAATAGACAAAAAACGCAACACTTTATGAACGCCTCATACTTTATATAGGCTATGTTTGCAATTTTTAAACATTGCATACAAGATAATTTTTCTTCAGAATGACCCAAAAATAATTAAAAATGGGACCAAAAAGCCAAACTTTAGACTTTAAATATTGTTAAACCAAAAATATTCTCAGGACTTATACGAATAAGAAGATCAAGAAAAAACTGACGGAGACTAGAGAGCTTCTATTAAAACTTATCGAGCACTAAATTAAGATCAAATCAACCGTTATCGTAGACAGAATTTAGCAGTTATTTTCAAATGCCTTTCATCTTTGCATATAAAACACATTTGAATATTTAGCACATTGAGAATTAAGGAATTTGTTATAGTCGCCTCAACAATTTTGCTCTATATTTGTGTTTTCTATCTCAATGAGATTACATATGCACTTTGCTATTTTGTTAACATTTAAAAATGTGAAAGTTATACAATATATTCATGGCATTTCTTAAAATATCCCAAACGTAGAATTTAGCATATCGTTCTCTAAATGTCCGTACGCTGAAGGTAGAAAACCGGAGACAATGAATGCATCCAAAGCGTAAGATTGCAGATGTTATCTTCAAACTCATCATCAGGCGGTGAATCTCGCTGCTAGACAATGCCGTATTCTTTGAAATCACACCATCTCTTTGCGTTTACGTAAAAGGATCGAGCAGCATGAAATGAGCAAAAACCGTCGAGATTAAACAATGATATTGCGACTTTTTGCCGAACAAAAATAGAACGCGCTGAATTTGAATTTTCTTGGTAAGACGATTTATGTGCTAAAACAACTAAAATTGTGCAGAAAAACCAAAAAGTTCCCCATTTGTTATTTTAATATTTATTTCTTCATGCTGCAACTCACACGAAATATTTTTTTTGTTACTATTCCCAATCTTGGCTGTTGTTTAATTTGTTTATAACTTGGTCGCTTTAAACACGACTAGCTTAAAACAAGTGAATTAGATGATCTTATCAAGTCACTTAATTATAATTATCGAATTAAATACATCAAACATATACGAAAAATAGTTCATACAACCAAGTATCCCGACTTGATCATACAAAGTATGGCAGCACACTCCCTCTGAGGCACGCATAGCGTGCCTTTAGGGGAAAATTCACTAAACCCCAGATATCCTAGATATCAAAAGGGTTTAGCTCTGTGGTAGCAGTTTCCCATAAACTTCCTGACCGTCCGGGCTGTTCCTCACAGGACGGCTTTTTGCATTTGTTGGTAAAATGATCGTCCAGACCGAGGTATTTTAAATAGTTTAATAGATGTTTTGGAATTAGTCCTGTCGTTGACAAGTATCCCGACTTGACCATACAATGTATGGCATCACACTCCCTCTAAGGCACGCTATGAGTGCCTTTAGGGGAAAATTCACTAAACCCCAGATATCCTAGATATCAAAAGGGTTTAGCTCTGTGGGAGCCCTTGCCAGGTTTTCAGGCCCGTGGTTGGAGTCGTGACGGCAGTTTCCCATGAATTTCCTCACCGTCCGGGCTGTCCGTTACAAGGCGGCTTTTTGCATTTGTTTGTAAAGATGTTCGCCCAGACCGAGGTATTTTAGATGGTTTAATAGATGTTTTGGGACTAGTCCTGTCGTTGACATAACAATTGGTACAGTTCGTGTGTTGTTCATGTTCCACTGAGTCTTTATTTGAAATTCCAAATCTCTATATTTGGTTATTTCCTCAGCCTGCTTGATATTTATATTATTGTTGTTAGGAATTGCTATGTCAATTAAAGTTGTTTTCCGAGTGACTTTATCTACCAAAACTATATCTGGTCTATTGTGAGCACCAGATCGATCGGACAGTATCGTGCGGTCCCAGTACAGCTTGTAGTTGATATTTTCTAAGACAGATTCTGGTTTATATTTATAGTATGGTAATCTTACCGACTGTGATACTTCATGTTTCAGTGCTAGTTCCTGGTGAAGTATTTTTGCCACAGCATCGTGTGGTTTTTTGTATTCAGTTGCAGCGAACGCTTGACAACCTCCTGTGATATGCTGGATAGATTCAGATGTTTGGCAACCGTACCTGCATCTATCGATGTTAATAGAAGGGTCTTTAACGATGTACTTTAGGTAGTTCTTAGTTGGAATTACTTGATCTTGGATTGCCGATATAAAGCCTTCCGTTTCAGGGAACATATGACCAGAGATCAACCAGTAGTTCGAAGCTGCACTGTCGACATAAACTTGGTTGACGTCATTTATATGTCTTCCATGAAGGGGCTTCTCTTTCCATTTCAGCAGTTTCTGATCTGTGGTCTGGTGGTGTAATTGGACATGTTGTTGTGTTAGTCGCAGTGGTGTTGAGTCATCAACCTGGCACATGACTCTATATAGATCAGAAAATTCTGCGAGTTTCTGGAAATGACTACGCAAAATAGAAATTTGTTGATCTAATTGTTTACTTAGATCTGTCAATCCTCTTCTTCCTTCATACCTTGGCAAAGTTGTACGTTCGACAGAGCTCTTTGGATGGTGATTTTGAGCTTTTGTTAGTAAAACTCGAACTTTTCGTTGTAATTGTTCAATGTCAGTCTTGCACCAATTAACTATACCGAAAGAGTAACTGAGCACTGAACACGCATAGGTGTTAATAGCCTGAAACAGATTTTTACTGTTTAGTTTGGTTTTCAAGAGTCGTCTTACCCTTCTATAAAACTCTGCTGTTAGGTCCTTTTTCATAGTCATGTGATCAATACGTTGAGCCTGCTTTATTCCAAGGTATTTATAAGTATGACCTTCCCCCATAGATTCAATTGAGGTGCCATCTCCCATTTCGAAGTGCCCCTGCTGTATTTTGCCTTTAACTATATTAATAATTCGGCATTTATCTAGGCCAAATTTCATATGGATGTCACTAGAGAACCCTTCTACTATTTTAAGCATATCATGCAGCTGTTGTTTTGTAGCTGCCATCAACTTTAAGTCGTCCATGTATAACAAATGGCTTATCCTTAATGCTTGTACGTTGTTGTGTTTGAGACTGAACCCAAAATTAGTCGAGTTCAGTTTGTTTGAGAGAGGGTTCATGGCAAGGCAGAACCCCAGCGGGCTAAGAGTCTCCCTGGAATATACCCCTTCTGATTGGAATGGGGTCAGTTTGTATCGAACAGTTGGCTTCATTCAATGAGATTTTGGTTTACCAAGTGGACATGGCATATTCTAAAAAGTTAATAATACAATTATTCACTTTATACAGTTTCAGCACCTTAATGAGCCAATCATGTGGAACTGAATCAAAGCCCTTTTGTAGTCCACATATGCCATGTAGAGATTTCGCTGTTTGGCTTGGGCTTGATTGCAGACAACGGAATCAATTATCAGTTGTTCTTTGCAACCCATTGAATTTTTCGCGCATCCCTTTTGTTGTTGAGTAATTATGTTGTTCAACTCACAATGTTTGAGAATGAGATGATTAATGCACGATGTTATGAGTTTGTATAAGGTTGGAAGGCAAGTGATTGATCGGTACTTTGCTGGGTCCTGTGCACATAGGTTGTCCTTAGGTAAGAGGTATGTAGTACCATGCGTAAGGAAACTAGGCATCTTGTGTGGGTGGTCTGTTTTACTGGGGTAACTAGGGGATTCATTATTATTGTTGTTGTTAAGTTTTCTATAAAACCCTTTTTCTGATTGTCGGAAGAGTGTGTTGTCTAGTTTCCGTTGGTTACAGGTTTTGTACCTTCTCAACCGACTTGTGTAGACGGAGAGTTTTTGTCGTAGACTGTCCAGACACTGCTGAGATGTGATGTTTTCTCCATCCCACTGGGAGTGTATTCGGTTATTGTCCATGATAGTCTTGACAAGCCTTTCTATTCTGTTTTTCCTGACTCCTCGTTGGTACTCGGTCGGTCTTCCAACGTCTTTCCGAAAAGAATTGATTTTCCCTTCAAGTCTTCTTTGCCAAGGAGGTATTCGAGGTGTTTGTCTAAATTGGGGAGGGTCTTGTTTTGGTCCCACTGCGACCCCAATTGTTCTGCAGATGGAAATTGCAGCACAGTAGATGATTCTGTGTAGTGACTCTAACACCTAAAACATAGTGTGGCAAGATAAATTTGTTCATAGCCTGCAAGACGATACCCAGTTTCTTAGAAGATCTTAGTTTGGGAAGAGCTGGTCTAGTCAGTGGGTCTGTCTGGTCTTTCTAAGAGCTCCTTCCAATTCTGCTTGGATCTTCTCAAGCAGGTCAGCGTTGGTTGGCTAATCTTGTTGTAGTTCTTGAGTCTCGTCCGCTCTTTGTGCCAAAGTTGTTTCAGGCTCTGGACCGATTGTATCTCGACCAAGTAGTTCGCGCTCCACTTCGCTCTTTATTCTGTCCAGTTGTTCAGGCGAAATAAGGCCATTTCTCAAGATGACACGATATTGATCTGCGACTCTCTGTTCAGTAACTTGAAGCTCTGGGTACTCACGACAGAACTCTTGATGGAGTATTTGGCGATATCCAGTCTTGTCCTGGCCAAGGTTCGTAATTTTGTAAAACGTGCGCATTATAAATTCATTCATGGCGCCAGTCCATTTCATGCGCTGTCTTTTCAGTCCCGCTTGAGTGAGCGCTGGCTGTTGATCCTGCGCAACACTTTCTGCGGGTGGAATTCTCGTTCTCATTTGACTCCGTTGGGGAAAGTAACATTGTTGTTGTGACTGTATTGGTTGTGGTTCTTGTGGTTCTTCTGGTTCTTGGGCTGTAGCTCTTTGGACGGCAGGGGCCCGCCTCCTCAGCATCCGGCCACCGACGTCCCGCATGCTGTCATCTCCAGCGCCGGCTTCAGACATGCCCTGGCGATCCCCAGGCAGCGGCCCTTTTCCGAGGCATCTATTCCGTAGCTCCATTTTCATGGGTGGTGTCACCAATTGACCCTGGTGACCCAGGTAACTCGGACCCGTGAGCTGCCCCTTTAGTCGCCTCATACGACAGGCGGTGGATACCGTGGTGTTATTCTAACCCGACCACCACAAGTAATAATAATAATAATTATTATTATTAACCAATTGGTCATCAGTTTCGGGGGAGAACATACTATCGGTCGCTGATTAGTCGAAATTCCACCCCATTTCATTAAGATTTTAAGTTTGAACATTATTGAGGTTATTTTGTCAAACCTCTTATCTCTGTAAGAAATAAAGTTACTCTATTATTCTATTTCTTCACTTGGATTAAATTTTAATAACCGAAATAAATATCTAAATTATTTTCTATATATTACAGTAGGTATATGTTACCGTGGTGTTATTCTAACCCGACCACCACAAGTAATAATAATAATAATTATTATTATTAACCAATTGGTCATCAGTTTCGGGAGAGAACATACTATCGGTCGCTGATTAGTCGAAATTCCACCCCATTTCATTAAGATTTTAAGTTTGAACATTATTGAGGTTATTTTGTCAAACCTTTTATCTCTGTAAGAAATAAAGTTACTCTATTATTCTATTTCTTCACTTGGATTAAATTTTAATAACCGAAATAAATATCTAAATTATTTTCTATATATTACAGTAGGTATATGTCTATTTTTACATAAATATTTCCTATAAATTACAAATTTATTGAAGTCTATGTAAAATGTTCTATGTAATTATCGACAGAATTTCTTTTTAACCTAACAGTTTCCGTCAGTTACAGACTCAATGGAGTTAAATAATATTAAAATAATATGCTCATGTGCGAGTTGAACTCGCATACTAAAGGTTTCGTACCACCTTCTAAATTCTAATATTCCACTTTCAGACAAGCAGGGAATGAATGCATTTTCTTATATTTACCCTAATATCTTTTAAAGGGAGCGTTTTATATTAAAAAAAAATATACACTTTTATTTCCCACACATAGACTTTGTATTTTACCTGCTACATGGTTCGCTTGATTATTATAAAAACATATATTTAATTTTCTAATTTGGCCCCCAAAAGTAACATTAGAGTTTTGTTTTACTAATAAACTTTCAGGGAAGCCTTTTATAATGTACTGTCTGAATTTTAGGCTCTCTAGATTGGAAGATAAAGGGGAAAATAGGTCAAGTTTTAAATAATAAATTATTAAATCTTTTAGAAATACAAATAAAATATATTGTTCAAAATTTTAGATACTGTAGTTTCTAAAGTGGGAATTAAGTCGATGTTTAATATTTTTGTTAATATCTTTTAAACAAATGATTTAAAAATATGATATATTTGTAGTTCCCATAATGAGCATTTATTTTATATATTACACGGTTTACCGTTTGAAAATTTAATTTTTATTTTCCATTTAAATTTATTATGTGTCCCCAAAATTAAAATTGGGATTTTCTACTAATTTCTCTTATAAATTTCAAGTGAGCCCCAGTACTCCTAATTATTTTCACAACTTTATGTAGTATGATTTCGGAAATAAAGCGGGAATTGAGAATTTTTCATATTTTTGTTAATATCTTGTAAATAATTCATTTAAAAAATATGAAAAATATATATTTGTATTTCTCATAATCAGCCCTTACATTTGATGTATTGCATGATGCGTTAGACTATATTTTTTTATGTTCCGTTTAATTCTATAATTTGGCCCTAAAAATTCATATTAGGGATTTCTTAGTATTTTTCCTGTAAGCAAAAAAATGTAAGTGCTATAGTTTGGGGAATAAAGGGGGAATGGGTATTTTTTTATGTTTTTGTTAATATATTTAAAATATTCATTTTAAAAATATGGAAATATATATTTGTATTCTTCATAAAAATATTATTAGTTCAGGTAATGGCTTATATCCCTAATTTTTTTCAACTTTTTACGCCTTATAGTTTCGGAGCTAAGGTAGGGGGAATGTGTAAAAAATTTTATATTTTTGTTAATATCTTTAAAATAATTTATTTTAAAAATAAGAGAAAAACATATTCGTTTTCACCTTAATGAGCCCTTTTTTTCATTTGATATATTACATGATGTGTTAGAAACCATTTGAAATTTATATTTTTCATTTAATCGTGTAATTTGCCACCCAACATTAATAGTAGAGGTTTGTCCTTATTTTTCCAGTAAAATTCAGGTGAGGCCCTAAATTTGTTTTTTTTCAAAATTTTACGGCTTATAGTTTCGGAGATAAGTTAGGGGGAATGGGTAATTTTTTTATATTTTTGTTAATATCTTTAATATAATTAATTTTAAAAATTTGAAAGAAATGTATTTGTTTTCGCCATAATGAGCCCTTTCATTGCATATCTATACTTGATGCTTTAGAAATAATTTTAATTTTATATTTTCCATTTAATTTTGTAATTTGACGCCGTTTTGCAGATAGGAGCGGGTGATCAAACTATACAGTGATACCAAATTTAAAACTTTTCCTTATAGTAGTTTAGGAGAAAATTGATGTGATGTGAAAAAGGGAGAAATCCGGAGTGATATTATAAGGCTATCCGTATATTGTATAAACGGAACCCTAAAAAGATTATCAGTGACTCTAGGACTCACTGACAATTGTTTCCATAACACCTTCAGACTATTATGAAAATAATATAATATTGTAATAAATATAATCACAATAAATCTTAAAAAATAATTTACAAGAAAGTTCGTACCATTTTAAGTTTTTAAATGTCAAAAACATCAAAAATGTCGAAAATTTCAAGTAAATGTCAACAAAGGCCAATGTGAAAAACTATAAAAAGTGTAAAAAACTTAAAATATTGATATGTCGAAAATTAAGAAAAAATCTTCAAAACGTCGAAACTGTCAAAAAAGTCTAAATTGTCCAAAAAATACAAAAAAAGATAAATATGTAAAGTATAAAAAATCTCAAAAATGTCATAAAATACCAACAAATGTAAAAACATCTCAAATGTCAAAAAAATTTAAAAATATAAAATTTGTCTAATTTATCAAAAATGTCATGAATATAAAAAAAACTGATTATTTTTATGTCTAAGGAAACCCAAACGTTTCAAAGTCTATTCTGACTTCGTTGTCAATGGCGTTATATTTATTGATGTAAATTGCAAAATGAAAATTTGATTTATGACATTTAAATTGACATAAGAAAATTTGTTGTTTTTATATATACAGGTAGCAAAAAAAATTCTAAAGATCCTGTATTATAGTTAAACATAGTCTATTGTGAACATGCTTCGGACCATAAAATACAATTTGACAATTGAACTATACTTCACAAAGAACAAGATAACACAAAACCAAATAAAAAGAGTCTGCCTTAATTCTTTTGAATGAAGACGATGGTATCTTTTCTACTTCTGTAGAATTTAACCGTATCTGGTTACCGACAATTAAGGAAGATATTATTAATAGTAACCTCCTTTTGGACAACCCAGTATCGGGATAGTTCATAAGGTTTTTCCTAGGTTTTCCCTTATGACATTAATGGGATCACTTAAACAATAAAATTCTTTGATCGCATTTTTGGCGAATGCGCTATCTTATAACAAAATCGTACCTAGGAACGCCACTTATAAATTCTAAAGACAGCTCTTTCATATTCTTCTAATTAGAAAGTTGTTTAACTATAATACATGATCATTAGAATTTTTTGTGCTACCTGTATATCTAAAAACCTCAAATTGTCAAATTGTCAATTCAAATGTCATAAATCAAATTTTCATTTTGTAATTTACATCAATAAATATAAAGCCATTGACAACGAAGTCAGAATAGACTTTGAAACGTTTGGTTTTCCTTCAATATATGTCGTTTTATTCCGATTGTGAAGTTATTTCCCAAAAAAAACATAAAAGTAATCACGAATATGCCACAAACAACATTTAGACGACAGTCAAAAAAACTTTCAAAAAGTCAAAAAATGTCTATAGTGTCAAAATACCAAAAAATGTCAAAAAGTCAATAATGTTAAAGATGTTAAAGATTACATAAATGGTTAAACGCCATAAATATCAAAATATGTCAACAACAGGATATTAAAAACGTCAAAAAATGTCTAAAATTTCAAAAATTATATAAAATGTGAAAAAATGTCTAAAACACAAAAAATTATTTAAAATTGCAAGAATGCAAAGATCAAAAATTGTCAGAAATGTAAACGCTGAAAATGTATTGTACTAGATTTATACAAAAGTTAGTACAATTTACCAGAAAATTCAATACTGATCTTCAACACAGACTAATTTACTATTGAACTATGGTAAATGCCTGACCCTAGACAATTCAAGATGGCCATTACATATTTAGAACGAAAATGAAAGTTGCATACATATGAGTGCCTTTAACCGACTTCCAAAAAGGAGGAGGTTATCAATTCGTCGCGTATTTTTTCGCTTTTTTTGTATGTTTGTTACCTGATTTCTTCTCCTGTGGTGCACCGTTTTGAACGAATATGGTCTTGTTTAATAAAGTATATATCCGGATTGGTGAAACTTCAAATTTTGGAAAAGAATTCTATTGGTAAAGTGATAAAATTTGTGAATGAACACATGCGTGCATGGAAATCGACCAATATCCCTAATATTTTAGTCGATTTTTCGATAACTCCTTATGGATGTGTATAGTTTTTTAACGTTTAATCTATTAAGGAAGATCCTTAGGTGATCTCATATACTTTTCTGCGACGTGCAATTTGCAGGTTTGCAGAAAATCGACGAAAATTTCAAAATTCTTATCAAAAATATCATCGAAATGACATAACGGACATTTCCTCATAAATATTTTAATTCCAACGTAATAGTGCGGTAATTTTAGGCACTGGAAGTTTTAATTGCGAATTTGAATATTTTCTATGTACATCTCAAGCATATAGGTAGTAAAGCATAGTATTTTCGGTTCCGTAAATCAATGAGTACCAAGCTCGTTTTGTTTGTATACCAGGCAAATACCTATTTAAATGCAAATTTTTCCCTTTTGCGAAGACGGTAATTTTGGTTGTCACATTCTCCCGGCCTAATAGAAAATTCAGTGACAACACATGTCAAACTTTAAACTGCTATTTGATACGTTTATAGACAGGGTGTTTAGTTACAGCAAACAAAATCACAAAGTAAAGTGATAGAAGGAGTTGCATTTATATGAAGATTGAAATATAGGACGAACTAGAATGATAGTGGTCCGTAGGCAGCCGTATATACAGGATGGTTGGAATATAGGGTGGACTGGACGTTTGGTGGTACAAAAATGTTGGAAAAAAAGTGAAATTAAAATTTTATAGGGTGATTAAAAAACTGTTATATGATGTGAACATAAGCAAATCATATACAAGATGGTTGAAATATATGCTGCAGTTGAAATATAATTTATTTATACAGTGTGATTAAAAAATTATTTCTTTTATAGCCCATAAGAAGTTGCATAAAGTGTGGAGAGGAATTAATGTTACACAGGGCGATAACATAAAATGTTAAAAAGGAAATAATTTATGGGGTAGCCCACAAGGAGTTATATACTATGGTTGAAATATAGGACGGATTTGACACCATAAATATAGGATAGATTCTACTCCGTCCTATAGTTTACAGAAGGCAGCTAGCAAATTTATGCTTGTCCATGGGCAGTCGTATGTACAGGCTGGTTGGTACATAGGTTGGAGTGAAATTATTTAGTTATACAGGGATGTCAAAAAAGTGAAAAAAGGTTACATGGCGTAGTCCATAAGGCATAAATACATTTTGTTCGTAAAGATTTACCTGTGAATTTAAATGAGAAAGTATCACTGCGTAATGTTGAGGCTTTCGATGCTACCTGGTTCTGTCTATTAAGGTTATACATACATAAAAAATAAAGAATGGAAACTACCTGAGTTCAAAAAAAACTAAAAAGTTGAAAATAAAACATTTAAAAAAATATATATAACCGACTTCTACCTATAACTAAAAAGCTAAAAATAATTATAACAAAATACAACTCTAGCAAATAAATAACACATTCAGTGTTGTTAGTTACCTACCCAGGAAGTAAAAAATGTAAACATTAAAAGGTGCTTATTCTGTTCAAATTAATTACGTACCAGTCTAGTATATTTTTGAAGTCGGTGCCAAGCAACAATCAAGTTTGGCACCGGCTTCAAAAATATACTAGATTGGTAGGTAATAAATTTGTACAGAATGAGCACCTTTTAATGTTTACATTTTTTACTTCCTGGGTAGGTACCTTACAACACTGAATGTGTTATTTATTTGCTAGAGTTGTATTTTGTTATAATTATTTTTAGCTTTTTAGTTATAGGTAGAAGTCGGTTATATTTTTTTAAAAATGTTTTATTAGATTTTTTAAATCCATATAATTTTACTCCGCACTAAGTTTCCATTTATCCTTGTTATATCAGTTGATTTTTTTTAATTTAAACATATTACATTAGCACATTCCTAATTTTGAATAAAATCTAAGCTGATGCCAGTATCTAATATTTTGTGCGTGCGATGGAACCAATTGAGTAATTATTTTACCAAACATGGTAGCAGTTTTTTCGCTATATCTACCGTTTCTGTCAATTTAGGGAGATAAAATGTGTACCAGATTTTTAAGTCAAACTATAGGCTTTGCAATAAAAAAAGGTTTTTATAATAGTATATAAATACATTTTCGTGGGTTATATCTTAATAGCATGATGCTGTAGGTTAATTTTAAGAAAGGGAAATTTTCCTAATTTAACTTTTAATTACTTTATCTTCCACATTCCAGTCAATCCATCTTACCATTGCCTGTCCAACCATCCTGGCAACACTGCTAAAATTATGTGTGACATTGGCAGTATAGATGTAAACAATGGATTTTTTATTTTCATTTTATTCAATGTAAAGTAAGTAAGAAAGTAAGGTCGTTAATACGCTATACAAAAAATATATATAAAGAAAATCCGTTGAGGAACAAAGAACTGTTTTGTCTTGCCTATTTACATATAGATTATGTACGTAAACTAGTTCACAAATCCATAGACCTAGAACAAGATCTGTTAGAACAGCTTGTAGATCTTCAAATACCGAATTCTTTGTAAAACTTATATTTATACAAGTTAATCAACTAATCTCTCCTCGGTCCTATTTGGAAAGTTGCTTGTTCCTTTGAAAATAAATTCAAGGATTAACGATTGCTGTAAAGTCAATTTTAAATTGAACTTCTAAATAATCCAGGATCTTTAGTGATGCAATAAAAGATCTTTAACATTTCGCCTTTATTAAACATTCAAATTTATTATTAAATAAAGAAGATATCTCTTATATAGCTTTGCTAATCAACAGAAATAACAAAAAATAATTATAATATTCATAATTCATATTGTCATCTCACTTTTAACAACTCGCACATAAAACAAGCTCTCACACAAAAGAAGTGCTCCGTTAGACGCAATGGTGTCTCTGTAATTAGTTCATTCAAGTTTAACTGTTTAATCATTGCTTGCTATACCTATAACGACATTTTCATTAAAGCTGACCTAATTAAACTTCCTAGTAAGTTTCACAAATATGAGATAATGTCGGCTGAACAATTGATTTATTGTGCATTGTGGAAAAACTTTGCTCTAAAACCCTGTCTAGAAATGAATGCCGGAAAAGTTTTAATTGAATTATGCATTCGAAAACAATGGAATGTTTTAGGAATTAACTACACCTATAATTAAAATTACTCGCATTATCCTAAAGTTAGTTTATTCATTTTGTTTTAGTTTCTCTTAATACCACGCTTCCTATTTAAAAATATATAATATGTTGTATACATGATACAAGTGTATCAATATATTATTAATAATAATGTTATTGGGGTTAATGGGTGGAATATTTAGGTAACGATTCTAAATCACGATTATGAATCTGACGTAGCTTTAATAAAACTACCCTTAAAACTTCGATTTTGAGTTTTCGAAAACCGCGATGACCTCATCTTCTAGTCTTCTTCGAGTGAAAAAGTTTGGAAGTGAAATTAGGTTGATATTTGCTTTTATCTTGAGGTTATAAAACTTCTTGCCAAGTTTAATTAATGAACTAGCGGAAAGGGATGTTAATATTGAGTAAATGGATCTTTATAGACAAAAATGATATTTTGAATGACTGCCCTAATGGCAGACCTTTATTTTTTTCACTCAACGCCCTATCAACCAAACCTAAAACTCAGTTTTGTTTTGCTCTAAGAAGATGGCAGCTTAGCTGTTGAAATGGCGTTGAGTGTTACAATACAGGTTTGGTGTTAGGGAACAAAACTTTAGTGTTTATACATCTATGACACACTAAAGGTTTTTCGAGTTCATCCTATTGTGAAATCAAAAAAGTGTTTCTAATACGTTTTTGAGTAAAACCACCTCTAAAGACATGAATTTTGGAAGGTGGCTCGACTTTGAGAGTAGTTTTCACTAAAACTCTATCTGTTAGTATGTTTTAGTTCACACTAATTCTACGTTAGCATTACATAGTTTTAACAGTTAAGATTTCCAAAAAAGGGCGCCTATAGGGAGTGAATTATAACAAAAGTTCGAAAAGGCAAAATTTAGCTTGACTTTTTTATGAATGGTCTCTAACAATTTATGATGGTTTACAAAAACAGTCAGTTCTATCTAAATAACAGTAAAATACATCAAAATTTAGCTTACTTCAATCACCATTGTTTCACAGACCTCCATTCTACGATCTGTATAGTCTTCTGTTAGCTCATGGGCAAAAGGCCAATTATATGGATGAAATTTCTCTTTATGCTTTAACTTCTCTGAATGGTACAGGAATTTTAGACACAGTACCTTGTGAAACATTAAACAATTAAGGATACATCTAATTAAGTTTGCCAATTTAACTTGATTTCTGCAATGAGCCTGTAATCAATCGTGAGTCTTAGTTAAATATGTCATTATAAATTCAGCAAGTAACAGGTTGTTAATTAAGAATGTAATAATTTAATATAGAATATAAACACATCACAATTCTGCAACTGACAGAATTGACCGATAACATTCCCCATTATTTACCAATTTTCTTTAATTATCGTCATTTTCTATGCAATTTTTACTTATTCAAAGCAAAAAATCATATCAGGTTTTATTTATTTTAGAAATTTACCAAAATCCGGTGATACTTAAACTAGAGTTAGATAATTCAAAATAATAATTTCAAAATTTTCACCCTGTAACTACTACTCATAATAAATCTTGTAGTTCCTTGCAATCAGCTTAACAATGCCATTTTAAAAATATACAGAGTTGTTAAAATGATTCGTACGGATTGTGCTAGACTTACAATTAAATTCATAAGTTGGTGTATTCCGGTTTTTTTCCATATTTTTTTTTAAATTCGGCCACAGACAATTTTATATAATACTAGCCGTTACCCGCGGTTTCACCCGCGTACGGATTGTAAAATTCTGCGCAAAAAGAAATAACTTATGAAGCATATTGGCTATCCTAAATAACAACTTTTACTAACTTCTGTGAACCACCCTACATAACAAATAAATCTACCAATCCCGAATATATTTCACCCAACCTGCAAGTGCTTATGGGCCATCCTATATAACAGTTTTATTCAACATTTTTTTGAACAATCTTGTATAACTGTAATTCTACTTCACCTTATAGTGCAACCATCCTGTATATGCTGCTTTTTATTTGTCATCCAATATAACAATTTTTAAACACCTAACTATACCTTTAGTCCACCCTATAAAATGTCTACCAAATTTTAAGTCAAACTATAGGCTTCGCAACAAAAAAAGTATCAGCAAAATCAGTTAAGTAGTTCTTACGTGATGCCCGAACAAACAAACAAACAAACAAACAAACAAACAAACAAATAGACAAACTTACAATTTTATAATAGTATAGATGTCATTCCACATTGTCTAATAAATACTAACCTAATAAAATGTGGAGAAAATACCAAATAATATAATATCATTAGTTCCATGCTGTGCCTTCTCCTCAAGATAAACCTAGATCCGCTTCTGATAAAAACAAGGGCTGAAAGCAAACACGTAGCATCAGTTGTAGGAACAGAACCAAGTATTTTTATGTTTCTTTGGGGAATAACACCACAATAGAAGACAATTAGAACCAAGTACATTGGAAGTGGAGAAGCATGTTTATGGTCAACATATTATGTAATATTAATGTAATTAATGTAAATTATGGTAATATTAACATCTTGCGTGGCTTTTAGTACAGGTAAGTGCAAATAACCATGTTGGACAGTGCAAAGTCAGACAATTTAAAAATATCTCCATTTTAATTACCGATTTAAGATGTTTATTGCCTCAGTTAAACTTGCCACAAATACTAGGACAATACAATGACATAAAATCAAAACTCAGTTACTGTAAAGATCTCATTGCAAGTATTGCGCCACCGGGTTGCTATTGGTTTCGCCCAATAGTGTCTAAGGTCTTAGATTTTCGGTTGTTCAAAATAAATCATGGTTTACTAAACTTTAACTATCTGGTAAAACACACAAGAAAATAAAACATATTTTTTACTATTAAAATACTGCAAAAACATTGCTATAAACTCTACTAGCGCGATATAATTAAATGATTTTAAGTTAAAATAATTTTATTGAATTTGTAACAACTGATATAGAGAAACTCGGGTTTTTTTTTGTCAATTACTTCATAATGATTTCCTAATAAAAGTGGTTTAATTGTACTGAGTTTGTACACTTGCCTTTGAACATATTCTTACTAGTTAAAAATTATATTTTACACAGAATTGGGTTTAAATATTGTATTGATTCGGCCAATAGTAATTATCCTCAATAATCCTTCTACCGAAATTAAATTTCCATCTAACCAATCTTTCAAATAATCAGGTTTAAGCTGTTAAGTACTTATTTTCATTTACATCATATGTAGAATATGACTGTTAAAATATTACACTTAGTTGTTAATAAATTATTGCAAATATCGAAACACATCAAGGAGTTTCATATCAAAACCGTAAGTTGTGGAAACTTAAGATAAAATTACTCTTAGTTGGATTTGCTATTGAAGAGTATTTTAAGTTTTATTCAATATAATTTTTCATTTCGATATAAAGAGGACAATATTTGCAGAAATTCTCTGGTTCAGATTTAACCGGTAAAATTCTTTTTTAAGGGTTCCGTATATAAGGTATACGGATACCCTTACAATATCACTCGGGATTTCTTCCCTCCTTCACATCACAGCAATTTTCTCCTAAACTACTTCACTGGGAAAGGTTGAAGTTTGGTATCAGTGAATAGTTTGATAAATCAGGAATACATATCGTAAATAAAGAAATTTTGATTTCGGGGTACTTGAGAATTAAAAATCGACCGTTTCCACCCCTTATCACCGAAAAAATTTAAAAAATTTCAAACGCATAATGTAAAATATCAAATGAAAGGACTCATCTGAAGAACTTTGTTTTCATAGTTTAAAAATAATTAATTTAAAAGATATTAACAAAAATATACAAAAATTGGGCCAATCATTTTGAAAAAATAGATATAGGGCCTTACCTGAATTTTACCGGAAAATTTGGCGAAACCCCTAATATTAATTTTGTAACAAAAATTACAAAATTAAATGGAAAATATAAAATTAAAATTGATTCTAATCCATCATGTAATTTATTATATCAAAGGGCTCATTATGACGAATATAATTATACTTTTTTCATATTTTTGTTAAATTAACTTACTTAAAAGATATTAATAAAATTCTTTAAAAAAATATTTGAAACAATAGGCTTATATGGCCTTACTTAAACTTTCCCGAAAAAATATAGAGGTACCCTTAATATTAATTTTTGGTGCAATTTATAGAATTAAACGGAAAATAAAACAAAAAACTTTTTTAGAGGCATCATCCAATACATCATATCAAAGGCCTCATTATGAGGAATACAAATATATTATTTTAATTTTTTTTATTATTTGTTTACAAGATAGTAACAAAAATATTTAAAAAATCTTATTGCCCCCTTTATTTCCGAAATCATATTTTGAAAATAATTAGGGGTAAAGGTCCTCACTTAAACTGAATAAGAAAAATCCTAATATTAATTTCGGGGGGCAAATTATAGAGTTCAATGGAAATGTGAAATACAAAAAACATATTTTTTCATATTTTTAAAATCATTTGTTTAAATGATATTAAGAAAAATATAATACCTCCACTTATTTCCCCCTTTATCTCAGAAACTGTATGATATAAAATTTAAAAAATATATATATTTTTTTCTAAATAATTTGTTTAAAATATTTAATAATTTATTACTTAAAATTTGACCCATTTTCCCTATTATTTTCAAATCTAGTGAGCGTAAAATTCAGACAATAGATTATATAAAGCTTCACTGAATGTTTATTAGTAAAATAAAACCCTAATTTTAATTTTGGGGGCCAAATTAGAAAACTAAATAAATATGTTTATAAAAATCAAGCGCATCATGTAGCACATAAAATAAAAAGTCTGTGTGAGAAACACGAAAGTGTACATTTTGTATGAATTTAAAACTCACTCATTTCCTGCTTGTCTGAAATTGGAATATTAGAAAAATGCATACTTTAATTCACCTACATTAAATTATTTTCCTAATTATCCTGGCCAGGATCTAGGGACAGTTATTACATTATTTTATTATCATTTTCAAACAATCAGAAATTTCGAAATCGATTAAAATCACATTGAAAGATGCTATTACATTGATACAGACAAGTCAACCTAGTCGTAATAAGAGCGTAGTAAAAGGTAATATGTACTGAGACATGCACATTTTCTGGCTGGTACTTTATATATTTTCACAGTTTAGCGAAACAGTTTGCAGTCCGCCTGAATAGTGGTAAATTTTTCAATATCCCCTGCTAAACCAAATTTGTATCACCTGTCCCATATTTGTAGCAACATTTACTCTTTGGCATCCCCACAAATTTCCTGTAACCAAATATAAATTCTTTAAGCGAGACACTCTTCTATGCTGTACAGTTATTCTATAAAACGTTTTCCAATTTGAATTTATGGCAGTGTGGCGAGTTAAGATCCCTGAGATTTTCCACAGTTTGGCAGTTCTATCAGAATTTACGCAAACTTTTCCTGTTCAATTTCCCGTACGATTCCCAGTAAAAAGTAAATTACATACATTCAGATTGGAGTTTTCCCTATGAAAGTGGATACCAGGCCGCAATTCGGACTGCCAACGTAGTTGAGAGTTACACGAGGTAGATGACTTCGATGTCGCAAAAAGACTTTGGAAATTATGTTTATGATAGCGCAGTCAAAAGAATACGCCGGATAATGTTTCCCGCTCATGTATTTGAGATTTATCCTTTCAAATTTCTAGAATCGGAAATATTATGAAACGGTTCGGTATTTGTGTAATAGATGATTTTGCCATTCCAACTATCTGAGAAACAAGGCAATTTCGTACTTAGGAAGTATAAAGTTACCATAAAATTTTGGAATAGCACGAAGTATGCGTAAATATCGTTAAATCATATAGCACTCACTCACTAGCTTATTCACTCACTCGTTGATTCATTTATTCACTCTCCCGCACTCACTTTCTCCCTAACTCTCTGGCTTATTCACTGTCTTACTGTCTTACCCTCTTATCATTCTTTCAATCTCTACTCTCTTACTCTTTCATGTCACTATCTCACTTTCTTACTCACTCACTTTCATGCTCACTCACTCTTACTATCTCACTCTCTAGCATCTTGTCATAAGTTTCCTAACCTGCAAAATATCAAGAAATTCATCATATACATACTCTATATTTAAATTAATAAATGTTGTATACATGATTTTAACCTTAATTTTCTTATGTTATTGTTTTCATACTTCGGTTAAAGAGTATTACTGTAAGAATACAAAAAACGTTCAAATCAAACGTAATCTACAGGGCCTACTCAATTCTGTCTGAAAATAAGTTAATTTAGCAATAACGAAAACAAGAGATTGGACGATGGAAGCGAAAGCTTCTCACAAAATATATTTCGCGTTTCTCATTATATCCTTGTCTCTCTTTCTTTTTCTTGGCGTATTTCTTAGTAATGGACATAAATTTCAGGAAAATTAAATTGATTGTCACTAATTTGTTACGATTCAAGTATTAATCTTAATGACTAATTTAAATCATAATGTAAATATAACTGCAAAGGAACATATGACGTCTAAGTAAATTTTTTTATAATATCACTCCGGATTTCTGCCACTGTCACATCACAGCAATTTTCTCCTAAACTACTGGACGGAAGAGATTGAAATTTGGTATCAATGTATGTAGTATGTAAAAGAAAAAAAAATGATTTTAGGGGTACTGCTGGGGGAAAAACTAAAAAAATTTACCCATTTCTCCCCCCTTATCTCCGAAACCATAAGCTGGAAAATGGAGGTATAGCCCCTCACCTTAAATTAGTGGAAAAATAAGGAGAAACCCCTAATATTTATTTTGGGGGGCAAATTATAAAATTAAATGGAAAATATAAAATTAATCTTTTTTCTAACCCATCATGATATATATATCAAATGAAAGGGCTCATTATGACGAGAACAAATATATTTTTTTCATATTTTTAAAATAAATTAATTAAAAGATATTAAAAAAATATAAAAAATTTTACCTATCTCCCCCCCATCTCCAAAACCATAAGCTGGAAAATTTTGAAAAAATATGGAGGTATAGCCCCTTACCTGAACTTTACTGGAAAAATAAGGAAAAACCCCTAATATTTTTTTGGGGGGCAAATTATAGAATTAAATGGAAAATACAAAATTAAAATTGTTTCTAACCCATCATGTTTTATATCAAATGAAAGGGCTCAATATGACGAAAACAAACATATTTTTTGCATATTTTTAAAATAAATTAATTAAAGGATATTAACAAAAATATATAAAAACTTTACCCATTCCCCCCCCCCTTATCTCCGAAAACATAAAAAAAAATTCAAAATTCTGAAAAAAATGGAAGTATAGCCCCTTACCTGAACTTTACTGGAAAAATAAGGAAAAACCCCTAATATTCATTTTGAGGAGCAAATTATAGAATTAAATGGAAAATAAAAAAATATAATTGTTTCTAACGGGTCATGTAATATATCAAATCACAGGGCTCATTATAAGGAGTACAAATATATTTAAAAAAAAAATTTAAACAAATATTTTAAAATATATTAAAAAAATATTTTAAAAAAATTATCCATTCCCCCCGTTATTCCCCAAACCTAAATTTTTTTGTTTATTTGAAAAATATGAAAAAATCCCTAATTATATTATTTGGTCCCCAAATAATAGAATTAAACGGAAAATAAATTATTAGAAAATCCCCATAGTAATTTTAGGGTATAATTATACAATTAAATGGAAAATAAAGATTCAATTTTCAAAAGCATCATGTAATATATCAGATAAAAGGCTCATTATGTGAATTACAAATATATAATATTTTTAAATCATTTGTTGAAAAGATACTAACAAAAATATTAAACATCGACTTAATTCCCACTTTAGAAACTACACTATTTAAATTTTAAAAAATATATTTTATTTGTATTTTTTAATAATTTGAATAACAGATTTAATAATTTATAATTTAAAACTTGTCCTATTTTGCCCTTTATCTTCCAATCCTCAAAACTCAGACAGTAGATTATAAAAGATTTCTCTGAAAGTTTATTAGTAAAATAATACTCTAATGTGAATTTTTGAAGGCCAAATTAGAAAATTAAATACATATGTATTCTGATAAAAATCAAGCGAATCCTGAAGCAGACAAAATAAAAGTCTATGTGGTGAAAATTAAAGTGTATATTTTTTATAAATTCAAAACGCTTCCTTTAAAATATATAAGAGTAAATATATAAGAAAATGCACTTTGTTGGATTTAATAAGTCAAACCTACCTCACCTATTTAATATTCTGGCAATATATAACGAGGTCACTTTAATTATATCAGATTAAATTATAGGAACATTATTTAAGTAGATATCAAATATTTTGAGTTGCTGTAATATAGTTTAATATAATACATATTAAAACAAATATCTCCTTTAGAACAAACTTGAATACTTCGAAAAGTAACTAGTCGACCAAGCATCGTTCTGGAATTCGAAATTTTACTAAGTTTGCCATATGTAAACTTATTTATCCTGCGATTATTACTTTTTGCAAACCCCCCTCACTTACATAACAGAAAATAATTTAATTCCTATATGATTGTGTAAATTCGCAAGCCTGACAAACATGACTTCATAAATAAAACATGTTTGGATTCTTACTTTGGCAATTGAAAAGATATCCTTAATTACACTGAAAGGACATTGAGAGCCACCCTCTAAGGATGCCGACATAATCACTTTATTTACTACTTTCAACTAGCACTGGCCACAAACTCTTGGGAACCTTTATTTATCAATCAAAACTATATCACCATCTTCCGAATAAATCAAGACTCTACACTAATTTAGAACTTACTCAGTCGACCTCCTTTTACGTTAGACTTCAAGCAGAGGAACCCAGCAGGTGTATTTCCTACCTAAAATTTTCCAGTAACCGTTTTTTATAGTGTGAATAACACAACTGTATTATCGAAAATTTATGAAACATCAATTCTAAACTCTGTACAATTAATTATTATCACTCCTGTGGAACTGTATTTTTCTTTAGAACGTTCTGGTGTTTTCGTTTATACACAGTAAATTTTAAGGTTAGGTAGTGGTTACCTTTACGTCTTACGGGCTCGGATTAAGAAATGTAATAATGTTTAATTACCTTGCGATTTGAAAATTATTTAGAACATTAATTTCAGTTATTATTTAGATGTCTTCGTGTAAAATGTTTACTTGATAATATGAACTTCGCCCGCACACAAATGTAAAAGTAACTGGATATCTGGAAACCACAGCTCAAAATGAGAATAACGCAAACAGAGCGTTGAAACGATTATTAGAACGAACATCAAATTTTGTGCTGGTATTGTATATTAATTGTATATTATATTTGTTTATTTACTAAAATTTATTCATTTTCGGAGAGACTCGCAATATATATCCTAGACCTTTTTCTTACACGGAAAACTAAGATGTATGGGTATTTCAAGGTTAAAGTAGTGTCGTTTCATAAACAATTTTTGCATTTCAGTACCATACTCATCTATTTTTGTATGTGTAATGTATAAGTGTAAGCCTCAGTTAAGAAGCTTTCGCTTCAAAAAATACTTACGGCGTTGTAAGAATGGTAATTGGCGATGGAACTCAGGTTTTTAAATACCACCGAAAAATTATTTATTTAAACAAAATAATTATAATAACAAACATTATAGACATAGTAAAAACTAAAATATGTGTAGGTATTATGACTACTCGTTTTCTTAATTGTTTTATACACATATGCAGCATAGCAGTTGCACTTTACTTTGGTTAAGCTTATTGTTGCAATTTTTGAATCGATTTTTACTGAACAGCTACTGACGCCATGACGCAATCAAAAAACTTCAAAGGTATACATACCATCAACGGTGTCAGAACTTTAACAAGCAACACAAATAACACCTTAAATTTCATTTATGTTAAAGAGCAATCAATGATATTATGTTTTCAAGATATTTATAGACTGTGTCAGCTAATCTTGCGACAATGGAGGCTATACGGACTGTCTCTAGATAAACTTAGTTACATTACATTCATTAAAAAAAATAATTGATTATTCTTCGACTGAGTTTAAATTGCTAAAAAGTTACTTTCACACGACTATACGTTTTCGACTCTCACTAGTGTTTGCAGTTGGATTGTTTTTATACTATATAAGTTCACATATCCTTAATCACATAAATAGTTACAGGTTATGAATTACGAGCTCACATATAGTTGATGAAACTGCCAAAAAAGCTAAAATAAAGTATAGTAAAAAACACACTCTACACTTTTCAGTAATCTAAAAAGTCTTACAGCTTGTACCTTCTGGAAACAGTCTGCAGTGCACAAATGTAAAGACCAAAGAGAGAAAGAGAGCAATAAAGAGGACAACAACAGGCTATTTCACTCGGTAGGGAGCTGTTTCCAATGAAATACGCATGTTGTTCATTGGCTGCTTCCACCCACCAAGTGAAATAGCTTGTTGCTGTCTCTATTGCCCTCTCTTTCTAGCCTTGCCACGATTTTGTTCATTGCCCGCTATCTCCAGAACGTACATGCTCTAAGCAAAAAAGTAAAGCCTCAATTGTCGAGTAATATCAGGGTTGCCAGATATTCGTCTAGGTCCCACCGATGTCCATAAGTAGAAAATAAGGAGACTTTTTCTCATTATGAAACATATATTGTCATTATTTTCCAGTTTCGTTACATTTTAGAACAAATTATGTTATTCAACATTTAAAATATTAAAATGAAAAGTGACAATATGCCGCTTCAACAATTTTTGAACATTTAACCCCAGTAAACGAGCATTGTAATCATTTCTATTAAACTATACAACCGAATAATGATTATCATGTCACTTATCTTGATGAATCGAATTTTAATTTAATTACAGTTACTACCATAATAATAAAACTAATATTTCAAACTGAACACTGCCAGTGCCATTGAATAAAAAAGAGCTTAAACTGCTACTTGTGGCCAAAATGTTAATTTAGGACCTAAATCATAAAGAAAATCTCCCAATTCGCCATGAGCAGCCCAGTTTGTAGTGACTTTTAAGAGTGTAATATCCTTAGAAAGCAAAGTTATTAAATGGTTTGTGGTTCAAATTTTCTGTTCGTTCCAACCCAGAACAACTTACTGAATGACTATGCGGTACAAAGCAAAATGGACCCACCACAACCTGAAGGAAAACCTAAGAAGCAGATGAATGAAATAATCCAGTTTCTATGCAGTAGTAATCTGTACCATGAAATTTAAATCAAAATTGTAAAAAATAATTTACACAATATTGTACCCAAATATAAGTTACAACCATAGTATCAAGTACAAACAAACTTTATTATATAATGACGATAATATATTGTTATAAATCGTGGGTTCAAATTTAAATACTAATATTCACTACCACTTTCTAGAACATTTATTTACATCAAATATACACATCAGCTGATTCGAATATCACAATTACAGTTCAACATAAGCTCTTCGCTGCACTAACTAACTACAGCGATTATGGGTGGCTCCTTTTAAAACCAGCTTCGAAAACTCTCGTACAATCCATTATCAATTCGAAATAATTTTTTTTTGCCCTAAAAGCGATCGATGTCGTACTGGAATGGCTTATGGAACTTAGTTACAATATAGTGTAATTGTGTGAATATTCAATACGTACGTAGTCGAGTTACGTTAACCTAAATATAACAAAAATAAATAAGAGTCCCGCCTGTTTGTAACATTGCCGACGATTTTACCAAAATAAATAGCATCATTAGATCCACTTCCATCTACTTATCATCTGTAAAGGACTCTCTATTAATCACTTAACTTATGATTAGTTAATGAAAGAGCAGATCAATGGCCGAAGTGAAAGGTTTTCGCAATACAAATAACCGAGTAATTTTCAGTATTGGTTTGTCCAAAGATGTAGTTACATACCGTTCAATATTTGTCCTTAAATTCAACCGATATTCCTAGTTTATTTAGGAACTATATATCTTAGCATACGCATATTGGTTCCTGGAAAACAAATAGCGTGGAAATTCGGTTGAATGCACAGTCACTACCTATTTTGTTTATTTTAATTAATTCAGTGACATTGCTTTCCCTTCAGCGATGCAGCTAAAACAAAGTTAACTGGTCTTTAAACGTCTTGAATAAATAAAGATGTTCTGATGCACTTTACTGAAAGCTATGTGGACATTTTATAAAATATGTACACTTTGAACTTTGAATTTCGTTTAATTTCAACAGATACAGAAATCTCTTTGGTTGAATTTACTTTTTGTTTGTGTTTTATCAGCAACAGCAGTTTCAAAAGATTCTGGAATACTCGCCCTAAAAAACTAATTAACAAGTACGACAATTTTTTTGATATATATATATATATATATATATATATATATATATATATATATATATATATTTGTTTTTAAGTTTTGGCGGGCACTTAATGTTGTAGGTGGTTTCCGGGAATTCATCTGCGTAGTTGATAACTGATCCCTGCCGGGATCGATGGTAAAATGACGACGTTTCGGCAGAGTCACATCTCTTCAGTATTCGAGTAACTAGAAGCGAAAGCAGAAGGTTACGAGAATTATGCGAACCGACCTGAAGAGGGCAGATGTGACTCTGCCGAAACGTCGTCATTTTACCATCGATCCCGGCAGGGATCAGTTATCAACTACGCGGATGAATTCCCGGAAACCAATACATTTAGTGCCCGCGAAAACTTAAAAACAAATATATATATATATATATATATATATATATATATATATATATGTTACTTCGGATGTTTTCACGAGTATGAAATGTCATTGAAGGTTCTCGGGGGAATGGTTTAATTGTCTTAGAATAGACAGTTTGATGTTTCTATGAGATCTCACTCATCTTCCTCAGTATAATAGATGTTGTCACTAACTAAGCGTAGTACAAAATGGTTCGATGCTGCTGTGCGTCTCAGTTTTATGCTATCGGCCGGTGGAGGGCGTGGTCTTGTTGGCTTTGGCGAGAGCTGTGATCGACCAAGCTCAAGATCGGGGTTATGTTAAGGTTAACTAGAATTTCTCCCAATAGGCCTTTTCATATTCGAAAAAAAATTATGCGCATGCGTCAACGCCTGTCAATTTTTTCGTGCACTTTATGTTTGTTTACAACGTGAATACAATATTTTCAATGTAATTTAGTAATTTAGTATTAGCAGTAAAATTTTAATAGTTATAAGCTACCAGTATAACGATTTTAATTAACATGTATAACATTTTATCAATAAATAATGGAGCAAAAAGCATTAATGTCGTGGAATATGTGGGAGCCATATATGTACAGTAAATCAGTTTTGGAGAATTTATTTGACTTTATCAGTTTTCCAAAGCCTTGTATCCAATCTCGTCGAATGCTTATTAGATCAACGAAAAGAATAAACAGTTCAAAGTTTATCTAAAATGTGCTAAACGTGATTTATGAATTAGAGCTGCGAACTATAAGTGATTGTTGACTACAAGTAATTGATTATGTAAATAAAGATACATATATGTGTTTATGTGAATGTGTTTTTAAGACAATTACTTGCTAAAAGATATAACATTACTGTTTACTTTTTCAAATTAAGTTGTACATAATGTACGGTGACCAGGCATAAGAATGCAAATTGTGTTTAAGTAAATCTTGTATACTGAATTTTATATTTTATTTGTACCAACTGTACAGCCTTCAGTCATATTACATACAATTTTTGTACAGATTTCGTGAAAATCTTATAAATTAAATTAAACATTTCATTCATCATTTTTCTTAGACAAAGTTAATTAATTTTATAGGCAAATCTTATTCCATTAAAGAACCATGTTAATTATTTATTACCATGTTTAGATATACTGAGCAATTAGGATGTGCGCTGCAACCCCCTGTAATTTTTTTACCATGGACTTAGTGTGGCAGAAAAAGTAAACGGGAATCGATATATACTTACTACTCCGTCAACAACGAATGTAACTTGTAGATTATACTGAAGAATTAATAAATGATTACCTAGAAAGCTGAGTGCTGACACTACCTTCGGTTTCGTTTTAGTAACAGGGAAGGTAGATTCCAAAATTTACAATCACACTTACCACTAGTAATTTTGCAACCTTCTCGTTTTAAAATTTTTGTTTTGTATTGCTTTCACATATTATTTATTCATTGAAATGTAATTCCTATCCGTTAAACATCTAGGATTTCTTGACATTAATTCTCCAAGCTGCTACCGTAAATGCCTGGGTCCGAAGGGCGTCATAGGGTTATATGGATGCCCCCTCCAGAGTCTGGGGCATAATATATTTACAAAAAGCAGTTTTCACTTCAATTACCCGTAGAACTGACAAAGTATTTGGAAATCTTCTGAAAATTAGTTAACGATATCCGGGAGGTTTAGGATTACCTTCCCTGTAATAAATTAATCAAAAATAGGTCTTCAAAATAATTTGAAATATTTTATCATTCCGCCTGCAGAGTCCCCGTTATAATATATTACCACTCAAAAGTATTTACTTCAATTACCCGTATAACCTACAAAATATTTGGGAATCTTCTGAAAAATAGTTTTCCGGATAATTGATCTTTTCAGGTGTTAATCTTATTCAGGAAGTCTTGGACTATTTTGCCTCTAATAAAAATATCAAAAATAGGTATTCAAAATAATTTTGAAAAATTGAGAAACCCTACAAAGTCATAATATATTCTAAAAAAGCACCCAACAGTTTTTATTCCAATTACCAGTAGAATCCACAAAGTAGTTAGGAATCTTCTAAAAAATCGTTTTCCAAACAATCAATCTTTTCACCTGTTAACCTTCCTTATTCAGAAGGTTTTGAATTGCTTTGTCTCTAATAAAATAATCAAAAATTGGTATTCAAAATTATTCTGAAAAAGATACTCCGTCATAATATATTTACAAAGAAGCACTCAACAGTTTCTAATCCGAAAAATCCGTAGAGCCTACAGAGTATTTGGGAATCTGCTCAAAAATCGTTTTCCAAACAATTGATCTTTTCAGCCGTTAACCTTGTCGTTCAGAATTTCTATAAGCACTAATGTCCATCTCGTGTTGTATCTTTATTTGCTGGACCTCGCTCAACCTCCACCTTCAAAGAAATTGATTACGGCCGCTAGGGAAAGCCCACCTTCCTTACGGTATACACGAAATCCGCGGAAATTTATTTCTTTTGAACCGGAATTAGGATTTATATTGGCCGTCGGTGCAACGTAATTTCCCCTTAAATACTTTAATTTTGTGAAGTTTGAAAGTCATAAAGAGGTAAAGGTCTGTTGGCGAGAAATATTACATCAAAGAATTAGAAACAAGAAGCTGGAGGTTGTTAAATGGCAGTCATTTTTCATTTTCACGGTGAACGACTGGATTTTTCAAAGGAAATATTAGTTTTTTTGATCAATTAGATTAGGAAATTGGTATGGGTCAGAGACGTACAAATGTAGGTTCTGGGAGGGAGGGGCAGTTACATATTTTATTTATTATGCGTATTCCGAAGTATATATTTAGTGGTATTTCTAATATTTCCGAAGAGATGTAATTATATATTATACAGTGAGGACGCGGGTTGGAACAAATTCATTAAAAATTCAGGTGCAGTTTTTCAGTTGTCAAGTGCAGTTGCAAAGTTTCAAAGTATGGCGCGTTTAACTGAAAAGCAGCTGATAGAAATTTTGACGATGGTAGGATATGGCTACAGAACCCGAACACAAGTTGAAGTTTGCGAATTGTTTAATATGAAGCACCAGGAGAGGCCTAATACACGATCGGTAGTTAGTAAAATAAAAAAAAGTTTCTAGAATTTGGCCACGTAAGAGACAATTACAAAACCAAACATCTTCCAGAAGATACACAATTAAATGTTTTGCTCGATTTACAAGAAAATGCTCACACATCCACTAGACAAATAGTCGCAGAACAGTCAATAAGTAAACCTTCTTTTCTAAAATGCTTGAATAGAAATAAATGCCACCCATACAAAGTTCATTTAGTTCGGGAACTTACTGAAGATGATTTGGACCGTGGAGTAGAATTTTGCGCACTTTTCAAGTTAGACAGTTTTTCCGACAAGGCAACATTTTGTATAAATGGTTCAGAAAACAGGCAAAATTTTCGATATTGGAATCAGAAAACCCACGTTGGATTATGGAAAGTCATACACAGTTTTGCAAGAAACTTAACGTACGAGCCGGAATAGTGGGTACTACAATTGTGGTTCCTTTTTTTTACTGAGGCAACACTTAACTGGGAAAAGTATTTAGACCTATTACAATATAACATAATACCCTGTTTAACAAAACTTTACCCTAATGGTGAAAACTCCAATATACTGACAGATTCGGTAAGGTTTCAACAGGATGGAGCGCCCCCGCACTATTGGCGAACAGTGCAAGATTATCTTGACAAGATTTTCCCAAATAAATGGATCGGAAGGCGAGGTAATATCGAATGGCCAGCTAGGACTCCAGATCTAAGCCCGTTAGATTTGTATCTTTGGGGTTACGTGAAATCGAAAGTCCACTTCAATAAGCCGAAAAATATCCAGGAATTAAAGAATAGAATTAGGACCGAAATACAACGAATCCTGCCACCAACGCTAAATGAAGAGTTACGAGACTTTGAAAACCGTCTTAGGTATTGTCAGGAAGTTAATGGTCAACAATTTGAACATTTAATTTGATATTGTTGATGTTTTTTTTCGATGTTGAAATAAATATATTTTTTTTAATAACTGTAATTTTCGGTATAGGAAATGAAAAATAATTAGAATTCAATGCAGAATTCAAAAATAAAATAAAAAACAAATGTTTCATTATGAAAAAATGTTGATGGTCACAATTTATTTTTGGCCCACCCTGTATAAATGAGTTTATCATCACAAAAACCGCAGTCCAAAAGTGTCCGAGCGTTTTTCCAAAAAACTAACACCTGAATTTGAAAAGAATTTGTTCCAACCTATGCGTTCTTACTGTATATTTACGTAGCGTATACCTACACATATAAGTTGTAATCAGAAAGAATTGTGTATATTTTGAATTTTCTTCTTCCGTCTGTGATTCTCTTGATAGAAGGTCCAAAGATTTCTCTAGAGATTGTCTGGCGCCTCTTGTGTTAGTTCATTTAGCGTTACCCAGGTTGCAGTAAAGTATAATTAATATGTAAATATTGGCTATAACTTTCGTTGTACAAGGTCTCGGTAGAGGAAATACTTCTAGAAACTGAGTATTTCGTTAAATAATTTCCGTTATTAATAAACCCTATAGAACGAATACTCACATGTGAGAGCACATTAGCTCAGTTGGTTACAGCCTCTTGCTAACAATGGGCTCTCAGTTTCACACTTGGACACGGTAGGTGGCAATACGATCGAGTTGTTTGATTCCTAAGCGGTTGAGTCGATGTTGATGAAACTGTGTGTGTATGAATAGGTTGGATTTACAATTTAAGATGGGAATGCGATCGAGTTGTAGACTTTTTTTATTAAATTCCTTGTAAACGGTAAGTCAATTTTGATAAAACTTTTTCCTTGTGTTTAATTTGGCTACATTTACAGTTTAAAATTTTAAAAATTTTGGGAACGTTTAGGCCGATTTTGATGAAACAAAAACGTTTTCTGTGTATTTGAGTGGGTTATACAGTGCGTAAATGAATAAGTTCAAAAGTAATTTTATGGCAAAAAGTTCCTATGAACATATGTCTGCAAACGCTTTGTTACCGATGTACAAGGTGTTAAGATCTTCAGATTTTTTCATTTTTTTTCTTCTGACTACTAAAATTTTCGAGATATTTAGTTCAATTTTGGAGCATTAATGCCTCTATGAAGTCTCCATAATAAGATCATAGAAACGGTCCTGAAAATCTAGAGGGTGATACTTTTTCAGGGGTCACGTCTTCTTTCTGCAAATACACCTTTTTTTCAGAACGCCCCTGGTAATTGACAAAAATTGTAAATAACTCTCTTTTGTATTTGCAATCTTTTTTGTTTCTTGCGTTTGGGGTTTTTTAGTAACTGCCACTGTTTTTGTGTAAAAAATGATTAATTTCATGTGTACTGTAAAAACAAAAAATCCTTCTGTGATGCAATATGTTATTATTATTTCAAAATCATTAAATAAAGAAATTTACCTAACTTTGAAAACAAAGATCAAATAAGTGGTCAAAATGGCCACATTGATTTTAAATCCCAGGAGAATCTTGAATAACTCTACAAAAAACAATAATGCGGCTTCTTAAGTCTTCTATGTCTTGAACAGCAGTTCTATTATAAACCAACATTTTTAGATGTCCCCAAGTCCAATAGTCTATAGTATTTAAATCAGGTGCTCTTAAGCCGGGTCCAGATCTATAAAAATTTGCCCCGAATGCGTTCACCGCAAATATTTGCGCCAAAGTTGAGATAAATTTTCACATAAATATTTACATCGTGTGTCATGTGTTTGTGCTCCAGCTGTGTGCAGAAATTTGACAGCTGATTTCAAATATATTTATTTGAGGTTAAGTTTTAACTATTGTTTTACTTCAAATAGCTCAAATAAGTCACAGACAATATATCCAATAAACGGTTACCACCTTCATATCTTCTCTCTTTGTAAAGATCTTTTATCCAGTAGTGTCGGCTTGATCTTTGTTTTTTTCTGTTTGATATGGTCATCAAAACAATAAAAGCTGCACATATTCTCCTAATATCGGACATCAGAAATTTGTTTACAAACACAACATGTCAAAAGTCAGGTGAAACCGAGGTTAGTTAACAAATTCAGAAATTTCGTACGGCAGAATTTGTAAACGCGTCCACATCAATAACTGAATGCGGCGCAAATCCTTTGATGTTCGTCGAAAAACCGACTCTGAGCGGATCTCGTGCGTTGAATGTCGAATAAATTCTTGCGTGCGTCAAAACGTCCACATTGACACAAATTCCCCCTCACACACAAAAACTTACGTTGAATTTGCCATTCGGCGCAAATTTTTATAGATCTGGACCCGGCTTTATACTAAAATGGACAGGAGTGCCATAGTGCATAAACCCCATTCCCTCTCTGCCACCTAAAGGAATCGGATCAAGTAGAACTGGAAGCTCTTCACTTAGAAACTGCGAGTATGTATCTCCATTTAGTGTAGGTGGAGGGAAAAGTGGGCCAATTA
Source organism: Octodonta nipae (assembly GCA_034190945.1). Lineage (NCBI taxonomy): Eukaryota > Metazoa > Arthropoda > Insecta > Coleoptera > Chrysomelidae > Octodonta > Octodonta nipae. The sequence continues at coordinate 24,300,775 of CM067222.1, forward strand.
GGTGATCTCCAATAGTTCCAATCCACACGTTTAACAGTTTGAGTGCGGTATTGGTTAAAGCATATCTGACCCAAAATGTGAAGAATTTTTTTATTAATTATTTCTTTTTTTTTTAATCAGCAACAATGTCGGCGAAGGCAAGAATACACTTCAAGGAGTCTTCTCAAAGGTGTAACGAACAACTGAAATAGTTTTGTACCTGTTTTCGAGTGATGGGGTTGATGACGCCGTCCAAACAAAGTGTGATGAGAAGCTACACCTTGAATTGCAGCATATCTTTTCGACGCTTTTAAAGAGTTACCATCAGAGAGACCGTAGACGAAATACATATCAGCCATTTATGCGTTTGATAAACCGGCATATTGGATAGAATTTGCGAGATGTCGTGCACAATTATCATTGTGTCAGTAAAAATCAACGATAGTAAATTAACAACAATTATTACCCTTCAAATAAAACTAGTTATATGTATTCACGCCCCATATCCTCCCAGTTAAGGAACTGAAGCCAAGCACAAGATATCTCGCCAGGGCTACGAAATTCATGTGTAAACACTAACGTTGATACTAATTTTAGCACGCTTATTCATGGCACCATTCAGCGACCGATTCGTAGATTGGAAAATAGACGCTGTAGTGTACATAAATCTTAATGTGTGCTATTTTAAGTAATAGCCTTATATTGAAATTATATATTATATTAAGGTTTAATTTAATACCCCTAAGAGTTCTTTATAATGTAGCACTCTTGTAAATTTATTCAATTAACTTCTCTTTTGTTCTATTTTATAATGTTTGTCTCTTAAATTGATTGTCCTTATACAATGATTGTTGACTGGAAAAATTTAATGACTATTTTTTATTATAACTATTATTCGTAATTGTCTTCTAAATGTTATTTGTGGCATGTTCTTAATTATTTTAAAGTATTCTTGGGAAGAACACCACAATTGGATTAAAAAACTATATATTGAAAGAAAATACCAAACGTTTCAAAGTCGATTCTGACTTCATTGTCAATGTAATATGTAATAAAAATGTAAATAGTAAATTGAAAGTTTTTTTTTCAATTTGCAATTTACATATTCATTACATATTTTAAAGCCATTGACAACGAAATAAGAATCGACTCTGAAACATTTGGTATTTTCTTTCAATATACAGCTTTTTTACTTCAATTGTGGTGTTCTTCCCAAGAAAACATAAAAATAACTATTATTCTTATAATGTATAACTGTCTCTATTTGATTTTAAAGTTTTAACGCCTGCTCTTTTAAATGATAATAATAGATTATTGAATCCCAAATTTAAATTGACACCATAGAAATAATTAGGTTTTTCCTTAGTTAACTTAGGCTAAGTCAGCCCATCTCGCGGTTATACTGGTGAGCCAATTGTAAAGCCTCAAAGCTGGCTGAAATTTCTTTATAACATTTGTTAATTGTAATATTATTAACTTAATAGTTTCAATTGAGTTGTCAAAAAGAGGAATTCATATGACAGCCGCCTACTGGAAAAATAAATAACATTTTGTACACAAACACAGTGGCACATACGAAAAAAACGCAAACAATAAATTCATAAGAGATTCATTTACAATTTTTGCCAATTGCCAACGGCGTACCGAAAAAAAGTTGTAGGCGCACAAAGAACACGTGACCGTAGAAAAAGTACCACCCTATTGGTTTTCGTGACCGTTTCTGTGATCTTATTATGCAGACTTCATGGAGGCATTAATGCTCCAAATTTGTAATAAGTATCTCGAAAATTTTAGTAGTTAGAAGAAAAAACTGACAAAATCTCAAGATTTCAACACCTTGTACATATCTTTTAAAGGAAGCGTTTTGAATTTATAAAAAATATACACTTTCATTTTCCACACATAGACTTTTTATTTTATCTGCTTCAGAATTCGCTTGATTTTTATAAAAATACATATGTATTTAATTTTCTAATTTGGACCCCAAAAATTAATATTAGAGTTTTATTTTACTAATAAACTTACAGGGAAGCCTTTTATAATCTACTGTCTGAATTTTGAGGCTCTATAGATTGGAAAATAGGTCAAGTTTTAAATTATAAATTATTAAACATATTATTCAAATTATTTAAAAATACATATAAAACATATTTTTCAAAATTTAAATACTTTAGTTTCTAAAATGGGAATTAAGTCGATGTTTAATATCTTTACTAATATCTTTACTAATATCTTTTAAACAAATGATTTAAAAATATGATATATTTGTAATTCACATAATGAGCCTTTTATTTGATATATTACATGATTCGTTTGAAAATTGAATTTTTATTTTCCATTTAATTGTATAATTTGTCCCTAAAATTACCCTGGAGGTTTTCTAATATTTTTTCATATAAATTTCAAGTGAGCCCCAGTACCCCTAATTATTTTCTAAATTTTAGGTAGTATGGTTTCGGAAATAAAGCGAGAAATGAGAATTTTTTATATCTTTATCTTAATAACTTGTAAATAATTAATTTTAAACATATGAAAAACATATATTTGTATTCCTCATAACGAGCCCCTTCATTTGATATATTGCATAAGACGTTAAAAAAATATTTTTCATTTTCCGTTTATTTCTATAATTTGGCCCCCATTATTAATATTAAAGATTTCTTCGTATTTTTTCTGTAAATAAAAAAAATTAGGTCTTATAGTTTGGGGAATAAAGGGGGGAATGGGTAATTTTTTTAATTTTTTTTTTTTAATATATTTTAAAATATTTATTTTAAAAAAATTACAAAAATATATTTTTGTATTAGTCATAATGAGCCCTGTGATTTGATATATTACATGATACGTTAGAAACAAGTTTAATTTTTTATTTTCCATTTAATTCTATAATTTGCCCCCGAAAATAAATATTAGGGGTTTCTCATTATTTTTCCAGTAAAGTTCAGGTGAGGCCCTATACCTGTATTTTTTTCAAAATTTTACAGCTTATGGTTTCGGAGATAAGGGGGGGGGGGGAAATGGGTAGTTTTTTTTATATTTTTGTTAATATTTTTTAATTAATTTAATTTAAAAATATTAAAAAATATATATTTGTTTTCGTCATAATGAGCCCTTTCATTTGATATATACCATGATGTGTTAAAAACAATTTTAATTTTATATTTTCCATTTAATTCTGTAATTTGCCCCTCAGAATTAAAAGTAGAGATTTTTCCTTATTTTTCCAGTAAACTTCAGGTCAGACTCTATACATCTGTTTTTTTTTCAAAACTTTACGTTTTATAGTTTGGAAGATAAGGGGGGGATGGGTAAATTTTGGTATATTTTCGTTAATATCTTTTAAATTATTTTTTTTAAATATGAAAAAATATATTTGTGTTCCTTAGAATGAGACCTTTCAGTTGATGTATTACATGATGCGTTTTAAAAAAAATAATTTTTAAATTTTCATTTAATTCTATAATTTGCCCCCCAAAATTTATATTAACGGTTTCGCCTTATTTTTCCTGTAAAGTTCGGGCAACGTTCTATATTTCCTTTTTTTTTAATTTTAGGTTCAGTAGTTTCGCAGATCCGTATATTGCTTATACGGAACCCTAAAAAAGAAAATGGTGGAAATTACGGTTGTCATTAATTGAGTTAATATCCGTTAATTATTCTATCTACGAGTATTACACATGACTTTTGTTTTTGTTAGAATCATTTTAGGCTAAACTCGCATGTCATATTGTCCAGTTCTGTTAACATTATCTGCAAGTACTTAAAAATCATCCGCCAATCTTAGATTATTGCCTACGAAATTGTCATCTTAATTAAAAAGCTGTAGAACTGTTGAGTAATCAGCTATAGCCCATCTCAAAGTATTGACCTCGTCAGACATCGAGAACCCTGTAGTCCTAAAACCTTTTTTTGTCAACCTGGCTATTAATTTTCGACCTCTATATCGAATGCGATCCATTCAGATTATTGTTTTTAAAATCGTTTCGTTGCCTGCTGGCGAGCCTGTTATTCATAGCAGTTCATGAAAGCACGTGCTTAAATTATTGTTCAGATATGTCTTTGTTGGATTATTTATTAGAGATTCCTTTCCAATTTATAGAGGAACGTGTGACATTGTTATGTGTTTTCGATTGAAGCGATTTGTACTATTCAGCTTGAACAATGGAGAATGAATTTGCCAATCTAGTTTTTTCCTTCAAAGAAATGACTCGGGAAAAATTACAGTATTTAGTTTACTTTATTAATTAAGTAAATTTTGAAAACTATAAATAAATTAGATGCTAATCTTGAATTTTCATAAATCCTTTTATACAGTGCCAGTCAAGATTCCCCTTCCCCCTTATATTTTTTAAAGGTTATATTTACACTAATGAAATTTTGCGGGGTGAAAATAAATTGTAAACTGCTCTACTATTTATAGTTGCCTTCACAGGCTCTCTGTTTCCACTGATTTTAAATAGGACCATATGGCAGATGATAGCTCATTTGAAAGTTACTGGCAGTATCTACTCAGCCGTATTAGTTTTGTTTAGATTTAAACGTTTAATTAATGAAGATTATTGAGTGCGCCACTGGTCAATTTACAAAAAAGTTGATGTTTTGTAATGTTCTAACAATTATTACATTGCAAAATATTTGTAAAAATCTTTGCACCTTAAATATTTAATTTTATTTTTATTTAACCAGAAGTGAAAGTTTATTTAATGAAATCTACCCAGATTGTACTATATTTAGGAAGCTTCTTCACAAGTTTGAAGCAACAGGTAGTACTAACAAAAGTTACTGATAAAAAAACTAAAATTAGTCAATACATTAAATTCATGTTCTTGCCACGGATCTCGACATTATTAAAATTTTAAAACAACGAATTTTTTATCAATACAAGGCAGTTTCAGATCAATCGAATACGGCAAGAAGTACTATGAGAATTAGTTTTAATTAATTATAGTATAAATAGGAAATAATAATTTTAATATTTATTTAATTCATCCTCAAAATTAGCCTAAACCCAAACAAAATTAATATAGCTGAGTAGGTATCGTCAATAACTTTCAGATGAGCTATCTGTTGGCATAAGGTCCTGTGTCGTCATCTATTATTGTTACGTCATCTGTTATCATTAGTAGAGAAGTTTACAACCGTTTATTTTCATTCTCCAAATTTCAGTAGTGTAAGTGTAACCGAACAAAAGATAGGAGTAGGGGGAGACCTTTAACTGACACTGAACAGTCTGTTACATTCCTATTACACTATTGTTTTCGAAAATTCATATCAATAACTCCATGCTACTAGACCGATTTTACAGACTTCTTCTTCTTCATTTCACCCTGCCATAAATTAAGAATCCTTTGTGAAATTAATCATCTTAAATAAAAACTAAATTTGCGAATAGACAAAAACCAGTCAAATTAACAAGAGCAACAAGAAAGAGATTCTCGAACAATTCGTTTGATAGGAAAAACACGCCTTCGATTTCATTCCGGAATTGAAAACCATACACGCTGACATATAAGAAGTTACATGAGAATTATCTGGTGACGATATATAAAAGCGATCGCCTTATGGAAGAATTTGAAACTGAGGGAACAACCGCACATTGACGCTCTGTTCAATATTAGTCATCATTGTTATTGTCAATAAGTTCTTTGAGTTATTTCAAATTCTCAAACTCAAATTTTCATCAAACCCTTTTTTGTAATGGTTTTAATGTTTTTCAAGTTTTTTCCTCCTTTTTTATTAATTTTTACCTAACCTTCTCTGAATATTCCACCCCTTTCTCTGTTTATTGGTATTTCTATGTTGATTAGTGTTTATGGTATTCTGTTGGGATTAGTTCTAATAAAATGTAGGTAGCTTATAGTTATGTTTTTCAGTCATTTCGACTTCCGATTACAGATTTGGTTTAAACTTTTACTTAGACTCTTGTATTTTACTCTTACGCATATAATTGCATATTACCCGCCTTAAGTATTTTATCACTAAGGTTCGTTTTTTGTATTACTCAATTTTCCAATGAATTTGGTACCTTTTGTGTTTAACTCGAATATTCATACCTTTAGTAACTTTCAAATTTTACCATTCGTCTTTGATATTAATACCATGTCATTTTACCGTTATTCATTTGTTTCTCTGCCTCCTTGATATTCTTTGCTATCCTAATAAATAATGTGAATAAAAGGAAGGCTTAACGCTTTATTCACATTATGGCCTCATGATCTTTGCCCAACAATCTACAACTTACTTGACTTATACATAATTTTTAGATGATTTCGATACCCTGTGGTTGCAATCATTCTAGCATTTTCCAATTTTACCTTGTGTTAGCTGCGTTAAAAGTTGCTCCTAGATCATTAAAACTCAATTAAACACATTTATACTCCTTCATTTGTTCGTTTATTTAACGTACTTCCTATGTATATTCGATTTTTTATCTATCTGACATATACACTAATTCTTCTGAGTTTTGTTTTGCTTATGAACAAGGGCTCTGTAGTTGTCACAATGATTGATCCACTTTTCCTATATCTAATTAAGTTGTTTCTTAATATCTCAGTTTCCTTTGTATTTTTCATGATTCTTTATATATAAACCATAACATTTGTGTGTCTTTCTACGCTTAATCGTTTACAACAGTTATGTCGTCTTGCTTCAGCTATTTTGATACCCTGGTATGGCTTCCTGTACATTGGATTGTCTGGTAAAAAAAAACATAAATAGCTTTAAAGTTTATACTACAAAATATCCCATGGACATGCAAGAATGAATTTGAAAACTGCTGATGTATGAGATGTAACCAAGATTTCAGCTTATTTCTGTAATTGAACTTTCCCCGACTGAAAATTAGGAACAAGAGCCGAAATAAGTTAACTGTAAGTTTAAACTTAATAATTAATTTATTCCTGCTGTTATTGATTTTCAGTCAGGGAATGTTGAAACCTGAAATGTTACTCCTCAAATACCAAATTTCCAAATTTGAATCAATTCACTCCTCAATGTTCATGGCATTATTTATCTTGTAAACTTTTGGCATTAGAAAAAATACTCCACGTTTGTAACTTAACATCTGTCCAAGTTTTGTACTTTAAACAGAACAATTGTTTTGATATATATTTTTTTTCTAGGGATATGCATAAAGACCACTGCAACGGAATACCTGGACTTTGCGATGCTATGAAACCAACAAATGGAACAGAACTTCTTCGGTACCTCAGAAAAGTCGACTTTAAAGGTAAGTAACTTTGTACTTTTCATCGAAACGTGCTAACGACAGTAAGATAGATTTCGTAACGAAATGTGATATAGGTTTTGAATACATAAAAATAATACATTTTTGACAACACCATAATTTTTCAGTTACTACCTAATTGAGCGACATTGAGCGCAAGACAACATATTTTTTCTAGTCGAGAACCTTCATTAGTTGTGCTTCTCTCAACTGAAGTAAATCTTGAATAATTACACAGATTACACATAACTGATTTTCAAATTTTAACGCAAAATGACTATTGACCTCTAGGAGTTACAAGAAAAACTAGCTCACAGAGCTACCAAATCGGGAGTCATGTTGCTAACTTCGTTTCCCTGCAATTCCTAGGATAGAAATCATACGAAAGAATTCATCGGTTTACTAAATCCTATCAAAGCAATTATAATATTTACTTTTAGCCGCGACTTCGCTCGCGTTCTTTCTCATTTTGTAAACCAATTCTGGTCTGCATAGCTAGAACTTAAACAGATGCAGAAAGAAAAAAATTAACCACGGGGTCATATTGTGCATCGACGCGAACTGATGATTCCACTCCATCCTAAATTTTATCTTCCATTAATTAACATTTCTTATTTACTTTGCTGGTCCTTGGCTGTTATAATATACCGTATTGTATTTCCTTTGATTTACTGCTAATACGTTCATCTATTAGTCTGATAAAACAAAACCGGAATAAATCATCAACCACATATTTCTATCCGTGAAAAAATATACACAAATGATGAAGAAGCTGTGTTGTGATTGGTTGGGTGTTGATGGGCGTGTCTGGCAATTACGGAGGTCCTTGCTGTAGGAAAGCGGGGGCTATTATCGCGGGGATTTAGAGAGAGGGGTCGTTTCTCTATTTCTATAGCTTCACGAATAGTGGATGCCCTAAGGGAATTGAAATATATGATAGTCCTACTGTCCTTGCAGTTGATAGAGTGTCCTATTTGGATATGATGATGCGTGAAAGCTGAAGTTTGATCTTTTTTACGAAGTGACAGTGAGTGTTCATATTGACGTGCCTGTTGCCGACGTGCCTGGTAGGACCGATGTAGCTTTGAGGGCAATCGCAACATAGAATTTCGTAAACTCCCGATCATCGTTAGGTACTTTATCTTTAGGGTTCCCGGTAGAGTTGGCTATAGTTTGAGTGGTGTTGAAGACTATCTTTATGTGATTTCGGTGTAGAATCCGTGCTATTTTGTCAGTGACTTCTCGAATGTTTGGAAGAAAGGCTTTCCGGTGTTGTTCGTCTGTTTCTGATGGGGTTGATGATTGAGAAATTATGCACGCAATGTGGCCGGATGATAATCATTTTGTCGAAGGATTTGTTGAAGATCATTAAATTCGTTTTGTCTATTGTCAATATACGTTAAGCGACTAGATCTAAGAGCCAAAGGTGATGGGTGTGATTGGGCATTTAAGTATCGATTGATATGGGTTGGTTTTCTATAGACAGTATATGAGAATTTGCCATTGCCGGTTTTTGTTATGAGGACATCAAAAAACTGGAGAGAGGAATCGGACTCTATTTCCATTGTAAATTAAATGTTAGATTATATACCATTGAGGTGTTGTAGAAAGACATATTTAAGCCAGCAGGAAAGTTTTAAATTAGGCGAGTTTAGGGCCTGGATTTCGATCTGTTCCATGAAAATGTTAGAAAGTACTGGAGAAAGGGGAGAACCCATTGGGGCCCCACGTACTTGTTCGAACGAGTGTCTTGAAATAAAAAATACAAGTTAGAAGAACAGTGATGTATAAGTTTGATGTCAGAAGTGATGTTGTGTTTTGTTTTTAGAATATCTAACGTTTCTGAAAAGGGTCATTGGTGAAAAGAGATACAACATCGAAGCTAACTAAGAATATCATTTTCTGAAATTCTATAAGCGCCTAACATATCTAGGAAAGTAGAAGAGTTCTTTATATACGAGGATGCTCGTTCGGCTAGAGATTGAATTTTAGAAGACTTTTCACGAGAAATGATGATCTGTTTGACGTTAATAGGAAGATGTGTTCTGTTGAAGAATTACTTGGTCTTTTTCCCAAAGTAAGTAGTCGGATTATTGCTAGTTATTTCATAGTCTGGAGTGTGGAGTGTGGAGCCTAACCAAGTCACAAACAAACTAACTTTCGCATTTATATTATTAGTTTCTTAATTTTGGGAAAGTGGTGCCACTTAGTATTATGCTAGAATTTAGAAGGTAAACATTATTGATTGATTTTTGTAATTTTTGGGTACAGCAAGTCTAACGAGTGTTACATCTTTAAAAGTATCATGCTTTAGATATGTTAGTAAACCTGGAAACAAATTCTTTCCAACCGTTACTATACCTATTATGCAGACTTGGATATCTTTACCTTTTTTGGCAGATACATACAAATTGTTGACTTATCTTAAACCGATATTCCCAGTACAAAAAACTATCAAAGGTCAATCTGACAATCTGGATTAGAAAATATTAGTTTTTTGTTTAATAATAAATTATTCACTACAAACAAAGTTTTCTCATTAATTCAGGAACATACTGGTTTTTAATAAATTTAGGTATTCAATAAAAGTCTGACCAAAACAGAACAATTTTTGAATTTGTAAAATTTATTTCTTTTGTTTTTTACTACAGAGTATTGCCATTAATTTAGCCACAAATAATTTTTCTAAGTTATCAAATTTAAATAGGCAATGAACAAATAGCTTAATCATTTATATTCGAGAACAGTAATTACTTTCTGCTATAATTAAATTATTGTTATTTATAAAAGTTTACAGCGCAAAGAAAGATGAAATAATAGCAGGTAAACAGTACTTCAAAGTCTGCCTGGAAACAGACACTCTGCCGTGTAAAATCAGGAAATATGTCCTGACAATAACTTATTTTTGTCGCGTCTGTTTCTGGTATATTCTATATATAACATACTTCTGAATGGTTGCCAGGTAATCATTTGCCGGAAATGAAACTGCAACTTCGGGAGTCTTTTCAGAATGGACACGTTTTATGTCGTCTTTCTGAAGACTCATATAGGGTTTTCCAGGAAGAATATAATGATGATATCTAAAAGTATAACTTATTCATTTAGTTTTTTATGTCATTATTCTACAGAAAACGACAATTATGCAGGATGTGCCTTAATATTTTGGACGAAATATTATTTATAACTCCTACACTTTAAAGATATTTAGGTGAAATAAGTTACGCTGAGCGTGTTCCAGAGTTACACGAATCTACAGAGAGATATTTTTTTCAGTAATCACGCCCCTCCTGAACTTTTATACGTTGCCTCGGTGGAAGATTACAATATAAATAATCCGTTTTGTTTGTTTGTTTTTTGGAAAATAATTGTTCCAGGTTGAGCCGATATTTTTTTCTAGGACTTTAACGGTATCTCACGTTAAAATTTATTAAAAATTTGGGAAAACATGTTAATTGAAGATAAAATTTGGCGATGGAGCGGGAATTAATTGAACGCAATTAACGTTATCTGAGTTCTACGATGAAACTGATTTAAAATGGATTGAAAATAAATGAGAATAAATGTTAATAAGAGAAAGTTCTTAGTTCTTAAGTAGGAAGTTCTTATTCTTATTATTATAGTAAAACGTTATTCTCTGTAAAAAGATCTGAACGGTATGAAACCCAAAAGGAAATCAAATATGTCCTTTTCCAATTGTATACAAGGTTTGTCAAAAAGATATTAATTTTGCTTATTAATGGCAAACCTTTTTTACGGTAAAATTTAACTGAGCCGAAAGTATTACAGGAATGTAATTTTGAATATTCGAATTCTATGATTGAATTAGTTGAGAATAGAATGGAATTGCATCCAAGTACATGTAAATAAATCGACTTCCAAAATCTGGAGGCTCTCAATACGTCTGTATATACTGATTTAAGTTGGTATCATGTATGGAGAATTGTATTATTATTAAAAAGTCCTTTCAGATTAGTTACATACTTTTTTCTATGAATTCAATGATAACGCACGTTATATTTTTGTTAAATACAGATTTCTATATTTTTCAAATAATAAGCTATAACCACTCTTCTACGATTATGACCATCACATTTATAGTAAGAATAACTATCGGTTAAAGTATAACTGGTGTCAAAATCTTTCGTTGTTCAAAAGTTCAACAAAAATTCAAAGCGCACAAAAAAAAAATAAGACCCGACCGAGATGCGCTGAATGGTTACCCTTGTATTTGTGCACGCATAGAAAGAAACCCTTCAGCCTTCAGCAAAACGGTGAATAATCTTCTAAATACATAATATCGGTCAGTTACTTTTTATTGTATGTGTGTGTGTGTGTTTTTTTTATCCGAAGAGGGGGGAAATACATTGCGTACTTAGCTAGCACGTGCTGGCCGTCGTGCGGGACTCCCGATGCAATGACTTCAAAGCAAGAGTAAATCGTTGCATTGAAACCAGTATACCGTATACCCGCTAAAACCCTAACCTCTTTCTCCTCCAACCTTGGTCCCCTGCGGCACTCTTAGTCAATACTACTTCGCAAGGGTGGTTCATTGCAGATGTTTACTGCTCTTACATTGAAAGCCTCTAAAGCCTACTCCTCGAACGTATTGCGGAGTTCTTTGAGGATAGTCTCCGCGTAATCTGATACCAAGTTCCAGGCTTTTGGGCCCTTCAGCATGGCTTCTACTAATTGTTCTGGAACGATATTAGTCTCCAAAATCCTCTCCACTTCAGCACGTTGATCCTGAAACCGGGGGCAGGAGAAGAACACGTGTTCCGCGTCCTCTATCACGTCCGTACAGTGTGGGCAGTTTGGGGAGTTTGCCCTCCTGAACCTGTGCAGGTATGCTCGAAAGCACCCATGTCCAGTCAGGAGTTGAGTGATGTAGAACCCAACCTCCCCATGCTGGCGGTTGACCCAACGACTGATGTTGGGTATCAATCGATATGTCCACCGGCCTTTAGTAGAGCTGTCCCACCTCTCCTGCCATTGCCCTAGACTCATGGCTCTTTCATCGCTGTTTCCTGTCGGTTGGTCTTTCTCTAACTTTCTGCGACAAAGTCGTCCCCTTTCTGCAGCCAGGATGTCGATTGGTAGGGTGGAGGCAATCACACTCACCGCCTCGTAGGACACAGTGCGGTAGGATGATGCCACTCGAATCGCTGAGAGCCGCTGGACTGATTTCATTTTCCGGCGGTACGATGGTAGCTCGAGCGATTTCTCCCATACCGGTGCCCCGTACAGCAAAACAGAAGTAGTTACTGTTGCCAGTAGCTGTCTTCTTATCTGTCTAGGGCCTCCGACATTCGGCATTATTCTAGATAATGCCCCCTGTACCCCAGCTGCTTTCTTGCTAGCCGCGATTATGTGCTCTTTGAAGTTGAGCCGTGTGTCCAGGAGCACCCCCAAATAGCTGATGAAGGGCTGCGACTGTATGTAGGTGTCGCCTATTTTGAGGGTGATGGTTTCCCTTGCCTTTCGACTGCTAACAAGAAGTGTTTCGGTCTTTTGCTCTGCTAAACTCAAGTCCACTGAGAGCATCCAATGCTGAATTGTGGCTATAGCGAATGAGAAGGTTGTTTGTATCTCCTCTATGTGCTTGCGCACTATGATCAATGCCACATCATCGGCGAATGCCACTAGCCTGACGCCCTCAGGCAGACCGAGCAGGAGCAGGTCGTTGTACATTACGTTCCATGAGAGGGGGCCAAGAACAGAGCCCTGAGGTACACCTCCTGTGATCTTATAGTCTACTCGCCCATTTTCAGTTTGGTACAATAAGATGCGGTCCTTGAAATACGCTGAAACCATTCTGCGCAAGTACTGAGGAACTTCCATCCTGGCAAGAGCCTCCAAAATGCGGTCCCAGCGGGCCGAGTTAAAGGCGTTCTTGATATCCAGGGTGGCTATTAGACAGTACTTTTTTCCACCTCTTCTCCATCTCTTTCCCGAGATAGCCTCTCTGGCGATGTTGGTAACGAGTGTCACGGCATCGATGGTTGATCTCCCCTTTCTGAACCCGAATTGGTTGGTGGAAAGTTTTGGCTCAACGTAGGGCTCCAGCCTATCTGCTATTATTCTTTCAAGGAGTTTTCCCGCAGAGTCTAACATACAGAGGGGACGATATGATGACGGTTCGTCTGGAGGTTTCTTTCCCCCTTTAGGTAGGAGCACAAGGCTCTGCTTTTTCCACTTAGTCGGGAAAACCCCCTGCTTTAGGCAGGTCTCATACATGTGTAGAAACATGTCAGGCCTATTGGCTATGGCGCATTTTAGCGCGATGTTAGGTATGCCATCTGGACCGGGAGCCTTACCGTTTTGGAGCCGGTTGCACGCGCCCATCAGCTCATTCATAGTCACTGATGGTATATCTTCGTCCCTCACCTGCCACGAAGGATAAGCGGGTAGCTCAGGCTTCGCAGGAAACAAGTGAGTGACAATGCGGTGCAATGATTCGGGGCAGTTCGTTGATGTCATGGGGGGGGCCTTGATTTTATGCATCACGATTTTATATGGTTTTCCCCATGGATCTTGGTCAACTTCGTCACACAACTCCTTCCAGTAGGATCTCTTGCTTGAGAGAATGGCTCTTCTTAGTTGTTGTCTTTTGATCTCATAGTCGAGCCTTAGTTCTTCTGTTGTGACCCTGTCGCGTCTCCGTGCTCGTTGGTGCAGCCTTCGTGCTTTGAGACACTCTCGTCGGTGTTGTGAGATCGTGTCGTTCCACCAGTACACTGGTGGGCGGCTGTTGTTCTGCCGTCTCCTTGGCATGGATGCATCGCAGGACTTGACAACGCTTGTCATTACCTCTTTGGCAGTGGCTTCTGCGCTTGTTGCTTTTGACCATGGTTCCTGCTCCATAACCAAGGCGAATGAATCAGCATCGAAAGCATTTTTGTTCCAACCGACTGGCTGTGACCTCGCACGACTGACACACAATCTTCGTTTGGGAGTGGTGTTGATTTCCCAAATAATAGCTTGGTGGTCGCTATTAGTAAACTCTTCATCGACCCGCCACTCACAGCCCCCTTTAATTAGGTTGCTGCTAACGAATGTCACGTCGATAATGGAGCTGGCAGTACCTTTGCGATATGTGCTTACGGCTCCTGTGTTGACGAGTACCAGGTTGAGCGAAGACATGGTCTCAAGGAGAGCTCGTCCTCTCGCGCTCGTTTCCCGGCATCCCCAGTCAATTGCCCAGGCGTTGAAATCACCTGCGATGGCGACCGATTCACGCTTCCCTACATCCTCCGCCAAGGTGTCCAAGAATAACTCGAACTCCTCGAGCTGTGCACTTGGAGGTGCATAGCAGCTATAGAAGTGAACCCCTCCCACTTTGGCTCTCACAAGACATGGTTCGGGGGTATTTGGGAGTTGTTGGAACGGAAGTTTACCGCAAGCCCATATCGCTGCTCTGTCCGTTGTGTCATTTACCCAGGACAGGGTGTCGAAGTTTTTGTACTGCTCGCAGATTATGGCTACGTCGCAATCCAATTCCCGCACCCGCTGTACCAGTAGGTCTTGGGCTGCTTCGCAATGATTGAGGTTGAGTTGCAGTACTTTCATTTACGGGCTTGTGCTGCTCTCATCGCCTGTTGGTAGATCGGACATTTCCAACTACCCGCAACATGCCGACAGTCTGACCTAGTATGTTTCTCTTTGCAGATAAGCACTTGGCAGGTTGTTGACAAGCCGAGGCATTGTGACCGGCGCCTCCGCATCTGTGACAACAACTGCTTCGATCAGTCTTGCCTCTGCACGCCTGGGCGTTGTGCCCAAAGTGCCAGCATTTGAAGCACCGTCGAAGGCTGATCCTCTCGCGAACACGTACTGTGCCCCACGCAAGTTTCAGCTTTCCAAGTGCAATGGCTTTCTTGGCCTGGACTTCTGGGAGACAAACAACTGCCGTTTGTGTTGATCTATATGCCCGTCGAAGTGATTTCACTGCCTCCTCAGTGATCTCTGTCAGGCCGTCGATATTATCTTTGAGCAGGTTTACTACGTCTTCCTTGGTACTGATCTCGTCCAGGTCTTTAATTTCAATATCGATTTGCGGTATTCGAGATTGTACAGTGGCCCCGCTTGGGAGCTTATTCTTGATGGCGTTACAATAGCGCTCCATCTCCTGAGCGTCTGCCTTCGCGAATAACAATAGGAGATCTCCCTTAGCTGTTCGTCGGATCTTATTGACTTTTTTGCCTATATCCTGCAAGGTGGGATCATTCTTGATACCTCGCAAGATATCTGCATGGGAGCTCTTCTCGCCTTTCTTTATAAGCAGCGTACAATGTGGCGCTGGTTTTTGCTTATTGGTCCTCGGGGCCTTTTTCCTCTTTGCCACTTGCCAGTCAGTAGACTGGTTTGAAGGTTGGTTCTTGGTCTGCGGTTTAAACTTGGATTTTAATCCATTGTTTCTCTCCGCTTCTGAATTGACCACCCTACTTGTTGTTGCCTAGGTGGTTTGCCCGATGTTCTGGCAACCTTCTTTACCGGGCTTTAGCTTGCTAGCTAGCACCGGTTTAAGAGTTTTTGGTAGTGGTGCCTTACTTGATGAGGCTACTGAAGGCGAGGCCTTCGGTGGCGAGGTCCTTGCTACAGAGTCTGCCGCTAGTGAGGCTACTTTTATTGAAGCCGCCTGCTTTGGGGCCGCCGGTGTTGATGCAGCCGGTTTTGAGTTAGCTGCTTTTGAGGCAGCCGCTTTTGGGACCTCCTTTTGCTTTTCACCTTGTGTCTGAGTGTTTGACACCTTTACTGGCGATGTCTGTGTTGTAGCAGATTTCGCTACAGGAGATGGCTGCTGACGTCAGATATTTGTCATATTCTGACTTGGCGTGTGCCAGTTTCTTGATCTCATGATGTACATTGTGCCTAGGCCCAATGAACGTCAAGAGCTCATCGATCTTTGCTCCTAATTTGTTTGGAGCGCCACTCTCATCTGTTGCCCTTTGGGGGACGTCAACTCCACTATTCGCCTTTTGGAGGACTTGGCTGAATAGTGTATTGCTGCCAGCTCTAGTTTTAATGGTCGATGTTGTACCATTAACGGTGTTCTTCTTCTTCTTGTCACTATGTGACGGAACCAGTGATAATTCGCTCCCCCCAGAATCCGTGGAGCGTGCACCGGCCACCGAGGCTTTCACTCGATCGGAACCGGTGGTGGGATTATCCTCTGCAGAGGTACCCACCTGGGGTATTAAGTTCACCTTATCACCCATATCCATAAATGGTTTATTTTCGGGGTTCCTTCCCCTATCTGATTTTGGTCCGCCCTGAGGCATGTGTGTGTGTGTGTGTTTGAGTGTGTGTGTGTGTGTGTGTGTGTGTGTGTGTTGGTGAATTTAGACTGTAATGTTACATAGTTAGCCTTGAAACTAAATCCAATTATAAAAAAATAATTTTGGACCTGCTGACGATAGTTCATCTTTGTTACAATATAATATATAAGTTTAGTTCGCCTTTTTTCTTCTTATTTTTGTCACAAGCTTAGCTTCTTCATCAGTTATTTTAGATAAAAGTTTTCTCGTCTTCGATTCAAACAGTTTGTGAATTTGGCGCTTGCAGAAGTTTTTTCATTCTTTTTTGGGACCGTTTTAGGCTTA
Organism: Octodonta nipae; assembly: GCA_034190945.1. Classification (NCBI taxonomy): domain Eukaryota; kingdom Metazoa; phylum Arthropoda; class Insecta; order Coleoptera; family Chrysomelidae; genus Octodonta; species Octodonta nipae. The sequence continues at coordinate 24,317,578 of CM067222.1, forward strand.
CCTAGTCGGTCTCTTGGAGTTAGACCCTCTGCTATCTTATGTTGATGCAAGGACATCTTTAATTCCTTATTGTCTCTTGTCCCTCTGTCACTTTCTTTGCTGTCTTTGTTAATTTTTGTCTTCTAAACGTGGTTTGTGGCATATTCTTGATTTCTTTTATGTTTTTTTTGGGCAATAACACCACAATAGAAATAAAACGACGTATATTGCAGGAATACCAAACGTTTCAAAGTCTATTCTGACTTCGTTGTCAATGGCTTTATATTTATTGATGTAGATTGCAAAATGAAATTTGATTTATCAAATTTTTAGTTTTCTTTCGGTGTTGTGTTCTTCTTTGTGTAATATAACTGAATTTTGAAACTGTATTTTATGACCAAGGTCCCAAGGATGTTCACAAATCTTGGATTTTTCAAATTGTCGTTTTTTATGTAATTTTTGTGTTCGTTTATTCGAAAATTTAGAGGTCTAGAGGTTTCACCAGTATAGAATTATATTCACAAGGGATTTTATAAATGCAATTTTTGTATTTTGAGTTGTGTTATTTGATTTGGTTTTTAATATAATAAATTTTAGTGTATTTCTAGTTTTAAAAGATCAAATCAAATCAAATCAAATCAAATTTTTCCATAAAAATGTTTCTTACCGGAGACAGACAGGAACCTATTGCCATGCCAAAATCTTATTGATAGAAGTCATCATTAAGTTGAAAATTAGTTGTCTTTGTTCAAAATGTTAGTAGTTCCATTATTGTATTAATGGACAATTGAGTACGTTGATTTAGTAAAGAATCTTGTTCTAATCGTTCTTTTACTATGGGAAGTGTTTTGGTGACAGGAACATTATTGTATAGTTTCACAATGTCAAAACTTGCTAGTGTGAAAGCATTTTTGTATTGTATATGTGATATTTTTTCTAAGAATATACAGCAATTTTCTTAACTGTGGTGTTATTTCCCAAGAAGTACTTAGACATTAAGTTACATTGCTTATTAAATTTTTAGGAAATAACTGAAAACCCCTGATTTTTTAAATGCCAAATTAAGCACACAACTTGGAATGTTATTCGAATAATAAAGTGTAGTTCATGGAGTTCTTTATCACGTAGAATCTATTTAAATCCCCTGAAACTACAGTGAAGCTTTTCAAAAAGCTAATGCCTATAGACACTTCAACCAACAACAGAAGACAAAAATCAAAAATGTAAACACCTAAGTTTACTTTAAAACGTAATATTTCCATTAATGTTACAACCCCTACCAGCGCTTTATAGAAAGACAAGAAATAGATTTTAAATAAACAATAATAAACATTTTAATACACCAAGCCAGCATAGCTTTATTTACCATATATACTTATTTACATATAATCTATACACGCTCTAAATATCACGTCTAATAAATTTCCTTATGTCGGAAGTAACTAGCGTGGCTGCGGTCTCGCAAGCAGCAGAGATTATTAGATTTAAGATGACACAACTTCACCCCAGGATACCTCACGGCTATTTCTCCGTACTTGTCACTTTAATTAAAGACATCTCCCTTACATAACATCTCCATTTTCATATGCAAATCGATACCGAGACAAAGTCACGTATGATAAGCTAGGTATCTGTCAAAATTAGTCCGATGAAATGTGGATAGCTTTAATTCGAGGCAATAGGTGTTAGTAAATATTGCAGGTCAGCTGAGTGACATTTATAAGCAGATATTTGAGGCACCTTGAAAGTTTGTCAAGTACTATTTGAAGAGTCGAAAAATACATAAGCCAGTTTTTTTTATTTTTATCGAATGTAATGTCCAGTCAAGTTTTTGACAAATTCTTTTTTTAATCACCAAAAAATATGATTTGTTAAACGAGTTACACACATATGACGTTGTTGGTTCTAGCAGTCCATACATAAAAAGACATGAAGTTATTAGCCCTTATACAGGGTCTTGGCACATGAAACTTAAGAATTTTATAAGATAAAAATGCTCTTCTAAATTTTAAGCTGTCAAAATTGAATTATCTTAATAAAATGGCATGATCATAACTTCTTTCAGGATAACTACTATAAATAGAAAAAAATAGAATTTCAAAAATACATTCGTGAACCTGAAAATTTTAATACCCCTCAAGAATTAAAAAAACTTCGGTAACCCTGTATATTAAGTGATCATTGAAAAAGTATTTGAGAAAGTTTCAAGGTACCTCAAATGCCCGCTAAAAAATGTCACTCAGCTCTTAGACTAATATATTTTAGACTATACAGTAAATTGTAGTCCAAATAATTGACCAGGGAAAACTACTTTATCGAGAAGTTCGAGGACATTTTAACAAAAATTAGGTTGCCAATATGGAATTCCTAATGAAAAAATACTGTTATACAGGGACGACGATATAGAGTGTATTGAAAGGAAGAAAGGGGTTCCTTTGGAATCTTGGAAGTCGTAGGAATTGTATTGTTGGTTAAATTTAGATAAACTACATTATATTTATATAAACACAAACTTTTATTTTTTCGCTCTATGCACGTTTGAACATCATGTCATCATCTGGAGTAAACCAGAACTGGATGATGACTTGTTTATATATCTGTGACACACCAAAGGTTCCACAGTTTTTCCAGTACATTATGTTTGACATATTTTAGGACATTGTTTTCTCATTTTAAAGCTGTATATTAAAAAAATCCAAACCTTTTATTCTGACTTCGTTGTCAATGGGACCTGATAAAATATTTTCTTCAGATTTGCAAACATCAATTTGACTACGATGCAATCATTAGTTACTTAGTTTTAGAAATTACATTCTTTATGGCATCAGTGCTGTGTTGATTCTCAACGCTGCGAAATGAGAATGCCGGGGGCTGAAACAGTTCTATTTTCACAATTATAAGTTTTCGATTTAAACTATTTCTACCTTTAGAAAACCACGAGTAAAAAACAACTAGGAACATAACAAATCAACAACGGAAAGGTTCTACAAATGAAGCTGTTTTCAAACAGCCCTGTCAACAAATAAGTTAGAGTTTGTTCAGAAGAGGTTATTTGTCGACCTTATTAGGAATACTGCACTAGCAGAAGGTGTAATCATGTCTGGCCTGTACTAATACACCCATATTACGTCCAATATTAAAAACTGACACAATCTTCTTGTAAACTTTTTCTAATCTGCTTTCAAATGTCAATATCTATCTCATATTTTTTATGAAACTTGGATATGAGCTGTTTATAACATATCATTCAACCTATCTTATAAACAATTCATTGGTTAAATGTAAAGTCTTTGCGATCTCTTTCCCTCCTGACAATTTCAATAGTCGGACATTCAAAACAATGTCGACCATATCTGCAGCGGGAAACATCCTTGACATTGGTTTCACCTCTTTTGATTTCATTTACTCCAAGCAAAAGTCAACTTGAACTGATTTATTCTACCGCATAATAATGATTTATTCACTGCTTTCATACGATGCTTCATTATAGTTTGAAGTTAATTACTTTCGGTGACAAAGCTCGGACCTGTAGATTTTGTATTGTAATTTTCTGAGATAAAATATATCCCATTTTACTCAAGAAGCGGAAGCCCTTCGTTAGCTAAAGGTTTTTTTTAACTACAATTCAGAAGTATTGTCAAGTAAAATGTAGAAATCACCAAACATTTTATAAACTACAGCTCCTTGCGATATTGAGTGCAGAAGAATACCAAAATGTGAAGAAATATATCCAAGTGTATATGGAGATTTCTCTTACTAGCAAATGTATAACAACGGTTAAAATAATGATAAAATAATAATTTGGTCAAGTCCGAGTTGGACTCGCATACTAAGGGTTCCATACCACCTTCAAGATTCTAATATTCCAGTTTCAGACAAGCAGGGAATGAGTTCATTTTCTTATATTTACCCTAATATCTTAAATTTATAAAAAATATACACTTTGATTTTCCACAAATAGACTTTTTATTTTATCTGCTTCAGGATTCGCTTGATTTTTATCAGAATACATATATGTATTTAATTTACTAATTTGGCTCCCAAAAATTAACATTAGAGTTTTATTTTACTAATTAACTTTCAGAGAAGCCTTTTATAATATCTACTGTCTGAGTTTTGAGGCTCTGTAGATTGGAAGATAAAGGGCAAAATAGGTCAAGTTTTAAATTATACATTATTAAATCTGTTATTCAAATTATTTAAAAATACAAATAAAATACATATATTTTTCAAAATTTAAATAGTGTAGTTTCTAAAGTGGGAATTAAGTCGATGTTTAACATTTTTGTTAATATCTTTTAAAAAAATGATTTAAAAATATGATATATTTGTAATTCACATAATGAGCCTTTTATCTGATATATTACATGATGTGTTTCAAAATTGAATTTTTATTTTCCTTTTAATCGTATAATTTGTCCCTAAAATTACAATAGGGGTTTTCTAATAATTTTTCTTATAAATTTCTAGTGAGCTCCAGTACTCCTAATTATTTTCAAAATTTTAGATAGTATGGTTTCGGAAATAAAGCGAGAAATGATTTTTTTTTATATTTTTATGTTAATATCTTGTAAACAATTAATTTTATAAATATGAAACATATATATTTGTATTCCTCATAATGAGCCCTTTCATCTGATGTATTTTTTATGTTCCGTTTAATTCTATAATTTGGCCCCCAATATTAATATAGGGATTTCTTCATATTTTTCCTGTAATCAAAAAAAATTAGGTCTTATAGTTTGGGGAATACCGGGAGGAGTGGGTAATTTTTTTAATATTTTTTTAATATATTTTAAAATATTCAAAATTAAAAAATATATATTTGTATTCGTCATAATGTGCCCTGTGATTTAATATATTACATGATCCGTTAGAAACAATTATAATTTTTTATTTTCCATTTAATTCTATAATTTGCCCCCCAAAATGAATATTAGGTTAGGTTAGGTTTTTCCTTATTTTTCCAGTGAAGTTCAGGCGAGGGGCTATACCTCCATTTTTTTTCAAAATTTTCCAGCTTATGGTTTCGAAGATAAAGGGGGAATGTGTAAAAATTTTTATATTTTTGTTAATATCTTTTAATTAATTTATTTTAAAAATATGAAAAAAATATATGTGTTTTCGTTATATTGGGCCCTTTCATTTAATATATAACATGATGGGTTACAAACAATTTTAATTTTATATTTTCGATTTAATTCTGTAATTTGCACCCCAAAATGAAAAGTAGAGGTTTCTCCTTATTTTTCCAGTAAACTTCAGGTCAGACTCTATACCTCTAGTTTTTTTTCAAAACTTTACGTTTTATAGTTTCGCAGTTAAGGGGGGGGGGGGGTAAAAATCAAAATTTCTAGTTTTACGATATGTACTCCTGATCGGGTCACCAAACTATACATTGATACAAAATTTCAACCTCTTCCGTCTAGTAGTTTAGGAGAAAATTGCTGTGATGTGACACAGGCAGAAATCCGGAGTTATATTATAATTCATGAAGATATACTAAAAAGAAAGAAAAATGATATGGCATGAAAAGACTTTTTAGCAACCAAAAAAAACACTATTCAGTAAACTTATGCCCAAAAGAAAAAAGAATGGATAACAGTAGAACCAAGAGAGATTGGATGAAACATTGTCATCATCTGGAGACCTTATACGTTCACTGCGGGATATTGACTTCTAGTAAGTCTGGCTTATCATTCGAGATTTTTTTTTCGGTCCAACTGTCATCAGATGATTTGGCAGTTTACCCGGCCTAATTAATTTTTAATGTGGTTATTCTTCTGATAGCATCTGCGTGACCAGTTTTTTTCATACTTCTTCTTTCAAAAACACCTCTACCTTTTACATTATTGTTTCATGAAAAAACTATAACAAGAAACCAATAAAAAAAATATTTGGCATCACCAAGACCCAAGACCTTTATGTCGTAATATACGAGAATTAGTTTCAATTTAATGTCTTGAGAGTGTGAATCAGAATTGTTTTTAGTTCAAATAAAACATTCTAACTTATTCTATTTCTCGTGTTCTTCATAGGACTTTGTTGTTTAGAAATTGTATGAGACTACTAGGAACAAGTGTAAACTGTAAACTACAAGAACTGTTTATTTTTGTTATAAATCCTACTAGATGTCAAAATAGGATCCACCAATACATATATATATATATATATATATATATATATATATATATATATATATATATATATATATATATATATTTGAATGTAAGTGTCCTCCACGAATGGGGCAATGTTTTCTAATAGGACGAAGAAATTAAGAAATTGCTTGTTTTAAAATTTTCTTGGAGGTAAACTGTATAAGCCTTGTTCGGGTGCGTGTCATTAGTGGTTTTTATTGCCTTACCTGCTAATACCCTTCGGTTATGACCACCTGTCAGATTGTTTATGGCTCCTTGTATTGTTTTTCATGACCATTCTCATGCATATTTATGAAGCGATTAGATTTATTTTTAGCAACTTTAGAGTGTAGTCTCATTTATTTAACTCCCCGATTTTCTAAACTTCGATAGCTTCCCATATTAGCCCATTTTCTACATTGCTGATTTGTTTGCATATTTTAATGTCAATTTTACCTCCTGTATTGAGTTCGTGTTGGAATAAGGTCGACATAGTCTGCTTATTCCTGATGCTTACTGTATGCTTTATTACGATCAAGTCAAACGCCAAATTTCAACTAACTTCAGTTCATCCGAACGGCATGAACTGTTTCAACTTCGTAGAAATAAAAATATTTTAATTCTACTAGCTGATCAAGGCAACGCTACCATGGTGATGAACAGCGAAGATTACAATCAAAAGATGATTGATATCCTACAAGACACTAACAACAAACCAACAACCCGGAACCCAACAACATATTTGTAATAGGTTACAAAAACCAAATTACAGGAATCACTTTATAGATAACGAAATCAAGAAACAATTGATAGGAGTTCCCATAAGATCCATCGTCAGTGCTGTAAACTCAGCAACCCAAAAACTGGAAAAATGCGTAGCCCAGTTTATGCAGCCTAATATGGAGGAAGCGAGTTCCTAATTGAGAAGCTCTGAACATTTCATTAGGAGAATGCAACACCTAAAAACGAACACCGACACCATTACTAGCCTAGATGTTAAGTCACTATACCTAAGCATTCCAGTCAACGAATCTATAGATCTAATAACCAAGAAAGAAAATTTCCCAACCCACATCATAGAACTCGCCAAACACTGCCTAAACAACAAATATTTGACCTACATCGGACAAATATACAAACAAACAGAGGGTGCACCCATGGGCTTATCGCGGTCACCAGTAATGGCCAATTTATTGATGATTTACTCCAAAGCGCTGATCTTAAACCAAAGTTATGGGTTCGATACTTAGATAATATTTTCATCATCTGGCCAGAGGGGATTACCAGTTACAGCAAGAAAAACAACTAATGACACAGCACCCGAACAACAGTTTTAAAACACAGACACTTTCTTAATTTGCTTCATTCTATTTTGAGATTTTCACCTTTGAAAATGCCAAATGAGAGTTTGGTGCACAAACCCGGAAACAGATGTACACCAGATACAACATATGAATCTTCCCCTAATTTTACAAATGACCAAGATATGGACATGTAGCCAAAATTCGAAAGTGTTACTTTTGTTTATAAGGCGACAGTAAGTTTCTGATTTCACCGTTAGATGTCTCTCAATAAAATAAATTTAGAATATCCTGTACAATGTTGCTTAACATTTTAATACGAATTTATTGAATTAACTCGTTATAATGTTTACCAGCAGTTAAATGAAAACAATAATCCTTTGTTGAACTAAGACAAAAAAACTGAACTACACAACATAAAAATAAATTTGCTGTACTACTCGCTTTGTTACATAAGTTTCCCCATTTTCTCCAGAACTAGGGTGTCATAAAAATTCTATCAATTTAATAAAACTTGTAGGAGTTATAATTGATATTTCCCAGTGGAAGTTATTTATTACTTGACGAAAACTTTGTTATCCAAAGCTTTAAATTATATTGTGAACTTACAAGCTCAAATTTACTTTTGCAATAAACCTCATTAAAACTGCACTTACTATATAAAAGAAGCAGAGATTCTAAAATTTCCTAGTTTACCCGATTAGATAAGTTGATCATTTAAAGTTTGTAAGTTGTCATATTGCGACGAAAAGTGAAATAAAGAATCATTATTGACAAATGTCGAGACTTTGACAATCAGTGTTGTTCTTTCTCATAAAATAATTGACTTAATAAAATTTATTCCTTACTTCTACTGATAACGCATGGTACATTCCTCAGCGGGTATTACTAACTAAATTGTTTAGTATATGATCAAATAAATAAAAATATACTTATTTAACAGGTTGCAAAAGGTTTCTATTTATTGTCAAAGTAGCGAATATTAATGACATATCCCAAAGTTTGGATAATTTTACAATTATTACATATTACATCAATTTTCCCAATGGTAAAATAATTATTTATTGTCTATTAACGTTCAAAAAACAGCTTATATGACATTCGCTAATAGCATAAGTCCTATACTTTCTGCAATTAAAATATTGTTTAAGAAGAATAACTGGGTGTCTTGATTGACAATCACTAAGATGACAAGATCACATTAATTAAATTTATAATAGAACAAAATATGTAATTTTTATATTTGGTAAACCATATGGTTTATTTCATAATATTGTCTCATGCGGCATGATTGGCTTGGTGCAGCATATGATAATGCCTTGTTATTGCTTATTTTTTCTAAATATTATTAATAAGAAAATTTTCGATAGTATTCTAACTTAAGTGCACCCTATATATATGCAGACAAATTGAAAACATTCATCTGGAAATATTTTGATGAAATTCCAATCAATTCTCTTTCAATTAATATCATCCTAGTTTTCGAATAAGAATAACTAAAATGTTTTAATACGAGCGCATTCACCATACATTATGATAGTTAAGAAGTTGGTTACAAGATTCTCCCGATTTTTTTGGCCATCCCATGTCATTGATGATGAAATACAATCTATTTTCAATCAATTTCATCCCAAATTTCGAATAACAATAACAAATGTTTTAATACCTACCTTCACCATATATTATGATACAACCAACACCAAACTTTACGAAGCCACACTGACTCCCAAGATAAGCATATCACTACAATAACTATACCATATATACAAGGTCCCTCTGAAAGACTGAAAAGAGTGGAAAACAGACATAATACTACAACCTCATTTACAACAAGAATTTGAATTGATTTTAGCAATTATATCAAAAACATTACCAAAAAATACAACTCAAAATACAAAAAATTACATTTATATAATCCCTTGTAAGTTGTCAGTAATAAATTCTATATTGGAGAAACCTCTAGACCTCTAAATGTTCGAATAAACGAACACAAAAATTACGTTAAATAATTAGGTCAAGTGCGAGTTGGACTCGCATACTTAGGGTTCCGTACCACCTTCAAGATTCTAATATTCCAGTTTCAGACAAGCAGGGAATGAGCGCATTTTCTTATATTTACCCTTATATCTTTTAAAGGAAGCGTTTTAAATTTATAAAAAATATACATTTTGATTTTCCACACATAGACTTTTTATTTTATCAGCTTCAGGATTCGCTTGATTTTTATAAGAATACATATGTATTTAATTTTCTAATTTGGCCCCCAAAAATTAACATTAGAGTTTTATTTTACTAATAAACTTTCAGAGAAGTCTTTTATAATCTACTGTCTGAGTTCTGAGGCTCTGTAGATTGGAAGATAAAGGACAAAATAGGTCAAGTTTTAAATTATAAATTATTAAATATGTTATTCAAATTCAATACAAATAAAATATATTTTTCAAAATTTAAATAGTGTAGTTTCTAAAGTGGGATTTAAGTCGAAGATTAATATTTTTGTTAATATCTAATAACTATTTTTTTAAAATGATTTAAAAATATGATATATTTGTAATTCACATAATGAGCCTTTTATCTGATATATTACATGATGCGTTTGAAAATTGAATCTTTGTTTTCCATTTAATTGTATAATTTGTCCCTAAAATTACTATGAGGGTTTTCTAATAATTGATCTTCCGTTTAATTCTATTATTTGGGGGCCAAATAATAGAATTAGGGATTTTTTCATATTTTTCCTAACAAAAAAATTTAGGTCTTATAGTTTGGGGCATAACGGGAGGAATGTATTTTAAAATAATCATTTTAAAAAAATTAAAAAATATATTTGTATTGGTCATAATGAGCCCTGTGATTTGATATATTACATGTCCCGTTAGAAACAATTATAATTTTTTATTTTCCATTTAATTCTATAATTTGCCCCCAGAATGAAAATTGGGGGTTTTTCCTTATTTTTTCAGTAAAGCTCAGGTGAGGGGCTATACTTCAATTTTTTTCAAAAATTTTCAGCTTATGGTTTTGGAGATAAGAGGGGGTAATTTTTTAATATTTTTGGTAATATCTTTTAATTAATTTATTTTAAAAATATGAAAAAAATATATTTCTTTTCGTCATAAAGAGCCCTGTCATTTGATATATAATATGATGAGTTAGAAACAATTTTAATTTTATGTTTTCGATTTAATTCTATGATTTGCCCCCCAAAATGAATATTAGGGGTTTTTCCTTATTTTTCCAGTAAAGTTCAGGTAAGGAGTTATACCTCCATTTTTTTCAAAACTTTCCAGCTTATGGTTTCGTAGATAGGAGGGGGATGTGTAAATTTTTTTTATATTTTTGTAAATATCTTTAAATTAATTTATTTTAAAAATATGAAAAAAATATATTTGTTTTCTTCATAATGAGCCCTTTCATTTGATATATAACATGATGGGTTAGAAACAATTTTAATTTTATATTTTCGATTTAATTATATAATTTGCCCCCCAAAATTAAAAGTAGAGGTTTCTCCTTATTTTTTCCAGTAAACTTCAGGTCAGGACCTATACCTCTATTTTCTTTCAATACTTTACGTTTTATAGTTTCGGAGATAAGGGGGGGGGATGGGTAAATTTTGGTATATTTTCGTTAATATCTTTTTAAATATATTTTTTAAAATATGAAAAAAATATATTTGTTTTCCTCAGAATGAGACCTTTCATTTGATATATTACATGATCCGTTTGATTTTTTTTTATTTTAAATTTTTATTTAATTCAATCATTTGCCCCCCAAAATTAATATTAATGGTTTCTCCTTATTTTTCCTTTAAGTTCGGACAACGTTCTATATATCTCATTTTTTTCAAAATTTTAGGCTCAGTAGTTTCGGCGATCAGGGGGGGAACGGTCGATTTTTTTAGTTTTTCCCCCCAGAAGTACCCCTAAAATCAAATTTTTTTCTTTAATAATATATACTCCTGATCGGGTCACCAAACGCATTGATACCAAATTTCAACCTCTTCCGTCCAGTAGTTTAGCAGAAAATTGCTGTAATGTGACAGAGGCAGAAATCCGGAGTGATATTATAAGGGTATCCGTATATTGTATATACGGAACCCTAAAAACGACAGTTTGAAAAATCCAAAATGTGTGAATATGGTCAACATTCAGTTATATTACACAAAGAAGAACACCACAAGAAACGAAAACTGAAAGAGTCGGCTTTAATTTCACTGAATGAAAGCGATTTTATCGCTACTACCTCCGTGAAGTTCAGTAGTTCCTAGTTACCGATGATTAAGGAAGAAATTGCAAATTGTCATGTTCTTATGGACAACCCAATATCGGGATAAGGTTTTTCTTCCTAGGTTTACCTTTATGATTTTAATGGGATCACTGAATCAACAATATTCTTTGATCTTATAACAAAGTCTCACCTAGGAGTGCCACATAAAATACCACCCCTTTCAAATTCTTCAAATTTGAAAAAAACTTTATTGTTATTTGATCTCTAGAAGTTCATTAAAAAAAAATTAAAAAAATATGGGACCAATCTGGAAGTATATTCAAATGAAAAAAGAATGACCGAAATCGGTTTATAGTTGCCGAAGTACCGAGGTAACAAAGAAACACAAGCAAATTGAGAATCTCCTCCTTTTTCGAAATCGGTTAAAAACTAATTCGAAGCCCTAGAAACATATTACGCTATTAACAATCGTATATTAAAATTGCATTTCAATTAATTAACATGTGGACGTAGAAATGTTACGTTAGAATCTTAGACTAGCATTGCAATTTGATAGAATAGTTAAATGAAATGTTACCTTCAGTGAATTTTAACGACATTGTCGCATTAATCCTGATAATTTCACGCTCCCAGACGTAACAGTTAAGTTTGTCTCTCACATATAAAGATGAATATGAAATTACACTGTGAGAGGTATATTAACGAATCATCAAGATTTCATCTGAAAACTCCTCCTCTAAAATTTACCTCCATGAGTTTGAAGTGAGCATAAATTGCTAGAATTTAGTGGAGCTCACCAAATAATTTCCCCAAGTAGTTTGCTCGTTTGGCCTATATATATGCAAATACGAAAATTTGAATCTCAGTGAAGTCATTCGATTTTATTTCACTCCAGGAAGTTTAACCCGATTGCTCAAACTTCCTGACAACTGGTAACAGACTTGTGTTTCAGTTAAAATATACTCGTCACAATGAATAATTACGAAGTTTCGGAAACAAATTCGTGGCGTTGTTTTCGGGAACATCAAACTTTCACTCCGCTGGCAGAAATAAAAGTGAATTCGTTGGTAAAGTTAAACTAATCGATCCTTTGCATGTTGTTTCCTAAGTGCTTTTTGTGACCGCCGATGGTAATTGATTACGTTCCGGCTCAATATTCACGGCTTTAAAGTCCACCAAATCTTTCTGCTAGAGTATCACCGTTTTTCGTTTGCTAATTAGATCTTTAATTAACCAATCATTCGATTGTCTACAAATTGATACTACCAGATGTTACTCACCCACCTGTGACATGATCGAACTTTTTTTTTGAATACCAGCTTTTACCTCAGCCCTTGCTGATTTGTAGCTACTTCAAAATCCACATAATTTGATATAAACAACATAGGAATTTAATGCTAATGCATTACTTATTATTTACTGAAACAGAGTTGATTGCTTAACACATTATTCAGAAATCGAAAATACTGCTTACTTGATGACAGGGTTTGTCACCACTCAATTATTAACCGAATTCAAAAAGAAGGAGGTTCTCAATTCGTCTGTATCTATGTTTTTTTTTTTGTTTTTGCAAACGACTCAAGGAATTTTGACCGTTTATACTGGATCCTGTTCCGGAGGATCGCGAAGTGCTCCCATATTTTTCTCATTAACATAGCTTATACCGTTTCTTAGCAAATGGACAAAAACTCTTTAATAATTATACTCTATGCCTTGGTGGAGTCACCGGTATTAGAAAAAAATATTCGGAACATGGGACAAATTGAAAAGAAATTGGATTGGTTACAGGTTATCCCAAAGTGGTCCCATATTTTTTTCAATAACATGGGTTGTATCTTTTTTAGAAAATGGGGAAAAACATTTTTCTATTTTTATCTTATATATTTTTATACAGTAAGATTTGATAGAGTTGCTGGTATTAACTGTTCGGAACTTGGGGTAAATGGTAAGGAAGATGAATTAATCAAAATAAATGTCAGTTAATATGTATATACAGTTTGTATTCATAAATGACACGATTTCTTTTTATTGATAATTTTAAGAGAAGTTATTCTTTACAAACAGATTTACCTGGTCTAAAACGTAAACAGTATTCCCTCTCACTTTTTTAACTGTAGACAACGTTTGTCATTAAAGAGGACTTTTGAATACAAACTAAAGTATCTAACTTTTTGTTAAGATATAAAATTGTTAACAAATAGAAGTAATTAGAACTAAAAACTGCACCTACTTATGCCATTGCGCTAAAACTGGTATTTCAACTATAAATCAGGTTTCAAAATATATATATCAATATTGTTTAAAAGTGAGGTAACTTTATTTTTTAAAATATATCAAATTGTAATCAAGCAAAGTTTATTAGAATTGAAAACTGCCATTACATCGCTAAATATTGTAAAATAAAATATTAATTGTAAGGGCACAAATTCCACCCGTACAAACTTTCAGTTTCTCAAAACTTTGCATGCTGGTGACGAACATCGACGTATTTTGGTTTGTACATGGTTTAGATACATGTGCCTTGACAATCCACAGTTTCCATTAAAGGTGTTATGGTCAGATGAAAATAGATTTACTAACTGCGGTATGTTCATTAGACACAATGAGCAAATCTGAGCTAAAGAAAACCCTTTCCATGTAGAACAAAGACGACCCCAGATAAAATTGGTTTTAATGTTTGGTGTGGTATCATAGGGTCTACTATTCTGGGGCCTTTTTAACCGACTTCAAAAAGAAGGAGGTTCTCAATTCGTCTGTATCTATGTTTTTTTTTTGCTTTTTTAATTTTTTTTTATGTTTGTTCACCGATTATTTGGAAACGGCTCGAGGAATTTCAACCATTTTAGTGGATCCTGTTTGAGTGGATAGCGAAGTGGTCCTATATTTTTTGATTAAAATAGCTTTTACCATTTCTTAAAAAATGGGGAAAAACTAATTTTACCTATTCTCATGTACTCTATGCGTTGGTGGAGGAGCCGGTGTTATTATAAAATTTGAAGAAAAAAAAAGATATTGGATTAGTTCCGTTATTACTAAAAGTAGTTAGAAATTTTTTTCAAATAACAGCTTTTATCGTTTCTTATAGAATGTGGAATAACTTTTTACCTATTTTCTTATATTCTATGTCTTGGTGGAATCGCCGGTATTATAAGATTTGATGGAGTTACTGGTATTATCGGTTAATTAACTATTCGGAACTTGGGGTAAATTATAAATAAGATGAATTAATTAAAATAAGTGTCAGTTTATATGAATATACAGTGTGTGTTCATAAATGAAACGATTTCTTTTTATTTTATTCATAATTTTAAGAGAAAAAAATTATTCTTCACAAACAGATTTTTTTATATGGTCTAAAACATAAACAGTAATCATTCCATGTCAATTTTTATTAACTGTAGACAAAGTTTGTCTTCAAACAGGACTTTTGATTACATATTAAAGTATCTTCATTTCTGTTAAGATATAAAATTGTTATCAAATAGAATTAATTTAATACTATAATACGAACCAGGTTTGTTTATATATATATATGTATATGTTTATATATATATATATATATATATATATATATATGTGTGTGTGTGTGTGTTTTTTTTTTATCCGAAGAGGGGGGAAATACATTGCGTACTTAGCTAGCACGTGCTGGCCGTCGTGCGGGACTCCCGATGCAATGACTTCAAAGCAAGAGTAAATCGTTGCATTGAAACCAGTATACCGTATACCCGCTAAAACCCTAACCTCTTTCTCCTACAACCATGGTCCCCTGCGGCACTCTTAGTCAATACTACTTCGCAAGGGTGGTTCATTGCAGATGTTTACTGCTCTTACATTGAAAGCCTCTAAAGCCTACTCCTCGAACGTATTGCGGAGTTCTTTGAGGATAGTCTCCGCGTAATCTGATACCAAGTTCCAGGCTTGGGGGCCCTTCAGCATGGCTTCTACTAATTGTTCTGGAACGATATTAGTCTCCAGAATCCTCTCCACTTCAGCACGTTGATCCTGAAACCGGGGGCAGGAGAAGAACACGTGTTCCGCGTCCTCTATCACGTCCGTACAGTGTGGGCAGTTTGGGGAGTTTGCCCTCCTGAACCTGTGCAGGTATGCTCGAAAGCATCCATGTCCAGTCAGGAGTTGAGTGATGTAGAATCCAACCTCACCATGCTGGCGGTTGACCCAACGACTGATGTTAGGTATCAATCGATATGTCCACCTTCCTTTAGTAGAGCTGTCCCACCTCTCCTGCCATTGCCCTAGACTCATGGCTCTTTCATCGCTGTTTCCTGTCGGTTGGTCTTTCTCTAACTTTCTGCGATAAAGCCGTCCCCTTTCTGCAGCCAGGATGTCGATTGGTAGGGTAGAGGCAATCACACTCACCGCCTCGTAAGACACAGTGCGGTAGGATGATGCCACTCGAATCGCTGAGAGCCGCTGGACTGATTTCATTTTCCGGCGGTACGATGGTAGCTCGAGCGATTTCTCCCATTCCGGTGCCCCGTACAACAAAACAGAAGTAGTTACTGTTGCCAGTAGCTGTCTTCTTATCTGTCTAGGGCCTCCGACATTCGGCATTATTCTAGATAATGCCCCCTGTACCCCAGCTGCTTTCTTGCTGGCCGCGATTATGTGCTCTTTGAAGTTGAGCCGTGTGTCCAGGAGCACCCCCAAATAGCTGATGAAGGGCTGCGACTGTATGTAGGAGTCGCCTATTTTGAGGGTGATGGTTTCCCTTGCCTTTCGACTGCTAACAAGAAGTGTTTCGGTCTTTTGTTCTGCTAAACTCAAGTCCGCTGCGAGCATCCAATGCTGAATTGTGGCTATAGCGAATGAGAAGGTTGTTTGTATCTCCTCTATGTGCTTGCGCACTATGATTAATGCCACATCATCGGCGAATGCCACTAGCCTGACGCCCTCAGGCAGACCGAGCAGGAGCAGGTCGTTGTACATTACGTTCCATAAGAGGGGGCCAAGAACAGAGCCCTGAGGTACACCTCCTGTGATCTTATAGTCTACTTGCCCATTTTCAGTTTGGTACAACAAGATGCGGTCCTTGAAATACGCTGAAACCATTCTGCGCAAGTACTGCGGAACTTCCATCCTGGCAAGAGCCTCCAAAATGCGGTCCCAGCGGGCCGAGTTAAAGGCATTCTTGATATCCAGGGTGGCTACTAGACAGTACTTTTTTCCACCTCTTCTCCATCTCTTTCCCGAGATAGCCTCTCTGGCGATGTTGGTAACGAGTGTCACGGCATCGATGGTTGATCTCCCCTTTCTGAACCCGAATTGGTTGGTGGAGAGTTTTGGCTCAACGTAGGGCTCCAGCCTATCTGCTATTATCCTTTCAAGGAGTTTTCCCGCAGAGTCCAACATACAGAGGGGACGATATGATGACGGTTCGTCGGGAGGTTTCTTTCCCCCTTTAGGGAGGAGCACAAGCCTCTGCTTTTTCCACTTAGTCGGGAAAACCCCCTGCTTTAGGCAGGTCTCATACATGTGTAGAAACATGTCAGGCCTATTGGCTATGGCGCATTTTAGCGCGATGTTAGGTATGCCATCTGGACCGGGAGCCTTACCGTTTTGGAGCCGGTTGCAAGCGCCCATCAGCTCACTCATAGTCACTGATGGTATATCTTCGTCCCTCACCTGCCACGAAGGATTAGCGGGTAGCTCAGGCTTCGCAGGAAACAAGTGAGTGACAATGCGGTGCAATGATTCGGGGCAGTTCGTTGATGTCATGGGAGGGGCCTTAATTTTATGCATCACGATTTTATAAGGTTTTCCCCATGGATCTTGATCAACTTCGTCACACAACTCCTTCCAGTAGGATCTCTTGCTTGAGAGAATGGCTCTTCGTAGTTGTTGTCTTTTGATCTCATAGTCGAGCCTTAGTTCTTCTGTTGTGACCCTGTCGCGTCTCCGTGCTCGTTGATGCAGCCTTCGTGCTTTGAGACACTCTCGTCGGTGTTGTGAGATCGTGTCGTTCCACCAGTAAACTGGTGGGCGGCTGTTGTTCTGCCGTCTCCTTGGCATGGAAGCATCGCAGGACTTGACAACGCTTGTCAATACCTCTTTGGCAGTGGCTTCTGCGCTTGTTGCTATTGACAATGGTTCCTGCTCCAAAACCAAGGCGAATGAATCAGCATCGAAAGCATTTTTGTTCCAACCGACTGGCTGTGACCTCGCACGACTGACACACAATCTTCGTTTGGGAGTGGTGTTGATTTCCCATATAATAGCTTGGTGGTCGCTATTAGTAAACTCCTCATCGACCCGCCACTCACAGCCCCCTTTAATTAGGTTGCTGCTAACGAATGTCACATCGATAATGGAGCTGGCTGTGCCTTTGCGATATGTGCTTACGGCTCCTGTGTTGAGGAGTACCAGGTTGAGCGAAGACATGGTCTCAAGGAGAGCTCGTCCTCTCGCGCTCGTTTCCCGGCATCCCCAGTCAATTGCCCAGGCGTTGGAATCTCCTGCGATGGCGACCGATTCACGCTTCCGTACATCCTCCGCCAAGGTGTCCAAGAATAACTCGAACTCCTCGAGCTGTGCACTAGGTGGTGCATAGCAGCTATAGAAGTGAACCCCTCCCACTTTGGCTCTCACAAGCCATGGTTCGGGGGTATTTGGGAGTTGTTGGAACGGAAGTTTACCGCAAGCCCATATCGCTGCTCTGTCCGTTGTGTCATTTACCCAGGACAGGGTGTCGAAGTTTTTGTACTGCTCGCAGATTATGGCTACGTCGCAATCCAATTCCCGCACCCGCTGTACCAGTAGGTCTTGGGCTGCTTCGCAATGGTTGAGGTTGAGTTGCAGTACTTTCATTTACGGGCTTGTGCTGCTCTCATCGCCTGTTGGTAGATCGGACATTTCCAACTACCCGCAACGTGCCGGCAGTCTGACCTACTATCTTTCTCTTTGCAGAGTAAGCACTTGGCAGGTTGTTGACAAGCCGAGGCATTGTGACCAGCGCCTCCGCATCTGTGACAACAACTGCTTCGGTCAGTCTTGCCTCTGCACGCCTGGGCGTTGTGCCCAAAGTGCCAGCATTTGAAGCACCGTCGAAGGCTGATCCTCTCGCGAACACGTACTGTGCCCCACGCAAGTTTCAGCTTTCCAAGTGCGATGGATTTCTTGGCCTGGACCTCTGGGAGACAAACAACTGCCGTTTGTGTTGATCTATATGCCCGTCGAAGTGATTTCACTGCCTCCTCAGTGATCTCTGCCAGGCCGTCGATATTATCTTTGAGCCGCTTTACCACGTCTTCCTTTGTACTGATCTCATCCAGGTCTTTAATTTCAATCTCGATTTGCGGTATTCGAGATTGTACAGTGGCCCCGCTTGGGAGCTTATTCTTGATGGCGTTACAGTAGCGCTCCATCTCCTGAGCGTCTGCCTTCGCGAATAAAAACAGGAGATCTCCCTTAGCTGTTCGCCGGATCTTATTGACTTTTTTGCCTATATCCTGCAAGGTGGGATCATTTTTGATATCTCGCAAGATATCTGCATGGGAGCTCTTCTCGCCTTTCTTTATAAGCAGCGTACAATGTGGCGCTGGTTTTTGCTTATTGGTCCTCGGGGCCTTTTTCCTCTTTACCCGTTGCCAGTCAGTCAACTGGTTTGAAGGTTTGTTTCTGGTCTGCGGTTTAAACTTGGATTTTAATTCATTGTTTCTCTTCGCTTCTGAATTGACCACCCTACTTGTTGTTGCCTGGGTGGTTTGCCCGATGTTCTGGCAACCTTCTTTACCGGGCTTTAGCTTGCTAGCTAGCACCGGTTTAAGAGTTTTTGGTAGTGGTGCCTTACTTGATGAGGCTACTGAAGGCGAGGCCTTCGGTGGCGAGGTCCTTGCTACCGAGTCTCCCGGCAGTGAGGCTACTTTTATTGAAGCCGCCTGCTTTGGGGCCGCCGGTGTTGATGCAGCCGGTTTTGAGTTAGCTGCTTTTGAGGCAGCCGCTTTTGGGACCTCCTTTTGCTTTTCACCTTGTGTCTGAGTGTTTGACACCTTTACTGGCGATGTCTGTGTTGTAGCAGGTTTCGCTACAGGAGCTGACTGCGTCGTTGACGTCAGATATTTGTCATATTCTGACTTAATGACGTGTGCCAGTTTCTTGATCTCATGATGTACATTGTGCCTAGGCCCAATGAACGTCAAGAGCTCATCGATCTTTGCTCCTAATTTGTTTGGAGCGCCACTCTCATCTGTTGCCCTTTGGAGGACGTCAACTAAACTATTCGCCTTTTGGAGGACTTGGCTGAATAGTGTATTGCTGCCAGCTCTAGTTTTAATGGTCGATGTTGTACCATTAACGGTGTTCTTCTTCTTCTTGTCACTATGTGACGGAACCAGTGATAATTCGCTCCCCCCAGAATCCGTGGAGCGTGCACCGGCCACCGAGGCTTTCACTCGATCGGAACCGGTGGTGGGATTATCCTCTGCAGAGGTACCCACCTGGGGTATTAAGTTCACCTTATCACCCATATCCATAAATAGTTTATTTTCGGGGTTCCTTCCCCTATCTGATTTTGGTCCGCCCTGAGGAAATCCTCAGTACTCCCCATTGCTGGAGAGCGTTCCCCTATCCGCCACCTGGGGAGGCGCCCGGTAGTGGACCAACAACCACCCCGGGATATATATGTGTGTGTGTGTATGTGTGTGTGTGTATGTATATATGTAACTGAGTTCTGGAAAAAAAGGCTCTAACGATTTCAATGGAATTTTCCTATTTAGAAGTTTTAATGGATAGAAATCGATTAGTTAGGGTCTCATATTTGGGAAAATCGTATTGCAGAGAAACTAAATAATTTAAAAAATTATTGACAGGTTGCGACAATACAGGGTGATTTGGTAACCTACGTAAGAGTGAGATTCGTCTTGTAAATTTTTTTTTATACATGGTGATTTGACACCTGGAGATTTCAAGTTTTCAGAGTGATAAAATTGCCAAGGCAGACGATTTTAGGATGAGTGAACGAATTTGAATATTAATTTCAGGCATATAAATATAAATCTGTGGTGTTAAAATAAAATTATATTGGGTAGTTATTAAAATGTTAGTTGATCCATAAGATTTGCTATGCAAGATGGTTAAAATATAACGTCGAATGTAATTATAGCATACAGGATGGTTAGTAAAACACAAGAAAAAAATTATATAAAGTAGCTCATAGCAGTTGGAAATTAATGATAGCTGACATACAGGGCGGACTACAAATATTGTTATGAAGGTTGGTTAAAAAAATGTTAATAGAATGTTACAGCTGTAGGATAACTCATTAGCAATTACAGCCATTGCATCTCTGAAAATTGTAAAATAAATACATTTTTAAAAAAACAAAAACCGACTTCAAAAGAAAATTAACTAAAAAGCATGAAATAATATTTTGCAACAATTAAATACTTTTTATGAAGTCGGTGCCAAGCGTGAGGTACATTGATGAGTTGTACTTCGCAACTTCACTGTTCAAATTAGCACCGACTTCATAAAAAGTATTTAATTGTTGCAAAATATTATTTCATGCTTTTTAGTTAATTTTCTTTTGAAGTCGGTTTTTGTTTTTTTTAATGTATTTATATATATGACGAATCACTTACTGGGGAGCGCTACTTGCTTTTCTTGCAATACACTTTTCAAGGCATGTTGCATAATTTGAATTTGAGAACTCGTTTAGAAATTGAGTTCCCACATGATGGAGCATCTGCACATAATTCGTTATTTGTAAGACAACACTTAGATAATATCTATCCAAACTCTTGGATAGGAAAAAATGGCCCACGCGAATGGCCACCCCGGTCTCTCGATTTGGCAGTTATAGACTTCTATTTATGGGGTGCGCTAAAAAACAAAGTATACCAAAGAAAATATGAGACAGTTGGTGACCTAAGGGAGGCGGTATTACAGCAATTGAAGAAATTGATAGGCGGTCTGTGAGGAAAGCGGTAATGTCAATCTTAAAAAGATGCAATTTTTGTCTAAATAACAATGGTGGACTTTTCGAAAATAAATTGTAACCATTATTATGTACTTTAATTGCTTAAGTTTTTAGTAAGTACCTACTTATTTAGTTTTTTCCTTATATTTGATACACCTAATAAAAAAATCGTTCAATGTTTTTTGGAATAGTTATTAATAAATCAATCTATTTCTTGGGTAACTACGTTAAAAGTGAAAATAAGAGAGAAAAGTACGAGAGCTGCCACGCAAATAAGGACATGACAATCATATTCGGGATACATTGACTAAATCGACAGAATTTCGTTTTTTCAAAATCTCTAGTAAGCCATGACTGTTTGCAAAAATCCGAAAGTGTCATTAAATTGGGCCAGTAAAACTACAAATCTTTCCCAATTTAACCATTGCTCTATGTCCACTAGTTTCCAAGATCCCCATACTGATCATCAAAAAAACTCACCCTGTATATATGATTCGTTTATATATACAGGGATAATTAGGTAACGGCTGATTATTTGCACACAATGTAAAAAATATTACGGGCAAAGCAGCCTTTGTGGTAGATCAATAAGTGGTAAACACTTTACTTTAGAAAACTTTCGAAATTCTTTATTTCTTCATCAGTCTTTCACTACAAAAACCAAATTCATAAACGTAATTTTAAAATGATGAAAATTTAAAGATAGTTACAGTAATTGTGCACGTACTGATTAATAAAAGAGCACAAATTAGTAGGAATAGATATATGATATGACATTGATAAAATATAAGACATTTAAATTTAACAGATTAAAATGACAATGTTAATTTTATTGCATAAATAAATCTAATTTCATGTACGGGAATTTTTTTTGTCAATTTCAAGAAGATTAGAATATGTATTGTTCAAATTTTGAACATCTGTTTTTTTTATTGATATTATTAGGGTAATTAATATACACCATTTCCAAAAAAGTACGTTTAAAATAGTTCTGCTCACATGACAGCACAACTGCCTTATTATAATTTGCGATGTGAGAATTTTTAATGTAATATGAAGCAATGGCACAGCTTTCTTTTCCCAAGCTGATGTCACTTTTGTGGGAAATTAATCTACTTATAAGTTGCGTTAATTTAATTTATATATAACATTGGACTTCAATTCATTGGGAATGGAGTCTTTTTCTAAATAGAAAATTAAGAGTTTTGATTGATTTATAAATAATTTTGATGTAAGATTCTTTCTGTAAAATTTTACTAATTTTTGATGATATATTAATAATATATGGTATAGAAATATAATGAAAATTAATGTTATTATCAGAATTGTTTATGACGATAGCAGACACACAGCTATTAAAACGTTCAACCACTTCAAGACGATGGAAGTCCAAGGAAACTTTGAGGAACGAGTTACATTCTTTACCAACTTCAGACTTTTATTTTAATCTGCAGGGCCAACTTCAAAACATTCTAGACAGATGCGAAAAACCTTATGAAATTACATCTAAAAGCAGGAAACGCCGTAACATTAGAAATGTCCAATTTTTCCCTTCGGCTGAGTACTTCTCTTAATATTTTGTTGCAGGAATATTATTTAAATGGGAACTCATCAAATTCATCTGACTCGTCCCACCTTTCTAAAATACCCATAAATTTATCACGACGAATTTTGTCAGTAATCAGAGGAATAATTTACTTCCGGCAGAAACAGCGCAGTGTGCTGGTGAACTTCCTGATTTATTATGCATTATTCATCAGGTAAGAGAGAAAATTTAACTTCCAACGTTCGTGGCACGTACTTTGACAGACCAATCAACCGGAAAATTAGCAAAAACAAATCTTAGTTGAGTTGAACTAAAATATTTAAATTGAATGTTTCTTCTTCGTAAAAAGACGAACTGATGTTTACCCAAGAAAACTCTTGTTATTTTTCTTGGAGATATCCGCTGGATATCAGCAAACTATTTAACCGGTAGTCAGAGTAGGAAGTCGATAACAATTTGCTACTGTATCCTTAAAACTAGTAGTGGCATCTTTACTTTGTTTTTATGGACTTTTGGGAATAACACCTAGTAGAAAATTCTGTATGTTTCAACAATTCCAATATTTTCGAACTCTAGACCAAACCCCGTTGTCAATGTCACTAAAGAAACTACATGAAAATGTAAGATATATAGAATTTTACGAAATATACTTCCCATCTCGCTATCTACGTGTCTCTGTTTCTCTTTATTTGTGTCATTCTTAGTAATAGATATAAATTTCTGGAAAATTAAAATAATTTTCACTATTTTATTACGACTTCAGGATTTATCCCAATGTGTATTTTAATCCTTAATTTAAATACAACTACAAAGGATCATATGACATCTAAGTTCATTTTTAATTAAAATATAAAATTTATTATTTCAAACATCTATTAATATTCTGGGAATATATAACGAGGTCGCTTTAATTGTAACAGATTGAATTATAGGTACATTATTTAAGTGGATACTTTTTAAGTATCACAGCATCTCCAGACTGTTCATCAAAATAGTTGTTATAGTATATGCACCAGTCAATAGAGATTTTTAAATGACATAAAATCCAACAGCAAACCGCATAAGCCATCACGTAAATAATAGTTTATAAGTCATAACTGACAACTTAGAGTTATTGAAACAGCGTTGAGAGTTTAAAATAAAGGTTTTGTGTTAGGGTGCAAAACTGTGATTTTGCATTTCCAGAAAGTAATAAATTTGTGAAAAAAAATCCACTTTTGAGCAGCTTTTCTGAGTTTACTCGGTAAAAAGTTATCCAATCAGGATGTATAAACACTCGTTAGGAAGGAATTCTTATTATCCACAACTTTCCTGTATTACAGCATTACGATTCCTTCATTCCTTTTCATTATATAAGCAAAAACCCAAAAGAAATTCGTATTTTTGCGGGTTTCCATTATTTTAATAGTTTACTTCTACGAGTTTGCGGATAAAATCTTAGCAATAATTATCTATGAACTGTTACTGACGTGATGGTATAAAGAATTGCGGTTGAATTTTATGTCCGAAAATGAGTTAAATTTAGCTCTATAAACTGATGTAATAGCTTAATCTAATACATTTTAAACAAATGTCGTCAGAATGCATTAAATTATGGTAGCGCTGATGTAGCAAAAGGATGGATTTTGAAGTGAACGCCAAAAGTTTTTAGAATATCTTATAGATATTTAGGAAAAACATATATACTCAAGGGGTTGTGGGAGAATTATATGAATCGTGCAATATTTTTTCAAATTTTTATTTTAATTCGCTAAGCGCTTTCGACTTCTGAGAGAGTCATCTTCAGAGCCCCTACAAAAAACATGTCACATAAACCAATCATCTTACTATAACTAAAACTACTTACAGTTTAATGCGATAATGAGTTCACAATATAAAATGTTCGATAATTAAACAATTTAAAGAATATGATCTGAATACGAGTACACAATAAACAGAAATATTCAATTTAAAATTTTTTGGGAAAAATTCCAGTAAAAGTTAAACATGAAGGAAAAGTGGTGGCGAAGTTTATGACATAAAATATAAAGATCTGTCAATCATAGAAATTAAACAGTTTAAGGTAATAGATTTCTATGTAAAGGAAAAAAATCGCTTTGGTATTTAGACAAAGTGGATTAGATTTTATTTCGTTTTCTATAGCAATATCTTCAAAAAATTCAAGTCTGTAAAATTTTTATTTATAACTGGGTATTTGAAAATGGAATTAGAATGTGGACTAAAAGATTTGTTTGGATATTTTATGTGCTCTTTTATGCGGACCTCTACCCACATAAGAGGCTCCACAATAGTTGTAATTCAGTTTGTAAATGCCATTTTTATAAAGCTTGTCAATGACATCTTTGGTGTTGATTAAATGGCTGCCCAACGTTTGGGTGGGTTTGAATGAAATGTTTCCTTCGGATAAATTTCTCAATTCCCTTGCTTCTATTTTATCCTTAATCATTTTAATTATATTAGGATTGAAGCCATTGTTTAAAGCAAGTTATTGAATGATTTTGTATTCTTTCTCATATTCATTTTTATTCAATGGTAACTTAAGCATGTTTTGTATGTAAGAATTGAAGGCTGCTTGTTTTTGTTGGTATGGGTGATTAGAAAAAAAATCAAATCTTCAGTCTGAGTTGATTTCATAAATATGCCAAATTCCAATTTATTGTTATGTAAGTTTTTTGTAATTGTGAGATCAAGATAATTAATTTTATTGTCTACCTGCAATTCTAAAGTGGAAGTGATGTTGGGATGTATTGAATTGAGTGAATTTAATAAACTTAGAGCGTTGTTCTTATCTCCTTTGGTTATGCAAAAAATATCATCCACGTATCTACACCAACAAACTATTTCATAATGTTTTGAGTTTATAACCTGTGTGCATTCCAGATGATCCATAAAAATGTCACCTAACAACGGAAATAAAGAACTCCCCTTGGCTAACCCTTCTTGTTCTTGGTAACAAATATTATTTGTGTTTTTTAATAGGTCATTAGGCCTTCTGATTTCCTTTCACCTGCACGGTTAGTCCTCTAAATATATACACTCATACCGTTTACACCCTAGATCCAAAAATTAATTGTTGATTTCTAGAGTAAATTTAGTGTTTTGATCAGCTACCAACTAACCTTTCAATTTTTTGGTATTGATATTTTGTACGTTTTTGCAAGCGAAAGCTTCTTAACGGAGGCCCACACATATGAAAATAGATGAGTACGGTAATGAAATGCAAAAACTTCATTCATTTCGACACTTCATTGTGAAAGACATCACACTTCCGACAGATACCCCACTAGCTTGATGTTTAAATATATTACGGCTTAGTTTTTTCGTATATGAAACAGGTACCAGGTAATATAATAAGAGTCTCTTCGTTTATAGAAAATTAGTTAATAACTTGTAGTAAAAAAAACAAATTTAACATCCGATTAATACTCAATACCTACACATAATTTGAATTTCGTCCAATAAAACATTCCAATCCTCTATTTCGGATATTTTAAATTAGAAACTTTACATACGTCAGAACAGCACAAGACGGCATGTTGATAGATGGTCGCGACATTACAAGGATGACTAGCCAGAACTCCGCAAAAAAGGCCAAGTAACTGGTAGAAAAAAGTATGACTTATATGGAAATTAAACCGAAAAAGTGCTGAAAGCATTAAATAAGAAGTTCAAGACGTAATAAAATGCCGCTGGTGTAGAAAGAAGGTATGATTGCAATTGCTAAATATAAAATAAATAAGAGTAACATTAAGATACCGGATTTGTCTTTTTTTCAATTAAGGTATGTAAAATTTATATATTTTTCCTATAAAAACCTATGACATATTATAAAAAATTTTGGCGTTCTGTTTAAACTCCAATTTCTTGCTACATCAGGACCATCCAAATTTAATGCATTCTGACGGACACTTTTTTAATACATATTGGATAACTATATTACAGCAACTATTTTGAAGAATAGTCTGGAGACGCTGTGATTTTCAATAAATATCTACTTAAATAATGTTCCCATAATTTAAACTGTTTTAATTAAAGAAACTTCGTTAATATGTATATATTATATTAAATACAAATCAAAATTTCTGTAATTTATTTAAATATTAACTTACATTTGTAGCTAATATTTAAATTAAGAATTAAATTACGTATTAGGATTAATACTTGTGTCGTAAGAAAATAGTAACAATTATTATAAATCTTCTGTAATTTATATCTATTATTAAGAATGAAACAAAGAAAGAAACAGAAACAGAAACAGGGAGTTAACGAAAAACGGGAAGTATATTTCATAACAAGCTTTCGGTTTCAACGTTCAGTCTCAAATGACTGCCGCTCTTCTTTTAATTAAGGGTTTGTGCTCTATTGATTGCTATCTTTTCGATATTTTTTTATTAAACTGAACGCAAGACAATATATTGTTTCAAGTGGAAGACCTTCATCAGGTGCGCTCTCCTCAACTGATCAAAATTTCCAATAATTATTTATGTATTTAGTACATATAACTAAATTTAATTTTTTATGACGAGATGAACTGCGACATCTAGGAGTGTCAGCAAAAACTAGCTCACAAAGTCTCCAAATCGAGAGTCGTAGTTTATATAATGCTTTTTTACTGTAATTCTTAGAAGAGAAATCACACGAAAACATTTTTAGTTTAATTAAAACCCATGAAAGAAATCTATTCGAGATTTTTCAATCCACTGAACGAATTTATTGTTTCTAGTCGAAAACTTTCATCAGTTGCTCTTTATATATTTGGAACAAATAACTGATTTAATATTTTATCGCAAGATGAAGTACGATATCTAGAAGTTTGAGTTTCTCGATTTGGAGTCACAGCAAACTACTTTTTCCTTCAACTTCTAAATGCCGTATTTTATAAAATGATAAGTGAGTGGTTTGTAAGTATTAGTTAATTATTGAATTGAAAGGTAACTAATTAACAATCAAAGCTAAGTATTATTTATTAATAAAATCACATATCTGCAATTAGCTAAAATGTACAGAAATTTAAATATATAATAAAGAATTACTTTCAATGGAAGTTTTGGGTTTAAAACTACAACAACCACCGGAATTCGGTTTCGGTTGAAAAAATGTACTTTCGATCGAACACTAAATCAAAATCTACCTTCGTTGAGGAAACTTAAATATTCAAATTATATGTTTCTTCCCTATAAAATGATGATTTAAAGTTACCTAACAAAAATTTGTCAAGGAGATATCTCCCGGCTATTTGCAAAGATCTTAACAGTAAGCAAAAGTTGAAAGTCTATTACGAATCACATCAATTTCGAAAAACAAAGAAATATATATTTATTGCTAGGCTCAGCCGGACTGCAGCGGGAGTGACTTTGTAGAAAAGGAATTTCATCTTTGAAAGTAGCTCCCGGATTTCGAAAGCCTTTAAAATATTCATAGTCGAAATTTGTTATGTTTACGTATTCTGTCGTGCCATCTGTTTCTTCTAGCTTTTCACTCGATTCCCATGGTAACATAATCCCACCGGATATACGCTGAAGTGTTCATTTCATTTGATTTATACTTATCAATCTGTAACACAGGATTCATTAAAACATGTAAAGTTTAATACTTCCTATGCTTAACTACTTGTTATTACAAAATATACATACAATTTTTATTTCCTTTTATGGTTTCTTGAGTAAAATACACAACACTTTTAAAAAAGGCTGTATATTCCCAAAAAATCCAAACATTTCAGTATTATTCTGACTTAATAATGTCCATATTAAATAAAATTGAGCGCCAAATGTAACCAGATAAATCTTAGTTGACATTGTGACGTTACTCTCTTCGAGGTGTCATTCCTTTGTACGCAAGACAATATATATTATATATAAATATAATATATATTGTTTCTGGTCGGTAGCCTTCATCAGTTGCGCTTCCCACAATTGAATGTCCTCTCGAACACTTCTTTATGCATTTGATGCATATATTATATATAAATATATATTATATTTATATTTATATATAATACATATTGTCTTGCGTACAAAGGAATGACACCTCGAAGAGAGTATTCAATATCTCTGACAGGTGAAGTAACCTGAAAAATTTTATCGTGACATTCTGTCATAGGAGTTAAGGGAGAACAGAAATTACACGGAACGGCTCCAGATTCGAAAACCTCTGTGTACTGATTCTCTTTAAAATCCTAGAAGTCGATCTTACATCTCGCGTCTTCAAATTGTGACTTTAATTCAGTCTGTGCTAATGGTTAGGTACATTTTAATTTTGCCTTTAGTTCAGGTGGGTCGCCAGTAAGTTACCTACCTTTTTGTATACGTCTCAAACTTTAATTGTGTATGTTGTTAGGATGGGGTAATTGGAAGAAATTTGTGAAACAATAATTTCACATAATGTAAATTAATATTAAGTCAACAATGATAATTTAAAATTTCGAACTATTTACTAATCTTCACAAGAATAAATTGAGGCAGTGCCTCAGATCTCTAACCTTCTCTTTTGTCAGATTTGTGATGGATGTAGTCGCATACAGAGAAGCTCAGATACCTTGAAGAATTGTGTCCCAATATTAACTAGCAGTTTCTATTGTGGAAGTCCTTGCAGCAAGACACGTTGAAGGCTCGTATGTAAGGGTGCCCCAACTCTTTTAATTGTGGCTGCAACTCTGTCAAGCGTGTAGTTTTCCTGTAATCACAAAACAGGGATCAAAATATGCTTCTTAAAAAGAAAATCAAACAGGCATTGCAGCCAGCTTACAAAATTGTATGTAAGCGAAAGCTTCTTAATGGAGGCCCTCTCTTACTAATATGAAAATAGATGAACGGGAATGAAATGCATACTTTAAATTGCTTGATCTTGAAATACCCATACTCATACAACTCAGTTCTCTTTGTAATAAACAAGGACCAGTTTATACATTAAGACTCTCTTCATTTATAAAAAATCAGTAAATTATAGGAAATGAACCAATATAATATCCAAGTAAAATACAATACTTGCACAAGATTTGCTTTACACTCCAATTCTCTCTTTGCGATAATATTAAATTAGAAACTTGACATGCGCTCGAAGTCAGAAAAATCACCACAAAAACAGCAACGTTACTTGCCATTAAATTTGTGTGGTGAAGAGCATCGTAATATAAAGTAAACACTTTACATTCAGATTTCTGAATAATAATTGAAATTAATAAAGGAAATATTTACCATGATGTAGTAATAAGGTGGAATGTCGGTAATCCCATAGCAATGCTAAAGCTATTACGAAATTCTCCTATTTTAACGAAGAATCTGCAGAGGGTTCCAAGTATCTCATCAACCCCACGTCTACTGCATCTACAGTGTTATTCACCTTATTCCACACGAAATATCACGACCAGTCGAATCAATTTTTACATAAAATTCTAACATATGAATAAAATGCAACATTGAGGTTTCCTATATTTGGGACTCCCTGTACATAGTAAAAATAATGTTTTAATATATTTGTCTATAATACATAAACAGATATCTATGGTAGATTCGTTTAGTGATGTTGTTACATTTCGGATCATGTGAATTAAGGCGCAAACACACTGTTGAAACGAGACGCTACGCCACGTGTCGAACCCGACCTGCATCCTGCATATTACCAAGACGATACGCTACGACACAATTGCAATTTTTGGCAAATGTCAAGCTGAAAGCATTGAAAGCGGATGGTTGTTTGTGGTGAATTTAATAAATTATATGAAAATTTTCAAGAGATTTTTTTGCAAAATACTGCAGTAATTAAAAATAAAAATACTATTTTCGTGTTGCGTAGAAACACAAAGCGTGGCCCTGGTTAGACATCATGGTTACTTCCACAATAACAAACCGGTCAATCTGGATTTGTGGGATGGGGTGGGGTGTGCAATTA
Organism: Octodonta nipae; assembly: GCA_034190945.1. Classification (NCBI taxonomy): domain Eukaryota; kingdom Metazoa; phylum Arthropoda; class Insecta; order Coleoptera; family Chrysomelidae; genus Octodonta; species Octodonta nipae. The sequence goes on from CM067222.1 coordinate 24,348,598, forward strand.
TCACGTCGTATGGGGTGTTTGCAGTGTGATTCTAGTCATAACAATAGAACGAATTGGTTTGGCTCAAAACGCCTCGCTTCACGTCGGATGGCGTAGCGTTTCAGCAGTGTATTTCCGCCTTTGCCCCTATCTATAGATCAGTGCGTTGTGGGTTGCATCAATGTAAGGCGTAAATATTTTTTGGAAACAAACATATACAAAACTTAATATTGTTTGGCATTAGGCAGTAGATATTGTCACATTAAAAAAAGAATGGATCAGTTATCGGTCTTTAGTGTTGGAGAAAGAAAGAATCCAAAGTTATGTTTTAAATGGAAATTTAAAGTCTCTTCATGAGTTGGATTATACAGTAAGTGATACATAGGTTCCTGTAACTGTTTTAAATGCAATTGTGTCAACTGTTTGTGAAAAAAGGTGAATTTCAAAATTTAAATTAATTTAGAAGTCATATATTCCTTTGCTGATATATTTAAATTTAGAATTAAATTACACATTACGGTTAATACTTGAGTCGTAACAAAATAGTGACTATTATGTTAATTGAATTATTACTTAGTATGACACCAAAAAAAAAAAACAAAGATAGGATAACGAGGGACGTGTATTTTGTAAGAAGCTTTTTCCTCCATCGTTCAGTATCAAGTGACAACCGCGATTTTTTAAACTGTTTGTTAACAACAAAATTCTAAATGTGAAAACAAAAGTAAAATTTAAACAGTAAGAAAAACTATCACAAAACGATCAAGTTAAAATTTGCTTGACAAATAAATCAAACTCAAATAAAATCAAACATTGAATTAGATTTTAATAATTTTTTATGAAAAACACCACAATTGCTGAAAAGTATGTATATGTCAAAAAGTTCAAAGGTTTATGGTCTATTTCAGTTCCCGTTTTCAATGGTAATAAAATTTAACACAACTAAATAAGAAAATTAATAATTGAAAGGTTCGTAATGACGAATTTAGTAATTCACAATTTGAGATTTAATGTCAGTCATATGTTATATCTAGGGAATGTAATACCGGTATACCGAAAACCGGGATACCGTCCAAATTTTCGCCGGTATTAATACAAGTATTCCCTTTAAAAATACCGGTATTTTCGGTATTGGAACATTAACGCTACTTGATACACGTTACACGGGGAATCTCTCATATACTTAAAATCAAATAAGATCCCATTCACTGTAGCTAAAGACTGTTAGTTCTGTACGGAGTGTTTTCTCAGTATGTAGACACAAATTGCGAGTGAAAGTTGTTAGTTTTGTGCTTGTGCAATAATTAATACATGTAAGTAAATTTGGTAGTTTAAGAACCATGAAATATGTTGATTAAATAAATATTTGTCTTGTAATTGAGCAACTAATATGTAACATGCTGTTAGAGATGTCCTTTACAAAAACAACCCCGGTTTAGTGACTGTTGATGCAGAGATTGAACCAATTGCGATTGTGATAGTGATGTAACAAAAAATAGAAGTGTCATAAAATTTTCAGAAGATCTCCAACAAAAAATGATCAATATTTACAAAAATATGTAAAACTACAATTTAGAAAAGAATTAAATTTGCAATGGGATCTCATAACACGATGGAATAGTTTACTTATTATGTTGGAAAGGTTTTCCCAATTACGGTATTGTCTCCAAAAGGGATTAATTGATTTAAAATCAAACATAGTCTTTTCCGAAGACGAGTTTCTATTAATTTCTGAAATCATTGATGCATTGTCACCAATTAAATTAGCAGTCGAAGCACCATGCAGAAGAGATTCTAATCTTCTTGATGCAGACGCGACGTTTAAATTTATGATTGACACGCTTGTTGCACAAAAATGTAAAAAAAGTATTGAATTGATAAATGCTCTGAAGTATAGAATAATGCAAAGATGAACAAACATTTCTCAAGTTTTGCAATATTTACACAACGCTTCACAAAACGAAATCGAAACGGATACAGACTTATGTCCTAAACTTAAAAAAGGTTCTATTACAAAAATATTGATTCCTCTTATAAAACACCTAGGAGTTAAAAGTAATGAACCAGACAGTGAAGATTTTGATCTAGAAGATGAATATACACCAGTTACATCTCTCTCCGCTTTTAATACTGCAACTGTTTCATTAAAAAACAAATTAGAGAATGTGATTAACAAAGCAATGATTAATGTTCCAAACTCAAAGAAACAAAACAAAAAATTAGAAATAGAAATATACTTAAAAAAGAATAATTTTTTTTGAAGAGCATGGAATTAGGGGGGTGCATCTAAAGCTTGCTTATGAATACTTGTTAGCAATACCTGCTGCTCAACATATAACCACAAAAATAAGATCGAGGTTAGACGACGGTACATTGGATCATATATGTTTTTGGAATCATATTTCAAATTGCATTAAAAATAATAATCACTTGTATGAATTAATGTCATATATATTTAAAAAGTTGGATTTAATTTTGTTAAATTATTCTTAAAAATAAATCTTTTGTTGTTTAGTTGTGTTTGACATATATTTGTACTACCCCTAAATAATGACATAACCTATAGTAAGTACATTTTAATTTTGTTTACATTTTTTAGAATAATACTAATACCGGTATTTTATCGGTATTACCGGTTCTAAGAGCGAAAGCACCGAAATACCATTATCGAAAATTATTAACGGTATTACATTCCCTAGTTATATCCTAGCTTTGCGAACCGAAACATAGGACTTGACATTTTTTTTTACCTATTAATTCTTTGTCATTAGACAATTAAACCTTTAAAACTTGATTAATATGTACAAGGATTCGCATGATCCAGGCCAACCCCAATTCATTACCCTCTACACCAAATAATGCTTTGTCTTGAGACAATATTTATTTTCTGTATGTAACTGTTCGTCTCTTTGGATTGCTTCTGGAATTGGATAAAAAAATCCAAGAGTATTCTTATCACGTTTCTCGTGTTCAACGTTATTTGACTTTTTTCGATTTGAACAACGCATCCACGTTTACTCATTTGCGAAAGAATGAAATTTTATTCGTTCTCAATCAAATAAAAAGTTTAACAGTTGTAGAGTTTTTGCCCTCTCAAAATGTTTATAAAAGTCTATTAATTAGATATTTTTATATTATGGGATAAACAAAACCAATTACAAATTTTTAAATGATACATTTCAGGGGGTTTTCCTGTTTCAAAAGATCCTGTATACATGTTTAAAATATATTAATTAGTAGTCTACGGCCCAGAACTCCTTTATAAGTTTGTAACACTCATCGAAAACTTTGTAAATGGCTTCATTTTAGCTAATCCTAGAATTTTTTATTTGCGAAAAGCATTATGACAATACATCAACAAACAGCTGATTTTCATTCCATGGCTTAATCAATGTTGCTAAAATTAGTTGGACCTCAGACACCCTAAATATGACAATTTTATGATAATCAGATAACTGATGAACAATCATTTTTAAATGAGGCGTCGAAGATGCTGAAATATGCGTCAACCCAACTGACGACTAGCGCCGCAGCGCAGTTTTGGTGTTGTACAGAACTCTGTATTTATAGTTCTGGGACATTAACAGATCTACAACTTCGGAAGCCAAACTAATGGGGCCCGTTTCATAATCAACTTGTAACTTGTAGTTTTGTAAGTTGTAGAATTTCCTTTCATAATTCAACAGAATTATTCTACAAGTTACAACTTGTAAAATCCAAAATATTAGTATTCGACGTGTGCACGCATACAAATTTCTAATACTAATATTTTGGATTTTTACAAGTTGTAACTTGTAGAATAATTTTGTTGAATTACGAAACGAAATTTACAAGTTACAAAACTACAAGTTACAAGTTGATTATGAAACAGGCCCCTGGTCTTTTTTTCTGTCAATCTCTCTGAAGGTGTGGATCAACGGATCAAATGTAATTATTTATCATATTTATCAAGCCTTTATTCGTGTTTCTCATGGAGCTGGCCAAGTAGCCATAGTAAGTATTTCATAATATCGACATTGTGTACAAGAATTCTGGGTAGAATAACAGGAATGTAATGCCACAAATAAAATCTGAAGTTCAATCTTTCCGTTTCCTGTGCTAAATTGTAAAGATTTTGTAAACTAATGTCATTACCAGAAGTCAGCGTTCTGAAAAAATTTATGAATGTTACTTCTAGCCCTGTGATGTCAGCACTTAGATCAGAGTGTTGAAAATACGAACAGTAATTGTGTTATCTTAAGCCGGTTTTAACCTGATTGCTGCGACTTAACTAGATCATCCACCCTTTTAGTCTTAGTGTTTGACTTAACGAGTAATAACCCCCTTAGATGTGAACTGCTTTTCACGAATCACAACTACTCTACAATCTGGATCACCCATAATCCAATCTGTATTATATACCAAAAAGCATTCACGAATCATTCCTGAACTCACTCAATTGTCATTCAATCTCAACAAAAATCTTTAAATTTTCCTGACTTAACTGAACCATTTATGAAATATTTCTCAAAATGATTGTAGAAAAACGAATTACTTTGTTTTATATCATTAATTAATTTATTTATTTAATAAATAAACATAAAAACCGTGACTAGTTTCGACAAACTATGTAATTTTTAAACGGAAACAAATTCATGAATGACGACAAAACATTTTGAAACAGACCGAAGGGTCTTGTCTACAACAGTAGGTATGTGTTAAATTCTCGGAAGGATTACATAAATACGGCATTTTTTGTGTATAAGAATATTGCATAGAAACAAAGTGGTAAACAGATTAAGAAAATGTAAATATATCATTTTTAATTATTCATTACTTGAAAAAATATCAAATAGGATGCTATTTTTAAAATCTACCTGCTCGTTAAGTAGTAAATTGCAGGAATTATTATGGCTTTTGTAAATTTCTATGTTCTCAAGTGTTTCAATAAATGCTTAAAATTGTTATGATCTCTGTTTCTTGTAATTTAGGAAATGTATGCCCTGTAGTAAGAAAATTATTTGCAAATGTTCAGTCAGTTTTATTTAATATAAAGGAACGTAAGTGTTCAAGATATCGAATATTGAAATTTCTAGAGGTCATACCAAGGTAAAAGCTATTGCACTTTGAACATTTTAATTTATCTACTCCAGATTTCAAGAACTTATCACTTATTTTATCTTTGTCGTTTAAAATATGATTTGACAATTTTGATTGGGATCTAAAACTAACTTTAATATTATGCTTTGACAAAAGTTTCGCTATTCTCTCACTTGTGGTTCCAAGATAAGTAAGGCTAACGTATTTAAATTGAACATTGTCATCTTTGATTTTTGGATAGATTTAATTTTGCGCAGTTTGACTTTCTTTCCGGGAAATAAGTTTATTAATTAACTTATGGTTATAGCCGTTATTAATGGCTATGCTCTTGATGATATTCAGTTCGTTCTTTAAGTCGGTTTTGGAAAGGGGTAATGTAAGAGCTCTATGTATCATCACTTTGTATGCTGCTAGTTTGTGTGAGTGTGGACTAAAAGATGAATTTGGGATAGTAGTGTCTGTAAATGTTGGCTTTCTGAATACATTGAACGTGATTTTATTGTGTTTATTGGTGAGGGTGAGATCTAGATAATGGATAGATGAGTTACTTTCAGTAAACCTGATGTTACGATGTGCAACTATTAAGGAATGATAGAAAAGTGTTAAGTTGTCTCTTTGTACCCGTAAAGTAAGCTAAAATGTCGTCGACATACCTATACCAGAATAAAATATGTTTTTTGCTAAGCTCAGTAATGGGTTAATGAAAATGGCATAGTATTGTCAAAACTAGTCATGGTTTTTATGTTTATTTATTAAATAAATAAATAAATTAGTGATATAAAACAAAGTAATTCGTTTTTCTACAATCATAATGATAGTATATCACAAAGTAATGGCTTCCAGCATCAACTATTTCTCAAAATCTTTGTTTTGATGAGAAAAACTGGAAAATGGAATTTGGGTTTACTTTTTGAAGTTTCTTCCAATCATCAGAAAAAGCTATTTTAGGTAAACAGTGGACGTAGAATGAAATAAATTACTCAAATTTACACTCAGATAGTTGATAGTCCTAAAGTAGATGGTGACCACTACAAAATAGTAGTTTTTACTAGCAAACGCTAGTATATTACATTTATTACATTACATTGCATTTCACTACTACATTACATTGCATTACATTACAGTGTATTACATTAAATTTCTTTACATTACCTTAAATTACATTACATTATATTTTATTACATTACATTACTTTACACAGTAGTTTCTCAATACCTAAATATCTAAAATTTTCACTACATATTTTTTTAAATTATTTTTATTCTATCATATCAAAGAAAACATAGGCGGACATATAACTATCGTTCCTAAAAAGGATGAACATACGTAAAAAGTCGTAACTACGCAACAAAATTAAAATGAACTTACCTTTAATTTCAAACACCATCACGGAAAAAAAAGATTCACAAAAATAATACCACTGTCCGCTCTTCCCATATATTGATGTTGATTATATCTCATTAGCAAATTCATTGATGACTTTTCTCCAGACAACATATATTAAAGGACAGTGTGATCAGCCTGGTTAAGCAGAAACAAGAATATTATTTTTGAATTCCCATAAATCCCAATATAATCGTTTTCAAGAACAGCTAGCTAAAACCATTATAATTACGCTCGAGTATACAGGCCGAAGTGTTAATAACAAACCACACCGTAAGTAATCGCTTAACAAAGACAAAACTCTCATCAAACTTTCTATGCCGGACAACCCGAACTGACTCAGGGATGAAGTGTAATCTGGGGAACACTATCCAGTGTAACAAACTTTCCGGTCATTCCCATGAGTAATAAATAACTTTTACTACTAAACTGAAATGTATAGTGTTAATTATTTTCGATAAATTATTACTTATCACCCTTGTTATCGTAATAACTTTACTTCATTATTAGATTTCATACCCATAAATTTCAAACCAATTTTGTTTGTCTGAAAGAAAGCAACTGGCTTATCAATACCCATATAAAATTAGTTTTGAATCAAGTTTTAATATACAGTTACGAACTCCGTGCGTTTTAAAACAATTTTTACACCGAAAAATCAATCTTATTTTTACCCGTTTGTATGCTGTCCCCGTTACTCTGGATGATTTTTATAGTTGGAGAGCTAATAACTCATTTCTCATGAATTGTTTGACTCACGTAATTATTTTACATAGAGGTATAGATGGGATAGATGAGGTAGTCTAGTCTGCCTTACCTACGTGTAGGTACTGCGCATGTTTAAAGAGTAGCCTACCTATCAGGGTGAATACTTCACGATGAGTATATGGAAAAGAATTCTATTGGCAAAGTGATGAAATTTGATGAACACATGCGTCCATACGGAAATCGCTTTTGTCTAAGGAAGGTGGTAATTCAATACTCTCTGCGAGGTGTCACTTGAAGTCCTTTGCAGAAAATCGCCGCAAGACACATAAATATTTTAATTCTAACGTAATATATAGGCACTGGAAGTTTTATGCGAATTTGAAAATTTTCTGTACATCTCAAGCATATAGGTCATCAGTTTTCGGCTTTAAATCAATGAGTACCAATACCAGGCAAATCCTCTCGAACACTTCTTTATGTATTTGATAGGATTTCGTTACAAAGTTGAAGACGCGAGATGTAAGAGCCGTATACACATCTAGGTATTTTGGAAGATATGTGAGACTGTTATATGATATACGCACACAGATGTTGTTCCAGTGTTATTAAAAAATATTTATTTTATAGTCCTGTGTATTAAGGTTATACATACAAAATAAAAAATAAAGAATGCCGTTCCGTAAGTAAATTTGTTGAGCTATTTTTTCTCCCTACCTAACAACTCCTAGAGTTGTATTTTGTTATAATTATTTTTACTTTTTAGTTATTGGTTCGAATGTCACGGTTATTATTTTTTTAATGTTTTATTCATAAAGGTTTACTTCACGTAAATATTTTACATAGAGGTATAGATGGGATAGCTGAGGTGTCTAGAGTAGGTATTGAATACCTCTTGGAGAGTATTCATTCTGAAAATTGGTATACGGACGTTCAAGAGCTGGTTTATATATATAGATATCATATGTCGACCTCCAATTCTGGTTAGGGAACCGAAAGTCATCAAATGTGTATTTTTTAGCGCATGTTTTTTCCCACATTTTTAAAATTGAATGTCCATCTCTGAAGGGCTCCAGTTGAATTTTTTCTTTATTTTGATAACCTTTAACAAATAAAATACATTTAAAAAGGCCCGTCAAAATTATAAATTTGAAGACTTTGGCTGAGAAAATTGTACCGCGTAAGAAATTGGCGCCGACATCTAGAGATGCTTCCGACAGAATTAGCACAAAACAGAAGTGTTCCGAATCTGACGTTAAAGCATAATATGCTTTCTCCCTTAACTTAGGACGAAGATAAAATGTTCAGGTGTACTTCACCATTGTCTAAGAGAGATTATTCAATATCTCTGCTTTTTAACAAACTGCCTGTGTGTTTTACACTTGCGAATGATGTGCGTGATGGTGTCATGAGGATGTTTTAGTCTATACGGATATCGCGGAAGAAAGGCTACACACTCTTTCAACATCAAATTCTCCATAACTGATTAACAAATTAAAGTAATGTTCATTTGTTTCTTTCAAAAAATACTACTGATAATTCAGGTATCTCTAATAACCACACAGAAATTTTAGTTTTTCCAAGTTTAATGCATGGGGTTTAAGCATAAACTACCACTATTTTTTGCATAGAATCCACTGTCGTTGAGAAAAAGGAGGCTGGACCTTAAAAAAACTGAGTTACACGATATTCGAGATAGCCGAATTCGGTGCCAATTTCTGCGCACTTAGTATAATTTTATTGAACAGTTCCAAAGATTTACGAAGCTTCAAGTTTTATTCAGTCAAATTCTGGTAATTGTTGACATCTTTGTTTCCAAAAAAATTATTTTTTTGTGAAGGGCTGCATCTGTCAAAATTTTCAAAAAATTTAAATAGCTTTTACCTGGTGCCCTTCAGATTTCTGATAGTTCCAGTAACATTGCAGATTCTAAAAATGCTATAGAAACAAAGTTGGGAAACACTTGCGGTAGAACCGGAAGTCGTAGACAACTGTAAAAATTTTAACTGAAACCAGCCCACGTAAACCCATTTTCAGATAAATGCTCCCAGTACTTTTCCATATTCATATTTTTATCGATACATACCTTTCTTGCATGCGCAGTAGCTACCGTTTCTAGGTAGGTAAGGCAAACAATCGATTACCCACTCATCTATCCTATCTATACCTCTATGTAAAATATTTACGTGAATCAAACACTTCATGAAAAATGGGTCACTAGCTCTCGGTCTATTATAGCATCCTTCTCTGTCTAACGTACATGATTAATAAAAGACTAGAGAAACGTTTTGTTTATCGGTGTTTAGTTTTTGCTACGGTGAAATAATTACCGTGATTTAAACGTTGTAACAATACTTCTTGACACCGACTTCAAGGACTAAACCCAAACAAAATTAATATGGATGAGTACGTATTGTCAAATGAGCTATCACTTGTCATAAGGTCTTCTTTACATTTAGTGGCCTCAATGCTAGTGTGATGTCATCTATTCTAGTTTGGTATTTTGTATTATAAGTAGCTTCGCTCACTGACAAATTTCTCGCCTTTTCTCCTCTTTCACATGGCATTAATTTAGTGAATAGTGTTAATACATTATTAGAAATATGGTGGGTCTGTGTGGACTTGATCACTTATACACAAAACAAGCATTTCATGCTTAGGTGTTGATGTGAACGTTTCTGTCCTGCGGATAAACCATAAAGTGAAATATTTTCCAATTATATAATTATATATTGATATGTATATGTGTCATTATAATTGTAGTAATAATTGTAATTGTAACTGAACAAATAAATTGAATTGAATTAAATACTGATACGTCATTTGTTACCACCAGTAGAGAAGATTAGAACTGTTTATTTTCACACTCAAAATTTCATTAGTTGAAGTATAACCGTTCAAAAGATGCGAGGGGGGGAGACTTTTGACTGGCACACATATAGTGTTAAATCCTGTTAATTAGTTCTAACTTTTTGCCTATATTTTAAGTCGGCTATTGCTAAAAAAATTATTATTAAAAATTATTTTTAATGCTCTATTCTATGAAGAATTTTAGAATCGTTTTACCTCTGGTACCTACATTAGTGTCTGAATCTTTTTTATTGTTTTTAGTCTAGACTATACAAATGTTAAATCAGTTATTCATTTTAAGAACATATGAAATTTATGTTTATTAACACATTTCCATCTTCAAGAAACAAGCACAACATTTCAAGCTCTACTGTTATTTGTGTTTATTCGTATTTTTGTACGCAAAAAATGCATCCACCTAAAGAGCTTCAACGCGATAATGTAACAAAAAAAACTTAATTTCGAGCTCTCATTGCCTTAGCGCTGTCAGAAAGAAGAATATTTTATTATGTTAAAAAGAGAAAATACACCTTTCATAAAACAACCAGCGTATCCTCGGGATTGCTTTGGTATTTATTGTGTGCACAAGAGCTTCTCTATGAAGTGTTCTAATGAAGTTCTTCACGGAACAGAAATATTTACAATTTTATCTTAAAATGGAAGTGAAATGTACGTTTTACTTAACTATAAAAGTAAAGTTCTCTTTATTTTCTTTCCATTTACTAACTAGGATGAAATAACAGCTTGTCTTGTAGCACTAAACGCTAAAAGTATATTAGCTCAGGAAAAGTTTAAGTCTTTTTGGTTTCACATTGGTATACTTGGTAAAAACGAAAGAATATAGCATTTTTACCAATTTTTTCGTTCTTGAAATTAATGCCTCACCCAACGGTATGCAAAACTTACAAATACTACTTATTTTAAAAAATAGGCATAATTACTATTTCAAATTATTTTTATTGGTAAAAAAATATAAAAAAGGCAAAATCTAATATTGCAGGTAAGCAAATCTAACACTAGTCAATATGTTTTAACGGACTTCACAAAAGAATTAGCAATTCTTCTCTATATTTTTTTATGTGTTTTCGGCCATTACTCGAAACCGACTCAAGGAATTTGGAGCATTTAAACTGGTCCCATTTTTTTCGGAAAATCGGAATTAATTCAAATTGTATCATAATTAATAGACCTATAAGAGATACAAATTCTCAATTCGTCTACAATATAGTGGGTCAATCTGAGGTGTAATCATATGCAAAACTTTCTTAATACATATAAACATTTAGAAATTAAGTTCTCTATTCTATTCAACAGGAAAAGGGGTTGGTCAATATAACGAATGTTGCTTAAAAGTAAAATACCTTATTATTGGCAATAACGAAAAGTGTAATTAGATTTGAAAGCTGAATTTAATTAAGCAACATTATATCACTAAATATGGTAAAATAAATACGTTTTTTTAATAATAAAACCCAACTTCAAAAAACACAAAAGTAACTTAACTAAAAAGCAAATCAATATTATTTTCTGCTGCATTTAACAACTTTTTAATTCGGTACCAAGTTAAAATGAAAGTAATTTGGGAAGTACATTTATGATTTGTACTTTGTAACTTTGCTGTTCAACTTGGCATTTTTTGCTAGATTTCAGAAATGAGTAAATATTCACTATAATTAATTATCAAATTAACATTTGGACTTCTAAACACCTTTTCGCAGCCATATACAGTCATTCATGCGTCAGATAGTGTTCTTGAACAGCAGAAACATTATATATGTTTGAGTCCAATACTTTTGGACATGGTTTTTCATTTCCGGGTTGTATTAAATACTCAATGTTAAAAACACTCAATACTCAATCCCATATTTCTTACATAATGTATGTAAATATTCACTATAATTAATTATCAAATTAACATTTGGACTTCTAAGCACCTTTTCGCAGCCAGGTGTATACAGTCATTGCGCACGCGTCAGATGCTAGTGTTCTCAACTGAATAGTTCCTACATTTTTATTAAAAAAACACACTGTTTTGGAGTTTGTAGTACACAACATTATATATATTGTGCAATGTGAAATAAAATTGATAAAGATGAAGCTAATAATTGTATCAAACTAATCAATGTGAAATAAAAGACATTTCTTTGATAAATCGTACCTACTATTGTTTGATGAATACTAGCATCCGAGGCGTGTACAGCTGTCAATCGCTATTTTCTGTACACGCTAGCGACAAAAAAACCTTAGCAATGTATATCCTTATAAACAGAAAAAAATACTGCGTTATGAGCGTATAAATGTAACAAAATCATAACTGTGTACACCTGGCATGCGAATCGGTGATCAGATGATTATATCATCAAGTGCGAGTTGGATTTTTTGTACCACCTTCAAATTCCGGTGGTAGAATACTAGCATCCGAGGGCACAATAGGTCGTCTGTTATTCAAATTATTTAAAAGTACAAATAAAATGCGCTAAAATGGGAATTAAGTCGATGGCTTTAATATGAGTCGTACAGGTGGCAATCGCTATCCAAGTCGTCTAGATGGTTTCTAAAGCGAGAAATGAGATCGTTATTTCTCATAACACGCGTTAAAAAAATATTTTTTATTTTCCGTTTATTTCTATAAAGTTGTCATTCCAGGTCTCATATTTGTATTAGTCATAATGAGCCCTTTTAATATTTACCATCTTTAACAGCCAGCAAACCTTATTTGCAGTCAGATTTAATTAAGCAACCGTATATCATAATAAATAAGAAAAAAATAGCTTTAATTTGAGAGGGGCTATAACTAATTAATCCAGTGGCGTTATGAACTTATAATGAATCTGTATTACATTTTCCATTTAATTCTGTAATTTCTAGATGTACACTTCAGGTCAGGCCTAGCGATATCGGTGGGACCTTTCATTACATGATGGCTATAACACTGATTCCTGTAAAGTTCAAGATTCTTCAGTAGTTTCGGAGATGTCGATTACCAGAAGTAAAGTGATCAAGACGATATATTATCCTGAGTGATATTATAAGGGTTTATTTTTTTAACAAGAACCGGCTTCAACTGGCTTAAAATAAAAACCGTTTAAGAAACCGTGTGCAATCAATAACTACTTTCGGACAAATTTATTTTATCTTATTTGTGGTACAATTCTATTGATTATTTTAGCGTATGCTTATCTCTCCTTCTCTAATTTGTATTCATTTTATATTATCCACATATTTTTAACTTTTTTATATGGTTTATTATTTGGCTCAGTTTCTATAAGTGTAACTCTAATTCACCCTATATTGCAACCACCCTGTTTTTGTTTCTGTGTATTGGTCACCCAATATAAATTATTAGTCTATCATTTTCTCAATCACCCTATACAACTATAATTCAACTCTACACGATGTTGCAACCGCCCTGTATAAGTATTAATCCTGTTCACCCTGTTGATGGTTTCTATTTCTATAATTTTATTTCGCCCAATATGCCAAGTATAAGCAACTACTTATGTTTCACACTATATAAGATTTTTTTAAACCCTGTATTACTATAATTCCACTCCACCTAATATTTCAATCTCCATGTATATGTAACGCCTTCTAACATTTTTTACTTGACTCTTATTTCAACTACCTTTTATACGCAACTACTTATGTGTACCCTGTATAACTTTAATTCTATTTCAACTTATATTTCAACCGTCATACTGCTTATGTACCACCTAATATCAAATTTATTTGTAAAATTTTTTGAACCCACCGGTCTAACTGTAATTTTATTTCGCCCAATATTTCAACTGCACACATTGCTTGCTGCTTGAATTGCAATGCACGCACAAACCTACCACTGTATACCATATAAATAGAAAACACCCCTTTCCCAAATTATTTTCTTTTCGATACACTAATGGAATATTCTGTGTGCCATTTTACTCGACTATAATGAAAACCGTTACAAACAATATACTTTCATAGCATATCTTGACATTTAAGCTACATATTTATGATGAGAATATGACGTTTACATTTATGTTTACCCTGTTTTGGCAAATATGTTTACAATTTTTGGAAAAACGGTATGTTTTACGTTATATATAATAATAAGGAATCAAGCTGGAATATCTCTTTCTAGAATACAATTTAAAATATTCAAATTGGTTGAGAGGTTTTAGAGAAAACAGTGTAGATTTATTGGAATTCTGAAAATGCAGTGTCTTAATTACTGTTTTTTCTGATTTTCTGGAAAACTGTAAATCTCACGTTATAGAAAATTATATGAGATCTTTCTGTAATATTCCTTAATACAATGCCATTTAAATCATCAAATTTGCCCAAGCCGTTTTTGAATAATCACTGAGCACAAATAAAAAAACTCCTTTTTGGAGGTCGGTTAAAAAACAAGTCAGTGAAATGTTAGTCTGCAGTTGGTAGACAATGTAACTGGTTCCTCGAAGTTTCCTTGGACTTCCATCGTCTTGAAATGGTTTTTACGAAAAATCAATTAATAATAATTTAATTTTAAATACTAGCGGCCACATTTTGATAGGCAACCTGGTAGATAATTATATATTCTCCTAATCATAACTATGCGTAGAAATTTGGTTTTTAGCAAACACTCGATGAATGCACTAATTCTGCAACTTGATCTAAAAGGATTGTTTACACTTTACATTAGTATTATATAACCCTATGCGTTAAATTGAGCATCGGGATTTTCCCAACGATTCTTCAAAATGTGCATATCCTAAAACGATTATATTGCAACTATTTTAATAAATCAAAAATTTATTCATTATTCTATAACAACATTGTAAATTTTCGAACAAAAGGTAAACACTTGAACATGAAACAACCATCAGGAATAATTCAAACAAAATGCAGTAACAACAAATTGATGATGTCCACTGAAATTGCATAAAATATTTTGCTTTGAAATATGAAAATAGCAAATCCAATTGAAAAAGCTGCATAAACAGATCAAAACAAATCGAATGAACATTTCGCAAATTTAATTCCACATGACTAAAATGTTGCTTGCGGTTAATTCGATTTTCATAATTAAAATCGCATATACGAGACCGTAACTTTATAGGAACAATTACTACTTGAACGTTTGTTATAACTGATACAAATTTGTGGGACATTTCAGTGTGTGTACATTCGGTGCGATAATCACGTGGTTTATATGGAGTAATGAAATTTTGCATCATGCTGGAGAATTTATTAGCAACTAACTAACTGTGGAAACAAATATGGACCACAAATAAATGGCAGGACGATTGGTGTGAATCAGTTTTTAACCGACTTCCTAAAGCAGGAAGTTCTCAATACGTCTGTATCTATGTTTTTTTATGTTTGTTCAGCGATTACTCGCAAACGGCTCAAGGAATTTCAACCGTTTATATTGGATTCTGTTTGCGAAGTGGTCAAATTTTTTTTTTCAATAACGTAGCTTGTACCGTAGAAAATGGTAAAAACTTTTTTGCCGACTTTCTTATATAGTAAACTTTGGTGGAGTCGCTGGTATTAAAAAAATAGGGAAAATTTGTCTATTCGGAACATGGGAGGTCAGTAAAGTTAGCACCGCCATTTTACAGAAACTCAAATTAAAACATATGGGAATTACGAGCTATTTAGGAGCTCTTGATTTTTACCTAAATTGATTTTTGAGCTCAATATTTACTATGGAAAAAGTGCAAAAAACTATTGGCGGTGCTAACTTTACGTAAAGTTAGCACCGCCATCTCAGAAAAACAAACAAAAAAAATTTGTGAGGCGTCTCAAATTAGGAGCTATTTACGAGCTTTTAATTGACGTATTGAACGTCAACCACTAAATTTGTCTAAGGGGTAAAAACCACCCCCGAAAAAATATTGAATTTTAATTTTAAATTTAAAATCTATTAAAATTATCTTCGATTTACGAACTCTTTCCGGGTGTAATGCACATAAACATCTAAAAATGTCTAAGGGGTGAAAACAGCCCCCCAAGTTTTCAGTTTTTTCGAATTTTATGATTATTAAATTTTGAAAAATACCAGCATGATCTACGATTTACGAGCTTTCCAACGGTATATTACACGACAACATTCAAATTACTGGAAGGGGTGCAAACCACCCTCAAATTATGCAGATTTTTCAAATTTTATTAAATATAAATTTTCAAAAATACCAGCATGATCTACGATTTACGAGCTTTCCAACGGTATATTACATGACTACATTTAAATTACTGGAAGGGGTACAAACCACCCTCCAATTATGCAGTTTTTTCAAATTTTATGATTTATAAATTTTAAAAAATACCAGCATGATCTACGATTTACGAGCTTTCCAACTGTATATTACATGACAACATTCAAATTACTGGAAGGGGTGCAAACCACCCCCCCAATTATGCAGTTTTTTCAAATTTTATGATTTATAAATTTAAAAATATACCAACATCATCTACGATTTACGAGCTTTCCAGCGGTATGTTACACGACCACATTCAAATTACTGGGAGAGGTTCAAACAACCCACTAAATTTACCAGTTATTCCAAATTATGTAATTTTTTAATTTCAAAAACTGCCGGCCTCATCTACGATTTACGAGCTTTTCAACGGGATATTATACGTTTGCATTCAAGATTTTGGAAAGGATGCAAGCCGCCCCTCACCCCAATTATGCAGTTTTTTCAAATTTTATGATTTATAAATTTTGAAAAATATCAGCATGATCTACGATTTACAAGCTTTAAAATACTACATTAAAATTTTTGGAAAGGGTGCAAACAACCCCCTTAATTTCCCAGTTTGTCTATATTATGTGATTTTGTTCATTTTCAAAACTGACAGCCTAATCTACGATTTAGAAGCTCTTCAAGGATATATGACACGATTATTTTCAAATTATTGTAACGAATGCAAACAACCCCGAAATTATGCAATTTTTTCCAAATTTGTAGTTCTTAAATTTAGAAAACTAGCAACATAAATTATGATTTAATACCTCTTCAATGATACATTGCAGAACCACTTCAAAATCACCTGAAAGGTGCAAGTAACTACCTAAATGACTAATTATTTCAAACTGTCAGAGTTTTGCAATGGATGAAAATATTAAATATTATCCTTACTACGGCAAAGGTTTAGAAATCTAGATTTTACAAATTTTGGAAATGGTGTAAGATGTAATTATCTACCATGTATAAGCTTTCCAACAATATGTTAAAAAACGACTACTGTTGGTAGTCATTGTTCGGATAAATAATTGTATTATGAATTATGATCTTTTAATTAAGTATTGAATCTAACGAAAAATTGTAACCATCTTTATGGCCAACGTGTTGTTACCGTTTCTTCTGGTTTTGTATTCAACTCGCTTCTTCTTCAAAATCTGTTGCTTAAAGTTTTAATAATTACCTCAAAGTTTTTTGTTTCTAATTAACATATTAAAACAGTTGTTTCAAATAGAAATAGCAATATTTTTATGTATTACGAAATGCACAGATTAATTCCAGTCGGCATTTTTCAACCAACCTTCAGAAAATATAAGTCAAATAATATTCTTATTTTTGTCTAACCTTTACCATTTGACAATGGGCTGAATCTATATTCTATACAAGAAATATAAAACAGGAGTTTGGTATCTGAGACGGCAATGTATTTCGTTCTTATTCTTTCAACTATTATTTTTGTACCCACAATAATCAAATTATTCATAGCAAACCCAAAATACAAATAGGAAGACATAAAAGATCAAAGGTACTTAAATGAATTAAACAAATGTGTTGTCTCGCCATCTAGGTGCCAATATTCCTACCTGTAACTAATAACTCAGTAAAATTTCCATAGATGGACGATTTCACATTTGAAATTACTGGTTAATGTCATAAAATATATTAGATTTTTTTTTAAAATGTTTATTGATAATAAATATATAAGTAACTATTTCAATATACCTACTTATTGAGAGAAATTCAACGTACTTGAATTTCAAAAAGAAATGTTCTTAAATCAAATGATAGCGATTAATTGTATAATGAAGTATATTATATATGAGTTTCAACGTAAAGGATGAGTACAGAGTGGCGTATATTACTTATGTGATTCAAGAATTTAAGTAACCCCTGCAATAGAAAATACCACATTACGAATTTTTTACTGCTTTAATAAAATATATTGCCTCGACTAGAACCAGTGGCACCAATCAAATTTAGATAACAATTATCAGAGAACTGTTTTTAATATATTCACATAATCAGTGTATTCAAATTTATTTTTTCATGCTACAGAAAAGGCCATTACAAACAGCGGCAAGAAGGCTTTTTCGAATGTTTCATCAAAATCTAAAATGAAAATTCTTTAATAGGCCAAAAATGACGTTTTAAATTTAGATATTTGAAAATGGACTAAAATATTTATGCCAAAATATTGGGGATGGACTAATAAGATGGTAATATCTTTTTCATTACTGAGTATCCTTATTGGCAAAACTACATTACTGGTGTACAAACCGCATAATGAATGAATTAATTGAGAAACAATATTTTGTGAGTTAATCCAGCACTGAAAAATTTAGTTTCCTCAAGTTCTTGTTTTTTTCTTAAGTATAGGAACTTACAATCTTATTATAATTTGAAAAAAACCGCACAATTGGGGGGTGGTTTGCACCAGTTCCAGTAGTTTGAATGTAGTCGTGTAATATATCGTTGGAAAGCTCGTAAATCGTAGATCATGCTGGTATTTTTTAAAATTTATAAATCATAAAATTTGAAAAAACTGCATAATTGGAGGGTGGTTTGCACCCCTTCCAGTAATTTGAATGTAGTCGCGTAATATACCGTTGGAAAGCTCGTAAATTGTAGATCATGCTGGTATTTTTTAAAATTTATAAATCATAAAATTTGAAAAAACTGCATAATTGGAGGGTGGTTTGCACCCCTTCCAGTAATTTGAATGTAGTCGTGTAATATACCGTTGGAAAGCTCATAAATCGTAGCTCATGCTGGTATTTTTGAAAATTTATAAATAATAAAATTTGAAAAAACTGCATAATTTGGGGGTGGTTTGCACCCCTTCCAGTAATTTGAATGTTGTCGTGTAATATACCGTTGGAAAGCTCGTAAATCATAGATCATGCTGGTATTTTTCAAAATTTAATAATCTTAAAATTCGAAAAAACTGCATACTTGGGGGGTTGTTTTCACCCCTTAGACATTTTTAGATGTTTATGTGCATTACACCAGGAAAGAGCTCGTAAATCGTAGATAATTTTAATAGAATTTAAATTTAAAATTAAAATTCAATATTTTTTGGGGGTGGTTTTTACCCCTTAGACAAATTTAGGGGTTGACGTTCAATACGTCAATTAAAAGCTCGTAAATAGCTCCTAATTTGAGACGCCTCACAAAATTTTTTTGTTTGTTTTTCTGAGATGGCGGTGCTACGTTTACGTAAATAAAACGATTTCTTTTACTTAATAATTTTAAGAGAATGAGTTATTCTTCATAAACAGATATGCATGGTCTAAAACGTACACTGTAATCATTCCATGTCACTTTTTTAACTGTTGACGAGGTTTGCCATCAAATAGGAATTTTGATTAAAAGGGAAGTATCTTTATTTTTGTTAATATCTAAAATTGTTATCAAATAGAAGTAATTAGAAATAAAAACTGCAACTACTGATGCCATTGCACAAAAAATTGTATAATAAGTATTTACGTAATTTTCCAACAAAATACTAGGTTTCAACCAAGTTAATTAGATTTAAAAACTGAATCCAATTAAGTCATTGCATCACTAAAAATTGTAAAATAAATACATTTTTAATAAAACAAAAACCGACTTAAATAAAATAACTAAAAAGCATGAAATATTTTTTATTGCAACAATTAAATACTTTTTCTGAAGTCGGTGCCAATTTAAACACCTAAGTTGCGAAGTACAACTTATAAATTTACTTCCCAAAATATTTTCACTTTTGCTTGGCACCGACGATACAAAGTATTTCATTGTTGTACAAAAAATTATTTCATGCTATTTGTTAAGTTTTTTTAAAGCCGGTTCTTGTTTTTTTAAATATATTTAATATATAAAACAGTCACCATTAGAATATAGCTTTCAGTTGTAGAACATTGGTCTTAATTCCACATGCTCATAAAATACTTCTATTAAAAACTGCGAAAGCTTCTTACGCAATAATATACAGGGTCTAAAATAAGGTCGGAAGTTATATGCCCTCAAAAGGGTTCAAAATTTTTTTTTTGTGTTATTGTCTTAAATTTTTCAATCACCACTTTTACTAATGAAACACTGCAAGTCCCAATTGCCGGTTTATTAATAACTTAAATTGTTAAGCGATGTGGCAACTCCAGTCTTTTATTTGTCATGGTACATAGATATTTGTAATTTTTGGCCTAATAACTTTAAGAGCTGAGTAATTTTCAACCTCAGATTACTCGAAAACCATTGGAAATATCGATTTAGACAAAGATAAAATTTTTTATGTAAAATTCTTAAGATTTTGTAAATCTGTAAAGAAATTGTAAAAAATGAGATAAATAATAATACATCGAAAACCCCCTTAACCAACCTAAATAGGACGCTTATGATTTGCATGTCCAAAAACATAGTAGCACATGTTATTTAACGTAAAAAGTTATGTAAGACTCATACATTTTTTTCTTTTTACTTTCGACAGTTTTGTCAATAACAGAGCCCTTTTAAGAGTATACTTAGGGCATATAACTTCTGATGGGTGCGTTTTAGGACACATGTTAATAGGGACTTTTGGCTTATTTTAATGTGTTTTATACACAGCAGAACCCTATTTTAGAAACACTCTTTCCTTCCCGTCTATTTTTATCTTACCGTCTCTGTTTCTCTTTGTGTCATTCTTAGTAATGGACTTAAGTTTAAGGGAATTTAAAATAATTTAGTCATTGTAAGTGTAAGTTAATTTACAATTAAAATATATAATATATTGCATTATAATAATTCAAAATTCCAAACGTACTTCACCTAAGTTAGTTTCCTAAAAATATATATAATAAGGTCACTTTAATTGGATCCGGTGCACTGAAATACATCTCTTATTTCCCTATATTTTTACTTACTTTTTTACAATAATCGATTTTTAAAACGTAATGATGCAAATGGGATGCGGAGTTCTTTCTAAATTTATCTGAATTTCTCTTTACTTTTATGAATCACAGCTGCACACTTTATAGAACCACCAAATAGCCTTGAAACGGTGTTTTTTATTTTCGAATGTGTAATTTACCAAATACTTTATTATATAAACTAGTTGGAACAACAATTCTCAACTCTTCACAATCGATTATATTATCATTCCAGTGTCATTTTATTTTTCTTTAAAACATTCTGGTTATCTGTTATAGCTTTTTCATTTATTTTGTATATTTTACTTCTTAGTGGTTACCTTTCCGTGTGCCGTGGTCGGATACTAAAATTTAACAATGGAGAATTAGGTACTTTACAAATTGAAAATATTGTAAGAAAACTAGAGAGGGCACTACAGATAGTAACAGGTAGTTTCACTTGTTTGGGAGATAACGAGATAACTCTTTATGGCCCTCTATTTCTAGACTTGCCACGATATTACTACATTGCAGGCCCCAAAAGTATATACTTTAATTTGGTAACTGGTAACCACAGCCGGTAACGTTATCCTCTTTCGTGGTGTTCTGACTTCTGGCGTACGACAAGTTTCTAATTTAAAACATCGCAAACAGAGAATTGGAATGATTATTGGAACGAAAAGCATATTGTGTGCGGGCATTTCATTTTAATTGGGTATTATATTTGATTATTTACCATAATTTATTAATTGTCTATAAACGAAGAGACTCTTGATATATTACCTTGGTTCTTACACAGAGAACTGAGTTGAATGGGTATGAATATTTGAAGATTAAGGTTATGTGGTATCGATCGAAACATATCCATACTCATCTATTTTCATATATGTAAGTGTGGGCCACTTTTAAGAAGATTTGGCTTGATTAAACGCCGTAAACCAATTATCCTTCAGAGTTCAGAAAAACAAATTAGGACCATTCTGTTGAAAATGGGCGCCCCACCCAGCCTTGTTTAGATAACTAAACAATTATAACACTGTAGGTAGTAAGGTGAATAACACGTTTTTAATCACTTTTAAAAACAAACGCACACGACAACTTTAATGGACTTGAGTACTGAAACACTGAACCGGATTTGAGAAGTATCGCACACCGGTACCGCCCCGGACCGGACCAAACTACCAAGCAAATTTCCGGAGAGGACTGAAAATGGGTAACCCTGCCCTTACTTTATTGGATATAGAGTCGAAATCCGATTCCGATTCTGGTTTGGAATTTGTTATAATGATAATATTTATTATGCGTTGCGTTATGAAGATTTGGTATGGAGGTATAGCTGTGGGATGAAAGAAAGAATTTGAGGTTAGCAGATAATACGGTAGTCGTCGCAGTCAGTAACGAGGATCAAGGAATTGTGGATAGATCTTGCTCAATTAGTACTTAAAATGGGTTAGAACTGAACAAGTATTAAACCAAGACGGTGATTGTTAACCGCTTCCATAATAATCAACCATACTCAACACATTGAAGGATATAAGGTATGCTGGATCAATTATATTGGATCCCTAACAACAAATTCAGGCCAGTGCAAAGAGGAAAAACGTAGAATTTTCTCCTCAACACCGTGCTTATTTTTCTGTCTGTATTAAAAATAGTATCGATATTGTGACGCACTAGAATTCTTGCAATACTGTCTGTTGTACCCTTGACATACGGTAAATAAGCCTTGGTTATTGGTGTCTCATGCTCCTCGTCTGTTTGTCTCGGTGTTGATTTTAGGGCTCTTTGAATATTTCGGTCTGTAAATCCGTTTTGTCTCAGAGCTGTTTTTAAATTGTCCATTTCCTGTTTGATGTTGTCCTGGTCAGCTAGTCTTTGTGATCTGGTTACTAAAGTCTTGACGACGGCTTGTAGTTGAGCTGGGTGGTGATGAGAATTAGCATGAAGGTATCTGTTGGTGTGAGTTGCTTTCCTATATACCGTATGGCCAAGGGTTCCATCTTCCTTCGTATTTATGAGAACATCAAGGAATGGCAGTTGATTGTTGGCTTCATCCGAAACGTCGTCATTTTACCATCGATCCCGGCAGGAATCAGATATCAACTACGCGGATAAATTCCCGAAAACCACCTAACACATTTAGTGCCCGCGAAAACATTTAAAACAAATAAATATATATATATATATATATATATATATATATATATATATATATATATATATATATATATATATATATATATATATATATATATATATATATATATATATATGTATATATATATATATATATATATATATATATATATGGTTGATAATTTATTCCGGTGTACATCCGTTCGTCTGTTGTAATTGAAAAATCTCTCAAAAGATACACTTATGTACTTAGTAATCTTTTAAGTAAGTCAAATATGATTTTGGCCAGACATCAAGTGATTTTTCAAGCGATATTATTTTGATACATTATATTTTATTTGAGAATCAACAGTGAACATTTAAATATCCAAACGGATTTCAATAGGAGCCCTCTATATAAGCTGTGTTGTATATAATATTTCCTTGTATTGTAATAATAGCGTCCCTGGCATACAACATATTTTTGTTCATGAACAAAGCAATTTTTATTCAGTTTAGTGACGGCTTTCCTTAACGTTTCATTTTGGAATATATTATCATTGTCACACCCAGAAATATCTGCTTGCCTAACCTAAGTTATATCAACAGTCCAATATCCCACACCAAAACACACCACTACACTCACCAATACACAAGTTTTTAGCGATCTGTAGAAAAGAAAATAAGAAACTGAAGAATATATAGGGAATTTCAGTTGTGTCGAAAGTAATGAAGGAGACTTATCTGGCAAAACACGGTCTGTACAAACTGAAGAGATGCACCGGAATATGACATATGACAAACAACCAACTGCGAAGGGGTGAAATTCAAATGAGAAAATAACTTTTCCGAAGTAGTGACCAAATAGCATAGCAACCAAATAAAGGATAAAATTTCAAATGCGAACTCCATAATATAAGGTACTCAACAACTAATAGAACTTTCAACCATCAGATTCAACTTAGTAGAAACGCCAGATGTCAAATATTTATGAACTCCCGCTCGGAGCGCCACTGCATTTTACATATACTTGCAAGCATTTATAAAAATAAAAGATTATTTGGCTAACTGTTTCTATCAATTTGGAGACAGCAGAAGTCATGCCTACTTTTTCGATTTCGCCTCAGCTTTATTTCTTATAGAGATATCCTTTGACAAACGAACCTCAATAACATTAAAAATTTGATGAAACACGTTCCAATTTCGGCCACTGGACGTTAACTAGTGTTAAATCAATACGTTATTTACTCAAGTTGTTGATTGCAGCAACTAATTAACTTTTGCCTGATTATTATTATTGCCTGAAATTTGTTTCTAAACAGTTTTATTTAGCATGCCCTATTTATTTGTATATTTTGGTTAAATCTAGTAATTAAAATTTCACCCCCTTCCTGTTGACAGATTGAGCTGATATTTGGCACATACATTTATTTCTGATGACAATACAATTTAATACATTTGTATCATTGTAAATCCAAGATGGCCGTCATTACAAAATAGCAGATTACATATTTTGTCACAACTACCTCAATATAAGGGGTTAGAACAAAATAAAATGCAATATGGCCGCCAACAAAATGACGGATTAAGTATATATTTTTTCACATATATGGATATCAAATGAAAGAGCTTTGATAAAAGTGTTATCTCCCACCCAAGTCAAGATTTTGTATCGGGTCCAGGCTAAAAATGATACGTCGTTAGCGGTACACCATTCAAGATAAGGTTAAGGTTAAGACGTGCCGAGGGCTGTGTGACATTAGGGTGGATAAAAATGATATGTGGTTAGCGTTTTTCCCTCATGCATCTTGTATATAGCCTTGCCCCTCTATTGAACCTATGGGGGGTCGACCGTTCGATATCCATTACTCGTGGGAACAACATGGTTACGATAACAATAAACAAAAACAAACAAAAATAATACAAAAACTTCAAAATAGTGAAAAAGAAAAATATAGAGCAGAACATGCAAAAGACAGTAAAAATGAAACCCATAGTCAAGTACAAAAACGGAGAGAACAGTTAGCAAAAGGACAAAGTGCGAGACAAAGGCAACTGGTACAATCAGAAACACCTGAGCAACGTGAGGCTAGATTAACAGTAAAATGAGGACTTAGAATGATTTTCCCACAACCCTTGGAGTGTAATAACCTGCATACAGCAAGTAAAACCGTTTCACTTACAAATATTTCTTACTTAATTTATTCTAGTGTTTATTTAGGAATTCACAAAACACCAATTATTCCAAAATAAAATGTAATTGCTTCCTTATTTGATACAATCTTAGGCAAATAACGGCAATTGTTTGTGGACAATCAGCTTTCAATATTCTATCCTCCCCTTATTTTCAATCACAAAAAGTCTTATCCCCAAAGATCCACTGCATAACCACGTCCTAAAAAAAATAACCATAAATTTTGTTTCAGGCCTGAGCGGAGATCGATTTCGATTCGACGAGAACGGCGACGGTCCGGCCAGATACAAAATAAAACACTTCAAGCAAGTCTCAGATGGGAAATACGAATGGATCACAGTGGGCGAGTACTTGGAAGGGGTGTTGAAATTGGACATGACAGGTAGGAAATTAACATCTAAAGGGTTGTTCGAATTAAGTCAATGACTGGAAAATTAACAATTAACGAATGTGAACAGGCCATAAATTAATCGGTAATTCCGAAATTTCGTCTCCGGAGATGTTTGCCTTCCATTGTTGTTGTTACTAGAAGTTGAAGATGCGCTTACTGTCATGGAAAATTATCAAACCGTATTTTGTATTAGAAATAACAGTCTTATATTTTGATACTGTGGAAAGGTCCCAAACCCACAATCATTGAATAATTTTATTATTTACAACTAATTTCAAAGGCTACAATTTACACCCCATTATCAAATCACAAAGATATAAGACTAATAATATTATCAAACATAAATTAAAACAAAAATGACTGAAATTATTAAAAACTAAAACAACTTTATAATTAAAGTCTTTTCTTGGAAGATTATGTATAACAAGACAGCATCCCTTGTTTTAGTTTTTAATAACTTCAGTCATTTTTGTTTTAATGTATAGTCATACATAATGAAATTATACAAAGATTGTTTGTGGAACCTTTCATTTCCCTAGTATCATTATGTCCATGACCCCGCACGTACCGATATTCCAGACTAGTCTTGCATTTCTTTGTAATAATAGGTGATATTAATTCCGCATGTTTGATGGATCTGTAAATGACACAATTTCTTAGGATTAATTACATTCTGGTAATAGTCCAGAGAACGCAACAATAATTTATGACCGCACTCTCCAAACTTCATTTTGTCGAGTCAGGCATCTTTTTATTTGTAACAATTCTTGGCATAGGGTGTCTTCGAATATGTAGCCCCAAAACACTTCAAATTTATGACCGATAAAAGTTTATGATCATTATCTTCTTTGCTTTGTTTAATCACTTTAATAAGAAAATTGAAAAGAAATTGTCAGAGAAAAGATTAGAAGTTGACTGATTGCTTAGATTATTTCAGTAGCTCCTACAAAGCTGATGCTGGGCACTGGGGTATTCACAACATATCTTTATTACTCACAGTTAAATTTCTACAATAATTTCCCTACTACTCGTCTATTTTTTTTTGATTTTACATTTCCCTACTATTTTGCTAGACTGCTTTGAATATTTTCTTGATCTATAATAATACTTCCCTATGTTATTTCTTAAGATATTTCATTCCCTATTTTATATTTTATATCCTAAGACACTTCCAATACAATTTTCATGTTACGTTCTCTTCTTCCAGAAATAGCGCTTCCCTGGGTCTCTCGATCTTATGCTTCCTGTTTTCGTCGTAATTTGTTGCCTCTCTTAGTAGCGGGTTTCTGTGGCTTTCCATTCTTGCTATAGCCTTCTTCGTCCTCTTAACTACTTCTCTTTGTACGGTGCGCATCCCTAAGTCTCTTCTTAGTTGCTCTTTCCTCACCGTGGTGTGTCCGTCATTCTCCTCAAGGCACTGTTCTTAATCCTCTCTAGTTATTGCTGCTTATCTCCACATTCTCGCTCCATACATTATCAATTTTCTTACTGATGCTTCGTCAAGCCTCTTCTTGGTTCTCCGGTGTAGTTTGCTCCTTCGTCCTACTAGTGCTTTGTTTATACTGATGCCTAGTTTGATTTTTGATTCAGGTTAGCTTTCTGTCGACTTGGACTCCTAGGTACTTCCTTTCTGGTTGGTTTTTACTTGTTCCCCCATCTTATTGCTATGCTTCTGTCTTCTCGTTGATCTTGATCTTCGATTTCTTCCCCTATTATTCACTTCATCGATGTGTAAGTAACTAGTTACGTCTCGCTAATGTAGCCGCTTTTGCTGTGTCAACTGCAAATATGCGCAAGTATAGATAGATGTTGTCCAATACTGGTGACAACGGTAATCCCTGTGGTACTCCTGCCCTGCTGCTCTTCTACATTGATGTGTTTTCGTCGATCCTGAATGTGAGTCCCATTAGGCAGTCCTGGGTTATCATTGTGATGATTCTGCCCAATCATTTGTCCTCCATTTTACTTTCACACCCTCGTGCCCCATCCTGTCGAAAGCTTTCCATCTCTTTCTGAGCGTCCTCTACCTCCGAGGCAACAAATATCGGCTAGTCCTAACAGAAATTCGCTCCAAACTCTAGCGTAACAGAATTATACTAATTTTTGTCAATATTTTGGGTGTTATAGATTTTTTTATTAGTCACCACTCCAAGATACACGTATATTCATTTTCCTTATGCACCCATACAAAATTTGAAAACATTGATCACATAAGTTCACACACTTTGTAGACCCTTTCGCGAACGACTAAGAAAACGCGTTTCAATTCACTTTACTGGACAAACAATATGAAATACTTTTAGTTCAAATCTTCTAGTTGAATATGTCAAAATGCTTCATAGGTTTTCCTTACTTTCCTATTTAGAATTTTATTTATTTGAACAAATCTATACAATGTCTTTTAAACTCTATTTTCGTATTTTCGTCTACTTTGTTCAAAATACTTTGAACCTTAATGGGTATTGATTTATTCTGTCTTCTAACATATTTTTTTTCAGATTCCAAATACTTGTCTACTTTCGATAGTGGAATTACTATTTTTTTCCAGCTGTTCATTTTTTTCATGAAAAACGTAATCACTCAATGAATCAGATACGAATATGCTTCTGACATTGGTTCTCTGAAAAATTGAGTACTTCTATGCATCATACATTTACAAAAATTGCTCAATGGCTGGAAAAAGGCTTCACCATAATGATGTTGTGTGGAATATAAACTGCTTGTATTCCAATTCACTCACTGCGCAGAATTCCGTGAAAGTTTCTGTGCGAACTGTATAAATGAAAATCCGAGGGAATCCGGACTTATGGCAACCCTAGTCGTATATGATAATGTCAGGTCCATTTATATTAGTAGGTATTCATTATTATTGCAAATTGTGTATACTTATTTGTTGTACTTGGAGGTGAAACTCCTCCACAACAAATAAGTGTGCACAATATACTATTTCCACATGAAAAGTCTGGTTCATAATAGAAATGTCACAGACCCTCTGTAAGAAATATCCTTCACAGAAAGTTTGCAATTCTGGTAATTTTTCGAATATGCCCTGCTACATATAGCTACTAATCTGTTACAAAAAAAAAGATAAGGAGATAATATCCCAGTGGACAAGTAGAGTAATATTTTCGTGTGCCACAATTTTCTACAAAAAACATCAGAAAATTTTTGAAGCGTATGCTTCTTAACGGATGCCCACACCTACACATAAGAAAATAGATCAGTATGGTAATGGAATGTAAAAATGTCACCTTGTTCCGATCCGATATTTCTTTAACCTTAAAATACCCATACAACTTAATCTTCTGTATAAGAAACAAGGACTAAGTTATATCTTAAGGGTCTCATCGTTTATATAAAATCAATATATTGTAGTAAATAAACAAATAATATATCCAATTAATATACAATGCCAGCACAAAATTTGCTTTTCTTTCTAATGAATATTCTAATTCCCTGCTTGCGTATTGAATATTTGGGTTTAGAGTAAAGAATCTCTTTTTAATATCGGACCTTAGAGCATATACTTTTAGAGGTAGCATACAATGCACATTAATAGCCTTAGAGCATATATTTCATATGTCTTTAAGAGGATAAACAAGAAATCATCGTTTTTATAATATTAGGGATTGTCAACAAAAACAAAAGTTGGTTTGTCTCCGTTTGTGCGTTAAATTTAATATTTATGAAATCATGTTTGACTTTGACATCTTGTTAATTTACACACTTATTACCATAAGTATTAGGTGGTTTTAAAAAGTAATCATCTCAAGGAATATGTATAGCTAACCTGGTGAAATTTCGAATTCCAGACCAATGCTTGGTCGCCCAGGTAATTTTCATTCTTCAAGTTTGTTCTAAAACAGACACTTGTTTTAATATGTGTTAGATTAAACTCTATTGCAGCAGCTATTTTGAGGCATAGTCTGCCGATATTTCAGAAATATCTACTTAAATAATGTTCCCATTATTTCCGTCCCGATTATTCTTTGGCCTTGAAACACTCATACAATTTACTTTTCTGTGTGAGAAACAATGAACAAGTTTTGTATTAAGAGTCTCTTTATAGAAATATAAAATTCAATTAACAAATAATACCAGCACAAAATTTGTTATCGTTCTAATAAGCATTGTAACCTTTTGTTTGCAATATTTTAAATTAGAGCACATCAGAAATCAGAACATCATAAAAAAGTCAATGTTATCAGCTGTCATATTATAAACTAAACATTTTACATTAACACTTCTGAATAATATTTGAGTTTAGAGTAAACCCTATTTTTGAATTCCTTAATATCGGACTTTAGACCATACATTCTGGAGGTAGCGAGCAGTAGACATTAATAATCTTAGAGTATATACTTCATATGACATTATAAGCAAAAACAAAAAATTATCTTATTGCGGTCTAGGTATTGTCAAAAAATACTTTGAATTTGAAAGCAAACAACAAGTTTCTTTGCATTTTTATCTCTGTGTGTCAAATTTAAATATTATTTAAGAAATCAGGAGAACCTTATGAAATTATAAATTTATTATCATAATTATAATAAATATATTAGGTAAGTAAGTAAGTAGACGGTTTTAAAAAGTAATACGTTTACATATAGCTAACTTCGTTAAATTTCGAATTTCAGAGCGACACTTGCTCGCCCAAATACTTGTCATTATTCAAGTTTATCCTAAAACAGTTACCTCTTTTAATGTGTACTCGATTAAACTATATTACAGCAGCTATTTTGAAGAATAGTCGCGAAATGCTTTGCTATTTAAAAAATATCTCCAAAAATATTTTTTTCGATAATTTAATCGGTTATAATCAAAGTGACGTGGTTATATTCGCATACAATTCCATAAATCAGAAAACCAAAATTATGTCATTTGTATAGCCGACCTATAAAAACTTACCAGGACAACAGGATACAAGATTCTCAGGCGCTACAGACAGCTAAATTAGCTCCGTAAACCTACAAAGAACATCTCCAGGCATAAAAATTTTACACAGTTGTCAAGACATATCCTTTATTTGAATTTATAAAAGGGCAGTACCGATTATCTTACAAAATTCAAATAGCTGTTATGACTTCTATAATTCTTTATGCAAATTTAATTCTTTAGTGAAAGTTATCTTCACAGATAGACCAATTTGTAAGTGTCGCAGTTTTCTTATACTGAAATACCAATAACTTTTATTGCCGAAGTGGACTGAGGTATAATATATAGTCGTCGAACACTTCTAGTCTATACCACAGACGTTGAAAGGAAACATCTACCTCGAAAATCTGTTTGGAGTTTTCATTTTCATACTACATTATAGTAGTAATAATATATAAAACAACTAGACTCGCCATCAAACCCACCGAATATGAATCCACCCTATACATTGATAATTTAATTCATTCAATGCAACGGCTTGTCACTTCACAACTACTAAACAGAAAAAGTCATACTGTATATTAAAATTCTTGTTTTTAATTACCATTGTCATCATTATACAAAAAAGTAAAACAATATGAGCTAACTAAAAAAAAGTTAAAACATTTTTCTACTTCAATCTAGACATTGCGGTAGGTCCAAAACATTTAACACTCTGTGTTTCTTTGTTGGTTTGTCTATGTTTGTGCGTTATATTTAATATTTATGAAATCATGCTTGATTGCCTTGTTAATTTACACACTTATTACCATAATTATTAAGTGGTTTTAAAAAGTAATCGTCTAAAGGAATATGTATAGCTAACCTGGTGAAATTAAGAATTCCAGACCACGCTTGGTCGGCCAGGTAATTTTCATTATTTAAGATTGTTCTAAAACAGACACTTTTTTTAATATGTGTTAGATTAAACTCTATTGCAGCAGCCATTTTGAGACATAGTCTGCCGATGCTCCGATATTTCTCAAATATCAACTTAAATAATGTTTCCATTGTTTCATCTGTTGTAATTCGTTATATATTACCAGAATATTAAATACGTTTTACTAGATTTGAATTACTATAATTTAACAAATTTTGTACTTAAATTAAAAATTAACTTACACGTCATATGTTCATTTTCAGTTATATTAAATTAAGAACAAAATTATATTAGAATTAGAATTAGTATTTGAATCGTAACTAAATCATCACAATTATTTTAATTTTCTTTAAATGTATACCAATTACTAAGAATGAAAAGAATGAAAAAGAAATAGAAACAGGGAGATAACGTAAAGTATATTAATTCGTAAGAAGATTTCGCTTCCATCGTTCAATGCAAGATAACTGCGGATCTTTTTTTACAAGCTTTTATTAGGCTGAAATTTTGGATGCCTGTGTAAATCGGGTGACTATGCAAAATTATTATCAAATGGAACTGAGCTGATAATGAAATGGGAAGGTGGCCATAGGAACTCGGCAGTTAAACGACACCAAATAAAATCTTGCAAGATAAATTTGATCCACTTCCCGGTTACCGATTGAACAGAAATTTTGCATGCGTGTGTAAGTCGGATGAAAATGCAAAATTGTTATGACGTGGAGCTGATCTGATTATCGAAGGTGGCTATAGAAACTCGAGTTTGGACCCACTTGATCAGCCTTGATGAGTACTTTCGTGCTAGATGGTAACCAGGGTCTGATGATGGAGCTGGAATATGGTTATAGGAACTGGTTATTAAACGACACACCCCCATCGAGTTTGGGCCCGTATGATTCGTCTTGACGAGTCCTTTGATGCTAGATGGTAACCAGAGTTTGATGATGGATGTGTTGGAAAATGGCAATAGAAATTATGTATTTAAGCGATATAACTCCATCGAGTTTGGGCTCGTTTGACTCGTCATAACTAATTTTTTGGTGCTAGAGGGTAACCAGGGTCTGACGGATGGAGCTGGTAGGTGGCCAAAGGCACTCAGTAATTAAGTAGTACAACAGCGTCGAGTTTGATTCGTTTTGATGGGTGGTGAGTGGTCGTAATTTTGTGAACATTTGTTTGAATGTGTATTCTGTCTTTGATTAGATGGATTAGATGGTTGACCCAATGCCAAGATAAGCAGAGGGCTGAATGGTATAACGGTCTATAAACATTTCGTATCGCTAAAATTGCGCATGATGATACCAGGGCGAACTTGCGATTGCAAAAGAAAAGTAATGTTCCATCAAAATGTAACACGCTTTTATTTATAATGAATTAGAGCTGTGATAAAAACGTGAAGATTTAATACAAAGTATAAAATTGTATGGTTTAATAAAAATATATAATTATGTATGTACGATATGGGATTATTGTTATAGTTTACTTTTAATTATAGTTTAAGGTTACAATGTAAGTATCATGGTATTTGTCTTATAAGCTTTACATTATTTTTAACTTTTTAGTTCTTTTAATCAACAAGTAATAAAGCTTGTTTTGAAAAAGTTTTTTTACCTTAATCTTATATTTATATTAGGAGGTGCATTACTTTAAATATATCTGATTTAGCTGAGACCTTTACCTTACTATATTCCGAGTAGATGTAATGAAATTGATATGAAACCAAATCTTATTTGGGTAACTTATATTGAACAAGTTTTTTAACATCTCAATAACTCAGGTTTCATAAAAAATAACACTCACTTTCCCCACTGATATCCGCTGAGAGTTATAAAGAATTACACCTGTTCCGATCAACTTCGATTTAACTTGACAATGCCATTCAAACCGAACTGAAAATTTGCTTGGAAATTCTGGAGAAGTCGCTCTAAAACGGCTCTATTCAAAGTGAAAGGAAGCCATTGAGGAACGACGTGCTTTATGATGTATATGAGAAAGTGTTGTTCGGGAATAAGGCTCTGGGGCATAAGAACCAAATAAAAGCACGCTGAGATTTTCGTGTAGGTTTTTATTTATCGTAGTTAAGTTGAAGTGGTCGTCAAAGAGAATAAAATTCCTTCGATTCTTTTTCTCGATGTCACCGTAAAATTGATATCAAGTTATATTCTAAGGCATAGTTCAGTCTAGAATTTCGCTAGAAAATTGAAGTAGGTACCTAGTGCTGTTTTAACCTGTTTGGAAAACTATGTAAATTAGAAGGACCTGCCTGTGTATTTGATTTTTCTCTCTTCACTTTTTTTCTATAACAGTATTTGAAATTTGTTGTGGCAACAAATTGTAGCAAATCAATTTCAAAAATTTTCCCAGTAAAGTGCTTTATTATTTTTATGTTTTCTTGGAAAATAACACCACCGTCGGAATAAAAATCTGTATATTGAAAGAAAAACCAAACGTTTCAAAGTCGATTCTGACTTCGTTGTCAATGGCTTTATATGTATTGAAAATGTAAATTGCAAAATGAAAAAATTCTAAACATCATATATTATAGTTAAACAGCTTTCAAGTTGGAAATTGAAAGAATTGTCTTTAGAATTTAAAAGTGGCGCGTTCCTAGGTACGACTTTGTTATAAGATTCACCAAAAATGTGATCAAAGAATTCTGCTGTTTCGGTGATTCCATTAACGTCATAAGGGAAAACCTAACGTTATGAACTATCCCGATACTGGGTTGTTCAAAAGGAGATGACCATTAATAATTTATTCCTTAATTGTCGGTAACCAGTTATGATTGAATTCTGCAGAAGTAGAAGTGATACAATCGTCTTCATTCAAGAGAATTAAGGCAAACTTTTTTATTTTTCGTTTTGTGTTATGTTGTTCTTTGTAAGGTATAGTTGAATTGTCCAATTGTATTTTATGGCATAGATCTCATGCATGTTCACAAATTTTCGATTTTTCAAATTGTCATAATTTCTCGTATTCATTTGTTCGTACGTTTAATGATCTGAATGCTTCTCCAATATAAAATGTATTCCATTCGCAAGGAATCTTGAATATACAGTTTTTTGAGTTCTGAGTTTTATGGTTGGTTTTGTTAGGCCTATACTTCACAAAGAACAACATAACACAAAACGAAAAATAAAAGAATCTGCTTTAATAATTTTGAATGAAGACGATTGTATCCCTTCTACTTCTATAGAATTTAATTGTATCTGGTTAGCGGCAATTAAGGATCCCTGTAACAACAGAATTCTTTGATCTCATTTATAACAAAGTCTTGCCCAGGAACGCCACTTATAAATTCCAAAGACAAGTCTTTTAAATTCTTCCAACTTGAAAGCTTATTAACCATAATACATGATCTTTAGAATTGTTTGTACTACCTGAATATCTAAAATCAAAGTTGTCTTATGTCAACTTAAATGCAATTTATATTTTCGGTACATATTTTAAAGCCATTGAAATAATCAACAATATGCCACAAATAACATTTAAAAGATGAAAGTGCTTTTCCTGTACAAAAGTCTTCCTCGTAGCGGTTCAGAAAAAAAGGAACCTCCAAGTACAACACATAAATATTTACTATAAACAATGTACTTATTTATACATAGGAACATTCGTTGATCATATAAGCTAGTAAAGTATCTTTGACAATAGGAATTTGCACCATCTCGTGTTTTATATGTCGAACGTTGGTTCTGTCAAGGCCAAAATTTATGTTTACTGTGTTATTGATTAAAATTTAGTTATCTTATAAAATGGAAAGAAAAACATCAAACCGAAAGTGCGGTGTAGTTGGTTTTGAAAATACATCAAGGAAAAGTCAAAAATTACATTTCTACCGTTTTCCTGGATTTCTGTAGCAATCAGAGAGGAAGGAAAAATGGATTACAGCAGTTCGTCATTAAGGGCAAATAAATTAAATTTCCGAGTTTTTCATTACTAAATACATAAAATTAATCACAATTGTTGTTCTGTTAACAAAAATAAGATTCAATAACTCTTGTAATCAGAAAAGTTAATCATGTAAATACTTTTCTTTCCAAAATAAATTCAAATTTAAGGTTTACATAATTTTTAATTTTTTAATTACTAATAGTTTCTTTTAGCAATAAAGAAAAAAAGTAACTCTTTAGTTACAGGAGGGATGAAAAGACATGGCAACCAGGAACATATTCAAGGATTTTCTGTGCTTATTTCTATGGAGCAGAAAAATCAAACAATGTAGATACATAACAAAGTTAACAATTCAACTATCTTTCCTGTAATATATCAATAGTTATACTCTTTTAAATAAATAACACTTTTTATCCTCATTATTTTTATTTTTTTATGAGCGCTTCTTTATTATTAGTTATTACAAAAGCTATAAATAATATATAATCAATATTCATTTCTTTGTGAATTAACATGTATATTTGCAACTGTGGTTGCTTCATTATCTTTGTTCAAACTTCAAAATTTTTATCTTGATCCATTAAAACTTCATCGTCAGTGAAATCTACCAATAAATTATATTATAATGAATAAAGTTAATTTGTTTTTTCTTATATAGATTTACTTACTATTGCTAATCTCAATTGGAGCTTCATCGACTCCTGAAGATGGAATTTTTTCTTGTCGTAGGTTATCGTAATCTTTCAGCTCACAAACCAGCATGAAGATTTTGCTTTTTTATATACATATTACAGGAAATATTGTTGGATTTTAACTTTTGTTATGTGCACTGTTTACTTTTTCCCCAAACAATTTGACCACTGCAAATCATTGAATTTGTTTCTGGGAGAGATGGATTGCCCCACTACTGTAATTAAAAACTCTCGGTTTCGTTAATAGAACAACAATTATGAGTAATAGTATACATACAATAATGACTAACAACGTGGAAATCAAATTTATTAATTTTGGGTTTTTTCTTGGTGTATTTTCACATTCAACTACACCGCACTTTCGGTTTGATATTTTTCTTTCCATTTTATGGGATAACTAAATTTTAATCTATAACACAGCAAACATAAATTACGGCGTTGACCGAACCAGCGTTCCACAAATAAAACACGAGATGGCACAAACCTCCATTGTCAAAGATACTTTACTAGCGTATTGCACAGATGTTTTTTCTTCTTCTTCTTAATTCTTCTAAATGCCAGTTTTGATCCTCGAGTAAAGTGGCTTACCGCATTAGTTAACAGAATAAACAGAAAAAGCATTGAAATATCTCAAAAAGATAGTAAAATAATATTGTAGATAATGAAGTAGAACTATATGAATTGTCTTC
This sequence comes from Octodonta nipae, assembly GCA_034190945.1. Classification (NCBI taxonomy): domain Eukaryota; kingdom Metazoa; phylum Arthropoda; class Insecta; order Coleoptera; family Chrysomelidae; genus Octodonta; species Octodonta nipae. The sequence continues at coordinate 24,385,443 of CM067222.1, forward strand.
TAAACGTTGTTTGTGGCATATTCTTGATTACTTTTATTTTTTTCGGGCATTAACACCACAATAGAAATAAAACGACGTATATTGCAGGAATACCAAACGTTTCAAAGTCTATTCAGACTTCATTGTCAATTACTTTATATGAGTTTTGAATAAACATTTTTTGAAGCGAAAGCCTCTTGACAGATGTCTACTCTTTCTCATAAGTAAATATATTAATATGGTAATAAAATACAAAAACGAAACTTTGTTCCGAGATTTCTGGCCGACCCGATTATTCTTTGGCCTTGAAACACTCATACAATTTAATTTTCTTTATGAGAAACAAAGAACAAGTTTTATATTAAGAGTCTCTTAATACAGATAATAAGCATTGTAATTTTTTGTTTGCAATATTTTAAATTAGAGCACGTCAGAAATCAGAACATCATAAAAAAGTCAATGTTACCAGCTGTCGTATTATAAACTAAACATTTTACATTAACACTTCCGAATAATATTTGAGTTTAGAGTAAACCCTATTTTTGAATTCCTTGATATCGGACTTTAGACCATACATTCTGGAAGTAGCGTGCAGTAGACATTAATAACGGATCTTAGAGCATATACTTCATATGACTTTATAAGAATAAACAAAAAATTTTCTTTTTGCGGTGTAGGTATTGTCAAAAAATACTTTGAATTTGAAACCAAACAACATGTTTCTTTGCATGTTTATATCACTTATTACCACAATTATAATAAATATATTAGGTAGGTAAGTATGAAGGCGGTTTTAAAAAGTAATACGTTTACATATAGGCGACACTTGGTCGCCCAGATACTTGTCATTATTCAATTTGTTCTAGAACAGATACCTCTTTTAATATGTACTAGATTAAACTATATTACAGCAGCTATTTTGAAGAATAGTCCCGAAATGCTTTAATATTTAAAAGATATCTCCATAAATATTTATATAAATCTGTTATAATGAAAGTGACCTGGTTATAATCGTATACAATTCTATAAATCAGACGACCGAAATAATGTCTTTTGTGTAGCCGACTTACCAGGACAACATGATACAAGATGCTCAGGCTCTACAAACAACTAAATTAGTTCAGTGAACCTACAAAGAACATCTCCAGGCAAAAAATTCTTTAAATAAATAATTCAAATAGCAATTATGACTTCTATGACGTCTATAATTCCTTATGCAAATTTAATTCTTTAATGAAAGTTATCTTCACAGATAGACCAATTTGAAAGTGTCGCAGTTTTCTTATACTGTAATACCAACAAATTTTATTGCCGAAGTGAACTGAGGTATAATGAATAGTCGTTGAACATTTCTTATCTATACCACAGACGTTGAAAGGAAGCATCTACCTCGAAAATCTGTTTAGATTTTTCAGTTTCATAGGCGATAATATAGTAGTAATAATATATAAAAATAGTAAACTTTCCATCAAACCCACCAGATATAAATCCATACTATACATTGGCAATTTAATTCATTCAATGAAACGGCTTGTCACTTCACGACTACTAAACTGAAAAAGTCATACTGTATATTAAAATTATTGTTTTTATCTACCATTGTCAACATTATACAAAAAAGTAAAACAATACGAGCTAACTAAAAAAAAGTATAAACATTTAACACTGTATATTTTTACACTCGTCTATAAACGCTACTCTCATAATTATCACCCTAATGAAAACATTATTCGTAATAATTTTATAACCTTTTTTCTTGTAAAGCATTTTATTTCTTTCCAATTTATATATTAAAATATACATTTGAATTTACTTTCTCGTCAATTGCATACCATTTAAATTTTGTTTGAGTGCAAAGCTACTTTGATCCCTAAATTTTATGCCTTATGTTGGAAAAAAATTCAAGACAAAAAAGGCCCCTATATTGGGTTTTACCAACAATCGCAAAGAAGAAATGAGGAACCAAATTAGTTAATCTCCTCCCTTTACTTGTTTCCGGTCCATTCACAATTTGGTAACAGAAGGACGTTCACAAGCTTACAATTTGAAGGATCTGCTCTTATTTAAATAAGACTCCGTCGGGAGGATAGTAAAGCTTTGAAATTTCAAACGATCGCATCCAAAATATAATAACGCAAATGATCTTCAATATTGAAAAATTATTATTTACAATGAGATAAGAAATGTAAGCTTTAAGACACGGGGTTTAATCGAGCATGACATACTTTTGAAAAAGTTCTTTAATAGACATAATTAATTGCGTTTATTTTGGATAGTATTCAATAAATCCTTAAGGTAAAGAATGATTAACAACATTTGTTCTTAAATATAAGTCCAGACTTTAGGGAATTTCCAGGACGTAAATTATTTACCAGATAAAAGCTTTTTTGTAGGGTGGGCAGGGATGAACTATATATCTTCATACATTTTCGTTCTTCTAAGCTAAGATATAATTTTTAGAAAAAAATGTTAAATACTTTTTGCAAAGTATTACCAAGACACATAATTCAAAAAGCTGTTAAAAATAACATTTTCTTTGCAATATTTTAAATTTAAAGGAATTTAAAACTTTAATATATTAAGTAAGTTTTTTAAGATTTTATTTAAAATTAAGACAATATTGATGTAAATAATACACTAAAAGGTAAAAAATAATTTGGTAGGTCGTATGTACCACTCATCACACCACTCTCCTCATCAATCTAGGGCATAAATCAGACAAAAAAATATCGTTGGGCGCCTCAAATTTCTATGAACTCAACCCCTATATCATTACAAATAATATTTACCTACATATTTACTTAGGTTGCGTTACGCCCAACGATTTTATTATTATTTTTTTTTGTCTGATTAATGCCCTAGATTGATTGACAGTTTGTGACAATTAAGGCGGCGACTTTGTAATTTCAAGGCGTTCAAAACAGGATGATTTGGTAACCTACGAAAGAGTGATTCCTGTTGTAAAATTTTTTATTAATACAGGGTGATTTGGTGACCTATTTGAGAGTGAAACTTTTTTTAAACATTCTTTCAATAAAAATTGTGTTTGTATGTTCCGAACATGTAACTATTTTATGCCTCCGTCATTTTTTTTGCTAGCATTATATTTTTATACCTAGACATTTCAAGTTTTCAAGGAGAAAAAATTAGCACGGTAGGCAATTTTTAGATGAGTAAGATCTCATGATTTCGCATGTTAATTTGATGCATATAATATGAATTGGTGGTGTAAAATTATAATTATGCAGGGTCTAACAAAATATGTTAGATGGTCCATAAGAGTTCCTATGCAGGATGGTTAAAATATAGCGTCAAATGGAATTATAGTATGGCTTGAAAAAATAATTGTGTAAGGTACCCCATAAGCAGTTGGAAATTAATGACAGCTGACGTACAGGGCGAAGTAAAAGTATTGTTATGCAGGTTGCTAAAAACATGTTAATAGAATGTTTTACCTACAGGGTAGCTCATTAGCATTTGCATTTACAGGGTGGTGTGCAATATAGGATGTACTGGAATTATAATTATACATGATGGTTAAAAAAAATTACAATAGGTGGCCATAAACAAATGTATATACAGGGTAGTTAAAACATATGGTGGTATGAAATTATAGTTATACAGTGTGATTTAAAATATGTTATATTAGGTAGCCTGTAAAAATTTGCATATATAGAGTGGAGCGGAATTATAGTTATACAAAGTGTTTAGAAAAATGTTACAGTATAAATGAAACAATTTGGAAACAAAAGTGTTTGTAGAATAGCCAAAAGCGGTCGCATAGACAGGTTTGTTGGAATATGGAATCGAGTGGAATTGTAGTGTGATTAAAAATATGTTAGAAAAAAATGTTTGGATGGGTTTTTCATAAGAAGTTGCATATATAGGATGGTTGAAATATAGGGGGGAGTTGAATTGTAGTAACACCATGTAAATAAAAAATGTAAGAAAAAAATATTATGTTAGGGAGTTTAAATTAGTTTACATAGCAAATGTCCGATTATTTGGATATATGTACGTTTACGAGTGAAGCTCGGTCACACAGGTACTTATTTTTATCTACCCTAATGCCACACAGTTATCGGCACGATACAAAATCATGACTTGGGTAGGAGACCATGCGGTGACCATATTGTATTTTCCGTTTTTCAGAGAGAACTTTATTCTGTTATTCTAGCCCTTTCATTTGATACCCATAATGAGGTAGTTGTGAAAGAATATGTAATCCGCCATTTTTTTAGTGGCAGCCATCTTGGATTTCCAATGAAACAAAATGTACTAAATTATATTGTCATCAGAAATAGATGTGTGCGCCAAATATCAGATCAATGTGTCAACAGGAGGCGGGCGAAATTTTAATTACTAGATTTGACCCGAACAAATAAACAAAAGTAGATGTTTAAGTCATAAAGTTTTTTACCAAATTACTCGAAAATTAAAAAAACTTTTTTGACAGCTAACCAGAGGCGGACTGAATTTAAAATTGGCCTAAACCGAAACAAAATTAATATGGCAGAGTAGGTTATTGTTAATACCTGTCAAATGAGCTATCACTTGCCCTTATGTCCTATTTAAATTTAGTGTCCACAGTGATCCTGTGATGTCATCTATTACTGTTACGGCATCTCTTACTAGTTGAGAAAATTACAAACCTTTATTTTCATCCTCCAAATTTCATTAGTATAATTACGACAGTTCAAAAGACACGGAGGGGGGTACTTTCGACAGGCACTATATATCTGGCTAATACATTCCAAAAAGTATTTCAGGTCTCTTTACGGTTGGAAAAGTGAATTAGTTTTAATGAAGGCGATAACACACACATACACAGCACGACCAGTTTAAGTTCTACGTGAACTTCAACTATCTAAACCAGACATAAAAATACAATTTCGATTGGAAAATGCCCACTGAGTTAATTAAAAAATATATTTCTCATCGAAAATGTTAATATAATGAAATCTCGTAGCGTTATATCTTCGCCCTTGAATGTTAAAAGAAAATATTTGTATTGCGCTCACTTTCACCATCCAGAGTGTAAGATTAACGTCAATTCCTCTCGTCTTTCAAGATTCGCAACGTCTGGATTAACGTAAGTCCTTCGGCTCCAGTATTGGGCGTGCCGGATTAGCTTGAGCTCTCTTAGTATATCCAAGTCTGAGGTGCAAGGCTTATTTCGCAACACGATTTAAATGTAACACAAGACACCTCAAGGAAATTACATGTTTTATTCAGACAACAAAATTAATATTTACTAGGAGATAGTATCCAAGGTCGGGTGTGCTTTGGCACAAGAAACTTAACATTATTTATACATCGAAAAAATGATTATATTAGCTATATTGCTGTCTTACTCAGAACGTTTTGAGATACGAGCGCTATGTGTTGTTTATAGTAACTTAAAGGATTCATCTCGGCCAAAAAATGGAATAAAAAACATTTTCGTGCGATTTTTTACAACTTTCGACGTGTATTAAGTCAGCAACAGTGCATGAATGAACTTTATTTAATTTTTGGCGATGATGAATTCAATCGAGGTCGTAGTTCACTCCAAGACGAATTTCGTGAAGGTCGTCCAAAAACAGTTCTTGTTCCGGAAACCATTGATGCTGTGCGCGAACTGATATTGCAAGATCGTCATGTGACCTATCGTGAGATTGAGTCAACCTTACACATTAGTGGGACCAGCATACATTCAATCTTGCATAAACATTTGAATGTCAAAAAAATTTGTTCGCGTTGGATCCCACACAATTTGTCAATCGTTCAAAAAAAGGCTCGTGTCGAATGGTCGAAAGAAAAGCTCAAAAAATACGCTCGCGGTGCTTCAAAACACGTTTATGACATAGTGACAGGTGATGAATCGTGGATTTACGCGTATGAGCCCGAAACTAAACAGCAGTCGACTGTATGGGTGTTTCAAGATGAGCTGAATCCAACAAAAGTTGTTCGCGCACGAAGCACTTCCAAGCAAATGATCTCCTGTTTTTTCGGAAAAACTGGACATGTCGCAACCGTACCACTAGAACAACGCAGAACAGTCAATTCTGAGTGGTACACAACCATTTGTTTGCCAGTTGTCGTCCAAGAAATGAGGAAAACCAACCGCCGAAGACGGATCACTCTTTACCACGACAATGCGAGCTCTCACACATCGGCTCAAACAACTGCATTTTTGACCACTCAAAACATCGATTTGATGAGTCATCCGCCGTATAGTCCTGACTTGTCACCAAATGGCTTCTTTTTATTTTCGTACGTAAAAAACAAACTGAGAGGTTTTTCGTTTTTCGACACCTGAAGAAGCGGTTGCTACGTTCAGAATGCATGTTTTGGAGATACCTCAATCAGAGTGGAAAAAGTGCTTCGACAATTGGTTCAAACGCATACAAAAGTGAATAGATCTTCATGGGGAATATTTTGAAAAACAATAAACCGATTTTCGATGATTAATATTTGTTTTTGTTCTCTAATCCCGAAATATAAAAGGCTGCCCTCGTAGAGCATAGAAAAAGGAGAATACTATGGCCCTATATATTTTTTTCTGAAACTGAAAGTTCTGATTATATCGATTTGTTAATCATTAATCTGTATTATTAAAGACTATATGTTCCGGCAGACATTGTTCAGCCAGTTCCTGTAGATGTCGCGATGATTTGAATTCATACCTTGACGTCTTCAAACGGTAACAGTATCTATAGTTCTCCGACTTGTCTGGCTGCTTCTGGTAGCTTCGTATTGTCTTTTATAATTGTTACCAGTAGTTTCGCAATATTTTGACCACCTGCTCCCAGGAGCTAGCAATGTTCTTCCTATCTGTCCCTTGTAGCTTCCAATTGTTTCCTTTTATCAATTCCCACAATTAATGACAGCTTTAAAAGATTCTTTTTGTAGCAGTTCTCGGTAGCTTCAGACTGTTTTTGATCTGTTTATTGAACATATTTAATTTATATTTTTCTCTTTTTGGCGAATGGCGCCAGGAATATAAATTGCCTGTATTCATCATTCAAATGATTAGTTGTCTTATCTTCATACACAAATTCTTCGTAGCCTACCAATAATGATACAACTTCCATAAAATTGACGAAATTGTCAAGATTAAATTCACCAACTCCACAAGTAGAAAACAACACCAGCAGCTGATTATTCCAATTGGTAACCATACCTTTTCGTGTTCTAACGTTTTCGAGAGAACAATGCAAGTTTGCCTTGGACACAGACCCTATCATCAATCCAGGACGAGGAAGAACGAGTGATATATTATCGCCGTGAGTGTTCTAATCCAAAAAATACCACTACCACACATATCTTTATCATTGTATATTCGTCATATGGTCTGACTATGCAACTCTAATTGACTTTTCAACATAAAACATCATTCAGCATCGCTATCCCTGTCTTCATAACAATACCGATATTTTGTCTAGAAAGTCTTGTGGAGAAGCGTGCAAGCATTGCAGAAAAATTGAAGAGCGAGAGAGCATGTCCATTAAGCAAGCTATAGTAACATCGAAGGAAGAATGAGCCACAGATCAATTTGAGGTAGACCAATTGACAAACGCAAATATAGAAGTGATTTACACAAAGAAGAAAGAACTAAACTTCGCCTTGAATTTCTAGAAAATTAAATTCTAAAGAGAAAGCTGTGAATGTTTCGGAAAGAATCAAATCTTAGCTGGTTGATATATTCGCCATGCTCAGGTAGGTAAACATTGACAATGATTCTACTAAGTTATCTATCTCATATCTGTCAGGCCCTGATACTGTAAAAGTAACATTTAAACAGTGACCAACAGAGACCAGAGAGTAGTCTAACAATTTGAAAAATACTGCAACATAGGTATTGCTATCGACATAGCTGGAAATTCTTGCCATTCTCAATCAGAGGCAATCCCTGTAGTATCAGTGTTGATCCACTGAAACTCGATTCCCATATCAACCGAAATTTTCAGTCTTTAGTCCAGTTAGGGGTTTGGGTGAACACCATCAGGGGAGGATCTCCATGAAATCATTAAAAGGATCAACGACGTGTACAACATACAGGGAAATCAAAGGTCCATATTGAAAGTTACCCACCAAGCTCGGTAGGCTCTATTTCAAGGTGACGATATGACTGACAGGACAGAAAGAATGAAAGAAGAACGGTTTTGTAGAATTGGCTTTGCTATTTTACTCAGTTGGTCCTTGTCAATGGCACGGAACAACAAAATTCTCCTCATATCGAAAAAGCACTGGAACAACATCGAAAATATCACAAAAACTATGACAGTGACATTTCGGCATGATGTATTTTTCTAGGTTTTTATATGCATATAAACAAGGGTTATTTTATGAATGATAGTTGTAGCATATCTAGTTTGTATTTTTATGATTTCTTGAGAAAAACGCCACAATTGCTGTAATGTCTGTATATTTCAAATACTCAAAACATTTTAGGGTCTAAATCAGATCCCCTTTTCAATAGCAATTAAAAACGAACACAACTGCATAAAGTAATTAAAACTTGAAAATTCGCAATGACAATTTAACAATAAGATTTCGTCAACCATACATAGATGGAAGAATTCATAGCATTTTGGATCGAGTAAGCTTAGCAGCTGTGAGACAGAATTCAGTTTCATCGTTTTAATAAATTTAAATTAGAAAATGAGATATGATTATGTACAGAATTTCCTTACTTATCGTATATCAGAAAACTAATTTAATGGAACTAAGCTACAACAACAAATTCAGACCACAGAGAATACTAAATAGTCATTGCGAACGTTATAATTTTTAATTTCTTTATTCAGTTGTATTATTTTTTTATTTTGCTGTCATTGAAAACTCCTCTGATTTAGACCCTGAATCGTTTGGAGTATTTGAAATACTTTCTAACAATTGTGGTGTTATACCCAAGAAATCATAAAAATATAAAGTAAATCAGAGTCTATGGATATTTATTAGTTGAACAGTGAAATTGTTACTTTGTTGTTAATGTTGAGAATTCTATATGGACTTGAAAGTTCTAGCAAAAGTTGGTAGATTAATGAATAATTTATATTTAAAAGAGACTTCAGGTGACTTAAAATAAAAACTGTTTAGAAACCGTCTGCAATCAATCACTATTTTCAGAAATATCTTCTTTTTTATATAATTTAAGGTACAATTCTATTGAATATGTAACCTCTTTCTCTCTTTATCCCTCATCCTTTGAATTCTTTTTCTATACTTTCTATATTTTCAAATTATTTTATAACTTTTTTTATTTGTTTTATTATTTAGACCACTTTCTATAAGTGACCCTCTAATTCATTCTATATTGCATCCATACTATATATGCTTCTGTGTATTGATCACCCCTATCTAATCTAATATAATAATATCTAATAATTCAACTCAACGCAATATTGCAACGGTCCTTATATCTTTAAAACCACCCTGTATAAGTATAAATCCTCTCTACACTATTTTTCTATTATTTAAATTATTCCTGTATACCTATGATTTTACTTCGCCCCATATGTACATAACAGAATTCACATTTTTTAACCACTTTTTATGACTATAATTTGGTTTCAACCACCCATTATATGCAACTGCTTCTAAAAGTTGTTGAACCTATGTCTATAATTATACTCCGTCCTATAATCAAATATCATAACTGTTTATTCTTAATAAACAAATTAATACACCCTGAATAACAATAATTTTACTCAAACACCTTGTATAAGCAACTACTTATGTTCCACACTATTTTTTACCGCCCTGTATAACTGTAATTCTACTCCATCTTATATTTCAACCATGCTGTATATTCAACTGTTTCTAACATTTAATAATGCAAATATCCACTCTTATTTCAACCACCTTGTATACGCAACTACTTATGTATCACTCAATACAATATAATATTTTTTGAACCACCCTGTATCACTAATTCAATTCCACCTTATCTTTCAGTCATCCTATGTATACAACTGCTTATGTACCACCTAAGTTTGTAAGTCGGTTAAAAATAAGGGCTGATGTCCAAGAAATTTCCAGTAACAAGTATATTGTATACACCTTCAGACTACTTATTAGGAAGTTTTTTTGCAAGGAATGAACTAAAAATTATTTATTGTATTACCCATAACATATATAGTTAGTTTCATCTTTTACCTTCCAAATTTCAATAATATATATTTTAAAATAAATGGCAGAGAATACAGACTGCAATAGTAGATCTATATTATCCGTTACACAATCTAGTTAGCCCTTAGCAACTTTCCAGCCAAAAAACGGGCACTTTAACCTCTTCGTTGCTAAAATATGTCAGCGTTCATGTTGTGTTCGTGTCGTGTGCTCGAATCCAAAACTAAAAACCACTCCATTTCAGTTTTGTTCGCTTTTCGGCACATATTCAGAATTGCCAGAAAGTGTTTTTCGGAGATTTATGTCCCTCCTGTCTTGAATAAAAAGATAATAAAACCCACAATTCTCAGAGTATGGAAATAGAGATCGGGTCAGAAGTAAAGCACTCCATAAAATTCACCGGATCAATTTTTATTGTTAAAATAACAAACTACGCGTGCTAAAAATGTTAGGACATGATCATAAAAATGTAACTATATCTAGAAATTTCCTTAACAATGTTTCTGTTTTCAAGTAACTAGAAATTGATTTACAGCTTTCTATAGGTATACTAGAGGGATGCTAAAAAATTCAGTCAGCATTTAATAATTTTCAATATATAATCATTGGAAAAAAAAATTGTCGTAATTTTCATTTTCATTTATCCTGATACTGTAGGTCGATAAATTATTCTAGGCAGTCCACATATTTATAAATTATCCAGTTTAAATTAGTTTTTCATTAAATAATTAGTTATAGATATTGCAAGGATTTTTATATATGTGACTATTCTGTTTAAATTATAGAAAATAACATATTACCTCAAAACACGCATTTATTTAGTTTCGCAAAAGTAATGTTTATATTTGCTTATGATCTAACGAAAGTAACCTGAGTACTTAGTTGCAGCAAAGATTTTTGTTCTTTGTACAGATTTAAGCATGTTGTTGGGGTTGTGTATTATACAAAACCATGCTATCAGAATGAGTCTGCTCTATTTGGGAACTCCGATATTCTCTCCAGGAGTTTTGGGTCCATTTAGGAATTCGAAATTTTTTACAATACGTTGTATCTTACACAAAAATGTATCCTATGCCACCAAGCAACCCTTTGAGCGTGGCAGAGGGACAGTCATATTGAAGGACCGCAACAGACTATCTGGAGGTCATATGGGAGAAGATACAAAACAATTCAAAAACAAAACAGGCAAGAAACTGCTCTAACTCCAAAAACAGAGTCAACGTCGTTTATAAGCTATGAAGTGAACTATTACTAAGATGTAAGAACTTGGTGTCCTAAATGTGGACCCAATTAATTATTGTAAAACTTTTTAATTTTGAAATTTGACCCACTCTCCATTTTTATAGTGTCTTTATTGACAACAAGATCTAAACCTAGACCCCGAAACATTTGGAATTATTGAAATACCGAACTTTTCTTCAAATATATTGTTATTCATAAGAAAGCCATAAACGTAACGTAAAGATGCCACAACTATCCTTCAGGAAACAACAATATTTCATATTTGCTTTGACAAGTAGAAGTATGATTCTAAATTTAAATTAATTTAAACCATCATGGGCCACCAAATGGTTCTCCTGTTAATATTTACTTAAACTCTCTACCCAAAAAAAAATTAGCAAGTGGTAAGTGGGAGTATTAAATTTTAACAAATTTTGTTGGGTCGATCTGTATTAGATGCCACTGCAACTGAGGCAGACATCTTCAGCGGTGGCGGCGCACTACAATTTCGACCTACGATTTGACAAAATTAAATAGCGCATTGGAACAAAAATACGCAAGCAAACTAAAATAGATTTTGTTTACAAATGTTTAGATCACCAATAATTACCCAAAAACTGGATTTTGCGATATTATAGTACTACTTATCTCATATTATTAAGTGAGAGAAAAATATTTAGTTTAATTTATTATAGATGTTGGTGCGTTCCCGCAATGTATTTAGTGTATTGTTTTAAATTTGATTGAATTACTTCATTGATTTTTAAACTTCTGCACCTTTTCCAAAAGCTTCTGTCGCGCTAATGATAATTTTAAGTGTTTCTTGCGTGTAAAACAAACACAGTATTCGTGATTCCTGTATTGCATTCCGAGCTATTCGGACGCTTTTGATACCGTCTTAAGACGGCCGCTTTTTGTTGTTATTGTGTTACGATTCCGCGAGCTATTAGTTCCGGTCGTAACAACCGCTAAACCGCTTTCATTTTGTTTCTTTTGTGTTTACAAAAGCGCATCATTTGTTGTTAAACCCGCATTTTTGTTTGCTCAATCAACGAACATTACGTCGCTATTTTTTGTGTAACGTGTGGCCAGACGAAGCTAAAAACAGTTCCTGCCGCTGCGGGGCTAGCCTCTGAAGAAAGAAGAACCAAGAAAACACCACCTGCAGAGCTTCGACGTAAAAGGTCAGTGATTAACTTTTATTTAGTGATATCATTTACGCGAGGGCACGTGTTTTATTGATTGTTGCGCTAAAGATCCTTCATCAATTACATACTTGCATTGAACCAGCATTGAACTAAAACCGCAACACCTAATCCATACATTTTTTTGGATATTATATGTAATGTGCCATCGAAGACATTACAGATGTATTTAGCTGCTATACAACCGAAATTATATCAATTCTGAGTTTGATAAATCAATTTTTTTTTAACATTACGACCAAAATGTACCAAATAAGAAATTGGTCAAAAAGAAAAATATCGACAAAATCATTTTTTATGATGCTCCAGAACAGTATGAAAAACAAAACAAATTATTTAATGGAATGCAATGAATTGGAGACAAAAACCCAGATTCTTAATAAAGATGTAATTTATTCTTTGAAAAAACAATGAGTAACAAACTGACTGGTTTCGGTGTTTAAATTCAACTCCATCTTCAGAGTAAAAAGATATAAAACCACAATCTTCAATTACATAACAATTACCAAATACCAATATACTGAAATTTGTGAAATAAGTCGAATCATTTCAAAAACAAAACTAAATTAACACTTGGCATATAGATAAGAGTTTACGACAAGACAAGCCACTAATTTGAGTAAATTAATTCTGACATCTATTTTTGGGAGTATTCGTATATCCATAGTACCCGATGATATTTCTAGCTAGACTTATACTTGGCATCCTCTAGTTTCCTGAACTTCAAAACATTCTTATAATAAAATCCTTAAAATAATTTTAAAAAAGAATTTTTAAATAATGTATTGGAGTGGGATGACAACTGATTTTTTGAAACCCATGATGAATTCTATATAGTATTACTGATTTCCAATTGTTTCGCCACTATAACTTCTTGTGACAATGCTTGCATTTTACAAAAATTAAAGTTTATATACTTTTAAAGGACCTTAAATATTATACCTATTACTGTAAATTCTCATTTATGTCATCTTTAATACCATATAGATCTCCCTTTTATAAGATGCTATCATTGCCAAAAAAGCTATAGTATTAGCGAAATAAATGTTATAAGTGGTTTTAATTAAAGTGGAAATCAGTAATAATGTGTATAATTGATCATTGATTTTTTGATTCATAATAGCTTCATTCAATATGTTTATTCATTAAATACTCGTATATGGAAATCATTAAATGTAAAGGAGTTCTCAAAAGTCATCATTTTGTTATTTTCTACAGCAACTATAAACAAACCAGAGTAAAGGTATTGTTATAAATTTCGTGGGTCCAATTAAAATTATACAACTAATATTCACTTTCACTTTTCTAGAACTTTTATTTACATCAAATTATACAGAACAGCTGATTCACAATAACATTAACAATATACGCTCATCGTCGCTGTCTAACTAAAGGCCGCGATTATGGGTCGCTCCTTTATAAAACCTGCATCGAAAATTCTCGTATAATCAATCATCAACTCTACATTTTTTTTCTAAAAGTGATCGGTGTCGTACTGAAATGAAACCAGGGCCTGCTTAAAGAAATTTCGTTAAGGTATTGACTTTCAAGAATTCAATAATTTTTCTAGAATTGTTTGGTACTTCTGTCACATTTCCGGTTAAAAAAGGAAAATACTTAAAAAACATTTTTGCCAAAATTTAAAACTTAAAATCGTTATAACTTCCGTCAATTAAACTAAAAGTTTTTTATTCACTTAATAATATGAAATAAACAGTATTTTTTATTATGTTTTTTTGTACCATTTAGGTGCAAATAAATGCGCGTTGACATTATGCCAAGTCACTAGCGCTAGTAGACTATCACCAATTAAGTATGATAAAAGCACAGTGTAAATAGGGGCTAGCACTATTACCGTGCGTATTTTACTAGCACTAGCGAACTTCGATAAATTTGTTATTTTGTTATGTTATGTAATGATAGGTGGGATTAAAAATGCAGCAACTAACAGTTGGACCGAAAATGCACACTAAATTAGTAAAACTGTACAAAAAGTAGGAAGTATTATGGAATATGCGAGGTTTAAATTATAAACATAAATAAATGAATATGGAAGATTTATACTCTATAGTTAATGTTCAAGGGTAAGGAAGGAATCACCAGTAGCAAAATATCAAAAGTGATTTGACGTTTTAACTCAGGCGGGACAAATGTTCTGCTTTCTAAATAAGGATTTCAGAAGTAGTATAAGCTATGAAGCCCTGACAACTTTTCACGGCTCAACCCTAAGTGGTTACAACATTAATTATAACCAGATTGTGGATCTGACAATGTAATTTCTCTCCATAAATTTTCGCACACACCAGATTTTGGACGTTGTTTAATCCATTCTCGAGTTTTATTGGCACTTTATTTTCAAAGAGTAGCTTTATCTATATTATTGTAATACCTTTGGAAACACTCATTTCACATTATTACTATTATTCCCTATTGGAACCATTATGTAAATGGATTAGCAAGGGCCAGTCGACTGGCGCTAGTCTACTCGCACTAATTAATTGACATAATGTAAAAGCGCCTTAAATACTAAAAAACCATCTGACCTACAAAATCTACTATAGTTTGTTTATGTATATTTTTTTATGAGGCGATGCTTAAAAGTCTCCAATTTTAAATGGAAATATATTATTGTAATTTTTTTATTTTATACTCTAGGTTCGTGGACGTACTTAAACACTCCGTAGAACATACTATAATTTATTTCCCCTAATTTTATATTCACACAACTGTATACAACATATTTCGAACACCTTTCGTCGGGTTCCGAAATTTATATATTTCTTCTAGGAAGGATCTAGAAAATCAAATAGCCGCCCAGAGATTTGCTTCGTAAATTCTCGAACACTCTAGCACTTTAACAGCGCTAGCCGCAGAACTCGAGGCGCTCAACAGACTACCTCTCTGACTCCAAGAAATATCAGATGATGGCCCGTCACATTATAGTGCGCCATAAGTTATGCCCTTATATTCCACTTGAGCATCATTTTTTTTATGTCACTATATCAAGCAACTTTATGTTTGACCTCCTTACTGCTGGGTCTACCTACCTGGGTCAGATATTAAATAATAAATTTAAAAAAAAGTGTTGAAGTTAGTTACATAATTTGTGAAAAATATTAACAGGAACTTTTACAATTTTAAACTAGGTCAAATATTTTGAGTTTTGCATAGTTCTGGATTAGTTGACAAAACACAGTTAAGCAAATATTCAATTACGACTTTTAAACACATTTACCTACATTAGCATACTAATTATAAAATGTGATCTAGATAAAACAGCATCATATGAAGATATGAAATTCCTTCGAGGTTATTTACGAGCTCGGGGTCTGTTTAAAAAAGAATCCACATATCACCAGTATACGAGAATATTGACACATACGTCAGGTCGTAAAGTTGCCGTTTTATTATTTTTCCGAAAGAAAAACGACAAGAAAGGCTCCATGAAAAGCTCACTTGACAAAAAATATATAATCAGCGTATCAGAGACGAACTTATCCGTCGGCGATGAATACATTGCTTTGTATGAAAAAATAATATATATAAACAAATGTATATGGCATTTTATTCAACTTATAGTGAATGAGTTTAGAAACTCATAATTTGCGTTACAGTTACGTATATAGTTTCCTCAAACGACCAATCATTATTTAAATCACCAGAGCAGGGATGACGAACCTTTTCATACCCAACATTTCGGGTACCAGGACATTCTAAGGATGTAGTAGTTGTTTAAAACATTTTTAAATTCACTATAATATTTTATAATGACATTTTAAACTAATTTCTAAATTAAGATCTATTTTGATTGTCCATGTGGGTTTTCTCTACTCGCAACGATTTCCAAATAAAACAGATAAGGTAAATAATTTAAAAACAAAATGCAGTAAGGGCAACTGTAAAAATTGCGCAAGATAATATCTACAAATAGCTTCAGAAAAATATTGTTCGACAAGGATTTCTGGTTAGGAATCGAATCGTCACGACTCATTAAAAGTATATAGACATATACATTCACACATATTATACAGACTAGAGAATTTTTCTATAAGAAATTAGTATTACGGGTACTTTCTAAAAATTGCCCTTACTAAACTTTGAGTGTCAATTATTTACCTTACTTGATTTTCAGAAATCATTTTAAGTATAGAGACAGAAAGTTTTTATTGTAGTTTGATTGCCTTTCAAAGAATTTATTTTATAAAGTAACGACTAACCATGACCGTAAATTTATGAAAAAAATAGATAGTACGTCAGTTATTAGTTTTTTTTAACAGTGGAAGATTTCGGGAAGGGCATCACCAATTTATCTCTTATAAAATTTATATTCACCGCCACTGAAGTAAAAACAACAATCGGGAATCAACTAGTCAGCAAAAACTTGTTAGCATTGAATACTCGAACAACATTGGATTTTGAGGAGTAAATAAAGTTCTAGAAACTGGAGTGAATATTAATTGTTAAATTTTAATTTGAACCCACGAAGTTTATTGCAATGTTTACCCTTCGGGTTATTGGATTTATTTAGAAACACAGTTGAACTTAGTATAATTTATTTTCACTACTTTAATTTATATTTACAGTTAATTACAATTTATCTCGAACACCTGTTGTTTGTTTACTAACCTGCGACCAAATTCCGAATGAATTCTTCCCTCAGCTGTCCATATTTATATATTTCCTCTCAGAACTCTCCAGAATTTCAAAAAGCCGCCGAGAGTTTTCCTGCATCGACACTTGACTTCATCAAGAATTTCAACAAAGCCAGCCGCCGACCTCGATACGCCAGACGAACAACATTTCGGATTCCATGAAATATCGGATATTATATACATTACTCTCTTCGAGGTGGCATTCCTTTGTACGCAAGACAATATATATTATATATTAATAAATATAATATATATTGGTTCTGGTCGGGAACCTTCATCAGTTGCACTTCCCACAATTGAATGTCCCCCCGAACAATTCTTTATGCATTTGATGCATTTCGTTAAATTTGAAGACGCGAGATGTAAGAAAATCCTAGATGTCGGTCTTACATCTCGCGTCTTCAAATTATATACCTTCTTTTTTATTACATCTACTAAGCAGTCACTTTCACTTGCTTCAAGGTATTGTCTTAAAACGCCAAGATTTTGTTTCCATAACGACACTACAAATCAATTAATTGCGTTTCTAAATTTTCGAAGTAAGACATTCATAATTCTGTATGTTGAGTTTATCTACCCTGATGGTATTGGGATATAAAATAAATTTCGATATTTCAGCAAATTGTCTAAAATCTTGAGATTTGCAGTAATGTACACTACTTATAGCATGAATTATTCCCTAAAAGCCTGTAAACTATTATAAATATAAAACGCCAAAAAATGTCATTGTAAAAAACTGTCGCCCAATATAATTTTTGTAATTACCACCTGAATCTTCAGCATACAGTATCTGTGTGTTATTTTCAAGAACATTTCTTCTCTTTAAATTTAAAGTTCTAACTTAGTAACAATTATGTTAGTAGATACCATAAAAAAAAATAATTAAACCATTTAGTGTTCTCTGGCAAGATGAAGCCTTAAGGGATCTTTTTTAATAAAATGTGAAATTCTGCACTTATAATTATCAATAGTTTGAGAGTTTGCGCTTTTCCAGAAAAATTAGCTCCCAAAGCTTCCAAAACCAGTAGAGAACCTTGATGAGTGGCGCTTTCCCCATTTAAAGGAAACCTCGAATGATTATTGAAGCTAAAGTTTTTTTAATATATATTAGATTAAACTACATTACAATATCTATTTTGAAGAATAGCCTGGAGATGTTTTGATTTTTGAAATATAAATACTGAAATAATGTCTCTCTTCTTCTTCTTCTTCGTTCAAGGTTGCCCCTTTCGAGGCTGGGGTTGGCCCCGATCTTGCGGTCTTATTAGCCAGTTACCAATGATATAATTACGTTAATTCTACTTCTTATAATAATGTACTGTTTCACCTTAAGACCGATATATTTTAAAACCAGAGTAAAAAATATTGGAAAAAATAACCCACTCTTGAAATGAAAATGAATCGCTATTCTTGAAATTTCCGTGAAAGAGATTATGAACACTTAGATTATGTTTGAAGACGCAAGATGTAAAGACCGACATCTAGGATTTTCGGGAAAATTAGCACCTAGAGGTTCCGAATCTGGAGCCATTCCATGTAATTGCTGTTACTCGTAACTCCTAAGTTAGAATGTGACGATGAAATTTTCAAACCTATTTTACTCCTCAACCCTAACAAGCACACATACACATGCGGCTGCCTCACCATCTTAGCCGGAAGTCCAAATAATGTTCCCATAATTTAATCTATTATAATTAAAGTGACCTTGTTATATATTGCCAGAATATTAAATAGGGGTAGTAGGTTGGAATTATTATAATTCAACAAATGATATATTTTAATTAAAAATTATATTACAGGTAATATGTTCATTAGCAATTACATTTAAATTAAGAACTAAACTACAATTAATATTTGAATCGTAAGAAAATAGAGACAACTATTTTAATTCTACTGGGATTTATATCTATTACGGAAAAAAACAGATACAGTGAAATGAAGAGAGATGAGAAGTATACTTCTTAATATGCTCTTCCTTCCATCGTTAGGTCTCAAATGACTGCGCGACCCTTTTTAACCGACTTCCAAAAAGAAGGAATTATCAATTCGTCCCAATGTTTTTTCAATATATATCACTGAGATTATTCAACAACGACTTGGGAAATTTTTATGATTTGAACGGCATTGTATTAAGGAATATTACAGAAAGGTATCATATAATTTTCTATAAAGGTTATTAAAATTTAACTTACAGGTAATATGTTAATTAGCAATTACTTTTAATTTAAGAACTAAACTACTACTAATATTTAAATCGTAAAAAATTTTAATTATCCTGTGATTTAAATATCTAATATTGAAAAAAAAAAGAAAAACAGAGACATGGAAATAAGGAGAGATGAGCAGAATACTTCTTAAAATGCTTTCGCTTCGCTCGGTCAGTCTCAAAGGGCTGTCGCTTTTTTAAACCTTCCAAAATGGAGGCAATTATCAATTTGTTCACACGTTTTTTTATGTATGCTCAGCGATTGTTCAAAAACGGCTTAGGCAATTTTTATGATTTGAACGGCATTGTATTAAGGAATATTACAGAAATGGACCATAAAATTTTCTAAAAAGTGAGATTTACGGTTTTCGAAAAAAATCAGAAAAAGCAGTAATTAAGGGACTTCACTTTAGTGAATTTCAATGAATTTACACTGTTTTCGCTAAAACGACTAAACCAATTTGAATATTTTAAATTATATTCTACAAACAGATGTTCCAGCTTGATTTCCTATAATTTTCTATAACGTAAAACATACCGTTTTTCTGAAATTCGTAAATAATTGTGCAAAAACGGTAAACATCCATGGAAATGTCAAATTTTTATGATAAATATGTAGTTCAAATGTTTTGATTTTGTAGTGCTTGCAGTCGAGTAAAATGGCACAAAACATACCATTAGTGTTTCGAAAAGAGAAATTGTTAGGTGAGCGATATTTTCTATACGGTATGCGGTGGTAGTTGTGTGTGTGCGTGCATCGAATTTCAAGCAGCAAGCAATGTGCGCAGTTGAAATATAAAGCGAAGTAAAATTACAGTTACACAGGTGGGTTTGAAAAAATCTTACAAATAAATGTCATATTGGGTGGATCAAAAAATGTTGTATTGGGTGGTACATAAGTAGTTGCGTATCCATAGTGTTTGAAATAAGAGTGAAGTCAAACTATAGTTTAAATGTTTAAATAAGCATATGCATTAAGGATATTCGAGTTATAGGGCGGAGGGTTCAAAAAATGTTACAAGCAGTTGCATATACGAAATGATTAAAACATAAGGTGGATTGGAATTATAGTTATAGGGTGTGTTTAAAAAAATGTTATATACTGTGGAACATAAGTAGTTGCTTATTATTAACATATAGGGCGAAGTAAACTTATAGGTATATAGGGTGATTAGAAATAGAAAAATAGAAACAGTCAATAGGGTGAAGAAGATCAATACTTATACAGGGCGGTTACAACATCATGTAGAGTTAAATTATAATTGTTCAGGGTGATTCAGAAAATAATTTATATTGGGTGACCAAGTATACTGAGTGTTTATAATATAGGGTGAATTAGAGTTACACTTAGAAAGTGGTACCAATAATAAAACAAATAAAAGAGTTAAAAAATATGTAAATAATAATGAAAAAATGCACATTAGAGAGAGAGGGAGAGATAATAATACGCTAAAATAATCAATAGAATTGTACCTTAAATCACATAAAAAAAACAATATAAGTTAGAAAATAATTATTGATTGCACACGGTTTCTAAACGGTTTTTATTTTAAACTAATTGAAGTCGGTTCTTTTTTAAATATAAATTATTTATGTATTTAGTACACATAACTGAATTTAATATTTCATCGCGAAATGAATACCGACATCTAGAAGTTTCGGATACTGAATTTTTGTTTACATCAAATCCGTCCTATTCTTTTAGAATTATTAAACTACATTTATATTCATGGTGTGCATAACAAATTGTTATCCAACCAATAATATTTGAGCATGTATGGTTGCATAAATAATCCGATATCATCTCTCTAAAGTAAATGAATATTAACGGAATATTAATCGTATATTGGAGTATTTGAATCAGAATTATCCGATTAAATATTTAAACGCTAATTGAATAGCAACAACTAGAATATCTAAATTATCGTATTATTTTTAATGCTAATTATTATTTTATTTTTGTTCAAACATATCCCTCTATGAGAATTAGAGAGAGGGCGAGAAATAGAGAGAGAGGGTGCGGAATATATTTAGTTTATATTAATCTGTTACCTACCTGATTTTTTGATGAAATTTGTTCCTAGTGCATCCGCTAAATACCATTTGAAATACCTGCTTCAGCCATCATCTTCCGACGTTTCGCCCACACTTATAAGGGGCTTTTTCAAGGATGAGAAAAACAAAACAAATGTTACTTAACTTGCGGCGACTCCATTCATTTAGTCTTTTTCTCACAAACACACTTTGAAACTTCACTTTATTAAACTTGTCACACTCGCGCACAAATTGTAAATGACTAATATGTACTTTGAATCTAGCCAACAAAAAAATAATAATTGGCCCCCAGAAATTTCAGGTAAAAGAAGGGTAGGAGGCACTTAATGGCATTATTTTGGATTGTTTTATGCTTGTGATAATATTTTTGTATACGTTCCTCGAATTTTATTAATAGGTAATGTAAGTGATTTATTTTATTGATTGGATTCAAAACTTTTGTCTTGGTTGAAATTCTTGGGATTTTTGGCGATTTCAACGGCCTCACGGAATTCGAACTTATTATGTCTTCGATGGGGATTTTTCTAGGGACAACTGCAAAGTTGAGTCCTTTTGAGAGAAGTGTGTGTGAAGAGAGCTTTACCACTGTTTTGATACCTTTTGCTAACCTAGGATATTCAGCGCCTTTTGAGTATAATGCCTGAAAGTTATTTGTGTCTCAGAGCAGTTAACTCTTTAGTTTTGAGGGCCTGGCAATATGAAATTCTATCAACTGTGTCCCAATCTGTTGGTGACAAGGTTCTCGTGAGATGTAATTTGAGCAGGCCTTTAGAAATAAAATCGAGGTCACGTTTAGTTGCTTGGATGCGTTCTCGTGATAAAGCAAAATTAGTTCGTTCTAGAGTTTTGCGAGAGGAACTTGTGTTGATTAGATGTTTTATCTTGAGGAATTCAGAATTATTTTATAATCACGACAACGCTTACGAAAAGCTAATGATGACAGGGTCCTAGCACTTTTGTGACGAAGTTTACAAAATAAAGATGTTTGCTGAGTGATAACCTCTCCGTAGAGGTTTGTCAAATGATGTCAAATGAGAACATAGGTGAAACAGATCGATCTGTAAACACTCTGCTTTCAAACTTTTCTGTAGCTGAACATCATTACGAAACGGGCCACCAAATCCTCTTCGGCAGTTCCTCTGTCGTGGCCAAATCTCCGCATTATTTCAACAGAACAATCGGTGAGGCCGTTGAAATCGCCAAAAATCCGAGACAAAAGTTTTTAACTTTAACCCATCTGGCAACCCTGCATCAACATTTAAACAGAAATCTTATCAACAAAATAAATCACTTACATTACTTGCTAACAAAATTCAAGGAATGTATACAAAAATATCATCACAACCATAAAACAATCCAAAATAATCCCATTAAGTGCCTCTTACCCTTCTTTTACCTGAAATTTCGGGGGCCAATTATTATTTCTTTGTTGGCTAGATGCAAAGTACCTATTAGTCATTTACAATTTGTGCGTCACTGTGACAAATTTAATAAAGTGAAGTTTCAAAGTGTGTTTGTGAGAAAAAGACTAAATGAATGGAGTCGCCGCAAGTTAAGTAACATGTGTTTTGTTTTTCTCTTCCTTGAAAGAGTCCCTTATAAGTGTGTTCGCCCACACGTCGGAAAACTTTATTTATATGCTGGTTCAGATATGTAAATAAATTAATTCGAAGCTGTCAAAATCGGGAAAAAGCAGAATCAGCTATGACTCTGGCAGCGAAAACGTACGTTCTCATTATTTTGATTTGGTTATTTTCGCATCCCGTACATTTTTAGATGTTTTTTTAACCATATTAACATCATCATTCCTCAGCGTAATTTATACAGCAACAACCGCTTCTGAAATACATTATTTTGGAATGTAATATACGAGTATAAAGCTAGACATATTGGACGTGTTTAACATTCTTGTTTTTTCTCTTAGTTTTGGCATTTTTGACGTTTTGTACATTTTTTCTCTTATTTTAAGTTCCTGGCCGAATAATTTTGACAATTTTATTTTATTTTATTTTTTGATGATTGGTGTATTTAATATTCTTAAAATTTCCAATTTATGATATTTTTTATTATTTTGGTATTTATTTTCATTTTATATATCTTCGTCACTTAATATTTCCGACATTTTCTGTTTATTTGAGATTTCACCTCCGATTAATCAGATAGTGAACACTTTTTAGTCCCCATAGTCTACAAAAATTCAATATTGGCAAAATGACAAATACTCTCCTTATTGATTTAAAGAAAAGAGCCAGTTTGTCAATTCTCATGCAATAAATATATACTCTTCATAACATTTACTAACATGTTATTTATACCAACTTTCATGCCTGCATCATTTTGTGTTCCCTAAAACCACTCAAAAGCATCCCACCCATTCAAGGAGAGAATTGTTTTTAAAGCATATGTTGCAGGTTTGCCTTTGTTTGTATCAAATTTATTATTCATGAAATCATGTTTGACTACCTTCTGAATTCACACACTTATCAACTTAATTGTAATAAATATTTCATAGGATTTACATTATTTTTTGTTAAGTAAGTGAGAGGGGGGTTTAAAAAGTAATCACATCTCAGGAAAAATATATCATTTAGTCTCAAATGACTGCCGGTCTTTTTTTAATATTCTATGTTTTGTATGTATTTGTAAGCCTTAAATCCTAAAACTTTCCAATAATTTTCATCTTCAAATTCATCCAACCGTAAAAGCCAACATTCTAACAACAAGATCGTTGTTTAAAAAATGTAATTACTCTCCAAAAAAGAGCTTTTAATGGTACTTTTTTTGCTAGGTCACAAAAAAGATAAGAAAGGAACGTAAATTTAAATAAAACTGTAAAATAAAATACATTTAGCTTCTTAATGGACTTGTCGAGTTAATCCAATTGTATCGCGCTCTGAAATTTCCCGCTTTCCCCTAATTGGAATTATGTTTTCTTTTTTCTTAACCGATATTTTCCCTTGTGTTCGTTCTTTTTCTACTTATTGTCACTCGTATTTAATAATTATAGTAATTAGAAGCATAAATGGCCGGATTGGAGTTTATTTTCAGTGCGGTTTTAACGCCAAAGCAATTCATTATGAATTCATTTACGTATGACCTTCCGTACAGATTGCCTAAGTAAAAAAACTACTTGTAGATGGTATCAGAATTAATAACCGACTTCTTACTAAAGCTTTTGCGTGCCTTGGTTAATACAATTTTTCACGCTTGTTGATTTATTTCCAACTATATACGAATACGTAGAAGCTTTGGGAACTCACAGAATTTCTCCCTCAAAAGTTCTTTATCAAGGGACGGCTCAATTAGTTGAAGTGTCTTGGATACTTGTTTAGGGTTTGTCCGTTCGGTCGGTTTTGTTTTGAAATATGTTCACAGAATTCTGGGTAATGGCTAGATAATGGATAGCAGTTGCCGGGTTGTTGATGACACTTTCTAATAGTATTTGTCATCCCGTTAAGACTACAAAACAATTACTTTATCTTTACGATGACGCCGAAACAAGAAACTTAATTGATAAATGAATTGAATTGATGCTTTCAAAAATACAGTGACCTTTCAAAATCCTGAGAGACAGTAGGGAAACAGACGGCTCTCAAATGAAATTGTATAGGGTGAATTTCCCCTAAAAAGGTATTATATTTTACAAAATCAAAGATAACACGTTAAGTGTGGCAAATTATTTCCCATAAAAAATGAAAAATTGAAACTTTTTCAACAGATGACGAGCTGAAGATCTTATTTTCAAGAGATTGACAAGTCATATTTTTGAGAGGAAATAATAAAAATGTTGGGAAAATTCATCAGCCTAATAATGATTCTCATCTTTTAGTATTTTTCTTTTGCCATTTCTGGATAATAGCCACCCTCGTTCTTTGTCATTTGCATATTATGCCTCTCCGGGAACCACATCGCATTATGCTTCAAGTTTCAATCTCGCAGACGTTTTGCCAAGGTCTCAGTTGACATCCTAAATGCCTAGTCAATGTGAACTACCACATACATTTATTTAGGCTGGTATTTATATCCATCCGTTGAAGGTCGTAGACATGCTTATTGGTGGGGGTTGGCTCAGCTGTCATGTCGCTTGCATCGCTTATTGAAAGTCTTCTTTTGTTTGTGGCTAGGCTGTTTTACATGTTGCTTTGTAACTGTCTTTCGTGACCTGGATAAGTGAAGGGCGTCATCTCTTTTATTATCAGACTTCCAAAAAGGAGAAGGTTATCAGTTCGTCGGCACGTTTTTATGTATGCTAAGTAATTATTCAAAAACGGCTTGGGCAAATTTGATGATTTCAACGCCATTGCCTTAAGGAATGTAAGGTACCATATAATTTTTTATAACGTGAGATTTACGGTTCTCCATAAAATCAGGAAAAACCGTAATTAAGGGACTACCCTGTTTTCTCTAAACGGGCTCAATCAATTTGAATATTTTAAATTGTATTCTACAAACATATGTTCCAGCTTGGTATCGTATAATTTTTTAAAACATAAAATATACCGTTTTTCTGAAAATCGGAAAAATATGTGCAAAAATACTATAAAAATCAATGAAATGTCAAATTTTCATCATAAATATCTAGCTTAAATGTCAAGATATGCCATGTCGTACGGGGCTTAAAGTGAAATGTATCGAAAAGAAAAGCTGTTATGTGAGCGATCTTTTATTTACGATATATGGTGGTAGGTGTGTTGCGTGCATGGAAATTCAAGCAGCAAGCAATGTGCGCAGTTGAAATTTCTGTTATACTTGTAGGTTCAGCAAATCTTACATGTAAATGTGATATTGGGTGGTACAAAAGCAGTTGCCTATATAAGGTGAAATAGAATTAAATTTATACAGGGTGGTTCAAAAAATGTTAAAAATAGCTAAATAAGTATATGCATATGCAACAACGATATTTTAGTTATAGGGCGGAGGATTCAGTAAGTGTTAGAAGCAGTTGCATATACAAGATGATTGAAACATAATGTGTATTGGAATTATAGTAGTTGCTTGTATTTGACATATGGCGTGAAGTAAAATTATAGGTATACAGAGTGATTTAAGCAATAAATAAACGGAAACTGTCAATATTGTGGAGAGAATTAATACTTATATATAGCGGTTTGCAACATCGTGTGGAGTTGAAATATAGTTGTACAGAGTGGTTCAGAAAATGATAGACGATAAATTATTATTGGGTGACCAATACACAGAAACATATACAGGGTGTGGCAATATTGGGTGAATTAAGAGTTACATTTATAGAAAGTGGTCCAAATAATAAAACGAATAAAAAAGTTAAAAAATATGGGGAAAAATAAAAACAAAAATACAATTTAGAGAGGGGAGGAGAAAGAGAGAGAGAGAGAAAGAGAGAGAGAAATAACATAATCAATAGAATTGTACCTTAAATTAGATAAAAAAATATAGGTATGTCAGAAAATAGTAATTGATTGCACACGGTTTCTAAACGGTTGAGTGGGTTCTTTTTTTATATAAATTATTTAACAATCAATTCTTTTCGATTTCAATAGCTACACAATGGAGTAGTCTTGTTCTGAAATGAGCTGTTTGTTCTATTTGTTTAGAACTAAATTGATTTATTATTATTGTTTTTAACAGCAAATTTCTGCTCTTCTATTCGTTCTGAAATTCTCCTGTTCTTTTGTCCAACATATACTTTGTCGCACATTCCGTTCGTTCGCAGGAACTTAAAAACTAAAATTAAAATTAAACTAATTGGTATTACAATTTGTCTTTATACTTTTATTAAAAGTTTTACATACCACAACAATTCTTTCCTAACTGGTTTCATTCATTTTTTATAATCCTTGGTTTAAGTTTTATTTTAATCTTTTACCTTTTCTGCTTTATTTACAGCCAGCCAATTACTTATTTTTATTAGGAAGTTGTTCATGTTGGCTTCCACTTCAGGACAAATTTCTAAACCAACTCTAACAGCTGTATCATCGGAACTGATATTACAATGTCTCAAGTAATACCTTTAAAAGTTCATTAATATATATTACAAAAAGAAACGGTGCCTAGTGGAACACCTATATTTACCTGAGAGAATAATATTTCTGTTAAAGTTTACTCTCTAGTAGCTACCGTCTAAAAAATTGGCTATTAATTGATTAGCCTTACCCCTAATACCGTAATTGTACATCTTGTTAAGTGGTAACTGGTGATCCTCAGAGTTTGATCAACTTTTCATTCTAGTCTCTCGACACTTTTCATTCTTATCTCTTATCTGGTTTTTGTTTCTCTTGTTTTTACCAAAAGAACATAATTATCCACATCATCCTATTCTTGATTTGAAATTTAATTTTTGTGTTCTAAGGATCTAGTACACATAACTTTTGTAAAAAATTTGGATAGAGATATATGTATAGTAGAGGTATCGTTATGATAAATTTATTATTTTGTACCGGTAGCGATTGTTCGCGACTTCATAGTTGACAAGTGCTGTATTGTGTCGAAATCTGTTTAAATATCGACAACTGCTAAGGTTAGCTCGGAAAATGTACTCCATTAATTTTATCCTTAACATTTTCATTACTACTAAGAGATTACATCATAAGTCAGCTTGTTCGATTAATTGGTTTTCTGTAATTCTAATGTGTAAAGTTGTAGTTTCGAAAAATTGTACGAATTAATGATTTCCCGTGCTAAAACTCTTCCTCACAGACACTCTGAGAGAAAAAATCCCTAGAATATAATCAAACAGTCTTCCCATTACAAATATGTCTATTGTGTAACTTATCCGCTGTGAACACGTTTCAACTAAAATTCTGCAGTCAGTGTCAGTCACTGAATGTATTAGTTATGTGATATTTCTTGGATTTTCGCACAGAAACAAAATTGTACTTGTGCAATTTATAACAGATTTAGTGAAATGTCTGTCAAATAGGAATGGTTTAAAAAACTTGGAAGTACTCACTAACTTCAAAAAGGATCTGATTTCTTTTTCTTTCCAACGTTCTTCATTTATAGTCCAATCTCTCATATTATTTTCAATACTCCCAATCCAAATTAGAGTTGGTCTTCTTTTTCTTGTTTTGTCGACTGAAGTATAATTTGTGGCTCGTTTTGGCTACCTGTTTCCTATCTTCCTCATTACTTGTCAGTATTATATGAGTTGGCTTGTAGTCTGTTGCAGTCTGTTTTAAGTCTATAATTTTTTTTCAATTGGAATATGTGTTAACCTCGATACTGTAGTGGCTCTTCTGAGAAAGTTCATTTCTACAGTTTCCACCCTTCTCATACTTGCAACGGAAAACTTCCAACATTCTGAATCATATGGGCTCCACAAAGTTATTTTGGAGCCCATATCGTCATCATATGCTTTAATTGGAATTCAATCTAATATGACGGATTGTTGTAATTTGAAGTTTTATTTTATCAATAGAAATGTCAGTCTTGCTCAAATCATAAAAACAAATATGTTTTTCATAATACTTTAAGCCCAAGTCTTCAGATAAATACATAATTTTAGTGATATTCAGTACTGTCACCATGTCTACTGTGACTTTAGGCATGTTTATTGGTCCCACTAAATGGGCCACGGAACGCGTTCACGCTGTAGAAGGCAGGATGAATACTGTTGAAGAGAATATCCACTTTTATATCGAGATATGCACATTTCAAATACAAAATGGCATAAATGTGTTTCAAAGCTATTGAACTTCCATCGTTTTTTTAACCTCGTTATATTAAATGGCACGACATTTTGTGTTTAAATATCCTACGAGCTCCAGTTTCCTCATTATGCATTGGGTTTTAGGGGCAAAATCGACAATTTAAAAGCTCTTAAGTTCCGCGGACGATATTACGTCTGGAAGTTTCTCAAAATAGGATCGCCGTTTGTACGATTTACGATTATTGAGGTCGTGACAAAATGGAAATTAGGTCTTTAACGAAATATAATTTATTATACCACTGAATTTAAACAGACACGTTCTATTTTAACTGTATTTGAACGAAAATGCCGATGATATTTTGAACGTGATATTGTGAATGGACTAGCTGACAGACTATTTGCCCACTATTTATGGTTAATAGTCTTTTACACAAATGTATCGTATTAACTTGTATTTTCTCAAAAATAACTTTTAATTAAACTGAAACTATTGTTATTCGATATTTGTAGAGCGCGTTGAATAATATAGGATCAAAGAGGTTTTTTAGGGTTCCGTATATACAATATACGGATACCCTTATAATATCACACCGGATTTCTGCCTCTGTCACATCACAGCCATTTTCTCCTAAACTACTGGACGGAAGAGATTGAAATTTGGTATCAATGTATAGTTTGGTGACTCGATCAGGAGTAAAAGAAAAAAAATTGATTTTAGGGGTACTTCTGAGGGGAAAACTAAAAAAATCGACCGTTCCCCCCCCCTGATCTCCGAAACTACTGAGCCTAAAATTTTGAAAATAATAGGAAATATAGAACGTTGCCCGAACTTTACAGGAAAAATAAGGAGAAACCATTAATATTAATTTTAGGGGGCAAATTATAGAATGAAACAAAATTTAAAAATAAAAAAATGCAAACGCATCATGTATTATATCAAAAGAAAGGTCTGATTCTGAGGAACACAAATATATTTTTTTCATATTGAAAAAAATTATTTAAAAAGATATTAACGAAAATATATCAAAATTAACCCATTCCCCCCCCCCTTATCTCCGAAACTATAAAACGTAAAGATTTATAGGTTCTGACCTGAAGTTTACTGGAAAAATAAGGAGAAACCTCTACTTTTAATTTTGGGGGGCAAATTATAGAATTAAATGGAAAATAAAATTAAAATTGTTTCTAACACATCATGTTATATATCAAATGAAAGGGCTCATTACGACGAAAACAAATATATGTTTTTCATATTTTAAAAATAAATTAATTAAAAGATATTAACAAAAATATAAAAAAATTTACCCAGCCCCCCCTAATCTCCGAAACCATAAGCTGGAAAATTTTAAAAAATAATGGAGGTATAGCCCCTCACCTGAACTTTACTGGAAAAATAAGGAGAAACCCCTAATATTTATTTTAGGGGACAAATTATACAATTAAATGGAAAATTAAAATTAAAATTGTTTCTAACCCATCATGTCATATATCAAATGAAAGGGCTCATTTTGACGAAAACAAATATATTTTTTTCATATTTTTAAAATAAATTAATTAAGAGATATTAACAAAAATCCATCCCCCTCCCCTATCTCCGAAACTATAAGCTGGAAAATTTTGAAAACACAATGGAGGTATAGCCCCTCACCCGAACTTTACTGGAAAAATAAGGAAAAACCCCTAATATTTTTTTGGGGGGCAAATTATAGAATTAAATGGAAAATATAAAATTAAAATTGTTTCTAACCCAGCATGTTATATAACAAATAAAAGGGCTCTTGATGAAGAAAACAAATATATTTTTTCCAGATTTATAAAATAAATTAATTAAAAGATATTAACAAAAATATGAAAAATTTTACCCATTCCCCCCTTATCTCCGAAACCATAAGCTGAAAATTTTGAAAAACTGGAAGTATAGCCCCTCACTTGAACTTTACTGCAAAAATAAGAAGAAACCCCTAATATTAATTGGGGGGGGGGGCAAATTATAGAATTAAATGGAAAATAAAAAATTATAATTGTTTCTAATGGGTCATGTAATATATCAAATCCCAGGGCTCATTATGACGAATACAAATATGATTGTTTAATGTTTTTTAAATGAATATTTTAAAATATACTAAAAAAATATTTTAAAAAAATTACCCATTCTCCCCGTTATTCCCCAAACTCTAAGACCTCTTTTTTTTTTGTTTATAGGAAAAATATGAAAAAAATCCCTAATTCTATTATTTGGCCCCCAAATAATAGAATTTAACGGAAAATAAATTATTACAAAAAAACCCCATAGTAATTTTAGGGACAAATTATACAATTAAATGAAAAATAAAGATTCAATTTTCAAATGTAATATATCAGATAAAAGGCTCATTATGTGAATTACAAATATATGATATTTTTAAATCATTTGTATAAAAGATGTTAACAAAAATATTAAACATCGACTTAATTCCCACTTTAGAAACTACACTATTTAAATTTTGAAAAATATATTTTATTTATATTTTTAAATAATTTGAATAACAAATTTAATAATTTATAATTTAAACTTTGACCTATTTTGCCCTTATTCTTCCAAGCTACAGAGCCTCAAAACTCAGACAGTAGATTATAAAAGGCATCTCTGAAAGTTTATTAGTAAAATAAAACTCTAATGTTACTTTTTGGGGGCCAAATTTGAAAATTAAATACATATGTATTGTGATAAAAATCAAGCGAATCCTAAAGCAGATAAAATAAAAAGTGTGGAAAATCAAAGTGTATATTTTTTATAAATTTAAAACGCTTCCTTTAAAAGATATAAGGGTAAGTATAAGAAAATGCACTCATTCCCTGCTTGTCTGAAACTGGAATATTCGAATCTTGAAGGTGGTACGGAACCCTAAGTATGCGAGTCCAACTCGCACTTGACCAAATTATTTTTTAATTCGTTCGATACATATGATATGTGTTGTATTGCATTATTTAGGAAAAATAGTTCCAGTGTACGATTTAACTGGGTATATCTGCCATGTCGGAGAAAGAATAAATTTCAAACAAATCTCTACGTGGGTCAAAACATTTGGAGAATATTCGAGAAATCAGCATTTCGGTGTTGGGTAGTAAAACTTTTAAAAGCCTTTGTAGCACATTACTTTGAATATTACGTTGCTCCATAAATTGTGTGACTTCAGTATCTAGAATCATGGTAAGGCTTTAAAAAGCTTTTATTGTGAATTTTCGACAGATTTGACAAAAATATGTGTACTGAATTGATTCGGCCGATACTTGTTGGAAATTCATTATAATAATTAACTGATACTACAAATGCAATTTCCACAAATTACTTTTAATTTGTAATAACGTAATTTTTGGAAATTGCAATTGTAGTATCAGTTAATTATTAAAATTATGTGTGTAGCTGAGTATATATTTGTCCACTATATGTAAAAAAGAAGAATTCAAATCAATCGCAGTGAAAAACAGCACCCTGTACAATCAAAAATTATTTTCTAACATATCATAATATTTAAATTTAAGGACTTTGACCTTAAATTTCCTGATTTTTTTATAGAAAAATGTATGGAGTCATCTCTGAATACGCTTTAAAATTTATTTAAAAAAAAAAGAACATACTTCAAATTGCACTTATTTTTCCTATTTTCAGAAAAACGGTGTAGTTTGCGATATAGACAAATATAGTGAATCATTTTAGAAAAATCAGTGAAAATTCATCGAACACCAGTAAAATTTTCCCTAATATATCTTAGTTTAAATCATCAGAACTGATTAAGCCGTTTTTTTTTTGAGAAACTGATGAACATACATTTTTTTGTATAAATAATGCTTAATAAAACATATTATTTGTCTAGTAAGTAGGAATTCTGTACTATTAGCAATATAATATCAAGGTGAAAGGCCTTTTTATAGTAGTTGTTTCCACTTTTCACTATATCTACAAGAACTTTTGCCCAAAAGAAGTCAGTTTTCATGTGAGTTTCTTCGATTATAAATTGGTTCACCAATCTTGGAATTAAATCTTTAAAAAAAAAATGGTGTTGTGCGCTTATTCATTAGTAATCTTGTTTAATTATTCTGGATTTTTAGGAAATAACACCACACTTGCGATTACAAAGAGTATATCATCTTTGTCCATAGCATATTTAAATATACAGTGTGGAACAGCCAAATGGAATAAATTCGGTAACGAATAAAGGAGGTTTTGTATGAAAAAACGCCTGGATTTGTATTTTTAAATGCACATTTTTTCAACAAAAAAAAATTATATAGGATGTGTCATGTGACAGTGGCCAAATGTAAGCCACTGTATATTATTTATTTTTTGGCGTGAGTTGTCATTTTAGGTCATCTAAATTCAGGGGTTTAGTTTTATATACAGTACTTTTGACATATCCCCACAGAAAGTAGTCCAATTGCGTCAAATCAGGAGATCGTGCTGGGCATTGATTTCGTAATAGGGCGGTGCTCCATCTTGATGAAATCATATTGTATTGGCAGGAACTTATGACTTTACTGGATCAGGATATAAGTTTGTGAAAGTTGGCATGACATATTTATCTCCATTCAAGTTGCCATCATTGAAAAAGGGACCTACGATATGATTTCTAACAATTCCTGCCCAAACATGAACTCTTTCAGGATATTGCGTATGTTTCTCTGTCATCCAGTGAGGATTCTTATTAGACCAATAGCGGCAATTCTGACGATTAACATTAATTTAATTGGATCACATTGTAATCTAATTTTACCATCATTTGTTCACAGAAATACGTTCTCCTATCGAAATCATCTTCCATGAGCTCCTGAGCCGGCATCTTTTTTTGTAGGGATGCAGTTTACTTTTCTTTAATAGTCGAAAAATTGATGTGTGGCTAACGTTGAACAGGGACTGTTTTTCGACGAGAATTATGTAGGTTTTCTTGAAACTCAAGCATAATATATATAGAGCATTGGCAGCTAACTTTTATTATCTGTCTTACATGGCCACGCTCGCGAACCTGCTTTTCTATTTTGCTGCTTGTTCCTTGGGATACAGGCGGCAAATTTGGAAAATTTTCGTAAAATAAGCGAGAAACTTCCATTTGTGTCCGTGTGTTATCTCCATAACCAAATACTTTTATGTTTTTTGGGCAATAACACCACAATAGAAATAAAACAACGTATATTGCAGGAATACCAAACGTTTCAAAGTCTATTCTGACTTTGTTGTCAATGGCTTTATATTTATTGATGTAGATTGCAAAATGAAAATTTGATTTATGACATTTAAAACTGAATTTAGAAAATTTGTTGTTTTTAGATATACAGGTAGCACAAAAATTCTAAAGATCATGAATTAGAGTTAACAATTTGACAATTCAACTATACTTCACACAGAACAACATAAAACGAAACGAAAAATAAAAGAGTCTGCCTTAATTCTTTTGAATGAAGACGATTGATTGTATCGCTTCTACTTCTGTAGAATTTAATCGTATCTGGTTACCTACAATTAAGGAAGAAATTATTAATGGTAACCTCCTTTTGAACAACCCAATATCGGGATAGTTCATAAGGTTTTTCCTAGGTTTTCCCTTATGACGTTAATGGGATCACTGAAACAATAGAATTCTTTGATCGCATTTTTGGCGAATGCGCTATCTTATAACAAAGTCGTACCTAGGAACGCCACTTATAAATTCTAAAGACAACTCTTTCAAATTCTTCTAATTTGAAAGCTGGTTAACTATAATTCATGATCTTTAGAATTTTTTGTGCTACCTGTATATCTAAAAACAACAAATTTGCTAATGTCAATTTTAAATGTCATAAATCAAATTTTCATTTTGCAATCTACATCAATAAATATAAAGCCATTGACAACGAAGTCAGAATAAACTTTGAAACGTTTGGTATTCCTGCAATATACGTGGTTTTATTTCTATTGTGGTGTTATTGCCCAAAAAAACATAAAAGTAATCAAGAATATGCCACAAACAACTTTAGAAGACAATCCATAACCAATCATTTGTAGAATGGTTATTTTGTGCATTTCTGTTAAATGAACCATTTTTCTGATATTATTACGTTTATATAACGAAATTCAAACGACAATAGCACTGACACTGATCACTACTTTCATGCAGGCAGACAATAAGATGCTAAGGCTATAAGTTTTGACGAACATAAACAAAACTGTATTTTTTTTTTTCAAATCAGTAAAAAGGAATGCAGGAATGGTTTTTGCTTACTATCTCAATATCAAGAGCTAAATGGGAATTAAGTATTGAGTAATGTAGCGAATTTGTGAAATAAAATAATTTTCTTTTTTTAATGTTAATTTTTGTAATAAATCTGAAACAGTTGAAGATAAGTTTAGGAAATGAGTTATGGCTAGAATTTTCTGGAGAATCCAAAAAATAAATAATATACAGGGGCTTGCATTTAACATC
Source organism: Octodonta nipae (assembly GCA_034190945.1). Taxonomy (NCBI): domain Eukaryota; kingdom Metazoa; phylum Arthropoda; class Insecta; order Coleoptera; family Chrysomelidae; genus Octodonta; species Octodonta nipae. The sequence goes on from CM067222.1 coordinate 24,420,938, forward strand.
AGAAAGTTGGTATTGGTATATTTTTTATTGAAAAAATGCGCATTTAAAAATACAAATTGACGTATCAATGCGTTTTCCCTACAAGCCCCCCTTTATTCGTTATCGAATTTATTCCATTTGGCTGTTCCAGACTGAATAGTTCTTACTCTCAAAAGTGGTGTTATTTTTCAAAAAAAAAAAACTAGAACTATGTTTCCACAAATAACCTTCAGAAGCAACACTTTTTCAACAAAATCATATAAAAATTCTTTTATTTTTTCCAGCTTTTACACTAATGATTTCAAAACTTACCCCAGCGTCATTTAATTTTTGCGTTTACTCTAGAGAGAACGAGATAATCTTTTTAATTTATATGACATACGTACCGTCGACATTTCCATTAAATTTTTACCTTTAAACAAATGAGGGTTAAGCTTAAGCAATTTATCCTGGAGTGATACGTTATCAAACACGCCGTGTACCTAGCGAGCCATAAAGCCAGAGAGAAAACTGGAAAATGTTCCTATAGCAATTTCAATATTCGTTACTCATAATTAATGGCCGTGTTAAATTATCGGAAAATTCTATCATCGCCATATCTCCTTTTAACGGTTATATCTTTTTTATAGGGTGCCATAATTTATACTTTAATTATGACCTACATTTCACAGCAGCTTCCGGTATCCATCCTATAATGATTTAGTGAGTTTAATCTAATGATTGGGATTTATATATATATATATATATATATATATATATATATATATATATATATATATATATTAGTTGGTTTCCGGGAATTCATCCGCGTAGTTCATAACTGATCCCTGCCGGGATCGATGGTAAAATGACGACGTTTGGGCAGAGTCACATCTGCCCTCTTCAGGTCGGTTCGCATAATTCTCGTAGCCTTCTGCTTTTCCTTCTAGTTACTCGAATACTAAGATTTTCAGAAGCGCTCGCCCCGTTATATAGTCGCGGCTCGGCGCCTATTGGTTGGCACCGTGAACGGCTGCGTGTGATTGCCCCTGGGCGCTCAGTGGGCACGCCTCCCGCCTGCTGATTTGTTATTTCCGGTTGAGTTGTTATTGGACGGGTCCGGGGCGGTACGGTGTTTAATAGAATTTTCCAATAATTCGATAAGTTCTGAATTACATTGCGTGCGTTTAGACTGTGAGGCCTCTTCGCTATTGCAATTGCCTCTCTTTTGAGTCTTGATTTCGGGTGTTCTATATTTGCCAGTACTCTGGTGTTCTCAAAGTCTATTTGGTGTGACATAGTGGTGGCGTGTTCCGCAATGGATGTTGTTTTTTCCTGCTTTCTTACAGCGTTCTGGTGTTCATCACGTATAGCTTGAATTAAGTTTGCCCCACATAGGTTTTATGACAGTCTGCACATGGAATCTCGTACACTCCCTGTTGTTCTAAAGGGATCCTCGTCTTCGGAGTCCTCAACACCGTGCTTATTTTTCTGTCTGTATTGAAAATAGTATCGATATTGTGTCTCCGTAGAATTCTTGCAATACTGTCCGTGGTCCCCTTGACATACGGTAACTAAGCCTTGGTTATTGGTGTCTCATGCTCCTCGTCTGTTTGTCTCGGTTTTGACTTTAGGGCTCTGTGTATATTTCGGTCTGTAAATCCGTTTTGTCTTAGAGCTGTTTTTAAACTGTCCATTTCCTGTTTGATGTTATCCTGGTCAGCTAGTCTTTGTGATCTAGTTACTAAAGTCTTGACGACGGCTTGTAGTTGGGTGGGTGGCAAGAATTCTACGGAGACACAATATCGATACTATTTTCAATACAGACAGAAAAATAAGCACGGTGTTGAGGACTCCGAAGACGAGGATCCCTTTAGAACAACAGGGAGTGTACGAGATTCCATGTGCAGACTGTCATAAAACCTATGTAAAAAACAACATCCATTGCGGAACACGCCACCACAATGTCACACCAAATAGACTTTGAGAACACCAGAGTACTGGCAAATATAGAACACCCGAAATCAAGACTCAAAAGAGAGGCAATTGCAATAGCGAAGAGGCCTCACAGTCTAAACGCACGCAATGTAATTCAGAACTTATCGAATTGTTGGAAAATTCTATTAAACACCGTACCGCCCCGGACCCGTCCAATAACAACTCAACCGGAAATAACAAATCAGCAGGTGGGAGGCGTGCCCACTGAGCGCCCAGGGGCAATCACACGCAGCCGTTCACGGTGCCAACCAATAGGCGCCGAGCCGCGACTATTTAACAGCGCGAGCGCTTCTGAAAATCTTAGTATTCGAGTAACTAGAAGCGAAAGCAGAAGGCTACGAGAATTATGCAAACCGACCTGAAGAGGGCAGATGTGACTCTGCCGAAACGTCGTCATCTTACCATTGATCCCGGCAGGGATCAGTTATCAACTACGCGGATGAATTCCCGGAAACCACCTAGAACATTTAGTGCCCGCGAAAACTTAAAAACAATATATATATATATATATATATATATATATATATATAAATTTATTAGTATAAAAGTAACGATTCTATATTTTTCTTTGTCCTATGTTGATCTTGCCAGTTGATATTATTTGAGAGCAGTAAAATATGTACGTTAATATTGAGTCTTACTCAGGGTTGCATGTAAGTTCTAGAAAACAAAAAACAACAACAAAATAAATTTGTATATAATAATTAATTTATAAACAATTCTAATTCCTTTACAATATTTACTCAAAATAATTAAAAACTCTCTTTCATAATAAATAAACAACAAAACATATTTAAGTCCTTTTGTACATTCTTCCACCTTGTCTTGTTAGATATTGCACAACCTGTACATTTTGTAGAAAAGTTGAGTCAATATCACATTAAATTACTAATAAGGGCTGAACTAATCCAGTTCAAAAATAAATTTCCATAAATTTCCAAAACGATTTATAATTTGTTATCCTTTGGAAAATATTTTGTTATCCTTTCAATTAATATTGTTGACAGCTGAACAGTTCTTAAATAAATTCCTTATCTTTACATTGTTTAAATCACAGGTATTGTCTATTTGTCAACATTAAGTTAGATTCTTTTACCATATTCATGAACTCCCGATCCTTACTTCAAAATAATAAGAAACAAAAATTGCCAATCTAACAACATAAAACTACATACCTACCCATTTTACAAACCAATGTTCTCAAACATCGACACCATTTCTTTACATTTCTTCAAATTCTGCCACTGTCCGCACTCTTTTTCAGCTAGGACCAGTTTATTATCTGCACAAAACTGCAAGTTGCAATACTGCTACTGGCATTCCGTATATAAAATGTCATACTGCTATTGACATTAAACTGACACTTTTTTAATTTGCTACTATGGAGTGTAGAGCGAAGAAGGGCAAACTTATATGGGAATAAAACTGAAAAAGCGAACGCTTTCCAATAAGAAGTTCAAGAAATGGCCAGAATAGCGCAAGTGTGACGACATGTTATGAACTTAGCAATATTCAACGCATTGAACATGCGCAAATCCTACATTTAGAAGTGAAGATGTTTGTTAAGCTAGCAGAGCCATTTCATAACGCCCAAATGGGACCTACTCCAGAATTTATTGCTAATTTATTACGCAAAAATTAAATTTATTGCTCCCACCTCTCCCGAGAAACAGTGGCTCTATGTTAACTTTAGACTAAAGTTAGCATTGTTACATCTATATCTCCGGAACGAACAGCGCTACCAATGTGATCTTGGGGGCATATTTTTTTGCTAATTAATTGCTATCGAATAGTACCAGGGCGAATACCCAAAACCTACCCCTTCATTCCCTACTGAATTTCGCACCCCCTGACAAATAACAAAAATATTTATTTCAATGTTTTTTGTTGTTAAAATCAGTAGAGTTTTAATTGCTGAAGTCCGACCCTCGTTACGATTTCATTCGTTCAGCCCCCTCCGTGAAACTGTGGCTATGCTAACTTTAGACTAAAGTTAGCACAGCCATATCTATATCTCCGGAACGAACGGCGCTATCGGTATGATCTTGGGTGCGAATTTTATTGCTAATTAATTGCTATCGAATGGCACCAGATCAAATACTCAGAAACTACCCCCTTCATCCCCTACTCAATTTCTCACCCACTGACAATTAACAAAAATATTTATTTCAATGTTTTTTGTTGTTAACATGAGTAGACTTTTAATTGCTAACTAATTAATTACTCTTTTCTATTTTTGATGTACATTTACATTCTTGGTGTTATATTAGTTGTTTCTTTTACAAAACATATTTGTTTTTATAAATAAGACAAAATTGTTCTTTTAATTGCTGTTTTATATTTTTGATGTACATTAATATTATTGGTGTTACATTAGTTGTTTCTTTAACAAACACACATTTGTTATTCAATTCGTCCATTTGCAGCCAAGAAGTATTACCTCGCCTATAAGCAAAGGCTACATAGTGTCCTCCGCTGTTCTTGTCAATGGCATTCATACTTCCCCCCACACCTACATATGAAATGATCCCTGTTAACAATAATTAATAAATATTTTGTTTGGGAAGGACTAAATTTCGATGAAAGTCCTTCAGACGTATTGTGTAATTTTCTTCTTTCTCATTATAAATCTGGAAGATCACAATGTTACCGGAAAAACGAACTTTGTAATTATACATTTTGTGGTTGGTGATTAGTATTTCTACATTCAAATTATTTTTAAAAAATGGATCGATTAAAAAATAAATATCCTGGTGATTGAAGTTGCTGTATTAATTGAAAAGTCGGAAAATTGAAATATTTATACACCGATAAATGATTGAAAAGGTAGAACCAGAGCCATGTAGAAATTGAAAACAATTCGAAATCGTTGTATCGTACCTATTTCACAAATGGAATGAATAACTTTCAAAAAAACCGTCCTGTATATGATTAGGAAAATAAGACTAGGTATACTTATTAATTATAGATATAATTATGGTTGTCGAATAATACTATGTATCCATGAATGTTCTCAAATTATACATTACCCTACTTATTTTTTCTGAATCTCGTTTATGGTTATTTGTTTTCGAGCCTTAATGCAATTGGAACTTTGTTGTTATAATCGATATTGATGATTGAATTTAGAATTTGTGCCATTCTTATTTTTAGTCAGTTTATTTCAAAAAATGTCATTTAGAAACTCCCAACCGTGGCTTTTAAATTTCCTATAGAAATGACCTTCATACATCTAATGGCGGCACTTCACTTGGTGTTAGCGTATTTTTGTTTTGTATCGCTATATTCGTCCAAATATTTGATGTATTCGCAAATATTCCAAACGTGCCATCCACACATATCGCAAAACACTCAAACAGACCAAATATGTTTGAATACCAATAAATGTGACACATGACTCACCGTAAGGATAACTAAACAAAATTAATGAAAAATGTTTTTTATTTATTTTTTACCTACCTCAGTATTCGTAGATGGGTTGCATTTATAGATGGCTCACAGAAAACTATTAATGTATTTGTAAGCAAACCATGTTGGTTTGAATACGCTAGAGGTGCCTGCTCCTGATGTTTCTGATTTCTTAATTTTAGTGTTATAATCCCTGAACGCAGACATCAAAGATTCCCTGTTTTTCTTTAAATCAGCGATTGTGCATGGTTGTCCAATATTGCTTTGGATATCTATCCATGCATCATTTATTTTATTTGTATGGTATGTTTGGGGTCACAAATGCAAGGATGCATTTGGTACAACTCGAGAAACTTCATGATGTTATTTTTCGACCACTTCAATTTGCCACAAACACTACTTTGCCATTAAAAACAACACTAGTTGATCACGATCGAAGCGCCGCGTGCAACTGTATGAACCAAATGTGGCCGGCTGAAGCAAATATTTGGCTTATTTGACTCCTTTGAAGTGCATTGAAAACCGACAACTGGGCGGTAAGACGTATTTGCTCTTAGCGATATTCGACTTATTGTCCAAATAAAGCAAAAATAGCGAATAACCTCTCCACACATCGTCGTTTTTGGACAAATATAGCAAATATACGAATACGCTACACCAAGTGAAGTGCCGCCATAACAAAATGAACTGCACAAAGTGTACGAATGGTGCTAGTGATTACTCGATGTAAGTAAGATAATATACCAAACAATGCGCAATGTAGGAAGATACCTATAAGAAATAAAAACTTTATTATAATTTCGGCAGTACTAAGACACACCACAACATCATTTATTTAACGCTATTTAAAAATATACTATTAAGATAAAGTTTAAAACATTTAAATCACTTATCGTTAATATACCGGTACAAATCAGAACGTTTGACAACCTTGTAAAAGAGCGATCTAGTATTGGGAATTTACATTACTGCGCAAAAATATTAAATGTCTCTCCGAATAAAATTATCGATATACGGGTAGATTCAACTTAAAAGTTAACTAACTGAGTCATTATTCACCTTATTATCATTATTCACCTTATTATACATGTTGTATTTTCCGACAATTGTAGTTAACTTTCAATAAATTGTTTTATGTAAAGTATTTCGGACAGTCTTTTTTGTGATCTGAAAATATGTAAAACTGCAGCATGTATATAGTCTGAGTTTGAAAACATTCTGGAAATTTGGTTAAGGATACTTAATGAACTTTTACAGTTTTTTATTTCCCGTTAGATTATGTATGTAGCAAACTGCTTAACGATTATTAATTTACTGAAAGTATTTTAAAAATGGAAATATATAGGAAAGTCTATTGATGATAACGCTGTAATTTAAGTATTTATTTACCAACATTTCTTAGAAGGATTATTTGAGGCAGTTCTTTCGTCGGCCAATGGTGCATTAAAAAATATTCACAGAAACATGAATAGTAGTAGTCTTTTATCCTTAAATATATTAAGTTCAGCAGTACATTAACAAATGCTGTTAAATTATTTACAGTTTTATTAAAAGTCCACAAGAAGTATCAAACATAATATTAATCGTGATTGATCTGTATTGTAATAAAATAAATATTCATGTTAAATATACATATACTGAATAATATAAGTAATGATTTTACCAAACTAAGATTAAGTAATTGAAGTTAAAGGTTTTAATTGATTTGCTCATTTCTTATAATTTTGTTGTATTGCTGAAGCCCGAAAGATATAAAACTAGGATTTAACCTAAAGCATATACTTTAGGAAGTAGCCTACAATGCACAAATATCCTGCACAGACTGAAAAGAGAGGGCAATAGAGAGAGAGCAACTGCTTCCAATGAAATACGTCCAGCATGTAGTTCACTGACTGCTTCTATCCACCCAGTGCAAGAGCCTGTTACCCTATCTTTCTAGTCCTGCCACCATATTTGTGCATTACAGGCTACCCCTACAATTATATGCCCTAAGACTTAAACATGAAAAAATGTCATCAATATCGGTCCAACCGATGAGGAGAATTCAAAAAAATGTTTCTACAATCGGGTTACAGTGCCATCTACCGGGTCCAATTGTAAATTTAAACTGTCCAGGGACCCACTCAAAATTCGAAAAGTTTTTTAATCCAACCGTATAAGAGTTCACTAACTTACACACATACAGAAGAATTATATATTTAAATATATTAATGTCTACTACAGATATGTCTATTTCATATTAAATGGTACTCTATCTTCTATTCTATTTCTAGCTACTGTGTTTGTCAACGTCAACTTATAAGTCATGTTTCAAAATTTTTGCAAAAGCATTTGTGAATAAGCAAAAATCTGTCAAAATATTTTTATTGCAACCGGTTAAACGAAGACCGTCACCTCTACCTATATGGTACCTAGGTTTGTAACTGCATACTAGTCTAGTGTACTCGTATTTCGAATGTGTTATGCTGAAGAATACATACTATTCAAAAGTATTCATATTCCATACCCATTTCCGGACATGTTACACTCAGTCTTCTATCTAGTCCATACTTCTTTTCACACCTACGGTTGGAATTCCATGCTCGTATGTTTGGAATTGGATACTCACATTTGCATAAATGGTGCACTGAAACAGGTTCAGTAGGTAGGGATCACCTCTACTACAATAATAGTCTTATTTCTCAAATGCTTCCTTAACATTTTCAGTTATTTTACTCATTACTGAAAATCTCCATGATTGTTACCTACTATAAATATATATTCTACTTCGCTTTAACGACATTAAACACGTTTGTGCAAATGTTTACTAGACTGTATTAATTATTTTAAACATTAAGATCAAATTATACGATATTAACACTGCTTAGATCAGTAACTTAATATCCAGTAACAAATAAAACATCGTTTAACATATAATTAGAGACAAACACGATATGTCCCACAATAGAAAACGTAGATAAGCATACAATACTTCCACTATTAATGGTAAAGTGCTTGTAACTAATATTGTGAATAAATATATTAAGATAATTAATATGCAAAAACAGTTTATTCATCGAGTACACCATAATACTTTCTCTTGCGTGTGGTTAAATTTACCGAAAGGTATAGAACATATTTTATCGTAAAAGAAATAAAAAATACGGTAGTTATATTTGTTTAACGACTTTTTATATTCGGTTGCGTTAAGTCAATTTGATTAGTGCTGGTAGAAGATAGAAGGTTAATCAATACATTGAAATCATTAGTCGCTACGATTCGTAAAGCTAAGAATATAGAGAAACGATCCCTCTGCCTTAACCGGATGGTTCAGGCAACCCGCCTCGAGGGCTGATCATTTCGTGATATCCCCTCTTAATCGGGATCAGTTCAGTCATCTACTGATACTTGGAGAGAAGACAGATTAAGATTCCGAGTAAAGTCTAGAGCCTCAAACTTAGTATTTTTAATTCTCTAGTGATACCTGGGAAGTAGGTAGACCGACCCCGGGTTCGATACATAACATATTTAATTTTCTTTTTTCTCTCTCTTTCTCTCTTTTTTTCTCTCTTTATCTCTATGATTGTCTTCATAACATGACCCGAAACGTTCAGAAAATGACAAATTCTCACCCGGAACGTATCCCAATTCATGTACAATGATGACGGGTTTGTTGGAACAAATTTATTTAAAATTCAGGTGTTGTGATGACAACAAGGTGTTTGTTGGTTTGAACCTATTTATTTACGTCTGGTTTTTATGATTGTTGGCGGTATTTTAGTAGCATGAATGGAAACGCTATTTTTTAATGCCGGAGTTTTTAACACTTGTTTATTTCCATAGAAACTGTAATATAGTTTTACTTCAAATAAGTTGTTGTCAAGTGCAGTTGCAAAGTTCCCAAGTATGGCGCGTTTAACTGAACAGCAGCGAATAGAGATTTTGACCATGGTAGGATATGACGACAGAACTCGAACACAAGCTGAAGTTTGCGAATTGTTTGATATGAGGTACCCGGGGGCCTATTACACGATCGATAGTTAGTACAATAGAAAAAAAAAGTTTCTAGAATTTGGCCACGTAAGAGACAATTACAAAACCAAACATCTTCCAGAAGATACACAATTAAATATTTTGCTCGATTTTGCAAGAAAATCGTTACAAATCCACAAGACAAAAAGCCGCAGAACAGACAATAAGTTCTGTTCTAAAATGCTTGCAAAGAAATAAATGGCACCGATACAAAGTTCATTTAATTCAAGAACTTACTGAAGATGATTTGGACTGGAGAGTAGAAATTTGCTAAATAATGATGGATAGATGCGATGCCAATCGGCCCTTTTCAAGTAAGATAATTTTTTTCCGCCGAGACAACATGTTGTTTAAGTCATACACAGTTTCCAAGAAAGTTAACGTATGGGCCGGAATTGTGGGTACTTCAATTGTGGGTCTTTTTATTGAGGGAACACTTAACTCGGAAAAGTATTTAGACATCTGACAAAATGACATAATACCCTGTTTAAAAGAACTCTACCGGAATGATGAAAACCCCAATATACTGGCAGATTCGGTATAGTTTCAACAGGATGGAGCGCCCCCGCACTATTCACGAACAGTGCGGATTATCTTGACAATATTTTCCCAAATAGATGAATCGGAAGGAGAGTGCAATATCGAGTGGCCAGCAAGGTCTCCAGATCTAAGCCCATTAGAATATTACCTTTGGGGTTACGTGAAATCCAAAGTATACTTCAATAAGCAGGAAAATATCGAGGAATTAAAGAATAGAATTAGGGCCCAAAATACAGCGAATCCTGCCACAAACGCTAAATAAAGTGTTAAGAGAATTTGAAAATTGTCTTAGGTATTGTAAGAAAGTTAATGGTCAAAATTGGAACATTTAATTTGATATGTTGATGTTTTTTCTTAATTTTTTTTGTACATAAAAAATACTTAGAATTCAATGCAGAATTCAAAAATAAATTTTTTCCATTTGAAAAAATGAAGTTGATGGTCGGAATTTATTTATTGCCCACCATGTATAAATGAGTTTATCATCACAAAAACCGCAGTCCAAAAACAAAAACCGACATGTCCGAGCGTTTTTCCAAAAAACCAACACTTGAATTTTAAATGAATTTGTTCCAAACCACGCGCTCTCATTGTATATACAAAAGTTTTGTTATAGTTCTTGATTCTAGTTTATATTAAGATTAAAAATGTTATATATATATATATATATATATATATATATATATATATATATATATGTTTTAGGTGGTTTCCGGGAATTCATCCGCGTAGTTGATAACTGATCCCTGCGGGATCGATGGTAAAATGACGACGTTTCGGCAGAGTCACATCTGCCCTCTTCAGGTCGGTTCGCATAATTCTCGTAGCCTTCTGCTTTCGCTTCTAGTTACTCGAATACTAATTTAGTATTCGTTTCTAGTTACTCGAATACTAATTTAGTATTCGTTTCTAGTTACTCGAATACTAATTTAGTAGAAGCGAAAGCAGAAGGCTACGAGAATTATGCGAACCGACCTGAAGAGGGCAGATGTGACTCTGCCGAAACGTCGTCATTTTACCATCGATCCCGGCAGGGATCAGTTATCAACTACGCGGACGAATTCCCGGAAACCACCTAAAACATTTAGTGCCCGCGAAAACTTAAAAACATATATATATATATATATATATATATATATATATATATATATGTTATTTTATATCTTCACAAACACAAATGCTTTTTTAAAAAAAATTATTTTTATTTAAAACACAAATTAAATATTTTACTTCAAAAAATTGCGTTAAACAATATAAATGAAATAATTGAATGCGATACACTTAATGATACACTTAATGACGCTCACAGCCATCGCATGTGCATTTATAAGCTACGTCTTGCATTGTCAGCATCAGCAGTTTTACACGTGCGATGGGCATTTGCGTATTTCCTGGGAATTGCTATATCGTGTAATATGACACCATGTGAACGACTCATTTGACCGGTTACACGGTGTTGTCATATTATTATTCTAAGTATTGTTTACGACGTATATAACAACTCCCCTCACAAAGAAAAAGTTGCTGTTTTACAGGAACTTTTCTGAAAATAGAATTTGAAAAATAATAAAATATAAAGGTTGTATACATATGAAATTTGTAGAAGGCAAAAGTGTATAAAACAGCGTAAATTGTATAAATGTATAAAATAAAAATATAATTAGCATTAAGGTCCTTAAAAATAGAACCTAAAACAATACTTTTTAGCAATAAATGGGTTTTACAAAACAATTTTTGAAATTATTTTGGGGTACTTAGCTCGATGTCTTCAGTTTCGTTCTGTCGGAGGTTCGGTCTCAATCTTGGCAACAATTTTGAAATTCTGGTTGTGGGTGATGGACTTTCGCTGGTTGTATTGCGTTTACGCCAAAGCGTTTGGAGGACAAATACAGCGACAATTAATATTATGGAAAATATTGTCACGTAGGTGAACCAAGAAATGTTCTTTTTGACGAATGGCTGATTTATTAATTCGTCTAGGTCCTTTGAATAGTCGTTGAGTTTGTGGTTTGCGACGTTTAACTCCTCGAAATTCAATTCATGGAGTTTCAAAGGTTTAAGTTCGGGAACGACAATTTTTCTGGTATGGTATCGCAGCAGTTGAAAGGGATAAGAACTGGTTGATAGTTGTCAACGGTGTTGCTGCTTTTTGTGGCTTCTGCTTCGATTTTGGTTATTCCCATGAAGGCACTGCAATCTTTCTGAAGTTTTAATAAAGAGTTAACATTGAGTGTTAAGGGTTTTGTATTGATGTCGGTACAGGTGATGGTAATGCTAAGAGGCTCGGTAACCATAATTAACCACACGTTGGTTTCGAGTTTTTGAACGTGGTACCCTTGAGCAGAGATCACGGCACTGTGACAATTGTCCGGCACTTTTTTAAAATTTCTTAAAAGTTGGGCCTCGCACAAAGCATTTGAGTCTATCGGATATGCAGAGAGTTCGGAACACAATTTATTTTGATTGTTTAATGGTTTGCACGCACTAAGGTCTTTTATCGGAATATACAGTAAGGAATCGTCGTTTTTTGCTATATATTTATGAGTGAATGAGAGTACATGGTATAACCCAGTTCTATCATCATAGATGGGGATTGGGTATAAGCGGACAGCAGTAAATGATTGCTGTTCAATAAGTAAAATTCTGAGTATAAATACAAGGTCGGAATCTGTTTGAAAAGCTTCTAATTCTGTAATTTCCAAGTATCGTGCAATACTTGAATATTTGACGGGCAAAGGTAAATTATTTTTCACGAGATTCTGTGATATTTCCTGTAAGGCGGCAATGAAATGTTCGGGAGTTAAAATTGAAGTATGGATAATTTTTAGACGGGCAAAAGTTATGGAATTAAGAACATCATTTAAATTGTCTTCTAGAAAGAGATAATTTAAAGATAATCAGTTTTTCCGTCATTTCTAGAAATGAGAGTTTTGTTTCCACGTACGCCATTTTGTCGTTTACTTTACGAATCATATTTTCCATTTTTCGAATATTTTCGTTAAATATTTTCTCGTCGACCTGAATGCGTTGAATAGTTTCGTTAAAGTTCTTTATAACTGAGGTGGTTACGCTGATTTGGTTTTTTCAAAAGGTTTTCGATCTGCAGTTGTCCTTTGTTTAAACTATTTATACTGTTGGTGAAGTACTCGCCGTCGGCGGCGTCTAAGTTACCAGTTATGGCTTTGAAAATTGATCCGGCGCCATCGATTAGTCCACGTTTGTACCTTCGAGTGTCCATGTGGATTTCAGTGAATTTGTTTTTGACAGAGTTTGAGATTTGGTTAAGTAAGTTGATGTGTGATTGAACGTCAGCTCGGAATACATTGGTTGGGTGGACGTTAGTTTTTAGTGATAAAGTTAGTGCATCGAGAATTCTGTCGTTGGTAGCGAAAGCTTGTTCTAGAGCGGAGAGATTTCTATGAACTAGAAGAGTCCATTTGTGATTTGACACGGCTATACGTGATTCTTCATGATAATAAATCCCTAAGGTGTTATTGATTGGCTTTATTTCAAATTGGGATGCTGCCGATCCGAACAGCAGGATGACCCTGTAAAGAAATCAGTCTTCTGTGAAACGTTTCATACGGTCAAAGTTTACTTTGGTTTTTTGGTTAGTACGAGAATTAAGTAAAGTAGCTGAGTTTTTATGTAGTTCTACTATTTGAAATGGTCCGTTAAATTTGTTTTGTAGTTTATCTTTGAACTGAGATTCGCGTACGTAAACCTTGTCACCTACTTGATAATTTGGGGTTTTGTCCGAAACATGTTTATCGAATCGAATTTTGGCTTTTTGTTTTTGAGTATCGGTTCTTTCGCGTGCTATTTTGTAGTACTGTGAAATGCGGTTATTTAAGTCTCTGATGTATTTAGAAATCAAGTCCTTTTCGTTATAGAGGGTTTCAGGGGTCGGCTAGATGTGTGCCCGAAAACGAGTTCATAGGGTGTGAACCCATGGGTTTTGTTAGCGGAGTTGTTGTAGGTAATAATTGCGTATGGCAGAATATTGAAGGGTGTTCGTCAGGGTGCTCGGCCTTATGAATACGGATCATATCTAACAATGTTGAATGAAAACGCTCTAATGAACTGTTAGATTGGGGGTGTCCTACACTAGAGTAGGAAAGTTTAATATCGAACAATTTGCAAAGGTCTTTGAGGAGTGCATTGTCGAATTCACGACCGTAGTCGCAGTGTATTCTCAGAGGCGTTCCGAAGTGTTGGAAAAACACCAAGAGTGTACTAACGACGGTTTTGGCGGACTTGTCGCTAATCGGGTAGGCCTGGGAATATTTAGTTAATTCGTCTCGGATAGTGAGGGCGTAATTTCTGCTAGGTACTTCGAGAATGTCGATGTTTATTCTTTCGAAAGGGGTTCTTGGAGTTTCTGTTACTACTAATGGGTTGTCAAGGTTTTTTCGGAAAGCTTTAGTTGTCTGACAGATTTGACAGTTTCTAATGAAGTTTTCTACGTCTTTTGTAATACCTTGCCAGTTATACTTTTCTTTAATTCGTCTAATAGTTTCGTTGATCCCTCTGTGTATGTTGTTTTTACCGTTATGGAATTGATCTAGTATTATTGGCACTTGATCTCTTCCTACTGTTTTTGTTATGTTCTGACAGACTTTCCACTTTATGTCTGTTTCTGCAAATATAAACGAAAGCATTTCGAGTATAGGTAGGTCTAAGTTATTTTCAACGCAATATAGTTCAGAGTCAGTTAGAAGGTCTTTGCTCTTGTAAATTGAGGCAAATAATACCTCGTTCACAGTGTCGAAATCAGTTGGTAGGGGAATAATGTAATATCGTCTTTTTCGAACGCTTTTACTATTGAAAATGTTAATTTTGAATTGCTCGAAGTCGGCGTTCTCTTCGAAGATATCCTCAAGAATTTGGTTATGAAAATTTTTTAAATTGCCGGATTGAAAGAAAGCTAAGATATTTTTGTTTTCTCTATCAAGGAGTTGACAGTTGGAGTACTGAATTTTACTATAGTCGATAAGTGAGACGGTCTTATACCGTTCTACGAATGTCCGAAATTCGGTAAATATTAGGTTATCGTCGTCATTTGTTTCAGGTTCGTCTGAGTCGGTGTCATCGTTTTCGTTAAGGGGTTTATTTGAAAGTATTGAAGATTGTTGGTTGATTGGAAATGGATGCATTCATTGAAGTGAGTTATTTTAATGCGCGAAAGGGCGTCGGCATTTTTGTTGACTTTACCTGGCTTGTATATGATTTCGTAATCATATTCCTCAAGTTTGAGGCGCCATCTCGCGAGTCGACTACCCGGATCTTTGATAGAAAAGAGCCACGTTAACGGGCGGTGATCGGTCAGGAGTTTAAACTTGCGGCCAAAAATTATCGGACGAAAGTGTTTGACAGCCCAGACAATGGCCAGTAGCTCGCGCTCTATGGTGGAGTATCTAGTCTCTGCTTTGCAGAGGGTTCTAGAGGCATATCCAATGGGCAGGTCTTTGCCTATTGGTCCCTGGGAAAGTACAGCGCCGATTGCGAAAGCACTAGCGTCTGTAGTTAGAAGAAAAGGTTCGTTGAAGTCGGGATAGATCAAGATCGGAGTGGACGTGAGAGCTTGTTTTAATGTGTTAAAGGAGTCAACACAGTCTGAATTAAAATGAAATGAAACGTCTTTTTCAAGCAGTTTTGTAAGAGGTTTAGATATTTTGGCAAAGTTTGGTATAAATCGACGGTAGTAGCCAGCTAGACCAAGAAAAGATTTAATATCTTTCTGGTTCTGTGGTTGGGGGAAGTTAAGTATAAATTCGACTTTGGACGGGTTCGGTTTTACTCCGTCCTTTGTAATGAGGTGTCCTAAATATGCGACCTCCTTGCGGAGAAATTCGCATTTATCAGGCTGAATCTTAAGATTTGCCTTCCTAAGTCGTTTGAAAACTTCAGTCAGTCGGGCCAAATGTTCGTGTATAGTTGGTGAGTAGATGATTATATCGTCCATATAGACCAAGCATCTCTCGTTCTGGATTCCGATGAGAATGTTGTCTATCACCCTTTGAAAGGTTGAGGGAGCATTCTTCAAACCGAAAGGCATGCGAACGAATTCAAAATGACCGTTCTCTACAGTAAAAGCGGTTTTTTGAATGTCCTTCGATTCAATTTCGATCTGGTGAAAGCCAGAAGCAAGGTCTAGTGTAGTAAAGTATTGGCATTTGCCAAGTTGGTCCAGTAAGTCTGATATGTTGGGTAAGGGATACTTATCGTCTACTGTGAGTTCATTAAGTTTACGGTAGTCCACGACTACACGCCACTTTTGTTTGCCGGATGCGTCTTGTTTTTTTGGGACAACCCACACAGGGGAAGACCAAGGGGAATTTGAAGGGCGAATGATACCTTGTTCTAACATTTTTGAGACTTGGGTTCGAACTTCTTCCTTATGGATTTGGGGGTACCGATAAGATTTGGTAAATATGGGTTTCGAGTTGTTTGTATCAATAGAGTGTTTTATTTCGTTAGTGAAACTAAGATTGTCCCCTTCTAAATAGAAAATGTCCGAGAAATCGATGCAGAGTTGTTGGATTAATTCCGCCTCTTCTTCGTTGAGGTGTTCGAGTCGAAGTTGTTTGTGAATTTCTGTTAGTCTGTCTATGTTAGAGTTAGTTCTAAATGAAATTTCTTCGCAGTGATTAATAGAGAAGTTCTGGATGGGTTCTAATTCAATTTTGTCAAAATTTATTCTTTTTGGACTAGCGTTTGCGTTTAAAACCGATGTGAAAAATTCACCTTTATCGTTGACGTGAACGAGAGCATTTGGTAATCTTACATTTTCTAATACTCTGGAAGTTAGAATGGCGTCCGTATTTCGTAACTCGCATTTAAGTTTAAAAACGCGTTCTGTCCGCGGTTCCATACTGATGGTATTTAAAATCGTTTGGTTGTTTATCTGTGGTCGGGTGTCGGTTGATAATGTCTCTTCAGTAACTTTCATGAGTGGGATGGTTTTGAAATTTGTGACGAGAACTTTCTTATTAAAGTCTATTACACAATTGTAATGCTCCAGGAAATCGGAGCCTAATAGGCCATCGAATTCGATGTCTAGATCGCATATGTAGACTTTGTGTGGATCTATTAGATTGAACGGGACTAAAGTGGATTCGTTTATGAGAATTTTTTGGTTAGTGATACCTTGTATCACAACGTTTTCAGGAGATCGGTTTGGAAATTTTTCACAAGTTTTGGGCTTGAAGATTGATAAGCCTGCTCCTGTGTCGATTAGCAATTTGTAAGTGTTAGAAGCGTCATTGATATAAAAGAGGTTCTTTGAGTTAACAGAAAGTGCGGGG
The DNA here is from genome assembly GCA_034190945.1 of Octodonta nipae. Taxonomy (NCBI): domain Eukaryota; kingdom Metazoa; phylum Arthropoda; class Insecta; order Coleoptera; family Chrysomelidae; genus Octodonta; species Octodonta nipae. The sequence continues at coordinate 24,438,160 of CM067222.1, forward strand.
CTTATAGGAAAGCGTTTTCCGGGAAGTTGAGGTTTGGATTGAAGCTGTCGTTGAAATTCATTGTCTCGAATAGGGACTGAAGATTGAGGATTTGAGTGTCCGGTGGTTTGTCTACGGTGAGAGCCGTTTGAAAATTTCGCTGAGAATTATCGGGTACATCAGAGCAGAATTCAGGGTAACCATTTTCATAAGTGTCGTAATTTTCATAATTGTGAACCTGAGAGTAATATAAATCGTTACTTTGTGGTTCAGTATCCAAATGTGAGTATTCATCTTGTTGAGGGTAATCAGGGTCATAGAAATTGCTTGACTGATCATTTGTGTAATTGGGAGTGTTATAGAAATCTGACTGATTAAAGTGATGGGCCCTTTGTTGCTGATTTCTGAAAAAGTTTGGATTGGGTCGAAAACTGTTAGGATTTTGATTTTGTCCGCTAGTTGAGGGTCGATTTTGTTGGAGTTGTTGTCTATTCTGGTCAAAGTTGGGTCTCATTTGGTTTGTGGGTTGAGAAAATTGATTAGGTCGAAATTGCTGGAAATTATTATTGTTAAAATTCGAGTTTGGCTGTTGTTGCCTTTGTCTAGTTAAGCATTCGTTAAACGAATGCCCTGTTCGTTTGCAAAACGAGCATTGCTTTATGAAAGTTGTAGCGTTTGGTCGTTTTTGTTGTTGTAGGTTACGTGTCACTTGGAACTTTTGGTTTTCTAAGTGAGACAATTGTATCTCCCGTTTTATTCTAGAAACAGCAGTTACAATGTCGTCAGGGTTGCTGGCACGTATAATTTGCCCTATTTTCGTCTCAAGACCTGTTAAAAGGCTGTTCAGAGCCATAGAGTCAATAAGAGAAATTTGTGCGTCTTTTTCTTTTGTAGTTATGTTTTGTTTATTGACAGCCGCGTGCATTTTGGCTTCGTGTGTTTGAAGGCGGGCTGCGAAAGTTAATGGGGACTCATTGGGAAGTTGCCGCATTCTCTGAAGATCTTGAATTAATGCAGACAAATCGCGTGAATCACCAAAGTGTGTTTCAAGAAGCGTTTTGATATCGTCCCAAGTTGATGGGTTCCGGGAATTTACAAGTTCGGCGGCACGGCCTCTCAACTTGTTTTTTATGTGAAGGATTAATAAGGCTATTTGATTAGCAACAGCCATGTTGTGTGCTGTTGTGCAAGAGCTAATGAAAGTGTTAAGGAATATGGGATTCCCGTCGTATTCAGGAATAATCGCAAATATCTCTGAAATTTTGTAAGGTTCTACCGTTGGGGTTGTGGCACCTTGTCTAGTCGTTGCCATTTTGTATTTAGAATACGGTTATTGCACAATATTTAAAAATTTAAATCAGATTATCTTGTCGAATTGACAATGGTAAAACGTATAAATCAATGTTTAAATAAATAAATGTGAAATTAGATAGATATTAAAATAATTAGATCAAGTTATTATAAGTTGTCGTTCAAAATAATGGTATAAATTTAATGTGTAATTATCAATATGTACCAAAATTGGTCAAAAATATTTCTTACCTTGCAATTTTACTCAAAATAAATGAACTGAATATATCAAGGGTAGTGATGTAATATGTTTAAAATATTTAAGGATATTAAAGGATTTATCTTTGATGATAGAAATGGTGATTAAGTGTATCAATAAATAGAAATAATAAAAAATAATAATAACGTAATCCTTACAATATAATTCCTGGCATGGACTGTTCTGTAAGTTGACTGCACTGGTTAGCCGTTGCGTGTTCCTGGTGCTAGCTCGCTTCCAGTTGTGTCTCCAGCAAGAGGTTGATTGTCCCACGAAGGTTTGGAAACCACCACGACTAGTTAGAATTCTCGTGTTCTAGTCGTTTTGGAACAATCCTACTGACTGCGCCAATTTTATATCTTCACAAACACAAATGCTTTTTTAAAAAAAATTATTTTTATTTAAAACACAAATTAAATATTTTACTTCAAAAAATTGCGTTAAACAATATAAATGAGATAATTGAATGCGATACACTTAATGATACACTTAATGACGCTCACAGCCATCGCATGTGCATTTATAAGCTACGTCTTGCATTGTCAGCATCAGCAGTTTTACACGTGGGATGGGCATTTGCGTATTTCCTGGGAATTGCTATATCGTGTAATATGACACCATGTGAACGACTCATTTGACCGGTTACACGGTGTTGTCATATTATTATTCTAAGTATTGTTTACGACGTATATAACATATATATATATATATATATATATATATATATATATATATATATATATATATATATATATATATCATATCTATTTAAATGGCTATATTTTTGGTCTTTAACGAATGTGTTCCAAAAATCAACATTAAAACAACAACTTACCTGTGACATAACGTCGTTCACTTTGTCCTCTTGAGAAAATTTACTTACAGAGTGAGCTTATTTTCCAAACATTACAGATTAAAGGTTATAAAACTATTTAAACTCATTTTTGTCCTCTGTACAGTACATACTGCGATAGTACAGTAGCAGTACCTTAAATTATTTACCTGTTTTTGGCATCAATAACATAATTTTTTTCTATATATGTAAACCATTTCCAAAAACTCTCCCTTTTTAAATCACAATCTTTTTTTAAGATTTATGCACTTTCATTTTGATATTTATAATTTCTGGAAATTTCGTAGTTATTCAGGACTAGGGTTCGGATTTTATGCAAAATTGATATTTTTTATTTATATGAATATTCATTGGAAAAATAGGAACTACACGAATTACAGTTAAACAAAGCAAAATACAAAAATTCTATATTTTGCATTTTTTCTTTATTTTTACGGTGAAGCGCATATTTTATATGTTCGGTGCATAAAATTGCATATTTCAGCATTTTTGAGAGTTTTATTTTCAACCGGTCCTGCATAAACGAAAGTATTTTGACGAAACATTAATTAATTTTATGGTGGAATAGGATCGTATGAATTTTATAAATATCTACTCTTTGGACAAATTGGTCAATAAAATCGTAAATTATCACAAAAATTTTTGAAGCCAAGACAATGCACCAGATTTCCTTTGACAAAGGTTACAAATATTCTTGGGGGCGGGGGGGCGAATTGGGTCGAAATATTACGATTTGTAAATGAAAACATCTTCTCATCGTAAGTAATGAAGCAGCGTATGCATTAATTTAAAAGTTTTTTATAAAAATGTTATTCACCTTACATGTTTAGCACATACTCATAGCATGAATAGAGTGGCAGAGGAAATTCGATCACACAATAACAGAAGAACTTGTAACATTTAAAATATATAAAGTGAAAAAGAATAGGCAATGTCTAAAGCGAAGAAGAACTTCTTCCATTACTGAAACTTTTAAATTATTAACTTGAAATCCCAAAATCATTCCAACAAATCTCCACTTCATAAAGGAAACTTTGTAAACATCCATTTACTTTAACAAACATGAGAAATATCACAATATTACATAATACAGATGCCAAAACTTTTAATGAATCCCCATCAATATTTTATTCGTTTTCATTTGGATTATAACATCTCAATATTCAAATTCCGCCCCTGAAGTTTTGGGTTTGAAAATGTTTTATTCATTTCATAACGTCTGTATCAAAGCTGTAACACCGCCAATCTCATTTATTTACATTCTGCTTAGTCTGTTTCCAATCTAATTATTAACTCAACTCAATATTCAGTGTATCGAATCGTTTGCAGTTTTGTTTGATCGGTCCCGATGTCATCAGCGTTAATGGTCGTGTGGTTCTAGAGACATAATCCAATTAAGGAACATTTAACAATGCAAGCATTCGAATCGCTGTACAAAATCCGATGCAACTGAGATTATTTTTGCATTCTAAATATGCAGATTATTTAGAAATAACTAGTAGACGTACAAAAGAAAAAGTTAGGCGAAACATATGTCGAATGTTTGAAATATATTGTTGATCCGATTGTTTATTATTAACCGACTTCATAAAGTAGAAGGTTCTCAATTCATCTGTATATGTGATTTTTGAAGCGAAAGCCTCTTACCGGGGGGCCACATTTACACATATGTAAATAGATGAGCAAGGAATGAATTGATTAACTTGATATTTCATTTGTTTCGACACCGACACCGATACTACACACCGCCTCGATCTTGAAATACCCATCCAATTGAGCTCTCTGTGTAAGAAACAGGGACCAGGTAATATATTATTCTTTAATAGAAAATCAATAATATATAGAAAATAAACTAACTTACAATACCTGCACAAAAAACTGCAATACTCTCTTTGCGATACATTAAATTACAGGCTTGACATACGTCAGACATCAGAAAGAACATATCATTAAACTTATATTTTGAGTAGCTTCATGTTATCAGGTAATCATTTTACATTAAGACCTTTGAATAATAATTTTATAGAATATCAATAATAAATACTATAAATAGGAATAAACCAATTTACATGCCTACATCTCTGACAGGTGAAGTTAATGTGAAAATTCATCGTGACATTCTAACCTAGGAGTTACGGTAACCGCAATTACATGGAACGGCTCCAGATTCGGAACCTTTATGTGCTAGTTTCCTCCAAAAATCTTAGATGTCGGTCTTCACATCTCGCGTCTTCAAATTTGCATACCTAAGTCAGAAATTAAAAATCATACCACATAAAAAGGCAACTTGGCATTAACTTTCATATCATCAACGAATAATGACTCATAGAAGGATACAACTTAAGCCAAACATGTCCTTTGTTTACATCGTTTTGTTATCGTAATAATAAACAAAGTACTCAATAAATGGACTTTTGGATTATATATGTAGGAGCGTTTATATTCATCAATGACAAGTGGTCCGGTGTCTAAAGCGCCCGGCTATGAACCAAAGTTCTCTGGTTCAAAACCGGAACAAATATATATTTCTTTAATATCATGTCATTATTAATTTTATGTTTATGTACTATGTACTATTTTCAATTGATATAAAATGATTAAAACTCATTTAATATTACATAGAATAAGAACTTAAAAAATTTAAATTGTTACTACCGTTCAATATATAGGTATATAATCTATTGTTTTGTATAAATGTTATGTGTTTGTAATGTTTTAGCTAAGAAGAAACGAACGTTTCTTTGACATCTTGTCTTCAAATACTTATTCAGATGAACAAAACTATTTACAAACACTTACTCAATATATAAACTTATATTTCTTTGCAGATATATTTAATTTAAGAATTTAAGTAGGATTATTGTATGAAAATAGAGACAATTATTTTAATTCACCTGATATTTATGTCCATTACTAAGAGTGACACAAATAAAGAAAAATAGAGATAACGAGAAAATCATGAGCAAATTCCAGAAGAAGCATCTACTAGTAAAAATAATTATAATGGAAATGAAATGGATGTTGTAGAATACAATACAAATAATATGGAAGATAGTGCTAGTGAGAAAGGAAAGTATTTCGTAAGAAGCTTTCGCTTCCTTTGTTCAGTTTCAAATGACTGCACCCTTTTTTTATTTTATTTTTTCTATGCGTTAAGAAATGACTCTAAACCGGCGCAAGGAATTTAATCGATTAAACTGCAGTTTGTTAGAGGGATCCCGTAGTGGTCCCATATTTTTTTCATGACATAGTTAATACAGTTTTTTTAGAAAATAGGCAAAAAAAATTAACCGGTTTCTTATCTAGTAATCTTTGGTGGAGGCGATAGTATTAAAAAAACAAAATATCACTGTACGGAACCTGGTGTGCAATAAATTGAAAATAGATTAGAATTTAACAAAAATAATGTCAGTTAATCATCTTCAAGATGGAAGTTCTCATTTGGTCTCTATATAAAGGGTGTCTTCATAAGTTGCAAACACAAGGAAAACTTTCTTATGAACAATATTTAGAGAACAAGGTATTTTTCATAAAAAGTGTACATGTTCTAAGACGGATACTGTAATCAATATATTAGGAAGGGGCCATGTTTTAAAAAAAGATTTTATATAGTAACTTAAACTTTATAATAGTCTCTTGTACAGTATTCAAAATGCGTAAGTGTTAGAATGACTTCTCGTCGTTTGAATAATCACTACACTTGCCAGATGTAATGAAATAAAGTTATGATTTCATTTCGGAGGACTGACACCAGTT